>JAOXJM010000023.1:86791464-86806156 GCA_026413425.1 Tringa solitaria | reverse complement strand
CTGGGCAACCTGGGCCAGGCTCTCACCACCCTCACAGGAAAGAATTTCTTCCTGAGATCTCATCTAAATATCCCCTCTCTCAGTCTAAAACCGTTCCCCCTCATCCTTCCAAGGAAATGTGATTCACATTCTCATGTCCACCGTTTGGTATTTCCAAGTGTTGATGGAAGACCAGAGAAAATTATCTTTTGTGCTCAAGGCATTTAACGAGGTTTGAAGAATGCTGTACTGCTGGTAAATTGTACTATCTCATATTAATCATCTTTTCTTTTCAATTAACGATACTAATTTTACAAAGCTGAAGTGAGGTGAGATGTCCACCCACAGCATATTGGATTTCTCCCAGAATAACTTACATCCCCTTTCATTCAGTAGCCTCATGATGAGAACCTTCTGCACGAATTGTGGAGTAACAGCATTCAGTCGTTTCCTTACTGTGAGGGAGGAAATAGTTTCCATGAGTCAACAAACAGATATTCCCCATACTCTGAAATTACTGCATGCTCCTGGAAGACTGGAAACACTTGACTGGGTTTGTTTGAGAGAGAACTGAAGGTCTCACATACCCTGGCTGAGTAAAAGCGATTGGGTGATGGAGAACACCATTGTAAAGGAAAGACCTGGTGCACTTTTTGAAGTTGTCCTCTTTCAAGAGGGAGTTTGGGTCTGGGAAACCTCAGGTTCCTGCTGCCTGGATAGAGCCAGGGTTTGACAGACACATCCTTTAATGTTTAAAGTTAGGAAGTATCTCTGATTCCCCTCTCGTGATACATTTTAGAGTGCACCTGGAGGCCACGTGTAGATTCATCTGCAGAGAATTGCAAGCCGGACACTGCAGTGATGAGCACCACATAGTGTGCAGAAAGCCTTTTTGTGCCCTGTGTTCATCTTTCCCCACTGCTTTGCAACTTTGTCCTTTCTCATTCAGTGCTCCAATTCAGGACCTTTTTTTTTTTTTTTAATTAAAATCTTCAAAGATTTTCCTGCTTTGCAGTCTGTAGCCTTGACATGTTAGATATAATATAACGAGCACTTGGAGACCAAAGGCTCTCATGCTCAATAAATCCTTTGAGACTTGTTACCATCTGTCAATCATGAGCCTGATAAATCTTCCTACTTAAGGCAATTTAGAACTTTTCAATAGGCCACTTGAGCTTACAGCACCTTTTAAAAAATTGCCTGAAAGGAAAAAAGTTGATGAAAAGCAGAAGACAAATAGCTCTCATTCCAGTGGGTGTTTTTTAAGTAGCTTATGCCTGTCCCAGTTGCTGTCATGAAGCCACTGGGCATATGCTTCTTTGCATTTACATTGGCTATTTAATGATTAACCTGGACCTTAAACCAGACATTACGCTCATCAGGGGGGATGAAGCTGCCAAATTCTGCACTGAGACTCCAACCTTCAAAGAATGTAAATGGTTTCAGATGGGGCAGCAAACCTGAATGTCTCTTTGAATGGATTTTGTATTATTTAACTGAAGGATCAAGTCTCCACCCTTTTGAGTTAAGGAGAAGGTAAGTCATGTTCTGCAGGAAACTTTGGGTACTTTGGTATCACTCACTAAAGAACTTTATCCTTGTTACAGCCAGATGCTGAAGGTGACAGGTAATCAGGCACACAATATTTATGAGTGAGAGCTGAGGCCATGGAGTCCTTTGTAACTTCGAGACTTATTTCCTCACTATCCATCAAAGATTTTGAGATACCAGTTCTTTGTTCTGTCTGTTACTTGTGTAAAATTTTGGATTGGGCAAGAGTAAAAACTGATATTTCTACACTAAAAAACTGGCAACAACTACTTCATATCTGGCTTGTTTGGAGTACTACAGACTATATATTTTACTCTCAGTAAAATATATATCCAAAACCTGGAATCACTAAGAGCAGACAATGAATAAATTCTGAAGTGAATCCGGGAGCTGACCCTGCTAAAATAAGAGAGTAACACAGCACAGCTTGCCGTAGTGCCACAACAGAACTAAAAGTGTCTGGCAGTGGAAGCTATGATCACCTTTATTAAGATGATGTGGTAAATTTTGTGAATAAAAAGATATAAAAGGTCAAGGCTTTTATTTACAAAACGACCCAACAAGTGCTTTTTCATTTTCTTCCCTTCTGGAACCCCAGTCATACCATGTCTTTGGTTAGAGGCGATGTCAAGTGAAACCCAAATGACTAGAAAAAACATTAAGGAAATAGAAGACCTTGGGCCACTTCTGTCATTCAAATAAACCTGGACTGATGACAACAAATTCTTCAGTTGAATATCTGCAAGAAAATAAAGAAGTTCCTCTCATATGGGAGAAGTGCACAGCAGCACATTAGCACACCCCTGGAGATTCCACATAGCGGCTGGCAACTTGGCAAGGATCCTCTCTGAGCTCAAGAAATCCTAGAAACTGTGCAAAATCCTCTTACTTTCAGGTAGCAACTGTACACGTATTTCTTTCTCTTCTGTAAATATTTCGGTCATTAATTTTCATGAAGTAAATCTGTGAACTCTAATCTGTAAAAATAATTTATGTGTGTTTCAGGAATGTTGTACATAGTTGCAATGATTCAGTGGAATTTTTTTGCTTTGCAAAAAAACTTTTAGATACTGTGGTGATTTGTTTTGCAGTACAAATGTAAATTTTGCAGAAATATGTTGACATATTTACTGTTGTAAGCAGTTGTAACAATGCATGGCCTAGGTTTGATTTGGGAAATTGAGCAATCTAAAAATAGCTGGGAACAGCCGTGTAGAGCAACAAGAGCTGCAAGTTATCTTAATTTTGTTAAAAGAACAAAATAAGCCTTGTGTAGCTTTGTTCTTAGGTTTGGAGTTTGTTTTTGTAATACTTATGCAAATGTTCGCTTGCAAGCAGGAGTTTAATTGCGCTGTTTTTCCAATAAGCATTGGAAATGGATGGGGGAGTTGGGTGCTCCCCTAAAAGTTGGGACAATGTGTAGTATATGGGTGAGAGAATGGTGGTTTTAGGTCCAGTCTTTATTAAATGTTGCATCCCCTTGGTTCCCAGAGAAAGAGTTGTGCTGTCTTTGCACCTTGTCTCCGTTCAGATGTCTTTTGTTGTTGAAGTGCTACCCACTCTCGTATCCTTTCCCTCCTTCCCAACTGCCATCCTTGGAGGTATTTAAGAAACGTGTAGATATGGCGCTTCAGGGCATGCTCTAGTGCCCAAGATTGTTGGTTTGTGTCTGGTTTTGGTTTTTTTTTGCTGTGTGATTTTTTGTGGTTTTTTTTGTGGCTGGACTCGATGATCTCAAAGGTCCCTTCCAACTGTGAAGATTCTGTGATTGGGTGATTCTGTGATACAGGAATGGGCAGTGGTCTCGGGCTGTGGTACCTAATCTTCAAGCCATGGAGATGGGAATGTGCCATTTCCTTGATCCTGGGGAGACTGAATCCTTCCCCAGGTCTCAAACATGTCATGTCCACCTGAGCTGAAGGGCTTGCAAGTGACTTTTGGATTCAAAAAACCAGGTGTTGCTGTAAGCACCAGGCTTGGCCTCTTCAGCAGGGTGGTGTCTGAGGTCTGGTGTGCTGAGGTTGCTGATGACTGATTCTCTGAGTTGTGATTTTCTAGGAAACAGGCCCATTAAGTACACAGCAAACCACCACTGCTTATGAAGAGGAGGCAACATGGAGTGCTTTGGCCCTGTGTGTTGGAGGACACCCATCTTAAGACACCCCCCCTCAGCGTTTGCTAAGAGTGAATAAAAGCATCAAAGCCTGGTCCTTCTCTAGCTGCCTGCTGGCATTAGCTGCTGCCGAGACGAACTCAAAGGTTAGATAGCATTTCTGCCTCCTGTGCTGTATTGATCTTGTTTTTCTGTTGTGAAAGTAATTAAAATAATGTCTGCGACAACAGTTTGTGAAGTCCCTCAGATACAGAAATGAACTGTCTTTACACAAATGAACAGCCTTATAAGAAAAAGACACAGTCAGGAAGAATAACAGAGCCAGAGAGAAAATTATATTAATTTTCACAAATTGATTTATCCGAAATAATTTCTAGCAATTTTACCCAGCAGTTCTGCATTCCAAATGGTAGCAAAGGTACCAAGATATTTGGGTTTTGGATGGCTGTTTGATCTGCTCAAACTAAAAGACGTGACGGACCGTGGTATTTTGCAGTGTCGAGACAATAACCAACAGAAAGGGAGCAGGGGAGGCAAACGGCAGGAGTTGTAGGAACTGAACGGCTGCACTGATGGGAAGGACAAGATGATTTAGCAGATATTTTCTTAACAGATTACCCAGGAGCTTAGTTATTATGATTATAATTCAAAATTAACACACAATTTTACTTTACCTCTGAAAAATGAAACGTAGATGGCAATCATGTCTTGCAGAAGTGTAAACTGAATGGTGAAAAAACCCCGTTATCTGCTCCAGCCTGTGTTCATTGCACAGTGTCAGGAAAGATGTCAACATGCCTTTCTGGAAACAAGAGGGACTTTCTGCCAGGACACATTTCCGTGGTGATGAGGTGAAGTCCTTAGTACCAGCAATGTTAGTTTTAATTCATATGAAACGCAGTGTTAGGAAAGGTGTTGCTGTAACTCCAGGACTTTTCTCCTCTGCTGCTCAGTTCTAACACTTACCATCAGTCTCTGTCTTGTGTCTGTTGTGGTTCACCCTGGGGACCATAGCTCCACAGTTCTTCTGGACTCCAAAAGCAGCAGCACCGTCTCAGAGAAAAATATGAATTTGATTCTTTTCCTTGTAGACTCCTTTTGAAAAATATAACCACTTAGACCCAACCCATGGTAGACAAAGATGCAAGCCAAATTTTTTCTACCCAAATTTAGCTTCCGTCTGCTTCTGTCTGTGCCTTAAGATACAAACTTTTGTCCATTTAGGATCAAATAAATGGCTTCACCCTTCTCAGACCCTTGGTTGACACTGATGCATTCACTGGAATGTACCTAATTTGTGAAGTGGAAAATTAGGCCTATAAATAAACTGTTAGAAACAATTATTAGCACAAAAGTAAACAGCTTTATTTTAGTACTTGATTTACATTAGGAGCAGGCATAGGGAAGAAAGAGGAATCTGCAAGTGAATAGCTTAATAAAGTTGAGGGTTTTATGGAACTGTCATCTATATCCTGTGAGAAAAGGGGAATAAAGGCAAGATATCACAGGGAGCTCAAGGTTTTGATGGTTCTGAAGGGAAGATTATTTTTTTTATTTGCTTGCTTATAAATATTACAAACCTAATCATTAAACAAATTGGCAATTTATATTTTTTTAGCATGAAACGGATCCTGTTGGCTGTCACTATATTTTCAAAGATTGCTGGAATATTAGTTGAAGTTTTGTCCTTCCCAAAAAAGGTTTATAAATAGACAAAGAGGCAAGACAGAAAAGGGTGGAGGCACTTAATGTCAAAAAAGCATTGTTTGGTCCAGACCTACAGATGACTCTAAAGCAAATGATCTCAGAAGTACATAGATAAATGTGTTAAAATATAAAGCACAGACTGGAAAACAGAAAGAGCAATCATTTAAACACTCATATACAAGAAGCAGGAAAAAATACACGATATTAAGGAGGATATTAATTTGGCCAAAACATTCAGGAGGTCTGATACTGCTAGAATTCAGAATTTTCTAGAAAGCAAAAAAAATAATTAAATTACAAGTTCTTCAGGTAAGAACTTTGCATCCAGTTCCTATTTGGATGAATATATTTTTTTCACAGAACTAGTACTAAATGATTATTTAAGTGCAAATGATCAAGACTTGATTACATTTTTGAAAAAAAGAAGAAATTACAAACAAGCCATATGCATACTCAAAGATTCAAAGGTCGAACTTCACAGAGCAGAAGACAATATACCAAATAGTTTGTGAAAATAATTTAAACAGAAAAATGTGAAAGATGTTAGTTGTTGCACCTTTTTGTTTGGCATTTTCTGACAAAGTAATTTCAGCTCCATTTACCATTTGTGTCCCCTAGCAAGTTAATCTACATTTACTTTCACAAATGAAAGGCATGGCTGCATCACCTGCTATGTCATTACTGAAAAATCTACCATAGGCTGGGCTCAACCCTGATTATAGCAAATTTATGTAGACATCCAGATAAATCTGTTGAGATCCACAATTACTTTCCATAAATCTTTGCCTTTTCCAAGTGTAAAGCTTACTTTTTACTGCTGTTAAAGCAAATAAAAGTTTAAGCTAAGATGAACTAGAATGGTGAAGACGTGCTTTGCTCCTGTATCAGTACTTCACTTAAAATCAGAAATTTTATATCTACTATGTCAATATTTGCTCCCTAATATTTTAGCCTTACTATGATCAGTAGACAAATACTCAACAAAGTACCAAGTGGTCATTTAATTTTATCATAAGAACTAACCATATTTGCCTGGCAAGGTTTCTCCATCATCACTTTGTACAGTTTGAGAAGTTCGGTCCAGTTAGTTTTTGCTTACTTACTGATAATTTATCTCAGTATCTTCTCCATTATTTCATTAAGAAAAGAAGACATGTTTATCATATGATGCTTTCTCTTCATTCCCTCTTGAAGGCCGGTACTACTTTTACCTCCCTAAAGCCTCCTCTGTTTCCAGCTGTTCATAAGTTGTATTAAAAACTTGTATAAAAAACAATAAGCACCATGGATTGCTGTTTAGGCTACAGCCTCATAAACACATGTGGAGATATGTGGCTTTATCTGTACTACTGACTTTAATTTAGCTATTAAGATACCTTAGACTGCACATAAATTTGAAATCTTGTAATTTTATGATGTACTGGAGATGCTAAACTTACCCAAAGTCGTATTCTAGTAAAAAGTAAATATGCCATTGTCAAGCACCATTAGATAAAGCTCAAATGTGTTGCTTCCTGGGAGAACAGGTATATTCTGTTGGTTTACTGAGAAGTCCTGAGGAGGAAAGAAGAGCTCTAAAGCTGTGGGGTTTTTTCTTCTTGAGAATGTCTAAAAGTACAGTGCTCAAGAGGTATGTATTCACATTTTTTAAGTCTTACTGTCTTTATTTGCTCACTTTTTGGAATGAATTTCACATGTTTCTTAACAGTCCTTAATGAATGTTTTATTGTGTTCTCTTGCTGGACTTCCAGTTTGGGATTTTCACATATCTTGGTGTCGAAGTTTTCTCATTGTTCAGTGTCCTGGGGGCTGTGTTTGCTAGAGAACTTCTGCAGCAATGAAATATGTATGACTTAGTTGGGGGAATGCCAAAGCACTGCTTCGCAGACCATTCTCTGAAGCACGGAGGTAAGCGGGGAAAGTGGTAAAGAATGAAATAAATGAAAAGTAAATATCTGAAATAAATAACGGTGATTTTTGTCTATGACACATCAATATATATTTATAGGGCGAAATTTTTGTCTGCTTTCCTTAGCATCCCTTTTCTAACTGGCCAGAGAGATCATAAGATCTTTGTTATAGACTTTAGAAAATAAAGAAAAGCACCTCCAAAATTATTTTTAAGAGGTAATTAACACTGGATCGATGCTCACAGTAGACTTTTAATATGTTGTCAATATATGTCAACAGTAAGTGTAATAAATCAGAATATACCTTGTTTCTGAGCAGAAGAAAAGTTTCTCCAATCATTTTCTGCCAGCCCAAGGAATAAAAGGCAAATGCAGCAGAAGATGATTTGAATCTGGCTGTCTAAAGGCTTTAGAATAGAGGCAAGGTAAGACTGTGTCATGGCAGGCTTTAATTCTAGTGAAAGTAAAATAAGGAAAAAAAAGGGAAAAGAGTAGTAAGATCTATTCAGCCATCCTACTTTATTCAGTAACACAACAACCAGGTGTTTATTTTAAAGCTTCTAGGACTCTCAAGAAAACCTGAAATACTGTGGTGTCAGACGGCATTGAAACTAGGGGGATTTTCCGATTGCCTGTGTTTCATTGTAAATTTTAATAAGGATAATATATCTATGCCTAGATCCTGGAAACGGAATTGGAAAACTCTATTTCAGTATTATTCTCTCCATCCTCCTCCCCTGCAGAAAGCAGAGTTTGACAACAGCTCTATACTTTATTGTACTGGGAAACTTGCAAGTTTCTTTTCAGCAGAAGTTGGCAATTGCGACAAATTATGTTCAGTTTTATGAGCAGTGGCCACTGGAGACTGAACTAAATTGGATTTGCAGTCAAATCCCACAGCCCGTGCTTTTTTCAGAGAAGCTGCTGCTCAGATGATGGTAGGATTTAAATATGGTTATTTATGATATGCTGGAAATCTACTCCTGTAAACAAAAGTATTTTCATGTTGGAGAGCAAAAACATGATGTCAAGAAGAAAAACTACAGGGACTAACTGTTGCCTCTGTATTATCCATATTTTCTCAATAATTGTATTATTAATTTCATAAAGCCTCACAAAATTCCAACAGTATTGCAAACTCTGCTGTTCACATTGTATAAATTGATTAAGCTGGTGATCAATAGCAATCCATGTCCTTCCAACTAAATTAAAGATTTAGAGTAGGTATCCAGCAGAAAATCGAAGTCTTAGGAAGCAGGAAACAAGTGCCAAAGCAAACGTTGTTGCCTGCTTCCATTCCTGTTCAGCGAAAAGTTCAGGGATTTTTTTCTGTTTGGATGAGAAGTCCCAGCTCTCCTTGATGTGGATCTGTTTATTTGCAAAGAAAGTAAAACACCTCCTTTGCCTGAACACAGAGAATCTAGTTTTCTTATAGCTCAGAGGGTCTTTTAGACAGCTTTTTGGCCAAGATCTCTGTTTCTGTTTGGTTTTTCCCCCCTTTTCTCTTCCTTCTGCTTTGTTGCTGCCTGGAAACCTTTTTTCTCACTTCTGCCATTTCTCTTAGGAACGTTTGGGAAAAGAAGAGGGCTACCTCTGCCCTCTGAGCAAAGACAGGTCTTCAGAAAATTTAGCTTTTAAACATCAGAAATGTTGGCAGGTTTCTGTTGGGCTTACCTATGCAAACTCTGACTTTGCAAAAGCTCTGTGGTGTGCAAAAGGCACATTCTTGATGAAAAACGCCAGCCCTTGCAAACGTCATGGTCTTTTTGCAGAGTCAGGAGCCCGTAGAACTTCCGTAAGAAAGGATAAATGCTTTTAATATTTAAACAAAAATATATCTTCTGCTGGACGGATTCCTAGCTGAACTATTCCCCTGGAAGTTCTCCATCAAAGTGTGATCTCAGACAGACATCTGGCCTGGAAATTTTCTGCCCATTTAGCTTTGCAAGCTGTAAAAAAAAAAAAAAGAAAGAAGTAAACAAGGTGTTACATTGGGCAGACTCTGACAGCATCCCTAATGGATGGGGCCAACCAATATGCGTAGGGGTCAATAGTAATTCTGTAATGTATGCATACACAAATGAAGCTCAGTGGCAGGCTCCCAAATGGACTAATCACATGATTTGTACCCACTCTTGGGCAAGCCTAATGGCAAACCTTGCCTTTGGAATTAGTCAAAGCGAGAGCTTTCACCGCTACGTGCAATGTTTGTTGGCGAAGGGTTTTTCTGCAGACTGCTGAGCGTGCTGTGCACTCATACCTCTCTAAATGGCTCATTCCCTGTTGTTAAGAAAATGACGGGCTTCATGTCCTAAAGGAGGATTTTTCTGCTTGTGTTTCTTCCCTTGGAGACATAAAAGTGTATGAAGTAAAGCTACAGCAACTTATGGAGACCTGCTCTTCACATGGTTCTTGGTTTCCTTTGGTAGCGCAGTCTCTAACTTCTCATTTCTCCAGTTCTCTCAGTTTTCTTCTCCTCCTTTGTTACTCTGGCAGTGAAATGGAACAAGTTCCACTTCATAACCAAAATCTCTAGCTACCATCTATTTCATCAGTCCTTTTGAATCTAAAATTTATTTCAACATTTGTGACAAAGAATGAGGAGCAACAGCTTCCTGAAGAGCTTCTCCTGTCTGAAAGAAAAAAGAGGCAAAATGAGCAGGGAAAAAAGAAGCCTCCAACATGAGTTCAACAAAATTGTTACTTGTCCTGTAGCTGTTTTGATTAAATGGTCTTGGGAACCTGTTACTTGGGGTAATAGTTATTTTTTATGCTCTTGGCTTAAAAACTCATCAGAAATGCTGAGTACATTATAGCCTCTTATTCTAAATTTGTATGGGCTTGTTAGTAGAAAATGGCCTGGTGTAACCAAGATGAAGGCATTGCATTGTGTCTTCTTTGAAAAACAGCTAATTTAGGTAAGATAAATTTATTAAGTCCAATTTAAATGCCAAAGTCTATTTCATAATAGCAAGGTCTGGGTTTGAGTCTAAGACATTTTTGTTTCCTATAAAACAAGCCTATAGCTCCTGATGATTCTCTGTCTTTGTAAGATACGTTACTCTGACATTCTCTTCTCCTGAAAGAAACTTGCCAAATTTGTTCAGCAAGCCCTGATTTATCCTATTTCTTTTACTTTCAACCAAAGACTCACTTATATGGTGATCCTCACAGAAAGTAAGCCATGGCAATTTTATGAAACATTGTGTGCATACCTACATTTCAGCAAAATTTTGTTCTCATGACCATGATTATGTTATTTTCCTGTTACTTTTGTCCCTTCTGTCGTGTAATTCATGTCAGTTAGATTTCAGATACACCGGAATGGAGACTGAAATTTGTAATTACTTGTTTGAGGTTCTGAGTACGTATCTAAAAATGATAATAAAAGAAACACAACAAAATGGTGATAAACCCGAAGTAAAAAAGTGGAGACTGGGTTTCTTTTTAAGGCGTAGCAGTAGAAAGCCGGAGGCTTGAGTCCAAATCCTGGCATTATCTCAGATTTACTGGGTGACCTTGGGCAGGTCAACAGGGCCCTGAATTAACACAAGGGGCTGTGGACCTTCCTTTGGGCAGTAATGCCGTCCTGAACAGGAGTGGGATTACTCGTGCACGTACTTAAGGGTTTTGCTGAATAATGGCCTTAATCTCTCTGTGCATTAGTTCCCTGCCCACACCAGCACATATAGCACTGCCTCTTCCCAGCCTCTTATTCAGGGTCAGGGTCTCTCTATGCTCTTGTGATAAAAAAATTAATATCTTAAGGGCTAGCTAAAGAGTAGTAGTGTAAGTAGTGAATGTAGAGGTTGTTACTTCTGTTATGGTAACCACGTGTGTGCGCCCTACTTCCCTAAATAAGGTAAGACAGATATCACTGAAATGCCACAGACAAGTAATTACTTCATTGAAGTTTTTAATAAGCTTAAAACTAAAGTTGCAATATATAAACATGCATACTACATATAATGTCTGTCAACCCAGAACTTCTAGGAACTTTTTTCTTTTGAACTTCACTATCGAGCAGTTGGCTGGTGATGTCTCATCTGGAAGCATCAAGTCAGGGGTACTTACGTAAAGATGTAAAGTACAGCCACTGAGAAAAAATTTTTGATGAAGCTTTTCCACTGAAAATTGCAATTAGTCAAACCCGTAACCTTTTCAGGGGAAGGGCTTGGTTTAGATTAATTGCTCAGTGACACTTGCTTACTTTTGTTTGTTTGCAAATTGTTGATGCCTCCTTGTTTTGATAGTTGTTAATGAAAAAAAATAATTTTTCTAATTTGAAATTTTTCTTTTATATTCAAGTTTAAGATATTTTATACAAAATAAAATAATCAAAGTCAATCGTAACAAAATAAAATAACTTAAATGGCCCAAACCTCTGTTTATCAGGATTTGCTTGTCAGAATTTCTCAAAATTAATTTTAGGTGCTGATTTAAGATGCAAAGGTTGTTTTGGAGGTCTTTTTAGTTGAAAATTTTTTTCCAATAAGGATGATAGGAAAGCCAAATTCTTCCAGTAGTACAAGTCAGAAGTACAAGTCTGTTGGCTGTACGAAGCTAACCCTAGGTTGAATTGTTAGAAAAGAAAGATACTGCTAAGAAAGATGAGGAAATAAGTATGATAAATCTTAAGAATTATATCTGAGAGACACCAGAGAAAGAGAACATGAAAGCAACTAGGTTTATTTTATGTCTCTCTGCCTGAACATGGTCATTGGGAGGGCCTGTGCCTATGAATTTCTATCCTGATGAATGTAGATGAGATGTATTTGGATTTTGGCCCCATAGGGAAACTATAAGTGAGGAAGTCACTAGAGCAACACATCAGTATAAGGATAAATTTTCTTGCCCGAAGTTTTGCGTTGGTTCACCATGGCATGAGTGTGATACTTCTTAAAGCAGGTAAGAATCGGGTCTGTCTTATTTCAGATATTGTACAGAATTTAACCACAGGACTAAAAGTCTCTTACCTTCAATATTAATGACCTACTGAAAGGGGTCAAGTTGGAATGATTTTACTGATTAAACAGCAGCTGACTTAGGTTTAAGCTAAATTAATACAAAGAATGTCCATCTTTTGCTGTTGGCTTATTTCTGCACGTTGTATGGTATTTCCTACATCTGCTGCAGCTATATTCTCTTTCACATACTCTTTTGAACACTGCTGTTGTATACATATGCTTGAGTAATTTACTGGCAGAATCACCTGCTGATTTACCGTTGGGGAAGAAGGGAGTGCTAAGTGACCTTTTGTTTCTCCCTGTTGCCCTGTGACGCAATTAGAGTTGAGTTATGAAATGTTATAGCATCCATTCAATCATTCAATAGGGGTTGCAATGTGCAGCAATCGAGTCAGTGTTGTACCAGTGTCAGAGCTAGTCCAGGTAGGACAGCAGTGCTTTAGTCTCCATGTCTTCTCCTGGGGTGCTCAAGTAACACAACTTCATATTCCTCACTAAAAACTCCTGTATTTTAGGCGCAGTTCTGATTCACAGCCTATTGAAAATAACGTCTCAACGTTGTCCTTGGGCAGATCCAAACTAAAACAGAAGTGAAAAAAAAATTCTCTTTAAAAGCATTTCAGTGCCTGAACCCAGGAACCTTCAAGCCCACACGTGAAGCTCTGGTGCTTAAGCTGAGCAAGCCACCGCGCCAGATGGCAGTTAGCATAAGCTGCTCTTCTGTGTGTGGACTACCCAGAACACAGGAATGACAAGGAGAGTTAAACCCCACTCCCCTTTATATATTACCAGCACATTATGAAGGCTGGAGATTAACATACAAAATTTGGGGTATTTTTCACTCTTCTGAGAAGGTGGTCCTGAGAGAGGCACTGAAGTGCCTGCACCTCATCCAGCTACCCGCCTGCTGAGGCATGTACCACCACGATGTGCGCACGGGCAACCTGAGGCCATGGCAGGAGCAGTGTCATCATCGTATGGTTGATCAACCTGTTCTTGAGCATCCCTGGGGGCAGACTGGCAGAGGTGATAGTCCCTCCTGTTCCCTGAAAAATGTTCATGTATGGAAGTAGCTGCATAAAGCAACGCGAGGTCCCAGCAATACTTTCAGTCTGTGGAGGTGCGTCTGCTGCAAGAAAGGAATGATGCTTCAAAGACATAAGACATAAGGGTTCTCAATCACTGGAAGAGGCTGCCCAGGGCAGTGGTGGAGGCACCATCCCTGGAGGTATTTAAAAGCCGGGCAGACATAGTGTTTAGAGATACAGTTTAGTGATGGTGTTTTTTAGTGTTAGGTTGATGGTTGGGCTTGATGATCTGAAAGGTCCTTTCCAACCTGGGCAATTCTATGATTCTATGACAGCTGAGAAAATGATTCTTGATTTCTTTGAATCAATTTGGCCTTAAATGAAATTGTTCCTTGTTCAAATGAGAGGCTAACTCTAAGGCGATTGCTGCAGAGTTTTCAGTCTCTTGATGACGATGGACACAGTATGATTTTCAGAAGCACTGGCAGCTGTTTTTAATGGAGGAACTGAATGCGTGAACTGAAATAGCGACTCCATTACAAATAAATCTGAGAGAAAGTAGTGTCATTCTTTGCTAGCTCACAGACACGTATTTTTTTGAGGAAGAAGTAGTGGGCTTTTCTCTGTGTGTCGAACAGCGTATTCCTTGTATAGATTGATAAATTTGTACAGAATGCCATAGCCTTCTCCAGCTCCTCCAAACAGTGTTTGGTGTTCTAAATTTGTGACTAAAATAGGATGGCTTGGAATCACAAAGAAGACTGGATCCTGAAATAGTAAACAATCTACTTCTACATATTTAATGGAAGATAATGGAAAGGGAAGTGCATTGAGTGACTTGAAAGCATATCCAACTATGCAGTTAGATCAGCTTGCCCAGGGTTCACTGTGGGGTTGGGCTCGCTTTGAGCAGGGAGTTATTCTGGTTGATCTCCATCCAGAGGTCTCTCCCAGCCTACATGGTTCTATGATATAAATAACAAGCAGAAGTTAGATCAGTCACGAAACACTTATTAAAAATGTGTTGTTCCTGCAGTAATCAGCTCTGCGCTTGTGTGGGAGCTGGGATTCCCTGGGTGATGGGAAGAGATAGGTCGTGGGCTGCACTGCAGAGCTGCCCCTGAAAAGTCACTCAGGCATCTCTCCATCATGCTTCAGGCAAACACAAGGAGCCATCATAAACTTGGCATCGTTTTTCAGCAAATACACCCCACTGAAAATGCTGTCCCAGAGTGGGGTCGTTTACCTGCTGTGCAGACACCAATGTACACACAGAGCAGAGGTTGTATCTATTTATTTAATTTCTGCAGAGATGAGTGCTGGGTGGGAATCATAGAATCATAGAATGGTTAGAGTTGGAAGGAACCTTAAAGATAATAAAATTCCAACCCCCCTGCCCTGGGCAGGGACACCTCCCACCAGCCCAGGTTGCTCCAA
>JAOXJM010000023.1:86744787-86756635 GCA_026413425.1 Tringa solitaria | reverse complement strand
CCTCAGCCTCGTTTTCTCCAGGCTGAACACCCCCAGCTCCCTCAGCCTCTCCTCACAAGACTTGGTCTCCAGACTCCTCACCAGCTCCGTTGCCCTTCTCTGGACCCGCTCCAGCCCCTCAGTGTCCCTCTTGTCATGAGGGGCCCAAAGAAAGGCTGTATCACTCCCTGACACTGTAAATCTGCCTGTGACAGACTCCAATAGCTGTTGTCTCCCATAGCTCTGGCTTCACAGTTGTTACTAGTAAAACCACAATTTTTATTTTTTTTGAAAGATTGTCTCTTTACTATAAAAGTACCATTTACGATGCTTGCTGCAGGCAGTAGGTTCTCTTAGCACTAAAAATCCATTCCCAGTAAGATGCTGGGTGCCATGGATATAGACAAAATGTGTGAGATGGATAAGGTGGATGTGGTGTGGCTTTGTCCCAAATATAAAAAGTGGTTTTTGAGCAGAAAACTAGATGAATACTGTAGGTTGCTATGACGGTGAATAGAAGAATATTCGCAGGGAACACGTTGCACTTCTGCATTAAGGATCAGTGTATCTGAGTGTAGCTGAGCTGGGGGGAGACTGCGAACCAGTACATACTGAGCTTGACTAATTTTATGGACTGCATTGCATAAGGGCTGATTTCTTTGCCAAATAAGCCATAAATTTAAATGTAACTCTCTGTTTGCTAGCTCGAGGACCCGAGGTGAGCCTTTTAATTGTTTTGTATAGATTGCTTGGGTACTTAATAAAACACTCTCACGTAGCTACAGCTCCCAATTTCTGGCAATTGAACAGACAACAGCGAGTCCTTAAACAAAAACTGTGGGGCTCTTCAATGCTTACAAATATGTAAAAAACATTTCCAAGCCCTGGTGTTAGTTCTGCTGACTGCTAACAAGAAGCAAATGGAATTTTACACTATGAGGTAAGGGTCAACGTGAAAAAAAATTACAGTGCTAACTAAAACTGGAGTATTTACAAAATGCTCAGGAAAATGCAGTGGTGCAGACATCAGCTGCCTCAAAAAAATCTCTTCTTGGGTTTGTTCGTCTCCAGTCTTTAATTTCATCTGCCCAGGGAAAAATGGTGCAGAGGCTGTTGGTCTGTAAATGATGCTGTGGTGTTACGCTGGTGATGGTGGAATCGGTGACTTGTTTTCCTTCTCCTGGCTGCAGCACTCTCTCTGCACTCAGGTTCCAGGGCATGGATCCTCTCCTTCAAGATCTTCTTTGTTTTTAAAGTCTGTTTCCTCCCACACCTGTCCTACGTGACAGAACATTGTGTAGAGTATTTCACCCTTTCTGATTTGTGAATGCAGTTATATGTCAGGGAGGTAATGAACAGTTAGCAAGGAAATACCTTGTCACAACAGAGGAAGTGGTTTGGGTTTTCTGTCTTTTTTAATTTTCAGGAAATATGGGATTAGCGGTGCGGTGTGGGGCAGCATAACTCTAGTAAAGTCTCTTTACCTTGTTTGGTGCGTTGTGGGTTTTTTTTGCCTTTTTTCTTTTTGTTGGACCACCAGAAACATTGATATTTCAGAGGCATCTGAAAAGAAATCATAGTATTCTAGCCAGAGTACAGGATTTTCTAGATCCATGCAGAGATTTTTGAAGAAGTTAACACAGAAGGTCAGAGAAAAAAAAAAAAGAGGATGTGTCTTATCATAAAAGTGTATCAGAAGTTGGCTATTCTGGCCAATCTTTGGAGAAAAATTCTTCCATATGACTGGTTTGCAAGGTCTACTTTACAGAAAAGTACCAAGAAGCTGGAATGATGTTAAAAAAATGAAAGAGACCTTATGAAACTCCCCATCACGCACACCCATGCCTTGTCCCATCCTTTCCCTCTCACATTTCCCCATCCTTGTGACATTCTGCCAGAGAAAAAGCATTTAGGGTAATAGAGCTGGTTTCTGGTGACTTACAATTCTTCTAAGGTGTTTCGAGAAGAAATTGTTTGGATTGTAGGAGGGGGACAATTCTAGTTTGATACTGAAGTATAGAACGTGAAAAGGAGGGCTTTAAGAACTGCAGCAATTTTTCAAGGAAAAAAATGCTTTGATTTTTGTTTCTAAGAAGTCCTATAGTCTCTGGCTGCTTGGCTTGTATATTTAGACAGTTTTCCTTTGCATACTTTGTACTGTGCTCTAGCAGAGAAACTAATATCGCGAATCTCATGAAGAGACTGAGTAATGGAGAATGCAGCAATGCAAAATGCACTTCCACTGTAACAGAACTGATTTTACATCCTGGCTGTTGTCCAGAAAATCACCACGGCTTGGCAATGGAGTGGAAAATTTTCATTCTCTGTGGCGGAAAGTGAAAAAAATTATTAAGGTTAATTCAAGATCATTTTGGTTACTCAGAAAACAAAATTATGTTTGTTCCTAAAAACATTGAAATTTTTGTGGGAACAATTAGTGCTATGTTTTGTCAATATTCTTTTCTGTAAAAAAATGTTTAACGATCTGTGAATACAGTGGAATTTGTTGTTAATTTTTATAAAAGGTGATCCCCATGTAGCGTATAAAGCACTGCCTTGAATGCTGCAAGCACAGAATCTATATAGGGAAATTCAGCTTCTATTATGCAGTCAATAATTCATAAACCTCCCTGAATTTAAAACCTAGGTCTTCAGAAGGAAGGATACTGCTTTAAAATAACTTTCAGAAAGTTCCACATGATTAGCAATATCCTAATGAATATTTATGAGCTATGGTCTGAAAGGATCTCACTTTAACATGATGCCTCTAATATGAAATAAATATATGAAATAGAGTAAATTAAGTTATTGACCATTAGGTCTGAATCTCTATAAAAGAAATCAATTTCTTACAACAGAGCAATCCATGAATTTGTTCATTTGAATGAATGAAGTTATATTTATGTGTAAGTAAAGTAAGTGAGAGGAAAATTAGTACTTGGTATTAAAGAGGATCCTCAATGTTACAAATGCTTTGAATAGATGGCAGAAAATCTATAGTGATAGCTGAAAGTAAGATGAGGTAACAATGAGGAGTTTTATCAGCACAGAAAATCATGAAAATAGTAAGAAAGTGAGTTCTCTTCTAGCATTTGGGCATCAGGGTGGGACAGTCATAGATGCATAGCTTTTAACAAAATGTTTTTCTCACACCATAAAATTCTTCCAGCCCAACACTGATGCAAATGACAGCATAAAGCTATGAGTATTCTTTTCATGGAAAAAAGGTATATTTGACTTGCTAATGTTAAAGAAACTTATGTGGACAAGACACTATTATAGCACAGAGGAGAAGTTCTCAATGACTGTAGGTAAGTGAAATAACAAAATGAAATGTTTTTATTAAGCATTTGTCAGAGAATCAAGGTTCTATGGGGAGCAAAATTGTTCAGGTGGTATATCTGGACCTCATGCACACATGAAATAGAGACAAGATAAATGGGCTAAAAGGTTGACTGAAAGTTGGCCAAGCTGTTGGGCTCAGAGGGTTGTGATCAGCAGCATGAAGTTCAGGTGGAGAACAGTCACTAGTGCTGTACCGCAGGGTTTGACACTGGCACCAGTTTAACACCATTAATTATCTGGATTATGGAACCCTCATCAAATCTGCAGATGTTACAAAACTGAGAGGAGTAACAGAGTTCAGAGGGACCTCAAGAGGCTGGAGAAATTGGCCAGAAGGAGCCTCATGAAGTTCAACACAGAGAAATGCAAACCCCTGCACCTGGAGAGGAACACCCAATACATGCTGGGGGCCACCCATCTGGAAATCAACTTGACGGAAAAGAGCCTGGAAGTTCTGGTGGACAAAAAGTTGACCATGACCCTTCATTGTGGATAAATACCTGTTGGGAAACAGCGAAGAAGACAAAGCCAGACTCTTCCCTGTGGGGCCCAGTGACAGGACAAGAGGCAACGGGCCCGCTTTCCTGACCACTTGCGTTGGGGGATCTGTTGGTCATGAGTCAGAGCAAACTGATTTATTTCTGTGGGAGAAATAACAGCATAAAAAGAACACTACGGGTGGATGTCAGAACTTGGTATTTCCTTAGGACAACCTGTTAAAAAAAAATCACAGCCTGTCACTGTGAGTTCCACACGTTGCGGAATGCAAAGAGGTATTGCTTCTATTAGGAACACTGAGAACATTGTGTATGTTATGTGTGAACCTTCTTGATTGCTGTGTAATTTTCACAGGAATCTGTTATATCCCTGTGATATTTTTTCCTTCCAAAAATCTTTATTGTAAAATGTCAAATAACACAGAATGACAGGTAACGCAGCTGGACATCCCTCATGTTTCTTGAAAAGTCGTGTTGAATTTTATCAACAGTTTTAGACTTACAACTCTTATTGTTTACTTATAGGCTTCTGAAAAAATCCTGTAGAAAACAGTCGAGCAGAAAGTAAGGAACAGAATCAATATAATTTTAATAATAGTAATTTCCTACAATTGACATACAGGTTAATCCAGTGGGGTTTATTGTTGTTATGTTTTGATGTGGGTATTTTAAACTGTGTTCTCTCTTTCTAAATGTGTAACAGGTAAAGAATATAGGCTATTATGAAAAAAATCAACAGGCATTAATCTAAGTTATCTTTAAAAACATTGTTATCAATGTGTAAAGGTCAATGCAGAAAACTTCCTACGTTTTAGATACTGTTTGACTTGTTCAAACTCCAGAAAAAACAGAATGTTTCTTTTTCCTTTGATAGCAATAATCATCTGTTAGATATTAGAATGTGATATCGATTCTTCAGGTATATAAAACATATAGCAAACTAAATAATCCAGACAGAATTTTCTAAATGAACATGAATTTTCTAAACTTTGTTTTTAGACCAATTTGAATTCTGCCATCAATAGACATTTGAAGCTCTATTGCTTTTGTGAAAAGTCAGAAATAAAATGCAAAACTCAGGTCTGTGGTGTCTGATAAAATGCAGCCCATCACATGAAGACGACCAGCTTAATGTCAAACAACACCCAATGTGTTGATTTCTAAAACTAGATCTAGAAATTAATACATTTAGAAAAACTTATTATAGGAGAGTATTCAGAACCAAATTATTGAAAACAGTCTGTGTATTCATACAGTAGAGATCAGTTGCTTTCATCTATATAAAACTGCCAAGTAAAAATAGCTTCGTATTGAAATGGTTCCATTCTCTACTAATTGTCTTAAGGCATTTAATAGTCACAATGAATTAAATTTGACTATTCTGCAGTTTTCAGGCTGTTCTGTAGTGGCCAGTGGTCTGCACTGATCATGTGGGGCTGAATCGTTGAAAAGTGCTTATATTTTCATAATACTTGTGTAAAGCAAACACTATTTCTTTGTTTCTGCCGAGATAAATTACAACTAAATGCTGTTAAGTCGTATCCTAATTGTCTAAGTCACTGATGTGGCAGAGAGAGTATGTGATTTAAGGCCTGGCTGGGAAGTCATCTAAGGGTAGGAAAGGCTATGTCTACAACATACTCATGGGAAAAAACTCATAAATTATGTATATTTGGAGTGTAATTTGACTGTAACGTAACTTTGAATAAATTGCTCTGTTGTCAGTTTTTTCTTCCTTCTTGTTTGAAGTAGCACAACGTGGCAATTACTGAGGATAGCTATTAGTCCTTGTCCTTCTTTCACTGGTGGGCTTGATGGAGCTGTTTGATCTAAAGAGATATGTTGCATATTCAGAAAATTAGAGTAAAAACATAAACCTGCTGCTGAATTCTTCTTTATAAAGCTTTAACATTCTTGAGTTTATCTGATGCACAGGCAGGGCAAACACTGATACAGATAAGTTGAAATTCTTGCTGCCCGCTTAAGTTGTTTGCAAGGACAGGACTAGTTTTGCCTTTAGGAGGTTTTGTGCTCGTGTTATTTCACTGCCAAAGGAGCTCCGTTATGTTACTGTGAATATGACATGGATTTAAAGACTTTGCTCCTGCATGTAAGGTCTCTGACAGTCATGCTCAATTTTATTGTGATTTGCATTCATTATTTTTCAAAGCATAAAGTTCTGGCTAACTTGACCAGCTTGAGAGAAGGTTAGTTTTTAATCTTTTTTACGAATTCACTTCACTCAGGTGAGTTGCTTGCAAACTTCAAAGTTTAAATAGCAACGTAACAGGTTTATAATTAGCTGTGCTTTTTAACTGCCTTGCAGAATTGCTCACATGGGGCTGAATCCTTGAAAAGCGCTTATATTTTCCTAATACTTGTGTAAAGCCAGCACTATTTCTCTGTTTCTGCCAGATAAATTACAACTAAACATGCTGTTAAATGGTAGCCTAACTGTTTAAGTCACTGACGTGGCAGAGACGACATCTGGGAATAGGAAAGGCTGCATCTATAACATACACATATAATATTCCCCGGGTGCTGTGGGATGCGCCGCAGGGGACGGAGGAGCAGAGAGTTTGTCCCCTCAGGACAGCAGAGGGCACTTCTTGCTGCCGTACCTCGCCTTGAAATCACTTATTCGCCCTTGCGAGCTCTCATTTTGCTTTTCATTTTTACAGTCGAGCCGTGGAGGTTTGAGGGCTGAGGCTGCAGGTCTCAGGTATAGTCCGAGGCTTTGGAATACGTCAGAAAGCAAGCCAAGGGCCAGCTGCCATCCAGCCTCCTTTGCCCCCTGAGAGCGGGAGTAATAGAGTTACTACTTTTTTTGTTCTATAAAATCTGTGGAAAAATGATTCTGTTTTGCCCCTCTGAACCACGTACTTGTTCTTTGAAGGCAAGGCCTGCAGACTTTTTCCAAGTGTATACCTTTCGACCACACAACCCCCTTGTAATTGGTTAAAAAAAGTGGCAGGTTGCCTTTAGAGACATTTCGTAAAAGAATAGTAGTACATTTGAGGAGTATGTTTGTTTATGTACCTTTTGATTCCGTCTTTCAGCCTTTCATCGCCGCCAAAAGAGTGAGAAAGGAACTTTAAAAGTCTAATAAAAGTGAAAGTTGAGTTTCTCTTGAAATTGCCTATTTCACCAGCGAAACACAAAGTCAGGAAATACCAGGGAGCTGAAACGGGAGGAGTTGATAACTCTTTCTGTTTTCCCTTGTTTGGATTTCTGGATTATTTCTTTTGTAGCATCTTGCTTACCGAGGAATGCGAGGGCGATATAGATTCATATTTAGGATTTAGATTTTGCTTAAAACAAGCAAAAACTTGTTTCACTTTTTTGCTTACGAAGCCAGCAGGGAATGGCAGGCTGACAGTGGCCCTTTTAGTTTGCATTGTGTGTTCCTGGAAAACTCACTTCTGCTCCATCACCTTTGAGACCTGGTGAAGGCAATCCAACCGAGGGTGAGCCACTGCTTGCTATTATTGCATTATAACAATTTTGGAATTATTTTTTTTATTCCATTTCTCAGTAATCTTGTTAAATATTTCCTTCGTTTCTGATTACTGCTGCACACTGGGTGGAAATCTTAACTAATTAGCGTGCAATGATGTTCATGTCTACCTTCTAAACTGCAGTCATTACTTTGAAGCCCTAAATGCGGTTGAAATATTTAATTGTTTTACCTCTAACATTTGCTTTCATTAGTATGGACATTCATTTGTCATTATGATTCACTTCACTTGTTCTGGTCTTTTGAAGGCTTTTCACATTGCTCTCTGATTCTAACTGAACTTTCTATGTCATTACACACTCAGCCACCTTGATGTTCCCCCTTGTCATCGCTTACACATATATTAAAGAATTCTAAAGCTGGTAGAGAAGGTAAAGATATGTCCTCATAAAGTTTTAGTGATGGAGTGAATATAATGTTGTTGAATCCTCTGTTGTCATTATCAATTCCCACCTAGTCCCTGATTGATGGAATTCTTTGTCTTTTACCTCAAGACTACTTAGCTTTTCTAGCAGCCTTCTGTAGATCACCTCTCAAGGTCTTCCAGAACAGAAAATGCTTTCAAGAACTTAGTGATGCTAAGGAGCTGGCAACACATTGATGAATGTGTTTTGGGTCTCCCTCTCCATTTTTACTGATACTCCAGAGCAATTAATCAGTACAATCAGTATGTCAGGAAAGGAAAGGAGAAAACCTATCTGATGAAGAGCTTTATATATCAATAACACATGATGGAGGTAATTAGGTACTGTAACAAATGAGTTTGGTTTATAAATGCACATTTGAAAAATAAATGTACGTATAGTCCTTGCATATCACTGCATATCTAAATCTTATTACAAGTATAATTTTGGATCTGAAAATATACCTGTACTAGAAGTATCTTCATCAAATCCATGAATAAGAATTGCACCTGAATTTATACTTTATAGGGAAAAAACCCAGGTCTGATTTCAAACGCTTTTGGCACTACTTGAAGAATGTGGTGGTAAGCTTCTTGTGCTCCTTTTTGAAACCACACTTGAGATCCAGCAATACAATGACACAATGAAGCCAGCAAGAGCTGGCTGTTGATTTCATCTGGGGCAGTGTTTCACTCTCTAAGCTTAAAAACAGCAGGAGCTTTATATTATCAGTAAATTTGTCTTTTGTTTTGAAGGAAAGAACATCAGTAGAGTAGATAAAGGGAGCATTATCCAACTCTGAAGAAGAGGGAACAGTTAATGAAAAAATAAGTACAGAAGATACTCAGCAAGAAAAGAAAAAGATTGAATGAATAAAGACATTTCTGTGTATTCAAAACTAGTTAGAAGTGTAATCTGTATCTGAAATATAACAAATACAATGTACAGAGAAACATGAAGATATGAACAAAGAGATTCAAGGTACAAACACTTCCAAAATGTTTACTTTGGAGAAGGCTCTGAGTAATAGAGACAGAAAAAGATAACTCTTGTGCTTCTGCTCGTTAGGAACTGCAGAGTGAGTAAGACTGCCAGAATAGGAAAAGAGAGAACACGTGGTCCTTAGCAGCACTGCTCTTTTCCTCAGTGTGGGGAATATCCTTATATGACACCTCCTGCCCCTACGTGTTACGTGGAAGAACTGTGCTCATGTGATCTAAATCTTATATAAATCCCTAACAAATAATTGCTGTTGCCCAGAGACCTGAGAAGTTCATAATTAAAGTGCTGCTTTTCATCTGGGGGCCTGATTGCCATTTCTGTTAATCTGACCTTGATATTCTTTTTCTACTGAATGACATAAACTTTATGGAAGGCAAAGAGAGGAGGTTCATCATCTCATACGCTGGCATGACTCTTAGCAGACTAATACAAATAATTTTTTTTTTAAGAATTTTAAAACAGAAATTAGATATGATAAAACAAAAATTGGGAATAAGGGGAAAAGAAATGGGGGAATGGTAGAAGAGTAACATTGCAAACTAAAATAGACGTGTGATGACACTGAGAAACTGTGAAGTTTTCTGTACTGATAAATATGATCTCTCTGCAGCGTGATCTCAGGTTCTGTTCCCTTGTAAAGGGATCTAGGTGAATTGCCTAAAATTCTGCACCAATATCACTTTTCCCTTGTGTCTTCTCAAGATCCTTGTTATGAACATTGTGGGGATTTGATTTTTCATCTTCACTGATGTTCATTTTGATTGAACTCACTTAAAAGTGAGTATGCTTTCAGCTCTTCTGGCTTTTTTGACGAATATAGTTCCCAGTCTCCAGCCTTATCCTATGTGATTGTTTCTTATAATGTGTTTTAGCAGAATTTTCTGATTAGCTCTCATAGCTTTTTAAAATTAGACTAATTGACCTTGCCTGCATATTCACTGCTTGAGTGCAACTGGGAAATGATGCAGCTGAAGCCTAGCAAACTCTTTTTGATTTTTTTCTTCTTTTTTTTTTGTTTTTTTTTTTTTTTCCTAATATCTCACTCTGTTGTGTGCAGGTTTGATAATAATTGAATTTCAAATAAAACAGCTAAGCAGTTTCCTGGCCCTGAGGCTTTTCTCTTGCTACACCTCCTCCAGGTCATGTATTCTTTAAAACTAAAGTGGATTTGTTGTGAATAGTTGTGAATCACTCCTATGGCTCATAAACTGTCTAAAAATGCAATAGCACTATGACTCGAGGGGGAAAAGGCAAAAGAATCAATTACAGGGGATCGTACTGACCTATGTAAATAGTAGAGTCAGGAGAAACCCCTTTGAATTCCCTATGAAAGTACATATCCCAGAAAAGCAGGAAACCTAGTTAAAATTCACACAGTCCTACCTATGGAAATCAAGAGAGAGCTTCAAGAGAAGAGGGAATCCAGCTTTGTTGCTGATTGACTGGAAAGAGAGCAACTTTTTCTCTAGAAAAGGAAGCTACTTAAAGCAGACACTCAAGTGAACCTACTTGCCGGAGTCTCTCAGGTACTCTGAGAAAGCTGGATCATATCAGAAAGGACCTGGATCCAGCTGGTGTGGTAAAGCTTCTCTAGGAGTGATGCAGAGATGTTATAGGAGTCAAATGTAAAGAATCCTACGTTTACAACAAGGCAAAACTCCGGGGTGGTCATATTAAAGCACACTTTGCTAGGAAGAGTACCCTTCAACTAGAGTGAGGGGACACAGGCTTTAGCACTTCTGCAGGACAGCAGCAGAATGGTGCAAAGGCAGCCTGGGGCTGGCCCTAAAGGCAAAGCCACAGCAAGCTGCAGATTTTCATCCCACCAGAGAGCTGCCAGAAATAATTCTGTGAAACAGTGGTGCATGGAAGAAGTAATCAGCTAAGGGTGGTGGAACCAGGGGAA
This sequence comes from Tringa solitaria, assembly GCA_026413425.1. Lineage (NCBI taxonomy): Eukaryota > Metazoa > Chordata > Aves > Charadriiformes > Scolopacidae > Tringa > Tringa solitaria. The sequence continues at coordinate 86,745,985 of JAOXJM010000023.1, read as the reverse complement.
AAGAACCGCAACAAATCCTAAAGTAAAATACATGATTTGACCTCACCTGATGATGCTGGTTCCGGAATGAAGAGCGATGTAGAATATAGGAACCCTCTAAGGCCAAAATCAGATTCTTTCTAGTTTAAGGTTGCTGAGAGCAGGGTACATTTCATCAAGGACAGACGACTGACGCAAGCCCGGAGAGTTTTTTACCATTTGAACGTTTTTAAGGACAAAGCTGACATGGCCCATAGAGAACAATATGATAACAAGTGATATGAAACATAAAGCATGCTTGGCTTCCTCCCCAGCAGCAGAAGCTGTGACAGAAGGTAAGCAAAAATAATAGATTGTTATATTTATCCCCTTTGCTATTTTCTTTTCCATTACTGCCTCATTTACAGCCTTGAAGAGCTCATATCTTGTAGTTTCTAAGATCAAAATGATTGTCTAATAAATGTTGACCCAAAGATGACGACATTTCATTAAACATTGAGTGGCTGCTTCTTGGAGTGGTGAGGACTTCTCATTGTATTCTGATGGGCTGTCATTTGATGTACAGAAACAAAGGTTAAAAAAGGTCACCTTCATTTCATATGGAAGAGTAGAGGGGTGGGTGATGACTGGATTTATGCAGGTAATTAACAAGATAGCAAGATGATTTGTCAATGTTCCTTTAATGACACCAGGAGTTTTTTCTCACATTCTCTTAAAATTGACTTCAATATTCAAATATTCAAATAGTTTCATTTTCTGACTGTAAAAATGAGGGGACTTTGCTAAATCTTGGAGCAATGATAAGGAAGCAATGACAATCAGCACTAAAACCAGTAGTCAGGAACCAAATGCCATCCTGGGGATGCTGTGAGCATCAATTTCTAGCCATGTTGACATGGGATTCCTTGTCTGATGTCCAGAATGATTTTTCTAAATATGTATTATATCTTGGGCCAGCATAAGCTGAAATCACTTCGGGTTGTTATTTTTGCCCTTCTCTTACTACTGTAAAGAAGGCCAGTGCTGTCACCAATGAAATTGATGCTTCCTAAAATTTTCTAAAAGGAAGCCACAAACTAAGTGCAATTAAGTAGATGCTGATGATGTACCTCAGGGTGAAAGAGGGGAATCAGAGGGCTGGAGCCCCTCTGCTGTCAGGACAGAAGAACAAGTCATATGAGGAGAGGCTGAGGGAACTGGACATGTTTAGTTTGGAGAA
>JAOXJM010000023.1:86724594-86737577 GCA_026413425.1 Tringa solitaria | reverse complement strand
ACTGATAACTGCTTTAGAGAAGTGTGTCACTGCACCTGTGTATTGCAGAGACACTTGAATGATCCAAGAGTCTTTCTGCGTTAGACATTTTTCATGTCTTCGAAAGAGAGATACATTTACGACCTGTTCTTTCACATGTCAGCATTTTTGATGGGCTCCTGCTGCAAACAAAGGAGAAGTACTTTTTTAATTGTATTGCATGCTGATTATTAAGACTTTGACCCAATCTGCAGAGGGTCCAGTGACCAGCGACTGGGTAACTGAAGACTTCAGGTAGTATGAAAGCTACACTGATTATTAAAGATTTTGTTTAACTGAAAGCTATGATCATTAGTAAAAATTCTGTGCAACAGAAAACTACGCTAAATGCTAGAAATCACAGAAAATAATAAGCTGTGTTGATAATTTAAAATTTTATGCAATAATAATGCTCTAATTATATTGGACTTGGTCTTTTCCAACCTGGATGATTCTATGATTCTATAACTACAACCCTGTGGCCAGTCCTCATTCTACCAAGGATCCCATAGCCACTTCCAAATGTATCTTTTTTATGCTGCTGTGGGAAATTTCCTCAGCTCTCATCTGTACCCTTTCCTTGCTTGCTCAACTGAAGGCTAAAGATTGCTGAACTGCTGTCAAATTTATCTGCACCAACTCTTTCTGTTCAGCCTGGCTTTCACACAATTAATTTAATTGAAATGGCCTGACCTTCTAGAAAAGCTTGCCGTTTCTTCTCTATTTTAATTGTACTCAGTCTTTCAGCCACCTTTGATACAACACTCTCTGAGTTTAGCACTCAATACTCTTTCCAACAGTTTCTTTGGAAGGGTGGCTATGGAAAGATGGAAGGGATGTTAACAGTAATTTTAATTGCGCAAATTGAGAAAAAAACAAAGCATTTTGGAGTGTCTGTATTCATGCCGGAACAGGCAGCTCATGCTAATATTTGTGTGATGGAAACTAGTCATTCAGAAATCTGGTGGGTATTTTTTCTTGTGTCATAGTACGGCAGGAAGGCAACAAATATTATCCAACCTAGAGATTCGGCAAATTTTTCCTGTCTCTTCTCAGCCCTCAGAATGAAGGGCTCATGAATGAAAATCTCATTTGTGTTTTAATGCTGTTATAGGCTTCCTTTTAAATTGCTCATGAAGGGTACTCATTGCTACTGAATCATTAAAGTGGGCTTTTTATTAACAATTGTGCCAGGTCACTGGTTTTGCATCAGAAGCTCTTCTCCTGCAACGCCAGTGCTACATCTTTCATAACAACAAAGTATTCAGAGCTGAGGGGGGTTTTGTATCCAGGATGAAGGTTAGGCCCATGCAGAGATGGACGGCAGCTTCCTAGTTTTCTTCTTTATACTACCGCAAAAACTGCAGCATCCTTTGTATATTCAGAATTTTCAAAGTATCTCTATATAGCTTTACATACCTACGCTGTGCAGTTCAGCCAGAAAATGGGGGGAAAAAAAACCCAGCGACTTTATTAATACTTTATTATCTGGCCTCAGCATAAAATTGAGGCAAAATCCTCTGGTTCCTTAGAGTTAAGATATTGTATGTCAGAAGCGCACATAAGAGTACTGTATAAGAGAAATTCAATAAGGCAGTCAACTGCTCCTTTGTTCATATAATCCCCAAATGCTTCTAGACAGATAATCCGTCATTATTCCCTGCTGCCAGTAGAGAATTCTTTGCCGTAGTAGCCTGTGGTGGCCTTCATCTCACCCACTGCTGTAGACACATGCGTCTGAGCTGGGTGCTGTAAGGCCTGTTTGTAGTCAGCAGAGAGAAATGTGCTTTAAAACCCATTTCATCTGATGTATTTTAGGCGAGATAAAGTCAATCGTTCTTTCAAATAACTTATTTATAAAGGGAGCATCAGGCAACTAGCGCAGATATAGCCATGGCAGATATTTCACCAGATAAATCCCATCTCTAACTATGTTATGCAATACTTATTTTTTTTTTCATATGTGTAGAACTCTAAGTAGACCTGTGTGGCTACAAAAACCATCAATTTCATGGAATTTCAGCTGTGAAAGCTGCCTTTATATTTAAAAGCGAAATGTCCTACATAACTGGTACCTGAAAATTTCCATCCTTGCAATAAGCAGGTGTATAGATCCAAACCACCCAGAACGCCTTGTTATTTAAAATTACACGAGTGATTGACACTTAGTTCACTGCTTCTCATTCATGAAACTTCTTATTTTGAGGGAAGCCTCTTTTCTTTTGTCTTTCACTTTTTTCTTTCTCTTTTTTTATTTTTTTGAAGTAGAGTTCCACAAATCTACAGCTGTACCATAAATGGCAGCACTGCAGGGGTAAGGCTGCCCATCTTTTGCCATTAATTGGGGCTTTTTTTGCTACCTTGATCCTTTGTGCAAGAGATGTTTAGTGCCATAGATCTAAGAACTTTGTCATTGCAATAAGGGAAAACTTTCAGGCATGGCACAGAGGAGAAATTTCCATCCCGCTGAAGTTCTACACAAATATAAGCAGCAATAAAGTGGTGAAAACCCACTAATGAATACTGCAGGAGGTGCGTATAACTTGTTCTAATGATCCACACAAGAGCAGAAATGGGATTCTTTTTTTAACATAACAGATTTTGGTGATCAATCAAAATATTGTTGCCACTCTAGGATTAAGGTGACCTCTACTGTGGACCACTGAATCAGTGGACATCGTTTCAATTCAGTAAGTACAACATATTGTTGTGTTCTTGTCCAGCTCTTCTCCATTTCTCTTTCTTTATAAAACAATTACAGACATTTTGGACTTTACACTTCATTTTCTCCTTGTTTTTACAGTAATTTTCTGCATTCAAAATCCACATGACTATGGTAATTAAGAAAATGCATTGCCTTTGATTAAATAATATTAAGTATTCATTACCTATTAAAAGTCCTTTTTATTGACTACCCACTAATATTAACACATAGAAAATTTATATGTTGTGCTCTGAATCTTTTGAAATTATTTGTTTTTGTTTTCGTTACTGAGGGAGAGAGCAATTTAGAACAATTTGTGCCTGGGAGAGTAAAAAGGAAAGAAGTCGGATACTAATGAGCCTCCCTTTTCAGGCTCTGAGGCTCCTTGAGAAGCAGCCTAAGCTAAGTGGAGACCTGAAGAGCAGCAGAAGAGGTGGATTGGAAGAATCCATGGGTCAGGGAGCTGCCTGCCCTCTTCATCTTGGCTTTTACTCAGGTTAAGGTTGTTGTTTCTGTTACTCAACTTGCTTAGAAGGGAAACAAAAGCAACAGAGTTTACACCGTCATTAGCAGGTAGGGTTATCCAATGCTGAATCCATGAATAATTAAGCTGAGGTGTGAGCATGATAAGATGGGTCAGGCAACAATGGACCCAACCAAGCATTCAGGGTTTGTGGAGCCCAGTAGCTCAGTTTGGCCATTTCCAGGGGAGCCAAACCACTTAAAAATGGGTTTAACTTTTCGTATTCAAAGACTATTTCTGGGGTTTGTGACTGGTTGTAAGTCGGATAAGGCACCTAAGAGATCTCAGAGAGATTGTGCTTCCGAATAGACTGTGGAATTGCCAATGAGCACTGGATTCATGCCGTGTCTCAAGTCACTCGAGGTCTGTAACGCAGCCGACGGGGGGAGAGGCACCTCCTGGTCCTCACTTGGATCTTCATTGGGCCCTCCCAAGTCCCAGTTATTTTCTATTCCAGTGTTTTCTGTTATTTTAGTATAAAGAGAGACCAGAGTGACTTGGCTTCTAGTTGAAGTTAGTCGGGATGAATCCTGGACGAAATAATTTATTTGGCTTACTACACAAATGTGTATTTTATGTCTCATTGAATTTTGAGGGAAACTGCTATAAAAGGATTTTTTTCTTAATAATATGAGGTATAGTGTAATGAATGAAGCATAATCCTGAAGAATTGCTTAGAATATGGCCATTTGTCTTCTGGCAGCAGCCCCTGGGCCTTGGTGATGGCTGCAGGATGTCCTTATTACTGTTTGGTGGGAAAATGCTGGCAGGCAAGAAGGCTCATGCTGGTAAGACAGACAGCCGTAATTTAAAATAGCCTTTCGAAACATCTGAGATATATGCATGTATATGTGTTGTGAAGTCTATAAATAACCGTGACACTGGTAGTGTTTCTGTATTTATTCCTTAAGGAGTGTACTTTCTGACTGCAGATGCAGAATTCTTGTTCCTATTGTGTATAAAATTAATGAGCATTTTTATATATCTGTTTTATCTTCTTGGGTTAATTATCATGTCATGCTGCTGCATATAATCTTAGCACAACATGCTTCAGATAGAGACATATGGAAAAAACAGTGTGGATAAATACAAAGATGTCTGTTTCTTTGGCATTAGTTTCCAAATGGATACAAGCAGGGGTTTTGAGTTTTTTTTGGCATAATCTCTCCTGTATCACTACGTATTTTTTTTTTGTTTTGTTTTGACTTTTCCCGAGTCCTGTCTTGCTTTAATTATTGTGTTCTGGAAACTCCATAACTCTTCTGGCGTGTATTACAGTGGCATAAGGTTTTCACAGATGTATCACAATGTCAGAATAAATCTCTCTATACAAATAATTACACCACTTTTGTACTGCTTTTCACCTGCATCAGCTTCTCTCTTAAGCTTTGCACCCTTTGCTCTTCTGGCACCATTTTGACAGATTGTTTTCTCTCTCTTCAAATGCTTATAGGCAGTCAGGTGCAGCTCCTCACAACTAGCTGGTGGCAGGTTCAAATATTAGGAGCCACATGCATCTTCCAGCTGTCTTGGCTTGCTGCTTCCTTGACCCTCTTATCCTATGAGGAGGGGGAGTTGATCAAAATAGTTTATTTTGACACAAATGCTATGATTTCTGACAATTTAAAGTGTCAAGTTACAGTATTCCATACAAATAAATCAAATTTTAAAAATCATTTTGTAAAGGAAATGACAAAATATTTTGACAGCGTCTAAACATTTCCCCCTTTTCTCTCCAGAATGAAATTTCAGCAGAATCTACAGGATTTCATTATTTGATACAATTACATTTCTCAGTGGAAAAGTGTTCCAACTATCTTTTTTCTTCCAGCTAACTCTAGCCTAAACTGAAGAGAAATCTGGGAAAAGCCAAGTTCGACCAGAAAAAGACATGAAAAATTAACTCATTATCCAACTTGTAAATAACCAAGAGGAGCTGCCAAAGATATCTGAAGTTACTTCATACTCAGGGCTGTGTCAGAAAACCAGAAAGAAAAAGTTGCCTTGCTACTCAGGCAGAAATCCATCCTGACGTTGCTACAGAAGACATCCCTTCATGTCCTTATTAAACCCTTTGGTGCTCAAGTTCCCTGGATTCTCCTTCCTGCTCTTCTTGAAGGTTGGAGTGATTGCTTTCTTCCAGCCCTTATGAACCTCTCCAAATTTCTATGACCTTTTGAAGGTAACTGAGAGTGACATTGCAACCAGGAAGCTTCCTCAGCATTTAGGGGTCTGTCTCATCAGGTCCCCTGGACTTGTGTGCAGTTTGTTTAAATGCTCACTAACCTGATTCTCCTCTACCTTCCTTGTTGCAGACCTTCCCACAGTTCTCAAGAACCTGTGATCCCTGAAGGATGGTATTACCTTCAAATATGTCTTCAAGGAATGGGGTAAGGAAGCCATTGAATACTTCAGCCTTACCCATGTCATTTGCCACCAGTTCCCCTACCCATTCAGCATCAGATCCACATTTGTCCCAGTTTTCCTTTTGCTGTAATTATACTTTCAGAAGCCCCTGTCTCCAGATTTGACTCTAGGTGGGCTTTGGCTTTCCTACTTACACATGGAGAGAGTGTCTCTGTATTCCTCCAGAGTCACCTCTCTCTGCTTCCACCTCTACTGTCAGAAGTTCCTCATTCATCTCCTGTTACCTTCGCTTGATTTCTTGCACTTCAGGATGGGCCACTCTTGAACTTGGAGGAGGTGATCTTTGAAAATCAACGAGCTCTCCTGGACCTCTCTTGTCTCTGGGATGATGACCGATGGGATTCTTTCAGGAACGTCCCTGAATAGGCCAGAAGCATTGCCATAAATACAAGGTATGAGTCTGAGTCAGACACAAAATGCCCGTGGCAGTATTCAGAAATTAGCATACTACATAGGATTCCTTTAAAAGTTATTAGCTTGAAAAGGAAGTTATTATGAATACACAATTAAACACTCAAGAGACAATATGGTAGTTAAGATTATCAGAAGAATTTTAATGCTGCATGTTACAAATGTATTTTCTGATAAATATTTACACAGTAAATATATCCACTCACACCAGGTGTTTCTATGTCTTAGGTATCCTAAAATTATGCAGCTTGGCATTTCACTTTAATGTGTGTAAACTGCGTGGAAGTCAGCAGTGTCAAATGTACAGAGTAAGGGTCCTATGAACTGTCCCACAGATTCTTTAAGAGGTTGTGGAAAAAAAATGAGTCAAATTATACTGGAGACTGTTAAAATAATGCTGACAAACAAAGGGCATGGAGAATGCAAGAAAGCTGATCCGTGGGCTTGGAAACACTTCCAGAGAGGAAAAGACTAAATACAGTTTAGAGGGCTTTGCTTGGAAGAGGAGGAAAATATGACAGCAGCCCATAAAATCATAAAACCTATGGAGGTACCACATCTGGGATGGTGATTGCTGGTTTTTGTAATCGAAGAGTTAGGGAGTACCCCCCTGGGATTGCCAAGGAGAAGGAAGGAGTTTGCAAGCAATGCATAATTCCATCGTGAAACTGGTGGTTGAAGTTTTGGACCACTGGTTATCAAGGACCCCAAAAGTAAAAATTCATGGAAGAAGGAGCAGGCAAACCGAGAGAGAACAGGTCTGTTGATTAGTCTCCAGACGTACTGCTTTGCCTCAGGCACCCATGGATTTCCTCATACCAAGGAAAAGATCACTTCATATTTCTCCCAGTTCCTTCACCCTTCCCAAAAACCTCTGCTCTTGGACACAGCAAGAGGGAGGAATCCAGGACACTATGGCCTTTGTCTGATCCAACAAACACAAGATGGACATTCCTATAACTTTATAAAATCCAGGTAAACTATCAAATAGCTGTTTTTCTGGAATGAGAGTGCTGGGACATTATTAGAGGGAGAGAAATACTGTTGGTAATTGTGTCTTTACAAAAGACTAGAACCTTCAAGCTACCCGCTGGAGAACAGATGCTTAAATAAAGATAGGTCCTGCTTTTGCCTTGATGAGACAGGTGACAGATCTATTGACAAAAGGAAACGATGCTCCTTTACACTTGTTTTTGGTCAGTAGTTAAGACATTAGAGAAAATTTAATTTTCTAGGAAAAGAAAATTAGTTAAATCTACTTTGCTTCAGCCTCAGTAAAACGCTTGATCCAATTGCTGCAAGGAAAATTATCAGGCTTTCTTAAGAAAGAGAAGCTAGAGGTTAGCAGAATAATTGCAGACTCAGGTTTTCACACAGAATACCAGATGAGCTCGTACCGGTAACTGATGCCACAAACTTAAGAAGCGTTGTCACTTCAAAAGAACACTGGGCTAGAATTCAGGAGGAAATGAGTGACCTTGGGAAGTGAGGGAACCGAAGTACTCAGCAGTGCAAAACAGGACTCTGCACAGAAATCCTAAGCCCCTAAAGATGAAACTTGATTTGTTTAGGAAATTATTTGTTTGGTGTGTTGCCTGCAATAGCTTGCAGTAAGACTGAGGCCTGGTTTGGCACTCCTAAAGCAATCCTTTCCCTATTTATAGGCTCTGTTTAACCAGCACAGTCCCAAACATGGATAAATAAAGCTACTAAATGCTGGAGAGGTTTATGTTGGTGTTTTAGAGGGGGACTCATTTCTGCAGGTGCAGGTGAGAGCTCTGTGAGTTTACATTCAAGGTAGTGCTGTAGTTCCTACAGCAAAGGAACACGTAACAGCAACCACCTTGGGCTGGGAAAAGACCAAATGTTTAGTCCAGGCTGAACATTTAGGTTTGGGACTATTTGATGGGGGTGTGATTGTCCACAGGCCAGCCTCTGCAGGGAAATGAGATAGAAAAAGGTGATTTAGCGTTGACTCCAATGGTGTCCTTTTATACTGGGTATCTCTGCTGGCTGGAATTCTTGCTTATTTCAGTTCTGCAACTGGATACAGCACAAGGGTTTCTGGGCTGGTAGGTGTTTCTTCATGCCTTTTTTTCCCTGGTAGGAGGTAGAAAACCAGCCGTGAGGGCTTCGGGGGACGTGTTGGTTGCAGTCGGAGATGTCTCGGGAGGATGCGGTGATGGCCTCCCAGCACATGGCACCGGGGTCACCCAATGGAGGTCTGAGGCTTTTTGGCTTTCCAGACTTTGGCTTTGGTCTCATATCACTTGATTTGAAGCAGCATTTCTGGGCAATAAGCATATGCAGTTTTGTGTCCAGCTGGCAGGTTTCTGTAGCACAAACACAGCCAGCACTGTTTGCAGTCCCAACACTCCAACTCCTCATTTTTGGTGGTTTTTTTTTTTCACTCATTGGGCTTCTGCGGACTCAGTTGGACAACGCATCTCACCGTGTCCTGACATGCCTCTGTCACTGCATTTCACTCTGCGTGGCCTCTGCTCTCAGTTCTGCCACTTCAAACATCTGGACTCATAAGGAAAAAATACCATTTTCTCCTGGAAGCTTTCTTCATGAGCCCAAGTATCAATTAATATCACAGTCATGCTTTAGAGGATTGCAAGTTTCTTTTAATGTTCAGTTCAAAGATGAAACTCATTCTTCTTTCCTATAACCCAGAACATTTTTTACATAAGACAGTGGCAGGGAACCCTTCTCCAGAAATAGCCTAATTTCCTTTCTCCTTGGGAAATATTTGGGCATGAACATAAAATTGTCATTGGTTTCTATTTTGCTATCTGTTTCTTTTATCTTCAGTCTCCTTGAGGTTACAAACTCCAAATGAAAGCATTGTTGAATTAATATGCTCTTCACAGCTATTTTTTTTTTCTGTAGTTAATTTCTTACCTGGCATACTAAAGAGGGTGAACATTTAGGTTTGGGTGAACAGAAGAATGTGTGCAAAGATGGTAAATATCTTCATACATACTCCTGGACACTTTTCCATGTGATTTTAAAAGCTGGGAACTTGCATTGACTTTAAACCCTAGTATCATGTCTACTCACCTTGTTTAAAGACACAGCCATTGCTTCAGCTGGATGCTGCAACACCACATGGTAGAGATGCTCTCCTGCTCCTGGTCCTTCTGGAGCATGGCTCCTGTGTGATCACTTGGGGCTACCTACCTTGGCATCACCCCTACATACTCCCTGGGTTCTCTGCCCAGAGAATCACTCTGCCCATAGCACAGTGTTTGCATCTTTGCTTCGGTTCTTTCCTCTGGCTTCCTTCTGCACATGGGTAGGGACCATCCCTGCTCCTTTCACAACCAGGAGGGGATTTATTGCTTTACATGCACTGCTCTACAGAAGCAGATATTTTGTTTTATTCCGCTGTAAAAGTCATTCATGTACAGGGATGAAATGTGATCTTAATCTTTATTCAGGCCGAGCTCAAAATCACAATAGATTTGTTATTATCCCTTTCAGAAAGCCAGGGCTGAGGAGAAGTGGCAGCACTGAGTTACAGATTGCAGTTCCCAGCCTGAAAATTGTATTCCCGAGAGTAAGGGTCTGTGTGTTAGCACGGTTTTGATGACGCTACAGTCACACATTCTCAATCTGTACTGGAGTTTTTGATCTTCGTGCTCTTCTCGGGCATGTTTCACAACCCAACAGAGTGATCAGGTCCCAGGAACACATCAGAGCCACAGAGAGAAATGAGAGCCCTGTCCTTTAAAGCAGTATCAGTCAGTAGAATAAATCTTATGTATGCTGTGGTGCTGAAATGCCTTTATTTTAACATCTTTCTGCAATTTAATTCTGTGGAAAGAAGCATCAGGCCCTATGAAGCTACTAACCCTTCCAAGGACAGACTGGAGTCTTAGAACACATTATTAGGGTTGTAAACAGGGAAATCCTTTGCCCCCTTCCCCTCGTTCTGGGACTCTGAAGCTGGGCATAAAGAAAAAGACCTAAAGGATCAAGGGACCCATGTTGTTGGGAGGGCAAGGATCTCACTGTTATTCTTCAGGAGCCAACCAAATTTGGATCATAAACTTCTGAACTGAATCAGAGTAGGATTTTCCAAACTGGTATCCTACATCCTGCCAACCACAGACCTTTTTGTGTGAAGTCTGCTACTTAAATGTGGTATTTTTAATGAGCAAATATTTATTTTAGTGTTTTCACTCTGGATTTCTCCGGGTGCTTCTCTCGGTGCAGTGTCTTTGGCTCCCACTTGCTGTACTGTGCTCAGGTAAATGTCACATTCCCTTTCAGAAATGTACCTGCTGACCTTGTGCTAAGAGCAGTTCTGATGCTACCGCACGCTCCGGCTTGTTTATCAAGCCCTTTAATTCTCAGAAGCTGATCTTGTGTCAGATCATCTGCAGTTGATTGAAAAGACTACCTGACAAGAAGGTAAGAAGAAAACACCCCATTCTTTTCCTACTGACATCTGCTGGGTGTTTTATATCTTTGCAGGACTTTGCAGGGCAGTTCACAGGATAGTTTTTTTCTGTGTGTAATGGGGAAGAAAAGGTATTTTTTTCCTTTCTTTGCTTCTTCTTAAAATTGAATGTTTCCCTCCCTTTCTTTATGAAGTGTTAAAAATCACCCAGACCTTTTCAATTCTTTCTGCCCTGAACTAAAATCACAAAGATCCAGCTGATGAGGAAATCTCCACTGGTAGTGTGGGTTTTGGTATAAGCACTGTTCACAGGGAGGGGGTTTAGGACCCCCTGGTATAGCAATTAATGCTTTAGATTCACTCGACAGAAGCTCCATTAATTTACAGAGTAAAGTTTTTCTGTTGAGAACTTGAGAAAGAATTATTCCTTCACTGGAGGTGAGAGAGAAGTAAGGTTTCATGTAAAAAAAAAAAAAAATCAAAATCAGTGCAAAAAGCAGACTCAGCTTTGGCTACTGTTTAATGCATTTTCAGGCTGATGAGCATGATGTACCTACCCAGCCTATCCTTCCAACCCTTGAAACAAAGGAAACTGGATTTAAAATAGGCTAGTATATAGTGATATGACTCATTTGCACTTTTCAGGTTGTCAAACAGCTTTCTTTGTGCATACAAACTCTAGGATGGACAGTCCTATGGGTGACCACCATAGTCAACACTGGTACACAGCTTCCTCCTGCTGCATGTAGCGAAAGGGCTGCTATATATTAGCCCCTGAAATGGATTTCATAAAGCAAGTTCAGAATGTTAGCTGGAAGCATGAATGCTCTTAAATCAAAGTTTTCCGAACTCATGCTTCCTGAAGCATCAAATGATGAGAAAATTACAACAGAGAAGGACAGGTAATAAAACAACTGTTCCCTCAAAATCCAGGTCAGGCCCTTATGTTAATTCTGTATTCACCAACCTATTTTTGTAACAATAACTTTCACAAAACTGGATGGAGAAGAGTGATTAAATAACACATTTGGCCCTGAAAGATTATTTCTTGGTGTTATAACTTGAAAAAGGACGACTGCGAATGGCAATTGTGGCACAGTTACTGTGCAATAAATTGTGCTGCTGTGTCAGCAGCTGCTGGGCAGGGAGAGGGGAGGAGAGTGAGCTGAGCCTTCAGCTCCTTCACACAGCCTGATGATACACGGGCTTTAATCCAGCTCTTCTTCCACTTCATATTTCCATCTCCATTCAGTTTCCAGTGGAGTGTTCCTGTGTTCTTGAGAAGAAAAGGAAGGCATGATTAGGTAGGAGAGCGAAACGTGTTCGGTTACGGAAAGCAGCAGCATCTCTCCCCTAAATCTGATTAGTTATTGTTCCCTTAAGCAGCACTAACCACACTCATGCGTTTTGCAGTCCCAGCCATAAGGCACTGACACTGGCCAGGCACCAGCGCAGCAGCCAGCTGATGCCATGTGTAGAGGACACAGCCTGAAAAGGCTCCAGGGCAGAGCCTCTGGGGAGGCTGAAGCTTCAGCCCAAATTTTCCAGGAATTCTCTTTCTGAGCTTTCTCAACGGCCCCGCTCCCCGCCAGCTCACGTTCATTCTGCTGGCCAGTCGGTGCAGCGTGGGAAAGGAGCCCAAACACTTGCATCTTAAAATCTGTGGTGTCCGGATTAATGCGATTAGCACAATTTTGTACAGTAGAGGAATGGAAGCATAACCACGATTATGCCTGCCTTGTGGTGACTTTACACGAGTTTCTGTGTGCTCAGTTCATTTTTTCTGAACAGGCCGTGTGTGCCATTGCAGGCAGCTTTGGGATTTTGATTCAACACTGCTCTATGTGAATGTTTCACTTTTTACATCTTCTGCTGTGTTAATCCTCACCAGTAACACAAACATCAGAGGATAAGGATAGAAAGGACCAAGGAGACTCCCTAAGGACGATCTCCTCCTGTACGTGAGTTTGGAGAGAGCCTTTAGATAAAGGCAGTCAGCTCCACAGGAAGCCTCTTCCCCTGTCAAAAAGAAACCAGGGTCTGAAGTTTTGATGCTCCTCAATCAATTGCCTTAGGAGACATCCATTGGGCTAGAGGTGAAGTGTAGAACAGCAACCACGGGGAGAGAGATCGAGTACACCAGACTGCAGGAGTTATGGGCCAGCTGGGATCATCTAAGGTTTCCCCAACTCCTCAGGGAGCCACCAGCAGTCCTAAAGAAAGGCTTCTCCCTCCCCAGGGAGACCCGAGAGCAGCACTGAGCATGACAGGGACATACATTTGTTTCTTTTCAGTCTCATTTTGGCTTCAACAGGTGAGGATGGATCTGTGAAGATCATAGAATCATAGAATGGTTTGGGTTAGAAGGGACTTTAAAGATCATGGACTTCCAAACATCTGCCCTGGGCAGGGACACCTCCCACCAGTCCAGGTTGCTCCAGCCTGGCCTTGAACCCCTCCAGGGATGGGGCAGCCACAGCTTCTCTGGG
>JAOXJM010000023.1:86693367-86706152 GCA_026413425.1 Tringa solitaria | reverse complement strand
ATATCCAATCTGAACCTCCCCTGGCACAACTTGAGGCTGTTTCCTCTTGTCCTATTGCCTGTTACCTGGGAGAAGAGACCTCTCTACAAAATGCAGTAGCTTCCACCACTTTTTCCAACCTCTACTGTCTTTGTTGTAAACAGCAAACGGTTGCCATTATCATTTAATAAAACTTTAAAAGAAATAATATCAGAAAGGAAAAAAAAAAAAAAGGAGAATTTGGAAATGACAACAGCAAGAGTTCCCCCAAGTTTTGGGATGATGGTGTCTTTATTTTGGTAACAATTTTCTGAGATGTTGGATAAGAGAGGCTGTCAGGGCACTGCATGGGCTGGCTCCCCTGTGGGAGCTGGGGATCTGGGGCTGAGGGTGGGAGCGGGACCTGGGTGATAATGGGGTGAACCCAGACCCCACAGTGAGGAGCCCTTGTGTGCAGCCCCTCCTGAAACGCACTGAGGTCTTCAGGAGAATTTTGGTCAGCAATGAGAGCGTTTCCTGCAGCCACAGCCATGTCCCATGGATGGGGGCTGACTGCTCGGGGTGAATTCCTCTGGTGCAGCAGGGAGCGTGGTTTTTTTCCAGGCTGTGTGAATTTTTATAGCAGTTGTGGGGTTGTTTCTGCTTTTCTCTAAAGTAGGGACAAGAGAAAGATTTGGAGGAAGTAGGTTTGTGATAAACTCTAGGCACTCTGGAGAAAGTATGACATGGTGGCATGTCTTGCCATGCTGCCTTTAAGCCAAGATAAAGAGAAAAACACACTCCCTTGGAGATCTTCAATTAACACCCAGACACAATCCCTGCTACGGCTCATTGCAAGTGAGAATGGGTCAGCTGGCCACCAAGATGAGTTTTTTGGGGGAAAGGAAGGACAAATCTATCCAGAGCAGAAGCAATGGAGTGATGGATCACTCCCACTGGGACCACATTGCCTCCACATGATGCTCTTTTGGAGGTTTTGGGCTTCCCAGAGGCCCTGCAGCCTCCCCTGGTTACCCCTTCATCTCAGCTGTGGCTCCAGTGAAGGGAGGTGTGTGCATGGGTTGCACATAAAGCTCTTCTGAAGAAGTACCTTTCATTTTTATTTATTTCTTTTTTTTTTATTTCAGCAAACTGGGGATAGCGTCCTAAAAACATAGAATTAAAAATATGGCCCTTCTCCATCTTGTGAAAAAAAAGTTAAAATGCTTGCAAATAGATGAACTTTAGGCTAAAAGTCTTTTTTTCAGTTTAAAGAGGAATGGACTTCAAAAGCCTTTCCAGTCCCTTATTCCTTTCATGAAACCGGCTTGGCAAGTGTCTTTAAAAAAATAAAAATAATAAAAATTAGAAAGTAAAACCTCCGTTGAGGAAAATTTCAGCAGTTTAACTTTACTTCTCTACAGGGTATGCTAAATGTCCCACACTTCAATAATATAACCCATTAGTCCTTGCCATACTCTCAGTGAACAAGCAGCTTAATCCCTTCTGATTTGTTGGCAACCTTTTGCAGGATTGATCTTCTTGTGAAAGAAAAATTATATGAAGATTTCCTTTACCCTGATATCCCCACAGTACCTTATTGAATTTTTGTCTGGTTTGTTTTCATAAACCTGCCTTATGAAACAATCCTTATTTTCTGTTTGTTAGAGAAGGAGTGATCATAAAAAGCTGCCAAAAAAAAATCCTGTGAAAATAGCTGTTAGCTAATTTCCAGCCTAGCTTTGAAGAACTGCCCTTTCCCCCCACCTTTCCCTTTGAAATGGAAGAGGTAATCATCAGTATTGAAGAGAATGGGAAGAAAAAGTCTGGGAAGAGCAAATACGTATAAACAGGACTTGAAACAGAAGACAGGTCCCCTTTTATGCCATAGATTTACTATAAACATCAGATCCCAGAGGTAATTGAAACACTTGACTAATACAGAATAACTGGTAGCTTGAAGAAAAAGAAATCATAAAAGCTAAGATATGAAACTGAATTTATTGAGCTTTGCATAAAGTTAAATATTACCAAAAGGGATTCAGACTCCTAACAGTACAATTAACCTAAGACTGAAAAAACGTTCCTAAAACAAAACTGAAAATTTATTCAAATTAATGTTATTTGAACACATGGGTTATTCTCTTCGTACTTTGTAAAATAAAAGGAAATAACTTTTTTCTCATAAGAATATTTATGTCAATACTTTCCACACCTATTTCAATATTTAGGGTGAGAATGAGTTGACAGATATACCCCTATTTATATGGAATATAAGCAGTCCCAGGGTGCTGTTATATCTACTGCTCTGAAATATTTATTCAAGAAGTGCTGTCTTGCAGCAGAGCTGATAGTGTTTTTCTTCCACGTTGATTTCTGTGCTGTAGGTTTCTATAATAGGAACAGGATGACAAGTATTTTGTTACCAGAGGTGCAAGTGAAACCTTTTTTTTAATCAGAGACTCTACATAGTTTTTTTTTTTTAAAAATGCATGTAATTTTGGTGATTGGTGTTTTGTTCTAAGATGTCAGACAAGGAACAGTGAAAGAATTTTAGTATTTCTAAGTAATTCCCAGAAAATAATGTGTTCATTTATAACTATGGTGTAATACAGCAGCTCTTGAAATGGTTGCTCGGAGGGTACCGTTGTTATTTTTCTTATACCTATTATGAAGTTACAAACTTTTATAAGACAAAATAGTAATAAAAAGAAGTAATTTTTATAAGCTTGAAATTTATTTAGACTGGTCAGGTGATGTGTTTAAATGTGAGATATGAACTAGCTGACAGCTGTAGGTAGTTGTCTGGAACGGATATTTGTATTAAAGCTGCAAGACAACAGGGAAGTAAAAGACCAAATTTGTTTTAGTTTTACAAGCAACTCAGAGTAATTTTTGTTTTATTGAGCACAGCTGAGGGACAAATTCCTTGCAATGAAATATTCACTACAGGCTGGTTCTGTTCAATCATGTACTGATTGCTTAGACAAAATTAGAAATTCTTCATCAGGTACTGCAGCCCATTTTGTGAAACAAAATGTTTTTCCTATGCATTTACTGGGGATAACTTTAATTACTTCACACTTCAGCAGATCTGTTCTTCATGTTCTTTATCTTCAAGAAACATTGAACCATTGAATCTTGGCTCCATAAAACTAAAAATCAGAAGTTCCTCTATTTCCAGGGGAAAGAAAGAAAGAATAGATGGGTATTTTCATAAGCCCTTGTGTTATATTTAGTGAGGATTGTAGTTCCTGAGTCACTTAAACACTCTTGAAAATCTTTCCTTGCACCGTAATTATTTTTCACTATCTATTATGCCTTTTCCACATATAAATGAGGGTTGTTGTCCTTGTAAAGATGCTTCAGAAGAGAGACAAATAAGGGCCTTGAAACAAAAGTAAGTGAAAGAGAATAACCCCTGCAAAAGAACAAAATTGCTCAGGGTCCGCTAGGTGCCAGTCTGATGGCGTGTTATTTACTGGGAATTAGCTCAATCTGGAGCTCCTATTGCAAAGGAACCAGAGTGCACTCCTGGAAGCCACAGGCAGTGAGCTGAAAAGCAGCAAATAGGAGAAAAATTGCAAAAAACTCTAAATCATTACCACAGAGTGTGGGCATATCAAGTGTATTTTCTGTGTCTACTCAAAATTAGTTGATTATTGATTATTCCTGTTCTTCCTCAGCAGCAGAAAGCTTATTCTAGTTTTACTTATGCTAACTGCAAGCAGGAGCTCAGCTTTGGAGCTTTCAAAATGTTCCTTTCCTCTTACTGCTGGTCTTGCTGATAGTTTAGCAAGGACTCCCTTCATCCCTTCAAGACTGACTCTGTCCGAATCTTGTGCCCACCAGTTCTCTGCGATCTTTAGAAACGACTGAGTCCATTTTATTTAAAAACCAAACAAGTTGATACAGGACTTCATAACTCAGATGTGATTCTGGCTCACAACTCTCCAAAGAACAGTCAAATGCTGGCAATCCAATATAGGTGAGATAAACTTTCTTTTAAAAAAGTCAGTATCAGCTTATATCTGGTGCGAAGATTTTTGACAACACTGTTAAAAATAGCTAAATCACTGGTGAAGTCAAAGGAACACTTTTAAACTGAAAGCATAAATAGTGATTGAGTCACACACGCAACAAGTCATAGAGATATTTTCAGTTTGGAAGTGCGATCAAGTAAAATGGGATGTAGAATAAATACTTGCTCCTGTAGAGCAAGGAGAACTCAACAGCTGAGAACTGCAGTTCTCTCTGCTTGCACTCTGTGTGCATGGAGTCTTTATTTCCCCCTCACTAAACCTTGGGAAATATAGCTATCATCACAAGCTGTTCTTATAAATATACATGGAATTTGTCTGCTAGGGACCTTGTCTTAACAGAGTGTTATTTTGGCGTGGTTTTTTTCAGCAATCTTTCTTCCAGTGTAAGTAGAACTTATGCCGGGATCCATCCTGGGAGTTAGCATAGCTCCCCCACATTTCTTTTTGTCTGCCTTTCTTTTCCCCTTCTCTATTCAGTGCATAATTGATATCCTCAGAAAAATCTTTCCTTGAGGGCCAGCTTGAGGTCCTTCAGGACCACTAGAAGAATGTTAATTTAGACATAACAAATGTTATTCACTGATGTGATCAGTCTGAAAGTAAGGGAAAAAATATGTTTCTATGTATGTGAAGAAAATTCTGACTGTCCTGAGGTCCATGCCAAAATTCCCATAGAATTCAGTGGAAATCAAGACAGTTTCAAAGCACCCAAGAGCAAAGATTAAACTGCACTGAAAATTCAGCCAGGCCCAAGAATGCTAACCACAAAAAATAATGAGGAGAGGAGAGCAGCAAAGCTGCTCAGAAGACGGTGCTTTTCTATTTCTCTGTGGTCAACAAACCACTGAAACTTGGGAGCAAAGATTGGGGTTTCTCTCCATCTGGTGGTCACTCCATCTGGAAAGGTGTTACAGCTACAGCTGGGTGTTGGCATAAAAGGTGGAAGTAGAGGTTCTAAAAAACCTTGCTGGTTTAGGGGAGATGAACTCTGTTGCTCTGTGATTTATTTCTTTAATGCTGGTTTTAGCTGTCGAGAGGCACAGGGGATTTCTCCCTACACGTGGACAGTACTGGAAGGAAGTATTTGATAATGACCAAGGTTGCTAGCACAAATATAATTTAGCTCTTGACTGCAAACTTCTTAATGATCTCTTTATTCAATGGTCAGAGTTCTTCCAGAAGACACCATATGTCTTTTGCTTCCCAGGGTACACCCGTTCAGTGCGCTGAAATGAATTAAGGTTGTGTAGAGGAGGCACCTGGGCCCTTGCCTCATTTGATAAGGAAGTTGAGCTTTATGCAGAGAATAGCAGGGATGGCAGAAAGAGGAAAGACTCTGAAGGTTGAGGAAGATAAATCTAAGCTTGGAAAATTGGCTTCTAACCCTGCCTCAAAGTTGGTATATGAGGAAGGGCAAATTACTTAAGCAAAAATCTTCAGAAATGGACATTGAAAGTGCATTATCTAGGGATCCAACTTGTGATACCTGAAGCCTCTTTTAAATAATTGCTGAGTAATCACAACTGCAGGCAGAGCTGCTTGGAGATGTGCTTTGAATATATAAATTGCTATGAAGATTTTTTTTTCTGTAGCTTAAAGACACTTAATTATTTCAAACCTACTACTTCCAAGTTAATAGTAACTAGAATCTCATTGTTTGTTCACTAGCTGTAAAAATGAGAATAATAAAACTTATTTTTTAACCATCTCCTCTTCGTATCAAAGCCTATGCCCACAAATTGATAGACAAAATTCACTGTCTGATTAGAATAGCTGACAGATCTAATGAGCAATGCTGGTTAAAGAGTTAAAAAGATTGGGTAAGGATATCAGGGAACCTTTTAGAAATCATCTTTAATGAAAGTGTAAAAAAAAGTTTGCTAAGGCAGTCACATAATTTACATTTCTCAGATTTTGGATAGTTTGTTTCAGGCACATCCTACATTCTTTTAAATTTTAATCTTCTGGGTAACACACTAGCTGGAGTAGTAAAAGGTCTTGCTTCTCTCTAGAAACTTTATCTTGGAAACAGCTTAGATTGCCAAGGCTAAAAATTATATATTACTCTGGTTCATAGAATTAATGAATAGGGGTGGTGGGAAGTGTCCTCTGGAGATGGTCTAGTCCAACCCCTCTCCTCAAAGCAGACTCAGCCAGCACAGATTGCATTGGACCAACAAGATTTCAAGTCACCCCTCACAGTAGCCCTTCATCCCCACTTCTCTCTAACATAAAGGGTCCTCACCATCCTGTATAACTGGCATCAGAGCAAAATCATATTAGTCTGGCAAGGGACATGCCACCAGCACGCTTGTCAGAGGGCTGGGGCTTTACGCTAAACTGTGTTTGAAAACATGGTTTCTATGAGAATAATTTCCTTTTCAGTAGCAGTCTCAGTTGATTCCTTTTTCTTGCAAAATAAGAGAAAAGCTTTCAAAATGGAGCTAGGAAAACTCATGACTGAGGCCCCCCAGTCCCAAGGCCACATGTCAAATGTTGATGTAATTAATCACGCAAAAAGGCAAGGCGTAGCAGCTCTTGATGCCAAGTGGAACTGCGCGGTTGCAGCAGCGTACAGCATCTTTATGTGGGCAAAGCACATTGTGACAGAAGGATATGGCACATCCAGCACAGCAAATAGCTAAGAGCTCTTACATGTGTGCATTTTCTGTATTGGAAGAGATCCTCCATACAGCACATCTCAGCTGGGCTAATTTACTCAGACAAACGGAAAGGAAGATAAATGGTATTTTGGTTTTTTTTTAGTATGATAATTCCCAGTTTATTTCTCCAGCTCTCTCAGCAGAAGCATAAGGAGCTTGAAATCAATCTGGCAGCCTTTCTTTTTTTCAGGTTTCTGCCACCTAATGAGGGAAACAGGAGCTGCTTCACGCAACTCAGATGATCGTTTGCACAACTCAAAATGTATATGATAGTTTGAAACAGCCAGTGAATGCTCATGGCACACTGTTTGTGTGTTTGTAAAGACAGAATATCCATAGCAAAATTTTCCTTGAGTTTATTCCATCCAACCTGGTCAAACAGTCAATTGGAAACGTAAATAAATGACCATGCTAGCAGACCTAAATGAATAGCAGTATAAAATGCCACTTATAATGAGGTGCCTTGGTGATTGGTTCAACATCAGAACAGTCAGATTTTATCCTCTACTCACAATCTTTGCACAAGCACTGGCAAAACTGACTGCAAAATATAGATAAAAGATCCATAGGATGATAGGAAAAATTAGATTGGAAAAGATCTGAGGTCTCCACTCCAACCTCCTGCTCAAAGGAGGGGCAGCTCCAACGTCAGACGTAGTTGCTCAGTGCTTTATCAAGTCAGGTCTTGAAAACCTCCTAAGATGGAAACTACACAACCTTTCTGGATTATTTATTGCAGTGTGGGAACATACAGGTGAAAAATAAAGTGTGTTGCTGAATAGCAAATGGGGAAATCCTATATTGCTTAATTTGAGTTATTACCAGACCAGGGTGCTATCGTCATATGGTGTGCTATTCCAAAACATCAGAGAAGAGTCTGGCTCTGTATACCCTCCCTTCAGATACTTTTATACATTGATGAGATTCCCCTAAGTCTTGCCTTCTCCAGGCTGAAAAGACCCACCTCTCCAGGCCTTTTTCTGGACTCTCACCAGTCTGTCCATATCTCTTTTGGACTGGGAAGCCCAGAAGTGGACACAGAGCTCCAAGTGTGTCACAGCAGTGCTGAGTAGAGGAGAAGGATCAACTCCCTCGACCTGCTGGCAACACCCCTTCTAACGTGGCCCAGAAAATGATACAAGTGCTTTAATAGGCAATCCTTGATGTGTTGTTTTAGAAATACGGGTGATCTTTCATGAGAAGGTTAAGGTATGACATGGAAGCAGATGTTTCCAGTACTTTTTATTACTTAAATAAGTTATTCAGATAATTTGTAGAGCAGGAGAACTTGCAGGGGAAAACATAAATCCTATAATACTATGCTCTTGTGCCCTGTTTAGGATTTGCTTTGATGATATTTAGTGCAGTTTGATTCAAATAGCACATTTCATAGCGGCTGGACTGTTGTTGGTTGAATACCTTTAAGATATCTCTTCAAGTGCAAATGAAACCTGAAAAAGGTTAGTGGGACTAATGTTCCTTGAATTACTTCAGAGACAGATGTTTTAGATCCCGACCCTGCAAACATTTATTCCTAAGTATAACTTGACACTTGTGAGGACCGATCATTTCAAGGGCTGTTCTGTACAAACTCCTTCAGCTGGGGATAACTTGGCCCGTAAATAAAGCAGTCTCTGATTTAAGTTTTGATTCCTCCAGTTTTAAAGATTGATACAGGGCTATAGTTCTGCTCCATGTTCTATTGTTGCTTTTTTAAATTTTTGTAGAAGAGATGCCAACATTAATTTTAAGCTAATTTTCTGTACCTATCTGATGGTTCCAATCCTTTTTTTCCTCCTGGTTTCAGTAAATTGGAGTCTTAAACCCTCCATGAAATAACAAATGTGAAAAATGCAGAAGAGAAGGAAATCTCATGACTGAGATGAGTCAACTTCGTTTGTCCTTGATTTTCCTTGACAATGGATCTAGGTCAGATTCTCAGACTGAACTAGTAGAAAATGGGGAAAAAATATTTGCATTAGTTGGGAATCTAAATGGTAGTCCTATGTTTTCCTTCAGGTTACTGGTATTACTTAAATTGCCTCAGAGATTGCTGAAATTGATTGAGAGGACATGGTTTGATCAGGACTCTGTAAGTGACTGACAGCATAATAATTTATTGCAAAAAGCCTTCACATTGCTGATTTTTTTCTAGCTTGGTTCAGATGATGTCTGTGAGTCTCAACTCCTCACTTCCCAGGCTTGTTTCAGAAGTTCTTGGTCAACAGCTGTTTGCAATACCTAGGATGGAGTACTGTATCCGTAGCGATGGAATGTGATCACTGGAAAATAGTATTTTGCTGTGCGTGGAGACATTTGTGACAAGGTACTTGGAGAGAAAAATGTTCTGGTGAAACACAGCTTAGGCTTACAAAGTCCTCCTCATTTCCTTTTCCTTAACAACTTAACACTTCTTCGAACCTAATTCCTTATGATATGATATTCTAACAGCAGATGTGGGCCATATTTCTGTGCACAGTTTATGAGCAATTCAATTCAGATGAAGGAACCCTGCTCAGCTTCCTCTGAGTGCTCCTGCAGTACAGTGATTTGCAGGTTCTGGCTTTCCTTAGAGCCCTCTCGGTAGTGATTGCCAAAGTACTGTCAGTTTAAGAATGTGCAGAGATTTATAAACTAGTTCTGAGGCCCCCTGGGACTCAGCTAATTGTACTCATTCCTTGCCTACACAGTTGAATGGATTTATAATCATTGTAACCTGAGAAAACACTAATTTATTAGTGTTCAACATGGGTTGTTTCACATTAAGATAAAGTAACTAAAACTAAAGTCAGTGAGAGACTTTCCTCTAAAAGCCCAACGTGCTGAGAGCCCCTGGATAAATTTATATAATCCAGACAACTTGAATTATCTTTAAATGCTGTAGATTCTCCTGTGATTTATTCAGAAACCCATACCACTTCTTTAGAACTCCACTTATTTAATTTCTACTTTATTCTACAGAGGTTTTAACTGAAGGAGGGAGTATGGTGGTTGCAATTTATACATCTATGGTAATTTTCTGCGAGTTTTCATGTATGCATTACAAAATCTGTTTCCAAATTTGGGCTTGATTCCATTAATCAGGTAATTGTTACCTGAAAACAGGTGCCTTAGTCTGGTGTTTTCTTAGTCCAGAACCTCTAAACACATCCTTTTTCCTCACACACAGGCGACTCACAGGACATACACAAATGTTCTGTTCTATTTTTACAGATATTTTTGTTTCCTAAACCAAACCAGAACAATATCTCCCCTCCCCTCTGGGCTTTCCTATGTTAAGAAACAAAAGGCATGCAATCTCAGCTTGTAGCAATTCTTTAGCTCACATCAGCAATTAGCTTAGGGAAGACATAGTACTTGTATATTTTATTTTTTTTTTTAAACTCCTTTATGTGCATTGTGTTGTAGAACCTCCTTCATTTTACAGACAGGTGACAATTTACTCATTTACAGTGTTCAGGATCCTGATAGCAAAGTCAAACGCAGGAACACTCGCATGCATCATCAGTTTGGTGGTATTTTCGAGTTACTGCAGTTTGTAAGTGACCTTTGGGGTGGCAGAAACATCTGTGCAGCCACTGCTGTGCTGACAGCTCTCCTGCAGCCCAAAAATCCCATTGCCTTAAAAATGTATCCCGAAAGACATTACCATTTCCAGGAAATAAATAGCTTGAATTTCGTATTAATTTTCTTCCCCATTTCCTTGCAGCTCCCTGTTGAAAGCAGCCAGGTGAATGAAGCTTTCAAAGGAGGTGAGTTTGATGCTGAATTCAACTTCTGTCCAGATGAAATAACTTAGCACTGCATTTCACTTAAAAAAAAAATAAAATCTAGGTATAATTTTTAAATTTTAAGTGTTTGAGCCATTCGTAATGCATTTCCAGTCTAAGTGTTCCAGGTTCATCTCAGAAAGCACTTGACAAATTCTAAGAGTCTGGTCTCACCCAAGACAGTCCCCTAGAACAGGAAAAAAAGTGCCTGTCCCTAAATCATCAGACCCACAAGATGACCATTGCATGGAAATTATACTCAAAAGGCTATAAAATAATGTGATGACAAGGGAAATATTGAAATTTGCATGTCAGTACTAAGAATCTACTGAATGGTGAGTGCATGTCTTCCTTGTTTGTTTTTCCCTATTCTTCTCCTTTCAATAATTTAATGATAGAAAAACATCACTTGAGTGGAATTTCATGAAAGGTTGATAAATTGAGGTCACTTGTTTTTACTCAATGTCGGTGATGGTATTATGTCCTTTTTTCCTCTTCTCTTAGAGATACTAGTAGGAAAGGTGCAGGGGATGTAGGAAGAGCAGCTCTAAGTGTCCAAATCTGTATCATCTGTGCCCCAGACCAGAAAAATTTCACTAACAAAATGGTAGGAAAAAATTTGCATTGTATTAAATGTTAGTTAATCAATTATAAACAAACACTTTTTCTGTTCTCTTTTTTTTTTTTTTTTTTTGTGCCAGTGACCTGAAAAAATGCCTTATTTATATAGTTCTAGTTTACCCACCAGGGAGGTGGTTATTAGGGGTATATGACACTGTCACCGTGCCTTATGTTAGTAGTTCCTTGAAAAAATACTTATGAGCTCTGATTACTCTAAATTTTCACTGAAAGACTTGTGTGAATGAGGAGTTTGGAGTTTCAGAAGTTTGAGCTGCCCATGAATTACTATGAGCCTACGGCCCAAAGTGTTATTAATTTAATACATCTTCTGCTCATTCTCAAGTGAACAATAAAAAAGTTAATTCAATGCTTTAATATGTGTTTTTCACAATTTTTTGTCTTATGGCTGTATTTAACTTGGAAATCTGGATCTCATTTTGCATTTAAGCACTGACTACACTGTTACACTTACAGGGAAGGCAGGGAACTAAAACATTTGTAGTGGGAACAGTTATGCTGTAGTAAAATTGCTAAATTATGCAGCTGTTTTAGTTAAAATGAAAATACTGATGGTCATTTTATATGGATAGTGCCCTTAATTGCTTTTTGAAAGAACCTGGAACAAACCAGATTTTAAAGGCCAAAATTTCATCTTCATAACATCATGGCAAAAAAATTAATCCTTCAACATAGTCTTTCACTGGAATATTTTTTGGCTTTGTGTGTAAAGTTTGTTGGCTGTTCATTGAGTCGAGTTTTTTTAAATCTACATAGTACCTTGATATGGAAAGGAGTAAAAGGAAGAGAGGATATAAGAATAATGCAGTACTTAGGGATTATGTTCCTTTTTATTTTTTCTTTCCTTAAACAATTCATGAAATTTACAAAAATGTAAATTTTTTATTAAGTTGATTTTTTTTTTTTTATAGTCTTCATGTGAAGTCATGGTGGCATACAGGTCAGAATGAGAAGTAGCAATTGGCAAAACTGCCTGTTTTCATTTTTAATCGATTGAAAACATCCATAACTGAACTTCGTTAGCTGAAGAGAAATGCCAAAAATCACTTCTGGAGCAAAAACTCTATTTGGCCAAAGAATTCAAAAGCTAGTGATCAACAATACTTCAGTCTTATGTACATTTTGCAGAAGATGGAATATTCTTAACTGGAAATGATACCACCCTATAAATTTTAAATTCCAGAAATCTTTTTAAATAAGCCAAATTTTGGGAGCTAATTAATCCAGGGCAAGCGCAGCATGTGGACATACGTATTTCAGAAGCGGCAGTGTAAGTATGTCTTCATGAGCAAAATTTTATAAATTAAAAAGATTTTTTTTTCAAAAATTTAATGGGTAGAAATGGGAGCTGCAAAAATAAACTTCCTTGAATTGGTGTGTTTACAGATTTATAGACCTGCAGTAGGTGAGTTATATTGATATTCCCTTTTTATGTGTACTGAATTCAGTGTATCCTACCTATTGTGTATTGACTGACCTTGTAATATGAATGAAAATGGTTCTGATTCTTACATGACTTACCAGTGTAAAATCTTGTGCTGGCAGAAGGGTCACTCTCGTGAGACCCCATATGGAATACTGCGTTCAGCACTGGGGCCCTCAATATCAGGACATGGACCTGTTGGGGTGGGACCAGAAGAGACCACGAAGATGCTGCGAGGGCTGGAGCCCCTCTGCTGGGAGGACAGGCTGAGAGAGTTGGGGGGGTTCAG
>JAOXJM010000023.1:86664473-86674714 GCA_026413425.1 Tringa solitaria | reverse complement strand
ATTCTCCACCCAACCTGTATTTGTGCCTGGGATTGCCATGTCCCAGGTGCAGGACTTTGCACTTGGCTTGGTTGAACTTCATGAGGTTCACACGGGCCCACTTCTCAAGCCTGTCCAGGTCCCTCTGGATGGCACCCCTTCCTTACATAGAACAGACTTTTCAGGGAATTCTGCTAATTTTATTGTGAGAAGTGACAGAGAAAGGAAGACCTGGGTGTGACCTGCACCTGTTGTGGCAATTCCAGTCAGTGGGTCACTACTCGACGCTGTAAGTACAAGGGACCTCCTGGTCACTCTGTGTAGCACCAGGTGAAATGGGAGGTACAGTTTCTAGGATTGCTGTATTTAGCACACAGCAGGGATGTAAAGCAGAGCTGATAGACAACCTGCGCACAGGCATATAGCTATAAAGCTCAGTGTGATTCACCGTGGTTATTTTGGGGGTTATGAAACGTGCTGTGGCTGTGTGCTGCACTCTGAAATGCTGCACCGAGGGTGAACAGGTCACCTCTTGCTCTGAGGGGAAATTTTTATCTCTTCAAAGTCCCGTCTATGTACCGTGGCATTTCCTGAGCGCTGTTTGTGTTGCGTTCCTCCTTTATTTTCCCTACTTTTCACCCTCCCCTGGGACATGTTGTGCGTGGAGCTAGTTATGGCTGCTGTAATCCATAAAGTCTTTTGAGTTTTGCAATAGACTCTGCTATCATTAAAGGCATCCTTTCATCGGTCTCCTGCCATGCTTTGCAAGGAAGCACAAAGGTGAGGAAGGTTAGTGCTTCAGTATGGATAACAGCTAAATGTGTCTGAAAGGAATTGAAGGTTTTGTGCCTCGGCACAATGGTTATGTCCTTTCTGCGCCGGAGCGGCAGCGCTCTTGCATTCTGATATCGCAGAAGCCTGCAGCAGGCAAGCTTCTCTACTTTATTTATAAATCCTTTCTGAATCCAAGGTAGCAGAAATCACAGGATTTGCTTCCCGGAGTTTAAAGAATTTCCGGTCGCCCCACAATCATATTTCTCAGTGTCCT
The DNA here is from genome assembly GCA_026413425.1 of Tringa solitaria. Taxonomy (NCBI): domain Eukaryota; kingdom Metazoa; phylum Chordata; class Aves; order Charadriiformes; family Scolopacidae; genus Tringa; species Tringa solitaria. The sequence continues at coordinate 86,673,687 of JAOXJM010000023.1, read as the reverse complement.
CATTTGCTTGCTGCTCTGTCCTTGCAGCACAATCTAGCTCTTTATCTGCTTGAAGAACAAGATACTACCCTTGTTGTTACCTAATTTTACTTAAGGGTTCTAATTATGCTGATTCCTCAGTCAAGTCAAGCAAAAACCTGAGACCATGCCAGAATACACATGGGCAGACCATCTTTTTCATAACATGCATTTCCTGAGGTACCCTTAGATTCCTTGTGTCAAGATAATTAGTTGCATTTTATCAACTGAATCTCCAGTCTGTTTTGTGGTTCAGAAAAAGGACTAAAAATATTCTATTTGTTTTACTGTTTACAGAACCCATATTTGACTCTGTTTCTATTTGGCTGCATTTTATTGTCACATTTGTGACACACAGTTAGCTGCGCCTTTTATAGAGCTTCGAGTATAGGGATGGTATTGAAGTGTTCATTAAAATGTTTGTTTCTAGGGACACATGCTGCCAAATCTACTCGACTGTGAATCTCCTCTTTTCTGTTTTCCTTGGCAAGCCCAGTCCTACTCTCTCAAAGTAAGCAGAGATCCTATCTCAGGATAAGGCCAAAGGCCACTAAAAATTATCAGCGATCAGTTCTTGACCTTTCCTTTCAGCCTCTGGGAGCATCTCTGACATCCACAGCCACAAAACTTTGATTTTTTTTTCAGTGCCTTCAGCTACCAGCCTTTCACTTTGTGTTTTACTTTTTCCTACTGAACTTTTTTTTTCTTCCCTAGGAAAAAGCCATGTGAAGGAACGAGTTTTGAATTAATAAAAGACCTCAGTTAAGCTTGCTTCCATTGAGAGCTAAATCCTCTACACCGAAGATAAAAAGGTCAGGTCTTTGCGCAGCACATGTTGAGTGAAACTGCATCCCCTACCTACATCATATTACAGGAGTTAATACTTTCTTGAAAGATCATGCTCTCTGTAGGTCTTCTCCGCTTACAGTGGTCAGTTGACACACTCGAAGACTAATTCCCATCCCTTTGCCAGTTTTCTTATCTTGCTGAAATACAAGGGGGGAAACAACAACCTGAATTTCAAAGGGTGGAAAATTTCTGTAGTTTTCCATTTTGGGTGAGGGAAACTGTCTTGAAAAAGATGCTTTTCTGAAGGGTCTTCATTGTAGCGATTCCTGATCTGAGAGGATCACAGAAGTTGAGTGGGATCTCAAGGTTGAGAGAAGCAGCAACTACTGCTTTGGGGGAGCCTCCTTGTTCTGTTCCTAGGGGGGTCTATAATTATTTCTCTCAGACAACCCTCCTCTCTTGAAGGAACTCTGCCTGATTAGCCCAAAATCTTGTGGTTCCTAAAGGGAAGTATTTTCTTGTTTCCCAGGATGTTGGATGTTTCCCAGGAATTTTTAATACATAAGTGTTCTCACCATGTTGTCATCTTTCCAGCCTCTTTCTCCAGCCGCTTTTCATGTTGGCAGAAAATGGCTGTATCAACATTTGACCACGGTGGCTGAGTTGCATTTCCTGACAGAATTCATTATAAGTATGATGCCTCCTACAATGTCATCGGTGTCAGCAGCGGTGCTCACTGCATGTGCCCTCTGGCCCCACTCCTTATCAGGCAGCTCTGCTTCAAAAGCTAAGGACGTTCAAGAACAACTTGGATTTTGGGGTATAATGTTTGGATAAGGGTTCGCAGTCATAGGAGAACATCTAAGTAGAACTCTTAATAGCATGTTTGCTTGCTCAGCTGAATATAAAGCGAAAGAAATTCAGCTTTATGTTTTCTCTTCTTATGAAAGATATCATCCAAAACTCATGCTTATTTACGATTGTGTTGCTCTTACAATCACCTATGGATCACTGTTGAGTCTTCTTCAATTTCTGTGGCCTCACAGTGGAAACAAAGAAACATACACAAATTCCTCCTGGAATCCTCTCTCTGTTTTGTTCTTGAAAAGTGGACTGTAGCTTCTCTAACTTGTTTTGTACTCCTAAAAATAACCCCAAAAAAAGATGTTGAACTTCCAAAATTCTATCCTTTTACATGGTAAATAATATTTCAGGTGAAGATATTGAAATGTCAGGAATATTTGGGCTTCTTAGACTTTTAGTGCATTAAAATATCTTTTTCTTTAGTTGTTCCTTTTAGAATTTGGGAAATGGCAATTATTCTCTGAAGGTTGAGAAATTGATAGAGCACCGCTGTCTTTTTTCTCTTTTTAAGGGTATCATCAGATGCCTCTCTTTAGGAAGACAAGAAGGACAAGGACTTGCCCAGCTGTATGATTAACTACTAAAATATTTTTCCCCACTCTACCTGCCTAGGTACAATTCATACCTTAGCAAATACTTTTTGTAAATGCACAGTATCCTGAAAATTAGTAAGTGGAGGACTGATTTGGTGAAGCTCATAGTGAAGCTCTGTCAATGAAAGACAAGCTTTGCCTCAGATCATTAATGCCTAGGAAAGGTGATTCTCTGTGTGTCTGGTTACCGTACCGTTGTGGTACACATACACTTACACTTTTACTGCCAAAATGGTCTTTGGCAAATGGCTAAACCAAAATAGTCAAAGATTATAGGGACCTTGAGTTGACCAGGGTAATTTTGTCAGTGTTTTTACCTTGAAGAGATCACACAAAAGTAAAAAACTGATTTTGAATCTCAGAAGCAAGGTTTTATGTGAATATGAACTAGACCAATGAAGAAGTAATTAAACCAGCACTCGGGGCAATGAGTAAAGCAAAGATAAGAGTTTCTACATCAGCCCATTTTCAGAGGAGTCCTTTCTCTTCAGGTTTGCTCTTAACAGCTCCAGTTGTTGTGAACTCTGCACAGCTGCCAGTGCATCCTCTTTCTTCTCATTGTTTCTGGAGGGCTGGCTCTGGGTTTTCTCTCCGTTTGCTTGGCACCTCTCTCTCTTCTGCCTGCCCTTCTCTGTCCCTGGGAAGTTGCTTGCTCTTGGCTTGGTCTTCTTTTCTCCACAATAGGCAAACTCTTGCAGTCTGTCCAGGGAGATTGACTTGTTTCAAAGCACCTCTGCCAGGACAAGGCTTCCCCTCCACTGTCCGGCCACAGTCATTCAGGAGACACAATACAGGACACAGCAAACAATGAACAAATTAACCAAACCCCATCCATGACGAATCCTGAGGACCCAATCTAGAAGATTTACATAAGTTAAAAAACCCATTAGAGTTACGAGCAGCATTATGTGGCAGTCTGAGACTTACAGCAGTATCTGTCTGGAGAAATATAACGTGCAATCCTACCTGCCCTGAATGTTTGTACAGAAGACAGAACAAGCAGGAAAATAACACTTATTTTTCCACTGTGTTATTAAAGCAACGTAAAAGCACACCAATGATGAGATGTATTATCTTATTTGTTACTTATTAAGCAGACAATTTTCTTCCTCTGAGATCAAAAGTGCACGCTTTTTTAAGTTTTTCTTAAGTCTAGAGTCCTCAAGCCATTTGTGTCGTGCTGCAACGCTCCCAGACAAGCCACATTCTGGGAAAAAAAAAAAAAAGATACACCCCTTACTGGTCACCCATCCAGAGTACTTGGAAACTAAGAGGTTGCTGATAAATTTGAAAGCGGGTGCTTGTTATAAGATTTTCTTAGCTGACGGCATCCAGCGTAAAATGGGTTTCTATTCTGAAGGGAAATGCTGGGTAGATCACGTAATGCTGTTTTTCTCTCTCTTCTTCAATGTTTGTTATTGATTTCAATTTGAAAAGAAGCTGTGAATATTTTGAAAATGGTAAATCCTCATCAAAATAGTTATTGACAAAAAGCTTCAGAAAGTCTGCAACCAACATTCAGAAGATGCAGGCTGTATGGTGTCAAAGGTTTGGAACAAACTAGATAATGATTTTTTTCCAAACCACTGAAGATATTTTTTTTTCTTTCTTTTTGCTAAGTAATAGGCTATTAGAGATGTACTAAAGCACTGAAGCATTGGACAACTAATCATACTGACTGACGAGGTAAAGTATATGCTTGACAACTACCATTCAGTAAATACATCTTAAAGTTAAATTATATGTTTTGAAAAACAGTGTTTCCTTTCAGGACTTTTTAATCCATTAAACCCTCTGTCACAAGATATCACTGACGCCAAGAATTTACTAGGTATCAAAAATGATGAAGCATTGATGTGGATGGAGAGAACATCCATACTCCCATTAGGCTGGACTGAGATTATTATTATTTTTTTATTAGGAATGTGATATTTGATCTTCTAGTTAAATTGGTGAGAATCGCTCAAGACTATAAATTCCCATTCAGAGAATTAACCATCCGCCAAATTTATGGAGCAGAGGAAAAAAAAATCCGAGCTATTCTGCAGCTGTTTACTGTAGGATTTATCATGACTTTCTGGCAAGAACTCAACTCTAGCCAAGTTTAGGAGGAAGGTGATGTATTATTTGCAAGCCATTTCAGTAAGTTTAAAGTCATAAGTATTGCACCTTGAATTTCATACCTCTCTTGACGGGTTATATTATTAAGATTTATGATTTTCTTCTTCTCTTTTTTTCCCATCCCCCAATTTTCCTTCATTAATTTCTCTCAGCGCTTGTGTGTGAAGCTATTTTGAAATATATCCAGGTTTTTCTTACCTGTAATAGCTGAAATGCTTGTCACTTCCTTTTTTCTTTATTTTATCATTTGCTCCAATTTTTGTTTTTTCTTATTCTAAGTCCACCTGCTGGTATTGCTTACTTTTTCAAAATGCTTAACACATTTGCTAATTTTATAACATCTGATCTTAGACTGCCTCTCCCTTTTTCTTAGAAAATTTGGGAAGGCAGGGGGGCTGTCATTGCTCTAGGCAAAGAATTTATTCAGTCATTAGGTTTTTAAAGGATTTAGCAGAGGAGGAGAAATAAAACTGAATGTTCTTATTTTTTTTTCCCCCCAAAATAGTGATATATCATCTTCTTTCCTCACTGTCGTTCTCATATGATGTCCTTGCATTGACAATGGTAATAGCACTTGTTAGTACACAATGTTTCTGCCAGCTTATTATGGATAATAAGCTGCATTTTTATGGTTAAATGTGGAGTGTGTATAGCTCCTGTCAGTTATTCAAACCTCATCTTTCCCCCACACAAAGAAGGGCGGGCACCCGTCTCTTTTCCTGAAATACATATTTTATTTTGTTGTTACATTTCTCAGAATCTCTTCAAAACAGCCATTTATGGGATGAGTCTACCGTGCTTGTTCTTGGAAACTGCAGTAATGCTGGTCCACGTGCCCCAAAACAGTGATTTGGTGTCAAAAACAGAGAGGAAAACAGTCCCGACTGATCCAACTCTTGTATTGGCTTTTTAGTTTGTCTTTCCAGGCTGTGTCATTTCTGCCTTGGCTTCTGTGTTTGAAGTTCACTGTGGAGAAGATAAATGAGGCCCTTCTGGCCTGAATGCCCCAGGTGCATTTCTCCCCCTGTGAGAATGAGGAGGTGTCCAAAGGTATTCAAACTCCAACTTGATAGAGGGATAATTGCAGTATCATGGGATGTTGCAGACAGCCAAAATGTGAAGTGATTACCATTTAGTATTATAAAAATCTGTGATTAATGCAATTACTGATGACTACTGAAAGGTGTGTCTGAATGGACCTTCTGGTTCAGGAAGGCCCCGGCAGTATTTACCATGAGGAGCAAAGCTCTCTACTGGTCTCTGCTTTATTTCCAGCTGCCTGCAATCAGCCACACTCAAAAGCAGGAGGTTGGATGCATGAGCCTTTGGAGTAACAGTTGTTACAGTATGTTTGGAAGCTTTCATTTTGACCATTTTTCTGACCTTTTTCCTTAATCAATATTTGTCCCTTCTTCCTGGTTATTCTTTTTCTGAATGCAGGCAAAATGACTATTGTAAGCCTGACAGAAGAACCTTTCAGAGAGACATGTTTTCACTCAGCAGAAATTTTGTGTTTGGTGTCAGTAATCATATGCCTGTAAATTGGAAAAAACCCCGGTACTTTAGGGGGAGTGTATCATCACTATTTACTTTCATTAAAGGACAATCTGTTGCTTTTGTATATCTACAGGTCTATGTTGCTTCAGGCTGCTCAAACAGCTCCTGAATCTGCTAATGAAAAAATATTGTCTGGCAAAAATGACTGCATTCTCCCTTTTGCAAAAAAAAAAACCCTCTGCTCCTTCCATTCTTATGCCCTTATAATTTGCTATTGCTCATCTTCTACTTTCAGAGTATTTTGACATGTGTGGAATTACTTCATTCCATTTGTTACCACGCATCAAGTAATCATAGACAGACTGTTCTCAGAAGGCTAAGGAGTTGCAGTTTTGTGAAAAGTGATCCATGGCTATCATAAAAGTATCCCTTCTATTGATTACAGGTTACTCTATTATTAAAATACTAAAATAAATGGTACTGACACATAAAAATCTGGGACTCAGGTTTTTTTCTGAGTACTGGGCAAAAAAATATTTTTTTTTTGCTTTAAAATCATTTTGATGATGACCTGAAGAGCAAAAGGGCAGTCTCAAGGGATCCATGACAGCAACATCTCAGAGTACTCAGAAGAAAGTCAATATCAGGGCTGAATTTGGAACCAGAACGGTAAAGCTTGAAGTTGAAATCTTGTATAAGAAGATGACAAATCTAAACTCCTTCAAAGTGATCAGGACTGCTCTGAGCCCAAGCAAGTGTTTCCATAGTGTTTGTTAAGACTGCTAAGGGTAGCCACAGAAGACAGCAAATCATGTGAGGATTTTTAATCCAGCTTTATGAGTTCTAACTTTCTTGCTTGTGTGAAAACTAAAAAAAAAAAAAAAATAATAAAAATTAGCACTCATTATCATTTGCAAATGCAAAAAGTAGAGAAGATCCATTTTAAGGGAAGAAAAAATTCCTACTTTGTAGGTATGTGTGTCTTTCTGTCTGTGCATTTGTAGGTCTCAGAAAAATATGAGAAACAATTAATGTGATCTAGAGCACAATTTCTCAGTCTAAGCATTAGGTATGAATTTAATTACATCATCGCTTCCTTGATATTCACAGGATGAAAAGGTCAGAGATGGAAAACATAGAGTAGGAAAAAATATTCTACATTATTAGAACAACTTTTGTTTTGGTACTCTCATCTTCCTTTTTACTTCATGTACCACGTCTCTCAGTTTTCTGGTACTGTTTTTCTTCTTAACATTTTTAATGGGCAATTGTTTACACTGATGACCTAAAAATTATTCAGAATTTAAGGCATTGGTTTTGGGGGTATAGAACACAGATCACCATAATCCAAATCTATGAGGAAAACCAACAAGGCTGACACAATCACACTGGTACTCTCTTAAGAGTACTCAAATCTGCCTGTTGATGTGGAGTGGTTTTTGTCTAGAATTCATTTATGTGTCAAAACTTGAGAAAAATTCTCATTGTTAGTGAGTAGAAATAAAGACGTTTGGGAGGTAGAGTTATTGCCTTTGACAACAGAAAGAATGTTTGTACCAGCACAGAGTCAAAGGCTCAAGGCGCCTGCCAGTGGAGCTGGTGAATCTATGAGTTTGGTCACTTCTGGTGAATTTGTTGAGGGACTATTATATGCAGGTTAGCTAAATGGGAACTTTTGGGTCCATCCTTGTAGCCCTTAATATTCTTTATTTACTCTCAAGAAATGAATTTGGCTGCTGTGTCATGAAGTAACCTGGAGGAATTGTAGCTGCCCATGTAGGAAGATCAGTGGTAGGGGGAGGACCATGGTGTATTGTACCATTGCCATGGGGGACCTGGGGAAGAAAGGAAATTAAAGAAAGCCACTCACCCCCATGGTGTAAAAAAACCTTTTTTAGGAGGCAGATCTGCCCTCTCTTGTATAAAGATATTGAATAAAAATTAGTATATTATAGATAAATGATGAGAACCTCACAAACACATGCTAAGCATCTTATGAGTATTGTTTTGATGAAATTCAGCTGTATAAATGTAGACTCACTACTTATCCAAGTGTTGCATTGCATTAACTGTATAAATTTGTTAATCTGAGTAAACTGTTACCCTGACACAAGTATCAATTGCTCCGTCCCTTACTTCTGACTTCTTTAATTTCATATGCATGGAAAACCTGTGAGAAATATATCAAGATTTTATTTAAAAGTTACTTCCTTTTTAATCTACAGTAGGGCACATTTTCTTAGTGATCATACTGACTATCTCTATAGTTTTCCCTGAAGTAATCTCTGGCAATCCACCCTTTATTTCTAAATCAGGACATCCATACGAACATTTCTTCCTACACCTTTGAATTTTCTTATCAATATATTTTGCATTGCTTGCTTGACTATATTTGTTTTCGTTCAAAACAGAATTATGGAAAGATTGTAGATTCGTTCAAAAACGAATTATGGAAATCAGAGATTAATTTCAATTTTGCAACAAATTCATGAAAATTTTTGTCATGGGAGACGTTTATAATACAAAATATTTAATTTCAATGTTTTGAAGGAAAATGTTAATCTTCTTATAATTGTCCACAATGAAAAGAAAATAATCTTACAGCAAACAAAGTCTTTTCGATTAACCTATTTTTTTCTCATTCCCTTTTAGCACTGCTCAAATCCTGCATGAAACTTGTTTCTGTTCAGCTCAAGCCACTCCTCTCTGCCGTTCATCCACCAAACGGAAGCATCCTGTATTCCCTCAACTCTGGCTGTTTGCAAATTCCAACTTTTTATGTCAGCTTCACTTTATCAGTTCATATATCTGAAGGCCAGCAGGGATCACTAGATCACTTAGCCTGAACTAAATATAACACCACCTATACAATTTCACCCAGTTAAGGGCTGTAGGAAGCCACATAACTTGTAATGGGCTCAAGAGTATGTCCCCAAACAGCCATCGGTCTTGATTTGAGGATTTTTCACAGAATCTCACACAATCTCACAGAATCTCCACGGCTGGAAGGGACCTTTGGGATCATCGAGAAATATCATCACTTCACTTGAGGGCTCTGATAGTTAATCACCACTGGAATTAAAAGCTTGCTTCATTACAAGATTGAATATGTCTAGCTGCAAGCTCCAGCCATTGATTCTTGTTACGCCTTTCTCTGCTGGATGAAAGAGCCCATTGGTCCCCAACATTTCTTTCAGTTCTGCATAAAATGTGCAATTTTAAGTCAGTCTATGCCAGACTAATACAGTAAGCCTCAAAAGATGTGATATCTGAGAAAATAGAATCATAGAATTTTCTAGGTTGGAAGGGACCTTTCAGATCATCTAGTCCAA
>JAOXJM010000023.1:86593564-86605450 GCA_026413425.1 Tringa solitaria | reverse complement strand
ACCTGGGCCAGGCTCTCACCACCCTCACAGCAAAGAAGTTCTTCCTGAGATCTCACCTCAATCTCCCCTCTTTCAGTTTAAAACTGTTACCCCTCATCATATCACTACATTCCCTGACCTCCCTACATTCCCTCATTCCCTACAGTCCCTCCCCATCCCTCCTGTAGGCCCCCTTTGTCACCTTGCCACCCATTGTCTGATCTCTAGTCAATGTTAAACACATCAGGGAAGGGAATAAAGTCCAACCAGCAATTTTCTGCACACCAGCTGAGTGAGCTGGATACTGAGTCCCAGGGGGAGTCCAAGAGCATGTTTTAAATACTGCTCTACCCTATGTCTAACCAACAGGATCCTGGAATTTCGAACCACTTCCCTGCTTTTCTGTCTCAGAATGTCGACAGTAGGTAAAGCTGACACACACAGTAGTTGAAGCATTTAAAGGATCTGCAGTAATTCCCTGGAAGAAGTTTGTTATCATTTGTAGTTGTACTTGATCATTTAAAGGTCACCACTCTTCTGTCCATAATCAAGTTCCCTTGCTTCCGTTTCTACTTTAATATCTGCCAAACTAAAATAATTGATGAGAAAATAAGTATGGGGAAAGCAATGACTTTCATGCACCAAAAATCACAGAATCACTGAACAGTTGAGGTCAGAAGGGACCCCTGGAGATCATCTGGTCCAAACCCCTGCTCAAGCAGGGTCACTTAGAGCAGGTTGCCCAGGACCATGTCCAGACCGCTTTCAATATTTCCGAGGATGAAGACTCCACAACCTCCCACAGGGCAACCTGTGCCAGTGCTCAGTCACTCTCACAGTGAAAACATGTTCCCTGACGTTTAGATGAAATCTCCTGTGTTTCAGTTTGTGCCCCTTGCCTCTTGTCAATTAAAGAGGATGTAATAACCTTCAGTGAACCAAGTAGATTGAAGCTAATTCATGTATTTCATTGTAGTGTCCAACTGAAATATGTAGCACATGAAAGTCACTGGCAAAATCCCTGGTTCATCTCTGGAAAAGAAATTAAATTGCATGATGAAACCTCAGCACTGTCAGCCACACGTGGATGCAGAGTTTGGCATTGGACATGTCTCTAATTTGAAAGGTGTGAAATATTACCTTCAGTCAACTTGACAAGCATCTTTCTTCCAGCATTTGGTCTTCAAAGGCGCAAATCTCAGTGGCAAACATCATATAAATCTTTAAAACCGAGCAGTAGGTAGAACCTGCTGGTTTTAATTCTCTTTCAACCTTTGCTGAGCTGCTGTCCTTTAAATTGCTACTACAGCTACTTAATTTTCCTCCCCAGCATTACCAGTTCTTCAGGTTTTATTATAATTACTATTCATCAGTTTTTTTCTTCTTGCTTGAAGGATGGAAGCTAATAGCCGTGTCGCAGTGATGCAGCACTAACTCCAGGCACCAGCCCTGGTCATGTCATGGCTGTGTCACTGCAGGTAACACACTGGTGGTGGCCATGTCACAAGGGGGTTTGGTGACATGGGAGGCCCAGAATGGGATTTCTTACACTTAGACACCTGGACAGGGATGTGACCAGATCATGGCACGTTCCTGTCTTCTCCCTCTTCTGCCACTCAGATGGAGAATGTCTCCACTTTCTGCAAAGACTTTGACCTACCATGGTCCTACAGGCATCTGGAAAGTCCTCACAACCCTGGACAAAGGGAGGTCCACACCACCTTCACTCTTTGTACCCATCATGGTCTTACAAGGAGCTGGGGGTCCCCAGAGCCATGGGTAAATAGAGTTCCTCACCACCCACCTCCTCTGGGTGAAAATGATCCCAGTATAAAGTTTCTGATTCATGAACCCATTGGCTGCTTCTGTTTTGTGCTGTCTTTTTGTGGGAAAACTTTTGGGGCTTTTTCTTTTGCTTAAATATTGCATAAGCCAAAATTTCTTAAGATAAGATCCCTCACTGACAGGCTTTTCCATATAGACCAGCTCACTGAGGGCAAGGACTCACCTTTCAATATCTTTCACCCCAATTCCAAATCTCATTTCCACTTGGAGGGAGCAACTTTGTTACCTGAGAGCAAAGCCACTTTTACTCCTATAAGGCCAGAGTCTCTTTTGCCATTCCCTTTTGTTTCATGCTCTTTGTTAAGTGAGAAAGGCAGGGTAGAGACTCCGACCTAACTAACTCAAGGCTATTTTTGGAAAATATGACTAAAGATAGGAAATGAACAGGCTGTTTTGTTCTTCTTCCATGAACTCAGACCAAAAAGTACTTTCTTACATGAGAAAGCACTGGAGTAGAACTGAAGATCACTCATAGTTGTGTGGATATTTTTTCCCCTTTGTTAAAAAGGCTGTTTGATAAATAGCATAAGGAAGGTAAGAGAACTAAAAACAGATGCTGTAACAGAGGAGAGATCTAAGATTTCCTTGGGAACCTAAGGTATGGCACATTGATCTGACCTGGGTGCCTCTTTGTTTTTATGACTATTACCATATTATCTGGAGGTTCCAACCAAGGTTAGGGTTTCACTGCTTTTTATACTACAAAAGGTATAAAATAAGATTGTCCCTTCTCGCTCATTGCAAGCTTATATGGTGGTTAAACACAGCACTGACATTAATGATAACATCACAGAAAGATGTTCACAGTGGTCCTTAAAACCAACCCCTACCGTGGCAAAAAGCTGTCTAAATTTTGGTGGAAGAAGAAAATGTGTCTAGAGAACGAACAGTCCTTATGCAAGCCTGTCATTGCACTGAATTAACCAAGATTCACATCTGTAAACACTGAGATCTTGGCCTGCTTCTTCCTTTGGCAAGCTACCACCAGGAGTAACATGTAGTTCAAGGTATAGAATTAGAAGAAACATATCAACCAAAATATATGAAATGTAAGGCTTTCATTTCATTCCCCCTGCCTTTACGCCTTTATGCAAAGAAAGGTTTATCGAGAGAAACCATTTGGTGTTTTTCAGGTGGTATTAGGAAGATAATAATTGCCTTTTTAGGGAAGAAAAGGAATAAAGTTAATTTAGATAGACTAAAGCTGCTGGCATCTTTTGTTCTTGTAGCTCTGCTTCTTTGAAGCCAAAACAATAAAAATCTACACACAAAAGAAAAGAAAAAATATCTGCAAAGGAAGAAAATGTAGCCCATCTTTCCCAGTGTCTCAGAGAGAATTTCTGTATTTAAAAAATTAATTCTCAGGCTACCTCTAAGTAGCCAGCACAGGATGCTGGAAGTGCTTTAATTGTGTTTAATTGTGTTAGAATGGTACTTCCCTGGGTTTATTCATCTGACTGAGGAGTACCATTAGCCCAAGGAAAGCACCTTATTAATATGACTGTACTTGTCCAGCACCTGAGCTAGTCTGTTCACATCTAGCTGATATATCACACAATTTGGGTTTAGACTGGCTCTGCTTGTCTGTCAGAGAAGAAAAAGTGCAGAGCGGCACAGACACTCACAGACTGAGTGTTGAAAAACCTTTTGCACAGGGTAAATATGTGGGAAAAATGAATTTCACGAATAAGCTGGCCGGTTGCAGTCTGGGTGGTGGTTCAGAGTCTCTGTTACAAAGGTCACAGAATCACAGAATGATTTGAGGTTGGAAGGCACCTCTGGAGATCATCCAGTCCAACCCCTGCCAGAGCTGGGTCACCCAGAGCAGGTTCCACAGGAACGTGTCCAGGTGGGTTTGGAATGCCTCCAGAGATGGAGACTCCACCACCTCTCTGGGCAGCCTCTGCCAGGGCTCTGCCACCCTCACAGGAAAGAAATTCCTCCTCAAGGTTAGATGGAACTTCCTGTGTTCAAGTTTTTGTCCTTCCAGCAGCACCTTCAACTGGATCAGGAGACACTCCCCAAATCACTGTTCTGTTCAATTGTTGTAGACAGTTGACCCATGGTCCTGAGTGACCACTCTAGCATACGTGTGATCTATCACTATTAAGTACCTCTAAAAAAAAAAGCATATCCTAAGTATCTTAAATATGTACATAAAATTGTCCTACACTATCATTTCAACACCTCAAGGAACAGTTTCTACTGACTATTGTCAAGTATCTTATACAGTTTGGTCAATTCTACAGCAGACAGCAATTCTACAGTTAGTGTGCAGACTGACAAAATGGTTAATACGAATGGCTGCTGTCACAAAAAAAATTCATCTCAGTATTGTAATTCTCAGTTTGTCTGTTGATCCTCTCATACTACGTTTAGTTCCTTGTATCTTACCCAAAAATATATCTCAGTCCTACAGGCACTGCCAGAAGACAGTCTCTGCCCTCTAGAAGGCTCTAGAAGATGACTGACTTTTTTTTATTATTGTTTTTAAACCTTGAATTCAGACTGTAGTATGTGCATGTCTTTAATTTCTATTGAGTTTGACAATTTTATGCAGCAAGCTGCGTTACGGTCAACAGAGACTCGGCCTCCGCTAAGCAGTATTTACTGTTCCTTACCCTGACTCCTTCATGACAGGAATGATCCATCCACCTGAATATGAACAGCTGATTTTGAAAGTCAGCGGCAGTCAATAGTCAAGCCAGAAAGTGGGAAAACGGGTCTCAACACCTCCTTGGCTTGAGTGACTGAACACAGCAACGAGGTATCACATTCAAAAATCAACCTGCACTACTCAGTTGTTAATTTTTAATTTGCTATTATTTCCTGCTTTTGATAATCCTATCTAAATTCAGGTATTTACTTCCTAGCTTGGATACGGATTAACGATACCTTCATCATGGCAATCTGAGATCCACTAAAGGACGGGGTTTCTGTTAAAAAAAACCCATAACAGTTTACACAATAAATAGAAAACTACATTCATCATATTATCACTTTTATTTCACAGTTTTTCTGTATTACCCAACTGTCTTGTTGTCCATCTCCAGCTCTTGCTTTCCTTACTGGATATTCAGTAAGAATTTCTATCCTGAACTTTCTCTACTCTTGGATGGCTTTTTTTTTTTTGTCAAAGCATAAACAGTTCTAGCAGCCATTCTTCTGAGAAGTAGGTTTGCACTCAATTAAGGTAATTTAAACTTCAGTGCATCAGACTCTAATGGCCTCTGCCACCTGAATAGAGAAGAAGTGGTTAAGACAAGATACCAGGCTGCTGGGACCTGGTATCAGATCTGTTCAAAGGTGATGGAGAAAAAGTGAAGACTCAGGAGATCCAGAATTGCAGTCCTTACCTATCCCCAAGCCTGCTAATCACTCCTGATTTCTTTTTTTCACAGCTCTTGTCTTCACTAATGGTTGGCAAGATCAGACCACAGGTCATCAACTTAGTGCGAAGAAAATGTCAGCATAACCCAAGCAGAGCACTTAATAGCTAAATGGCTTTTCTTGAGTAACGACTCACACTTGTAAATTAATCATGCTGCAACAGTCTCAGTCTAGGCTAACTCAACATACCAATTTAACTCATTTTCCGTGTTCTGAATGTGGAAACATTAAATCTAGGTCAATATTTTCAGTAAATTCAATAAATCATTCACTGAGTCAATTATTTTCTCGAGATCTTTTGTACCGCAAATTTTCTGCCCTCATGCCACAGAACCATTTTAGCATTCAAGGAAAGAAAACATTCTAATCTGCAGAGGAACTATGCAGACATGCATCTTAATTCTGAATTTAACATCACTAGGTGTAGCATAGCAGGAGGTAAGTGAATTTCACCCCACCACACACTTGAATATCTTCAGACTGAGATGTACTTGTATCTGTATCAGCTTATTCACCAAGTCAAAAAGGTGAAAATACTCCAATAATGCAATAAACTTTATATATTCCTAGAAGCGAGTCATTAATTTGTCTAACATTGGCTGGAAACTGTAATATAGCTTCAGATCACTTGCCTTAACTTGTAAATCAAAATATGCTTGTTAAAATTTAATAAATCATGGGTTTTAGTTTATTTATGTTTTTATTTTTGCAGTTTACATGTAGGATTACCAAAATCACACCAAAGTAAAAAGTAAAAGCAAAAATTAAAAGTAAAAAAATGGATAATAGCCTCCTGTCTTTGTGAGATTTATAGGCTTTTGGCAGAAGTGAACTGTAAGAAAAAGCAGAATGAAAGATATGGACATCTGACATGCAAAGTTGAATAAGGAGTTCTAAAAATAAGGGCTGGGCAGATGAAAGAAAGGCAGGAACACAAGCAGGATGCAAAGAGATGGTTTGGAGGGCACACTGGGAGGGGCAGATTTAGACACGCTGTCATAAAAAATTCACGGAGCTCAACTGCAGTCGATCAAAAGTTAAAAGGAAATCTTCCAGTAAAATCCTGTCAAAACTGACATACTCAACATGCTGTTCTTTATAAAGCCAGCCCCAGCAGCTGTACTGGTAATGAATGGCTTGAGCTGAGATGCTGCCACATGAGTTTCTGTTGTACTGGCCGACTGATGCTCATCGGCTCTGGCAGGTGGTGGTGAAACCAGCACAGTCCCACTCTGTCTGTCAAATTTACCTTCCCTCCTCCCTTCAGGGTTCCTTCTGGTTTTCATCACTGCCAAAGCCATCCTCCAAAACAGGTCCTCTTCCTTAGTTCCTGGACCCCCCAGCCAGAACCTCCACCCCCACTCACTTCCAAAAGCTCGACCTTTCTCCTTCTCCCCAGCCTTGACCTGCTAATGGTGATGGTGGTGGGAGGAGTAAACCATTCCCTTCTGCTCCACTGAGTTCAGATTTGAAATGTTCAGCACGCCATTCATTAAGGCTGTAATTATTAATAAGTATTTTTTAAAAAAGCCATTGGTGTCATGCATTATTTTTTTCACAGTTCTGATGACTAAGGAACTGCCAGAAAGAAGAGAGAGACTGTTTTCACAGCGTTATACTTGGATGTGCTTAACCAAGATTTTTTATCTCAGAGTTGAACAAGCCGTTCTGAAGAGCCCTGCTTTTAATGGATTTTCCAGTTATATTGACTAATGTACAGAGAAGAGAGGTCAAGCAACAACTATGTCCAAATAAAATTAGATGCTGCTGAAATCAGAATCCACGACTGTCTCAGTTCTGAGCCTTTTACCCAAGTTATTCACTGCCAGGGGCTCTCTAACTACACAATATTTTACACAATAAATGCAGGCATTGTGCTTTGTTGGCATATCTTACATCTCTATTAGAAGTAGTTAATTAGACCATATTTTTCATGTACAGGACAAGTGTGTGTTATCTAAACCTAGATACATGGCATTGAATGTTACAGAGATCAACAGTGGTTCTATGTGCAATTATACACTTTGGATTTGAACTTCCCTGGTAACGACACTAACGATGTGCAAAGTTTTCCATTGACCCAATGAGGTTTTGGGGCAGCAAACCATGAACTCAAAGGTATTTCCCATCTGAAGACCCAAGGCAATGAGTACATACGCCAATCCTAGAGTGGCCTCATTCTTGATGGTCACCCAAGTGTTTCTGTAATCATAGAATAGTATCATAGAATCATTCAGGTTGGAGAAGACCCTTGGGATTATTGAGTCCAACCATCAACCCTACTCTACAAAGTTCTCCCCTACACCATATCCCCCAACACCACATCTAAACGACTCTTAAACACATGCAGGGATGGTGACTCAACACCTCCCTGGGCAGCCTCTTCCAGTGTCTGACCAGATGCAACTCTAATGCAACTATTAATCTCTAGAACGAGTCGGCAGAGGCGTGAGGTACCAATTCCTTCTGAAGCCTGGACACATCGTGAACCACACGGTGAATACTTAATAGGGTTTCAAATACATTTGCAAAGCAGGCTGTTAGAAGCAGTTTGTTGCATTTAAATGGCATAAAAGGTTGAGTTTATTCTAAGCTCTATATTATGTTTGACATTTGGAATTTAATACAAAACA
Organism: Tringa solitaria; assembly: GCA_026413425.1. Taxonomy (NCBI): domain Eukaryota; kingdom Metazoa; phylum Chordata; class Aves; order Charadriiformes; family Scolopacidae; genus Tringa; species Tringa solitaria. The sequence continues at coordinate 86,597,603 of JAOXJM010000023.1, read as the reverse complement.
ACAGGAACAAACTAGAAGATAGCTCCGGTACCTATTTTAAGCTGGAAGAAGTCCTTAGCACACTGCAGCTTACATGACAGGGCCATTTCCTGTCGCAGGACACTCCCATCAATAAAGAGAGAAAGATTGGGAAAGGCAGGGGTGAGAAATTAAATCCCTGAAACACTTCTTTCTGAGAGCAGGACAGGAAGTGGTGAGAGCAGCCGTTTATTTTTATTCTGAGTGTCTCGGTTCTAGGGAAATGAGCAAAAGTAGGGTGAGTTGTATTGGCAAGCGCTGAGTCACTGATCCATTTTGTTGATAAAAGTGTGGAAAAAGTATCCCTCAAGGAAGAAATAAACTGCTGGATTTGGAGCTTTACCCTCAGCTGGGGCAAAATGATTTTTCTCAGCTCTAGTGTTGCACCTGACCACGTGAACCACTCTAAAAATTACAAATGCAGATACATAATGGAAAAGAAATAGTCAAGGAATGACAGCTAATCAATTCCATTTTCCAATAGCCCAATAGCCCCTTTTACTTTACCTTTGTGGTACCTGATTTGGTGTTATTACTAAAGGCAGTATGTGGTCTCCTGGTTTCACAGACTCATTCCACTGAGTGCTGCAATATTTGCTGAATACTATATCTCTTAGAAACATAAAAAAGCGACACACATGGCTCTCTGATGGCATTACTTGCATGTAGAGGTGCCTCTTACGTGTTTTTCTTGCCATTACTTGAATCCCCTACAGCCCCCTGCCCAGGGAAGTGGTGAAATTGTCATCCCTGGAGGCATGTAAAAGATGGGCAGACATAGTGCTTAGAGATATGGTTTAGTGATGGTTTTTGTCAGTGTCAGGTTGATTGTTGGACTTGATGATCTGAAAGGCCCTTTCCAACCTGGGCAACTCTATGATTCTACCCTAAGGTGGTGCTTCCTGCTCAAGGAGCTCAACTGTAGGCCTGCTGATGACAAGTTTAGGGCCAAAAGGGGGACATCAGGACCCAACCTGCTCCCTGCTGCCATGAGTTCACACCAAGGAGCCTTGGTGAGGGAGAGGAACCACTGCAGCTTGTGTTTCCCAGAGAACCAGAGAAAAGTAAATACCAAACTGCAGCATTGACTCCCTGGCCTCCCTTGGACCTGCATAATACCCCTTTCTCCAGGTGGCTGAAAAGGAGCTGCTTTAGCTCTGTCAACACAACTTGGGGTCCCACTAAGCATTTCATTAATCTTATTTGCAGCCCTGAAATCCAGACAAGGCCATTAGATTATCCAATTTGACTTTTCTCAGGCTATTGAACAAAAAAAAAAAAAAAAAAAAGGGTTTCTGACCCACCTCAAACTGAGTTGGGTGGTATTTTTCTACATGATTTCAGAGTTTCTTAGCAATGTAGGATTCAGAATTTAACATGGGGTTTATTTCTTCCTCAAAAGAGCGAGGCTTGAGCCTTTCTTTACCATGTAAAAATAGTGAAAAAGTAACTAGAAACAGGCAAAGAGAAAAACAAATCCTGGAGAGAGAGAGAGGGAAGGAGGAGAGGAAGAAAGGGAAATGTCAATATAATCAGTGCTGCAGAGATGGAGCTGTTCCAAGCCTGTATCAGGGCAATTGGTCATTCAATGTGTCAGGAGCACAGAGCCTAACGCATCGTTCACTGAGAATACGCTGTTCCTCCTACATTGACTGCATTTTTAGAAAAGTCAGCATTTTCCTTGAGAAAATGTTTACAGATGCTCTTGGGTATTGAAGAATATCAGCCTTGCCAAAAGAGGAGCCTTAGATTTCTTGTTATTCCCAGCCTCTGTCTCCTCAGTCTCATCTGTCATCTTTCAAATAATTTTTTTTTGTCAGAATGTGACTTTTTTGGTTAGGGCTATCTCCCCTCTTCTGTCCAGTTGCTTTTACATTTTTCTACTTCTTATGGAAGCACAAGCTTTCTCTTGTTTTTTTAGCACAGCTCCCTTTATGTTTCACTTTCTATTTCAATGGAGCATTGTATTTAATAGGAGAAATTTCCAGAAGGGCCAAGGGTCAGACTTTCAAGTTTGCAGTACTTAAGGGCTGCATATATTGGAACTTAACATCCATTCAAAAAGCGATAAAGGTCCCCTGTTTTGTGGCCACTTGGCCATGGTCATCCCACACAATGCATTGCTGCCTTAAAGATTCCCACAGGGAATCCTGGTGAGCTCCTCCTCCTGAGGAGGAGCCCTTTGGGGCTGAAAATCAGGATTTCAGCGTCTGGTCAACATGATCTTGCTCCTCTCAAAAGCAATTCAGGCCAGGGTTGCACCGAGCGGTGGCATCGCCCCTTCAAAGCAGGGAAACTTGAATTATGTCTTGAATTACTTGAATTACTTCCCAATCTCTCATTCTCATCTTGAAGGGTGCACAGCTATGGTGGTCTTTGAACATGCCCAATCCGCTGTTTAGGCACAACCTTTCATATATATGTGACTGGAGTAACTGGTGAGGTCACCAGCACGTCACCAGCAGCCTAATTCTAAAGGCCCAGTTCATAGTCCTTGACTTCTTTTATTACTATTTTGCTTGAGACTTAAAGTGAAAAATTCTGTTGGCAAATCAGAATCAAAGTCATCACCTTTAAAGCAAAAAAGGGATTTTGAGTCCCAAATTCAGTGCCTGAATGAAGTTTGGCTTTGGGAAGTTTGCTGTTTCCTGAAAAATATGCCAAGTATTTTGTATGTTTTGCAGTGGACACTCTGTCCATGACAGATTTGCTATCACATACTCTGATTTTTTCTGCATTTTTGCTGCTACCCATAGCAAACGATCAACTTATTTTGCATAATGTGTCCACAAATAAAAGCAAAAACTAAGCGTTTTCTAAATCATCTGACATTCCAACAGTATGCTGTTTTCTGACTTCAGATGACTCATTGTCATATTCATTTGTTAGCTTGTTCATCTATTAAATGTAACATGCTCTATAACAAGTGACCCATTTCATTTTCAATTCTAATTTTGCCTTTTTGGAGCCTCCTAGTGCAATTTTTTTCTGGTCCTAGAGCGAAAGGTTAATATCTTACAATTAGACATCTAAACACAAGTGGGCCATAGTGACTGTTAAATGAGCAAAGCAATTATAATTGTGCAGGTTTAAGCATTTCTTCTACTAATTTTCTATAAACAAAAACTTTCTTCAAAGGTTTCAACACAGTTCAATTCTGAGCTAATACTAACTACAAAAATTATTCACAAATTCAAATAATTCAGAAGTTATGAGTAACAAGACAATTACCATAGAAGTCTATAGAAATGTAAATTGTTTAGATATTTCGCTCAAATTAGAACCTAGAGACACGGAATGTAAGCACAAAGCACATTCTTATTTCAGATATTCTTGCTGGTTGGTACATCCTGCTCAGCACACATTGATGGAATGTGATCATTGATGCCATTACAAAACATACACTTTAATAGTGTGGAGGACTGTTGATGTCTGGCAAGCTCTATAACTGCTTTAATATTTTATAGTAATACTATTGCACTGTTTTCTTTTAGGTTTTCTCTTTACTGAGCTTGTGGATCTACCACACATTCCTTGCTATTTGCGTCCAATGTCTTTCAAGATCTGTGTCTTTCCTTTCATTCTACACGTTTGTTTTTCAGCTCTTCCCCCTCTCTTCCAAGAAGGCCAGCGTAAATAAATGATTTCTGAAGCCATAAAGGCTGTGTGAAGTGTCTGAATGACAAAGTAATGAATACTCTTTGTGACTGGAGTCAGCACAAGTATTTATTGCTAAGCAACAAAGATTGATGTCAACGAGTTTTGCCAAATGCAGATGGTGAGTAGGTTTGTTGAAAAAATGAAATCACTCTAACACAACTCTTTGCAGTGGATTCTAATACAATAGAAATAAAATGCACTCAACTGGAATACTAGTCTATTCCTAACCTATCTCAGCAAGACTTGAGAAAGGGAAAAACACGTGCAAAGCTTCCATAAAGTGCCTGCCCTCTCAAAAGTTGCTGTCAGGAATCACAGAATCTTCATGGTTGGAAGGGACCTTTGAGATCATCAAGTCCAA
>JAOXJM010000023.1:86541683-86554733 GCA_026413425.1 Tringa solitaria | reverse complement strand
ACTGGATGGTCTTTAAGGTCCCTTCCAACCCAAACCATTCTGTGATTCTATGAAATCACTGTCAGTGATCCAGGAACGATACAAGACACACCCTTAGCAGCAAATGGCTGGTAGGACTGATCCACATAAACTGAGATGATCAGTGCAGCAGAGAGTTCAAAATAAAATCAGCCAGAACCTACAAAATGTAAAGGTTCTTCATTTTCTGTTTGAGGAAAACTGGAATGTTTTGCTAGTTGGAAAAGATAATAAGAACTGTCTCTTATTTCCTCTATGCAACTTGCCAGAAATAAAAGAAAGTAAAGGAGTAGACTATTAATATGTAATGTGCACCCAGTTGTTCACTGCTGTTGCAGCTCTGAATTTTGAACTGTAGAGATAAAAGGAAAAAAAAAAACCCAAGCCTGCTAGAAGAGATGTTCCTAAAGCCCGGGAGTTTGGCAAGCAGAGAGCATGATTACCCTTTCCTTTCCGCATCTGCTCCTTATCTGTCTTGAGAGAAGAATTTCTCCAAAGTCTCCCCAGACAAGAATTTCTCACTTAAAGTTTGATTACAAGAACTGGGGATTTCATCCTAGAATCATAGAATCTTTTAGGTTGGCAAAGACCCTTAAGATCATCAAGTCCAAGCGTTAACCCAGCACTGTCAAGTCCACCACTAGCCCATGTCCCTCAGCACCATGTCTGCTCATCTTTTAAATACCTCCAGGGATGGTGATTCCATCACTTCCTTGGGCAGCCTGTTCAACCCTTGACAACCTTTTCGGTGAGGAAGTGATTCTGTCTAACCTCTGCCTTAAAATAAAAATTTGGGCACCCGGTCAAAGCGGATGGGATCTCTATTCTCAGTGACCTTCCAGGTCCCTTCCTCTCTCCTTCAGCTGTAGTGCAAATACTGGCATTTATTCCTGTAAATCTCTTTCATTAGGGGTATGTTCCTTGCCTCAGGGAGGCAGACTTTCCTACTGGCTTAGTACTATACGAAACATTAGATGTTCATTTGTGCTTGTCTTCCCCTGTCCTGGCCTATCAACGGCCTTCGCACCAATGGTGGCCAACCCAGAAATGCAGTTCACTTTTCTACTTGATTCAACATGAAGATGGTAAGATCTCAGTAGTGCTCATTTCCTACGCCAGGGACAGTTTTGTCAGTTCCTTTGGAAAGCGTTTTCAGTTTCACGTGCTCAAAGAAAGCTGTAAGATTTTAGTGGTTCCCTTTTGAAACACCAGCATTTTGGTAGCCCTACTCAGTCTTGGCCATTTTGGCTGTCATTAAGTACACCAAATTCCTCTGAGACATTGTCCTCTGCGGAGCAGTGAAATATGGGTCTGTCAGATGTTGAGAGCCTAATATTATCTGGATGAACAGAATGAGGAGAGATATACCTGGGAGCTGGTGACTGTGTGTGCTCCCTTTCTTGAGTTTGTAATTAGAACGTGTTTAGAGATCTTCCTTTCCTTCATGGAGGCCTTTCAGCTTGTTTTGAAGATTTTAAGCATACTTTAAAACCACCTGCTCTCTTCTCAGTACCCAATTCTGCTTTCATTTCCAAGGGTCAAACTGCTGCTTTTCAATCCCTTTGACTTTCATTGGCGTATCAGCTGTTTCCATTGAATTGCCTATCAGATACACCAAAGACCAGACAAATGAAGAAACTAATTACTTGGGTGTCTAATCATAAGCATGTTTAATGTGACCTTGAAAAGGGAGGACTGGATGAAATGGTTCTAGGACTCTTTTGGTGGACTTTCTAAATTTTGATATGTTTGAAGCTAAAGGGCAAAATTTGACTCTCTGTAATTTAAAGAACACTTGGTGGGAGCAGCCAGATGAAGGAAAGCAATAGGGAAATTTGAGAATATTTATTTGACTGTTTTAGATAATTTAAGTCTTTGCATCTTGACAATAGTAGGATTATACAAGCAGTAGCTTCCCCAAATTATACAATATTCAGATGGAGGTGATTTGCAAATGGATGTATCTCTGTAAAAAAAAAAAGTTTGTGTGGGTAACTCTAAAAGCCAGGAATGTGAAAGTACAGAAAATGAACAACAAATTATCTCAGGGACCTAAAACCAATTTTGACAAAATAAGGACCAAACCTCACTATCACTTAAGTAATATAACTATGTACATTTGCAGTTAAATTCCACCTACACTACTTACATACTGAATAGCATTTTTTGAATATTTGAAACTTGTTAAAGAAATTGAGCATCCACCGACTGCAAGCAAAAAAGTTTGAGATAATGGCAGTATCTTGACAGACAATTATTTTAGTCTGGAGCCAAATTGAACTTGTCACGATGTGGGATGAGATTGTTAGGAATTAATATAACCAATGTGAAAAAAGAAAAGGGACTAATCCTGGAGGTCATACATAACTGGGCTAGTGAAATTATGCTTGAAGAGATTTGGATAAAGACAAAGTCCTTGACCAACACATCTGACATTTATCCATAACTATAATTCATGCACAGGAGAAAGAAAATGATTAGGTACTTCTATGATACCATCCTTCCCTATTTAGCCACCATCAAAGATGAGGGAGTAGAGGATGCACCAGGGATACAAGTTCCTTCCCTCTGGTAATATGAAGGTCACCAGAGTTAAATGTGGTCATAATCATACAGCAGAAATCAAAACCTAAGTAACCGTATTTCTTCAAGGAAGGCATCCTTCTCTTGATTATAAAATATTCAGAGATCGATGCAGACAATATTAATAAAGTAAGTGTTAAATGTAACTTGTTGAGAAGTGAACAAAGAGGCCTAGGAAAGCAATATAATGCTAACGTGGTGGGGTGATATAACGGAATGGCAGACTGGGTGTATCTACAACCTGTTCTAAGAAATAAGAGCTGTCTACGTACAGAAAGAACATAAAAGTTGGGGAAATCCATCTACCCATCTAAAGCTTCTTGCAACCCATGTCCAAGTAAGAGATTTGTGAAGACCCAAGGAGTCTTAGGGGTTTCTACCATGACCACGGGCCACACAGTTTCACCAACCCTACTCTGACTCAGAGTTTATGACTCTAGTGAGAATCAGACCATAGAGGAGTCAATGTATTTTGTCAGCCCTGCTGAGATAGCTGAAAGAAAAGCAGACAAATCCTCAGGGACACAAGAAAGAAGTCTTTAGCAGGTCACACATTCGAACGCTGACCCATCCCAACTCATTTTCCCACATCCCTTTTTCATCTACTCTGCTATAAAGTGCTTCCTCTGATAAAAAGTTCCATTTTCTTTTTAACATGAACTTGGATGCCTTCAGTGTTCAACAGTTGGTCCTTCCATGCTTTTATCTGTTCAATTAAAGGGTTCCTGGTACCAAATTATGTCTGACAATATAGTTCTCTATAGCTTGCAATCAAATACCCTGCGATCAAATTTCCTTCTTAACCTCTTTCCACAGGTACAACAGACTTGCTGTCTTCAGCTCTTAGTATCCCCACTCCTATCTTTTGTGGTGTTTGACTTTTCAGTCTCATTAATTCTTCCTACACCATTCTCCTAAGTTGTTTCCCTTACATCAGGTAAGAAACCTAAAAGATATAGATAGATATCAGATATAGGGTATACACATATTATATATATATCAATATATGTATAATAGAATTATATATATGATATGTATATGGCTCTATGTGTATGTGTGATGTATATAAATATATGTGAAAGGCAATCATCAAAAGAAGGGACGAATCCATCGCTCATGATCGTGGTGGTCAGCGTAAGAAGTAATGGGAAATTGCAGTCAGGAAGTTTCTTACAACACATTTGGAAAACCTTTTAGTTTACCTCGAGAACAGTGAAGCTCTCAAGCTGTCCTACTTCTAGGAGAAACACAAACCAGACTAGTATAAAATCTAGAGCTGTGCATTTTATTGTAAAAGATACAAGTGTAACATAGCTGTTCCTCTGGATGACTTCCAGAGGATCCTTCTCCAGCCAGCATTTCTGTGTTTCTTTGCATTAATGCAGCCAGATTTCTGGACACAGCCACAAGGGGTTAATAAATAGCAAGGACTGAGATTTGGAGAGGTAGCTTTAGCTATCAAAGGCAATGAGGATTTTGTCAGCCTTGATAACAGACTTGCCACTTTAAGTATTGTAGATGGGTGGGAGTGGAGAGGATCACCATTTTGGGTTAAAATCGCAGGGGAATTTGGATTAAAATCCCTTGGGGATTTGGATCCAGCCTTGTCTATCCACTGACCAGCACCACGTGTTAACAAAGTAAGGGTGACCCGAATCTGGCAGCGTGGAGTTTGGCTTTCAGAATGAATTGCTGCAAAATCACAGGAATTAGAAAAAATATAGGGATTGGGCTGATGAAGAGAGATGAGGGATTGCCAGAACTGTGGAAGAGCCCAGCAGAGAAGGGGAAACAGCAGTGTTTCACTGGACCGAGTGCGGTTAAAGGGGATGTATGATGTGCTAAAATGCAAATTCGATGGAATAAAGCAAATCTGTTCAGGTCATTGATCAAAGCAAAGTTTTTGCCTTAGCATATGTGAAAGCAGAGTGTTACAGTTCTCTTACTATTATTGTTGTTCCTATTAGTTACCCAACTCCATAAAGGTTGCTTTTGCACTAGGCAAACCCTGTGCATCCTATGATCTTCATAATAATTTTCATTTAGGAATAGTCAGCCAGTGACTTCTTTCCTAACTTTTGTTTCATGCTAATAAAGTTTTTGTATGACAGGACAGCTTTTACCAATCTAAGGATATAATAAGAGGTTGAATTGCAGAGGCTTTTTTCTGAAAAGCAGAAGGGTATTTATTCGTTCCTCGAAAAGCCATGAGGAATGTTAAATGAAGAGGTTTGTAGTTTGAGATTAGTGTTGGGTTTAAAGGGCACTTGACCACTCCAGCAGAAGTGGGTTTGTGACAATTGGAGGCAATGAAGGAGAGAGAAGGGAATTGCTTCGTTTGTTGCAGAGAAGCCAGAGATTCGAGTTTTCGGTAAGGATGGAAATTAGCCTGTGGTAACGCCTTTGAGTCTGCCTCCTCTCCAACAACCACCTTTCTGTGGGGTGACGTGACCGTGTGGGGCAAAATGCCTTTTGGTGGTACTGGAGTCTCCACGAAATCAGTCCTGAACCTGTTCACCATGCCTGGTCCCTTGTTAGCCAGAATAAAAGACTCGCCATCTCTCTCTGATAAGAGGAATTTGGGGAGGGTCAACATTCAGCCACCGACACGTGCCGAGAGCCTGGTCGGCGCTGATGAGCGCTGCTAAAAGCATTTTACAGCCTGTGGCAGGGCAGGATTAGTGCTTAGAGACATAGATTAGTAATGGGGGGGGCAGGTTTATATGGTTTTCTTTTGTTTTTTTTAATCAGAGTTAGGTTGATGGTTAGACTAAATGATCTTAAAGGTCCCTTCCAACCTAGATGATTCTAGGATGGAGGATTTGGTGCTACACGTGTCTCTTTGCTGCAGCAAAAACCTAGCTGCCTCTGCAATGAAGTATTTGCAGCATACATTAGGTTTTCCCTATAAAAAAATGCCTCTTTGGCCAGAATGGCAGAGAGGATCCTCATGTAAATGAGATTCAAACCCATATTGAACAGTACAGTAATGCTGATTTGTTGCAAAAGAAAGCACCGCCACCCAACAGCGTGTCAATGAAGTGGTGAGACATACCCATCTTGAAAGCACCGTGGGGAAAGGGTGTTGAAGCAATTGATTAGAGAACAAGGAAAATGGAAAAGATCTATATTTTTATAAACCAGTGTTACGTATGGGCAGTAGGCTTTGGCTGCAGCTCTACAAAATTCAGATTTGCTCCCCATTAAGGAAAAGGATATACCCTTTATTTGTTGTTACCTAAGTTGACAACAGAGCAGTCGCTTGATGAATCCTCGTTAGGTTTTCCTAGATCTAAACCGGAAAGGAAAACAAAACTGCAGAACCTCACTAGTGAGAAGCCTGATTTTTTTACTCTGCAAATTCTCCAGAGTTTGTTTTGGTTTGGTGATTGTCATTCTCCTTGTCATTGCTCCTTGTTTGTTGTGTGGGCGTCTATTTTTATCAGTTAGGTTGACGGTTGGACAAGATGATCTTTAAGGTCCCTTCCAACCAAGAAGATTCTGTGATTCTGTGGTTCTGTGATTCTGTTCTCCATTGCTTTTCCAATGCCATTTGCAAAATACAGCCTTATTTTTACTGAATGTAATACTTACACACGGCAATCATGGATGTTAAATAGCCAGAACTGCTCCTGTAAGAGCAGTCACAAGTAGAAAGTCATATTGCACGGCCCTTGAGACTTAGCTAGTGATAAAGAAGTTACTTGTAAAAGAATGAATGAAAACAAAGGCATTACTGACTGTGCTTTGTTTTTCTCATACCAGGAGGCTCAGTGATAAAGCCGGGTACCAACGAGGCAGTGGCAGCTTTGAGGAGCTGGATATTCCTGTTCATTTGAAATAGTCAGAAAATATTTGAAATCTTTGAGATACTCTTAAAAATCAGAATTCCTCTTCTGAGGAAAATCATGGACATTACAAGTCAGTGCTTTTCTTAAACTATTAATTTGTTTCTTCTGCAATATTTTTAAGAACAGGGAGCTGGCACACACCTCGGACATCTAGCGTTTTGTCAGTACGTGCTGCCTTGGGATCCCGGTCTCTCAGAATGGAAAACTGAGCAGATTCCTTCCCATGTGATTTGGAACTTCTGCAAATCTGCACCCCCTTCTCCTTCATCTCCTCCATTTAACCGTGTGCTGGTTTTGCTGATAACTCCTCCCGCCCCCGATGGTTGCACCGACAATGAGCTACAATCTCCTTCTTTCACCTTCCAGAAGCGTCTTCCATTCCTTTTCCTCACTCTCGTCACTCTATTGCCTTTATGAAAGGACTCCTTGGCACGTGCCTGTGATGTTCTTGAACTTTGCATCCTCCCCTGTCACTGCCTCATTTCTCTCCCTGTTCTTCCATCCACATGCTCAGAAATCAATCAGGCACTGATCGCCCGCTACATCTGCAGGGGAGAGGGGGGTCAGAGCTGCAGTTTTGAAAAGAAAAATTGTGGAGGAATTCAAACTTCAAAGGGGGGTCTCATTCTGTTGGATCAATTTGGACTGAGAACGTTGGAGTGACTTACTGTTCTCCAAAATGAATGCTCCCACCAGTCGATAGCTGAATAACTCAGACCTTGCAGAGCACATTTCATTTCAAACCCAGTAAAATGCCTACTTTGTCCTCTCTGGGAAAAACTAAATGGTATCAACAAAAGCAAGGGAGGGCTGTTATTATTTTAATTATTGTTATTGCTGGCAAATAAAGCACTGGAGAAATCTAAAGGTTTGTGTTCACAATCTGGCACATTCAAATAATGCAGATGCTATCACAGAAAATTATTTAAATGCCTAATCAGCCTATAGCCACAAAATAATAAGATGTTAAGCCAAGCGATCTTTGGGGTCACATTGATTTATTCAACAGTTGATGCATTTCATATGATCACAGCAAGCAAACAGAATTGATTTAGAGCTGCTATTTATGGAGATCAGCTCACCAGCAGTTGTAACCGTTCAGTCTCCTGGAAGACTGTCTCACGCTGTATTACTAACACGATGAAGACTGATGAACTTCTGTGATTATTTACCCTTGTTCGTGGCACCAACAGGTCAACCCCACTGTGCTTTTCCAGTGAAATTTATGATCCTGTGTCTTTGCTTCCTGCTGGCGGGTCATAGAAGAGTCTCTTCGTGTGGGGAGTCCGGCTTGATTTGGGAGAAATCAAACTGCAAGAGGTGAGGGAACTGAGGAGAGGAAAGTTTGAGAAGAGTGAAAATTAAGGTCCGGAGGAGGTGGAGGCAGAGGAGGTGGTGCGTGGTGTTTTCAGCATGTGCTTAATGCTCAGGAGCTCACACATCAGAAATAGGAGCCATATCTAAAATGCAAAGCAAACTTTGATCTCTCGGTTCTCTCAGATAATTTTGGAGGTTTCTTGAAAGTTTGGGAAAGCAGCCTGTCATTGAAACACATGAATCTGAAAAAAAAAAATAATATCAATATACAATGAACAGAAAAGGCATCCCTGGTATACTGTGTTGTGTTGCCTTTGAAACCCAGCCATAGGGAGATATTGTCATGGGATGTGCCGCTTGTCTAAGCTCGGGAAAAGGGTAACGCGGGCTTGTTCTCATAATTTGTGTGCCACAGCAGAAAACGTTACAACATTCGGTAGGAGCATTTCAAAAATACGTTCTTTGAATTGCAGTTTGCAAAAACAACAGTTGGTGGCACTTTGAAACAATTTTTTATTTCTAAATGTGCATTTGCCGATTGTAGGTGTGCAGAGGATTACATTAAAATATTAAATCACTAGTCTACAGTGATTCAAATTACAGTAATGATACCAAACTTATCAGCTGCCTTCTGCACGGCGCGCAGACAGCTTGAACAAACTGAATCTCAAGATCCCCATTTGTAAAAACAAGGGAAGGTGCTCAGGGAGGTTAATTCTCCTTAGAAAAAATGCCAGAGAGAAACTACCAGAAAAGACAGTAATTTCAAAGATGGCAGGGGAAGCCACTGCCAACCTGTGTGGTTTGCTCCAGCCCTCAGAGGCACCCAGGTCTGCGCTGGGATGGCACGTGTCTTGCCTTCGCTGAGTTTACGTTTTGAAAAGGGTTTTTTTTAAATCATGGCATTGATGGGCATGGTATGTAATGTGCGTATAGGCTTCTGTTTTTTAACCAGCACCCACTCGGTAAAGAGACATTTCCCAGGGGTTTAATCCCCAAGAAATGGGAGGGAAAGGAACAGAGAAAGAGAAACTGTCGTGGCCACTCATTCCAGAAGAATCAAGACTCTATCCGTTGTGTCTCTATCCATCAAGGGCAATTTCACCTCCTGCATGTCTGATATCACGGAGGCAAACCTGGATATCACCAGAGAAAAGTAATGGTTTGATGGATATTCTCTGTATCTCATCACATACTTTGTCTGAATACGTGACATTTAAAGTAGTTGACCAGCAAAACCTTTTTCCTTAGAGATTACACATGAGCTTTTTTTCCACAGGCCAGTTTCTGTTGAGCCATTCCAGAAGGGACACATCACCTCTTGGTCACAGAGGAAGCCCTGAACACCAGGATGACTTGCTGCATCAATTGTGGCCGTTTGTACAAAGGTCTGGAAAACCAGACCACAGCTGGTGCTTGGTGTAGCATGCTTGCAGGTGGCTCAGGAATTCTTTGTTTAGGTATTTTGTATACCTGCCTGGATGTCAAATCAATTTTCACAGTTTTTAGCTCAGGTGTGGATACAGAAATACCTATTTCCTATTACCTGACTTTTGCCTTGCCTGCACGTAGACTTATGACCCACCCAGCCACAGTAGTCATTTCTGGCTCAGCAGGTACTATCCTTCATTACATTTTTAACCTGCAGGCTTGATTGTTTTTATCATGCTAGATATGATTTTTTTTATCATATTCTGTCTCTGGGCAGCCTTATCAGTTGTGCAATAGCTCCCACCTGGTGTTGCTTCAGCTGGGAGTTCGGGGTTGCACCCTGGGGCTCCCCAACTCTAATCTGTTGTGGGTTTTGGAGTTGTTTTTTTTTTTAAGAGCATCATCATTCTGGTCTCAGAGTCCTGTCATTACCCACAATTTCTGACCTGCCAACCGCTCCCATAGGCTGGCTGGTTTGAATAATTTAGCTTACTATTAATAGAGGCTCTGAAGTGCCTGTTCCGAGTAGGTGTAAATCAGTGTCCCCTCCAGGACCTTCTTGCAGCTCTGGTCTGAGACCTAATTTCTTCCTCCTCTCTCCTCCAAGGCTTGTGATCACTCAACACTGTGCTCTGCTCCAGTGGGTGTCTGTTCTCAGAAGAGCATCAGGTGGAGCATATGCCGAGTGAGTAAAAGTACGTGATATTTGTCACTCCCTTATTGTACTCTCCGAGGACAAGAGGCGATTGAGATGGCTGTGTTTAGGGATGGGAATGCCCTTCTGTAGCATTTGAAAAGCCCAGCTCTCTTTCCACTGCTTATAAATCTCCCGTTACAGGTGATATATGTAATTACATTAAGTGGACAGGATCGCTCTCGCCCTCCTTTATTCCTTCTTTCTCTTTGACCCTTCCCTTCCCCTCGTTACTTCCTCCCCAGGCCAGGTGCCAAAACTGCTGGCGAGGCAGTGTCTCAGCTATCAGCTTAAATTGTCAAACTGGCTTCCACCTCTCTCGTTACAGAGAGCACAGTCCTTGAAATTCCTCTTATTTTAGGCGGCGGTAGTATTTTAAACGGAGAACTATGTAAAGAATTGGCGCTAACACCAAACTGCTGAGCTGCGAAGGGGTGGTTCCAGACCAAGTGAGGAAATGTTTGCATAAATCCTGCGTAGGCAGATTCTCACCTAGAAAAAGCCGGCATTTCTGCCAAAATATTCAGCATCTCTCTGGCATCCGCCACAAGAAAATTGTCAGACTTGATTGGTCCAGAAGGGAAAGGCTTTTGCTTTCATTTCGGTGTGTTTGGTGCCAGCGTATTCCCCTGGCAGTGATGTGAGAGGTGACCGGGCTGAGTTCATTGACCGTGGAGGTGTCTACACAGGGAACCTCTTTCCTTCTTCTCCTTCAACAGAGGTGAGTGGAAGCCTGTGGTGGCTCCTGAGGAGGACGGGTTGCCGGTGTGCTCAGTTTATTTTATAAAGTCCCCAGTTTGCATGGGCTGGTGCTGCTTAAGCATCCCAGGTGGTGGGATGGGTGAGTCCAGGCTCCAGGTGAGTCCATCTCATCTCAGAGATGAGAAGCCTGGGAGATGTCCTGGCTGGGGAGGCTCAGCTTAAAGTGTGCCATGTTTCTCTTTTTATACCAACAAGGCTAAAATTGAGGGATTTCAGGGGCACCAGGGTCACAAAGTCCTGTTTAACACTTTGGTAACTGGAAACTTGATTAACTTGTTGTTCTCTTCTGCTGTCTGTTTTGTCGAGCGTTAGGGGGCAATAGGAGGAGAGGGAGAGAGAATATAGATCCCAACATTTATATATAGACCTGGCTAGGCTTGTTCGTGGCTTCCTCCCAGACCTGTGGATGTTGAAGCGATGGGACTGCAGTGGGAGATTCACTTGGTTTTGATCTAAAGGTGGAGAATTATGAAGAAAGTGGAGCTCCAGGGAGATGTGCTTCAGCCTTTAAAATGTTTTCATTTGTCAGTTGTTATCAACTAATCAAGCATAATCATGAGCAGGGAGGCTAAGGATGAGGCTAAAAGGGAAATGCTGATGAGACACAAAGATGGGGTGGGTTTGCCTCAGGTAATGAATTATTGGCAAGGGGAACAACGAGGCACAGCATTATCCAGGGAGGGTAAGGAAAGTGTTTTGTGAAGGCTGACTGTGGAGCTGCTGACCTTAACAAAGAAGGATTTCTTATACCATGCTAAATGTGTAAATTGAATTTTAAAGAAAAAAAAATAATCACCAAAGTGAAACGTGGTATCATTTCATTTCATGCAGTATAGCAAGTGTCACTAAGCTCTAAGGATGAGAGGGAAAACAGAGTCATCCTTTGGGAGATGGAGGGTATGGGGCATTTGAGCACCTCCTGCATGGGAACCTTCTTGCACCGAATCAGTGTTGGTTGGTTTGTTTGGCTTCAGTGTGAAAACATTTTCTTAGCATTCATGTTTTTTGCAGACCTGATACTTACATTTCTCAGCAATCTCCTTAACTGCTGTGTCTGAAAACATCTATTTAAACATCTCCCTGCCCAGGTGACACTGGAGATCTCTTTGGCTCTGCAGGTCTAAGAATGAAATACAGAGTTATTTTTCCATTGTAAGGTGAATCCAGCTGCCGAGGCCAGCATCTTCATTGCCCCACTTTGGCATGCATGCAAACTAAACCCATTATTCATGCTTTCTGTGTCTCAGCAGTAGAAATTTGCCTACGTGCTCCTTCAGAAATAGGTTGTCATTACACAGCCTCGTCTCAGCAGCTCTAATACTGTCGGTGCACATACACAGGGCGGCTCGAAAAGGAATGAAAACATTTTTATGGTGCACTTACATTCAGGTAGCACCATATGTTACACATGTTGTGAGTCTGAAAGTATTAAAAGCTGATTTACGGGGTGATATGTTTTTATCACTTGCTGTTTGGGAGCTGGTCCTAGTTGTCTGTTAACGATAGGCAAACAAGCCACTAATGATGTCTCCCTAAAATAACACAAGAACATAATAGCTGCTTCCTGTGGGTCATTACACGTTTAGAACAGCTTCTTCCAAAACAGAAAACTGTATTTCTAATGTGTAGACCTTAGAAAATGTATTCACAGGTCCTATTGTCTCATCTGCAAACCATTTCTGATCTGGGGGAACAGTGGCCCTGTCCTTGAGGGCTGCTCATGGGCGTAAAGGCTTATGAGATATCCACTTGTCTCTTCTCTATCCAAAGAAATCAGCAAGCTTTTTGCATTGAAGGCTTTTTTTTTTTTTAAAAAAAACAAACCACAAACAAAAAAACCCCAAACAAAACAAACAGGTGAACAATATTCTGGTATCTCTTAACCCCATTCAGACCAAAAAAAGGCAGAAAAAAAAAAAAAACCTTAAAAAGCATTTGAGTCAGGCACAGGCCTTTTCCGCACAGGCACAGGCTTTCGCAGATGCTGTCAGATTTTTGATTTCACTTTGTCTTCCTGGGTGAGACAGTCACTCAAAAACGGGATCGATGGCTTTGATCAATACCTCGCCCATATTGTGAAAGGTCATATATCATTGTCTCCCCGCGCTGGGTGGATTGGCAAACAGGCATTCCTTGCACTGGAGTCGTGCCCAGAGGATTCGAGCAGGAAGGGAATGCCACCCGGCTGGGCAGGCACGAAATAAAATAGCCCACATTTACCCTTGAAATAGGAATGAGCTGTGACAGCAGGAAAACGCAGGGAGCAAAGGCAAAATGTGCTTTGCTTCCTACTAACCTTAGAGTCATAGAATCAGAGAATGGGTTGGGTTGGAAGGGAACTTAAAGCCCATCCAGTTCCAACCCCCCTGCCCTGGGCAGGGACACCTCCCACCA
>JAOXJM010000023.1:86466076-86485274 GCA_026413425.1 Tringa solitaria | reverse complement strand
TTTAGATGGAACTTCCCATGTTCAAGTTTGTGCCCATTCCCTCTTGTCCTGTCACCAGGCACCACTGAAAAAAGACTGGCCTCATCCTCCTGACACCCACCCTGTAAACAGGCATTGATCAGGTCCCCCCTCAGTCTTCTCCAGACTAAAAAGACTCAGGTCCTTCGGCCTTTCAGCCTTTCCTCCCTCATCTGCAGCAAGACCCGAGGCATGACCCAGCCCCGGGCCCGGCACCACCCGTGCCCGCCCCGGATAAACCCGGCTGGGACTAGCAGGGCCTGTACCGAGGGCCTTCCGCCTCTGAGGGCCCAGCCGGGGCGGAGAGTCCGCGTCCCGCCCGCCAGGGGGAAGCGCTGTCAGGGCGGCCGTGCCCCTCGTCATGGAGCCGGGGAGCAGCGTCCTCGGCGGGGCTGCTGCCGCAGGTGGGTCGAGGCCCGAGGCCCTCAGGGCTTCCCGGGGGCCTCGGCCTCCCGTGGCGCCGGGGAAGCGCTGAGGGGGGGCTCTGGGCGGGAGGCAGCGGCCCCAGGAGGTGCCCCCAGCCAGGTGTCGGTGGGCTGCATCCTTCAGCCGTGGCTTTAGCTGCGTTTGGGGACGTCTGTGGTGTTTGTAAACCCCCCTCCATCTTTAGGTGGAGGGCTGGGGGTCGCCTGGGACAGCAGAGGTGGATCCAGTGAGAGGAGCAAGCTCTGGCTTGGGTCAGGCCACCAGGGCCAGTTCTCCTTCCCGGCAGCATGTGGGAGGCCTCCTGTGGGCAGACTCGGGTGGTTCTTGAGGAACCCGCTCCTGACGGGTTCGGTTTAATGAACCTTCAGTGTTCAAGGCCAGGCTGGATGGGGCTTGGAGCAACCTGGTCTGGTGGGAGGTGTCCCTGCCCAGGGTAGGGGTGTTGGAACTGGATCTTCAGGGTCCCTTCCAACTCAAACCATTCTAGGATCAATTGGCTTGTCTGGATGGAAATGGCAGCCTTCCCATTAAAGGTCCACCTATTATTTTTTGTTTTTAATGAAGAAGATGAGCTATGAATGATTTCTCTCGCGATGCTTTCAGACTCTCAGTTTTCCTTTCTAATATGCTACAAATCTGAAGGTTTTTTTCTTACCCATTTTTCCCAAGTGAAAATTAAGGATGTTCTCTTGTTGCTAAGTTGTATTGGATAGATGCTGGAATGCAATTAATGTCATTGGTGCTCTGCTTGCTACAACAAAGTTCCACTAAATAGGCAGGTACAATACAAAAGAATTATCAAAGAATAATCAATGTTTTTGCCTGAAACAGATTATTGCTAATGTCAGTGAGTTGAAATGATTGTTTCTGATCACCCCATCTTTAGGAATTTAGAAATTGTAGTGCTCAATCTCCTACGTTTTTCTCAGTGACTGACAGGAGGAAGTAATGGTTAATTTCTTTTCTGTTTGTTTCCTTAATTTGAATAATCTGGTCATTGAGTTGAATTAAAGTGTAAAAAGTACTTTTCAGTGAACTGGGCTGCAAATGCTTGACAAGTCACTTCCATAGTCCTCTTACATCTTCCAGTGCTTCATAAACTAATATTCAGACACTAGTATTTAACTGTGGATATAGTTAAGTTAGTTTCCATACTATATATAAGACCTTGTTCTTTATTGCATACTGTATGCTTTTTAGAGTACCACTTTCCTATGCTCTTTTTCCTTGTCTTGCATTACAAACATTTGCTTGTTTTTGAACAATCTCATCTTTCATCCTGCTAGTATAAAACTTGTGTAAGAAAGCCAAGAGCAAGGGTTTTGAAATACAACAGATGCTTCCTGGGAACTTACCTGAAGGAAACTTACTAAAAGATGCTGATCTTGCAGCTTTAAAAACTTGTGGAAGTGGAGCTATTCAGGTGAAGGCTGAAAATGTGAATTGAAAGGGAAAAGTATAGTGATATTTTAGTTCATTTATTTTAACATGAGAAGAGATACAAAGTAATCTGTGTAAAATTCTCCAAACTGTTCATGATTGCCTTTTTTTTGAACTCTGCTTTGAAATTCTACATTCAGAGCCTAATGCAATCTTGCAGTAGGTAAAACTTAGAAGACTGATTTCTTCTTGTAACTTGGCAGTACATAAAGACTGGGATTATTTTCCACAGTCCAAAATGCCAAGTGTAAGCTTGTACTTTATGTAATTAAGCATTATTAGCACATGTGAAACTTTGTAAATGACTAAAGGGCTGACTTTCATGGTCTGTCTCATAAAGTTATAATGAGAAGTGTATCCTCAGTTTCCAAATCAAATGGATTTACACCCAGCTGATTAAGTGATTACAGTTTTGTTTTGTTAGGGGGAGAAATCTGTGCTAACATAAGAATAGGTAAATTTACAGCATTGAGTTATGCCTTAATTTTTGAAGAGCTGGCTTTATAGAATAAACTCTCTTTTTGTGTGAATATGTGCAAATCTTTATTAGTGAGAATAGTAAAGAAAAACATGATAGTGGTAACAGTTCTGTGTGTCAGATTCATTGGGTAACATTGCAATACAGAAAAAAAAAAAAGCCTGTTGGAGAAGTAAAAGGAGTGAAAAGGGAAGGCCTTACAGCTTGTAGGGAGAACATATACATAATTTAAAACTATCAGAAATCTCAGGCTTCCATTAGGTTTTTTTACTTGGTGTACTCTAATGGGAATAGAGCAGACGTGAATCTTTATCTCTTTAAGGCTCTTATGGGGCATAAACTGTCCTTGCTGTCAATACTTTGTAATGTTTCTTTAAGAAGATTGACGAAGTTGAACTCTTGAGAGACGTGGGATTCTTGTATGTCAGATCTGATATGGTGTTTGTCTTCAGACGTGTCACTGCAACAGCATGTTGGAAAAAAGAAAGTTGAAAAACACACGTCAAATGATTCTATTCAGAAAGCAAAATGCCAGAACGGGCCAAATCTGGAAAAATTTAATCTAAACATATAGTTGTGGGAATATCAATATAATTGTAGTATCTTAAATTGTGAATTTACACATTTGCAAAAGGGAGGAAGTAATGTCCTCACTGAAGAGTGATGGGCAGTAACTTTATGAGGGGTTGAGCTGATTGTTTTATGCTCACTTAATTCTGGGCATACTTGCTGCTTGCCCTGTGTTTTACTTTACACCTGTTTGCTATTTTGCTTATGTGTGGAGAATGTTTAAATGTTCACAAGGTTATTCTCACGATATTTTTCCATAATTTGGGGGTTTTCTTCTGGAAATAATTTCTTTTTTTTTTTTCAGAGATACTCAAAAGGTCTAGGATTACAAACTACTTCTTAAAAGGTGCTGATTTCAGCCTTGCAAAATTTCACTTGTTGATTAGGTACTTAAATACTTTCTGAAGGTCTTAGGTTCAGCTGCCTGTGCTGCAGCAGATCATCTCGCTGAAGGTACCTGTCCACAATACGTGTGTGTGCATCTGATCCACTCATCTCAACTCTCTTTGTAGTCTGGGGAGGGAAACAAGTGTTTTTGGGTCATGATTTACTTTACCAGGTGGGTGTACAAATCACTTGGCTTATTTTTGACTTTAGAAATCTCCTGTTGATGACAAGGGACAGCTGGCTCGGCTGTAGGCTTCTAACCTCTAGATTTCTGTAGTTAAGGGGAGATAAATCCTGCCTCTAAAGTGTTACTGAAATCCCAGGGGGATTACCCTTGTTTATGTTCTTGAGTGCTATGAAATGGTTACAATAGGGGAGTGTTAAAAAGCTCGATTTTTCAAATCATTCATGTTACTTGGTTTTGGAGAATTTGCGTGATTAAATTTTAGAAGCTAAAATGATTTAAAACTTTAATTGTTTGGACAAATAAGTCATGTCACATTTTAATCAAGTTTCCTTGTGCTTTTGTCATAAGGCATTTTAAATATTTACTATTTTCAGTGTCATCTTAGCATTTTTAGCCCATTTTAAAAAAGAGAAAAAAAGAATATGCTGGAGGTATTCTTTAGGCTTGTGGTAGTAAAACAGAGTTTTTCCCTCAGTAAGTATGTCAATATTACATGTCTTTGTGTGTTATGAGTATAGATTGTTTAAAAATGACACTTTGGAGTAGCCTTGGTTTAATATACATTTTTACAAGAAAAGCTGCTTAATTGGAACACAAGGAGTACTTTAGTTCATCTTGATTATGCAGCTGTCCCGTTATCGTTATTTATTATATACACGAAAGACAGTATTATGTTAGGCATACCAATTAAATCAAATGTATTTTATTGTTGCTTAATGTTATGGCCTAATGTGTCTGCAGCTCAGCCCAGTTCCGCTGAGCACTCACATCGTTTTCTGACCTTCTTTGTGTTCCATTAAAACGGGTCAATATCTTGGTTGCTGTTGTATAATGGTTATTGTATAATGCAGAATGAGGTTACAAAGATGGGGGTAATTTTTTCACCTTTATCTGCAGTGTGTAATTGGCAGATTAAAGTAAAAATCATGGCAACAGAACAGTTTTTCCTATTATGTTTGTGCCATTAGAGACAGGCCATACGCTTAGATGTAGAAGGAAAACTTTTTTTTTTTTATTTTGTTACATACTCATATTTAGGACTGTCTGAAGATTTTTAGCTGGATAGTAGCGGTGAATGGCAGTTTGTTTCTGTCCTGACAAATCCTTTTACGTGTCCCATCTATTTCAAATGTGGAGGAAACTGAGCTGTTGAATGGCCTGGAGGTTGAGTGAGTTACAGTCTATTCCGTGTCTTCCTCTATTTTTGAAAATGTTCAATCTCAGATGATAATGATCTGAATAACAAATAAATGTCCTGTTGTAAGCAATAAGGTTTTGTCTGTGGCATTGGAAGAAGTTTCTTCCACTATTAGCCATGAAATTCAGGGGAAAACTTAGAGATCATGCCTAAGGTGTGCAATCCTGTGACATAAATGAGTATTACTCAAGTCTTGAATTATTTCAAAGAAGTTTCGTTTTTTGTTTTATTTTGAGGTGTCTTCTAATTTTAAATCGCAGTAGAACTTACTTCCCTTCTCCCATCACTCTGTGACTTGGTTTTTTGTATTTAACAGTGAAAAGAGAAACAATGAAGAGGTGAGAGGCAGAAGAGCATCTTCTGACAGCTAAGAGAGTGCTAGGGGAGGAAGGGATGCTTTCGTGCCAGTAGTGGGCTCAGGGAATTCTCTTTGTCAGCCCTTTTGTGGGGTTGCAGGTTTTTTCAGAAAGAGGAGACTTTTATAGTTTGTTAAAATTGCTTTAATGAATGGTTTAAGTTTAGATGAAAGTTTCATGGCTTTAATGAATGTTTTCAGTTTTTTAATACCAATCAATGATTTGAGTTCAGGGTTGTTTTTGTTTTTTTTTTAACCAATAATGTGAAACCTTTAGAATGAAGTTCAATAAATGAAGTTTCCAACTGAGGAGAAAACAAAAGGTGATAATCTGAAGATAGTGGTTTGGGTGGTTTTTTTCTAATTAGTGTGAATTATTTCCGCTTTACATGTTGCAGACAGTGTCAAAAACAAGGTAAAACTTTCCAGAAAGGTATCTTGCTGTAGTTAGTGGTGTGATACCAGCTGCTGCATCAAAAGCAATTACAAACCAGCTGAACTGGCCAGTTGATAGGGTAGGGTAGTGTTTATAAAATGGATTTACCCTGGTTCTTTCTGTTACCCTGTTTATATCTAAGGGAGTTCTATAGGAAACTTGGACCTGGATGGTATCTGTCGTTAGCCCTTTTAGCAGGGCTCACGAGGGGTTACTGGTTCCCTTAACACTAAGTAAATGCACAAATGGAGCTTGATTAGCAAGTAATTATTCTTGCGGAGGAATTTGGGTACCAGATGTGTTTGGGTGGATAATTCTTGATCCTTCTGGTTCCTGTCAGACATTATTTTGCCATTAGCAACTAGGAATAGACTGGTGACTTCTTTCTGCTCTTGTCCTGGTACTATTCCAAATCAAGGAAAATTTCTGATTTAACTCTAGACCTTTTTTTTTTACCAAACCATTGGTGTCATTTCTGTGCTGATATGAGCAAAAATATTATTGATAAAACTCTGTAGCTGCCAATATGCTTTTAGTGGAATGCATTCTCATTTGGTGGTCTTTGGTGCAGCACTTCCTGAGAGCAACAGATTGCTGTGCAATTTTTGCTAATGCACAGTTGGCCAGCATCCCCATATTTCTAATAATGTCATCTGCTGTGTTATTTTCTAAGATTATTTTTTTTTTTTACAGTGGTTTCTGAGAGAACAGTTGTCCCTTTAGGGAACTGTGGAAAAACTTGAATCAGCTCTTACAATTCTTGCTTTTTGTTCCACAAGCTTCTCTTTTCATGATCATAAAAGAAGAAAAGAGAAGAGATATGATGATGGTGACAGTGATAGTAATAGAAAGGAGGTGAAAGAGCTGTATATTCTCTATAAAATCTTTATGAAATCCACTGTTTCTGGAAATACGTGCGGGTATATCACTATTTGTCAATATTTAAGATTCCAACAGAATTACTTCTCCAAAACCATCTTTGATTGTGTCTTCTTCCTAAGGAGAACCAACTGTACTGCTTTTTTTTTAACAGCATCTATACAAGTGATTATTCCAGAAAAGGAGTGATTCTTTTTCTCCAGAGTAAGAGTTACCTCATTAAACTCATTCAATGTAAGACACTACAACTGTAGAAGCGAGTCTGTACAAGATGGTAAAGAGAAAAATCTGTCAGAATCCAAATTCCATGACTTAATTTTATGTCCTAAGTGTTAAAATGGAATGCTATTTCAGATTTTGATGATTGTGATTTAAAGCAAAATCAGGAAAGATACCATGTTTTCTGTGATTTACTAGGGATACATCTCCTTTAGGGAATATCATTTTGGCATGTTGGTGAAAGAACCTTTTGCTTGGCTGTGGTGTTTTATTAGCACGTGCACTGAGGTTTTTGCTCTGCTTAACATACAGTAGTCCTCTTCAAAACAAAGTAGAAAAGTTACTCTCTTTAGTTTGGCAATGAATGATAAAAAAATACTACTGAAGTAGCAATCCACACTTCTAAATTTCCTTCAGCTGTAAAAGTTTAGT
The DNA here is from genome assembly GCA_026413425.1 of Tringa solitaria. NCBI lineage: Eukaryota > Metazoa > Chordata > Aves > Charadriiformes > Scolopacidae > Tringa > Tringa solitaria. The sequence goes on along the minus strand of JAOXJM010000023.1, from coordinate 86,478,249 downwards.
CTCAACTATTCCGATTCCATGTCCTTGTAATACTAGTCTATTTACTAGATTATTTTTATTGGGGAATTGATTTATTTTTTTACTCTAAAACATTTGACTTAAGAGTTGTGAGCTGAGATTTGTGAAGAACATAGTGGTAAAGTACCAGTGGCCAAACAGGTATCTTTGGTTTTTCTTTGTAATGGTATGTCGTGAGTAGAAATAAAACGGAGCATAATAGAAAAATATTGATGGTGACTCTAGTGTAATGAAAGGCACCTGAACATTCATGAAATGCTGAAATTAAATGCCATCTCCTGACCCATACTGGAATGTTGGTCATTCTGCAACTTCCCTGAATTTAATTTAAAGGAAAACGCCAGTACTGACAAAGCATGTTATAAAGCACAAAGCAAATCTTTATTTGTCCTTTTTTAAAAGGAGGTGAATCAGAAAGTTTTTGCAAAGTACTCTCTGGAGATACCATAATGATAAACCAGCAGTGAAAGCCGTTTGTGAGACATCTTTCTGCCTGCCTTAATTTGTGGCTCTGCCCTGCAAAGGAACTTTGAAAGAGTGAAGCTCGACAGACGCCGTTTGAGCGGTATCTGGGTGAAACTTCGATTAAGAAGATGAGATAGTCTGGGGAGCACCTTTCAGGTTCAAAGCCAAGGATTTTGGATCCCTTACTGTTATCACTTATTCTTCTTTCAGTGTGGTTCCATGTATTTCATTTTAAACCAGCTTCGAAGGCAGTTCAATTACTGGGTCTGTATTTGTAAAACATTTCCTTTGATGTCGAAGGCAAAAAAGAGCCTTCGGTGGGTTTGTTGTCCCACAGAGGTGCTGATCCTTTGAGGCTGAGAAAATGAACTTCTCTTTTTTCACTGGAATTCCTAGGTATGAATGGAAAAGTTGTGTGAGAGAGAATTCTATAAGTAAGAAATTTTGCAAAAAGTACCATTTAGTTAACGCGTAGCTGCTTTAAGCAATGGGTATAGATCTTAAAGTCCAGTTTCTAAGGACTTAACCTTTTATTAGCTTTTCTGCAGGCTTGAGTGCAGCTCTTGTGTTTTATTCTCATGTTATGTGCAGATGCTTATATTTCTACTCTTTTTCTTGATGATTTAAGAATGCACTAGAAAGAAAATAATTGGTCTCACTGTTGAACAGTTCTCAAAGCCAAGAAAATACTGTGCATAATTTGCTTCATAGAGTCATAGTGAAATTACTTTTTTGTTTTCTGATTTTTTTTTCTAATGTAATAGAAATCAAAGGCGGAAGAGAAAATCAAGTTTGGTATTTGAAAATATCAAAACTAGCCTTGGCTTTTGCAATTATCCACTCAAAACCACCAGGGAAGAGTTGCAAAGAATACACTGAGCACCTTGCCAAAACTCTGTCCGAACAAGATTTTGGATGGAAATCAAAAGCTGAAGCGCTGGAGGCTGAAGTTCTTCGATTACGTCAGGAACTTCTTTTGAACAAGATCTGTCCGAGATTCTGCTTGCAAAATGGTAAGTTTCTGAAATAATTTCTGACTATGTTGCAGTAGCAAGAGAACAAAGAGCTTTCCTATTGCCTGCACCAGTTCTGGTACCTAAATAAGAGTCTTCAGCGTACAGCTTTCTGTTTTTCCCAAAGTCCTGAAGTAGTAGAACACTTAATTCATTTGTAATGGGATTGAGCTTTAGAACTTGATGCTTACTCAGAACTTACATCTTTAATCTTCAGAATCAATACGGAATAATTCCAGAAAAAAAACTGTTAGTGCAAAGTGTTACTCTGTAGGAGTTAGTAAGGATATTAATGTACCCTATTTACATTTGGAACATGTCTTAAAGATGTATTGCATAATTTTTTTGCCACTTTAAAAAAGCTTAAAATGAGAATTTAAGCCTAATGTGTTTAGAGCATGAATCCCTAATATGGATAATGAGAAGGTTGGGCAGGCAAAAAATGGACTGTATTTCTTCTATTTCTGTTAATGTATTTAGACTGCAGATACTGTGTTTATTAGGACATGTGATAAAACATTGTGAGTCTTTATTGTAGGATTCAGGAAAGCTGTTAGTTAAAGAACATGAAGAAAAAACCTGATGAGCTCAAACAGCGCTGTTTCTCTGACTTGTGCCTGTGGAGTGAATCATTCTCATTCTGAGAGATCAATGGCACAGGATGAGCTTGGAAATCAAGCAGTGGAGGATGTCTCCAGGCTCTGGGGAGGTATTTCCCCCAGGAGACAGAGGTCAAAATGCTCCAGGCTGAAGGAGAGAATGAGCTCACTGTTGAGGGTATCTCTAAAATCAAAATGTATAGCCAGTTACTTTATGACTTGAGATTTTTAGAAGGTTCCCTGATAGAAAACTTGATGAGGCTTTCCTGGAATGCTTTTGTACTGAAATAGTAGCTTCCTTATTGCCTTATGAAACGATTTCTGGATTCTAACTTTGAGAGGGGGAATGTATTAGACTTCAGCTAGAAGCTGTAATGATTTATTCATTTATTAAGTGGACCCTTCTCTCTAGAGAAGTCATTTAATGACTATTCAAACTTTGTTATTTGTGTGTCTGTTTTCTGCAACCTGTTCCAACCATGAAGTTTATTTAAAAGTAACATTCAAGCTGCTGTTGTAACACGTGTAGTAATGTTGTGAAGAACTGATTGCATATGATGTATATGATCAAGAGAGATTTATGAACATCTAATGACTGGAGAGGATGTTTTAATTGTAGATTAAGAAGAACAATCAGGTTTGACAAGCACGATTTGGCCTTGGTGAATCCATACTGGCTTTTCCCAATCACGTGCTTCCTTTGACTTGTGATAGCACCCAGGAGGTTTCATTCCATAACTTTCCCAAGGACTGAAGGAAAACTGATGGGCCTGTAATTTCCTGGATCCTCCTGTAAGCCCTTCGTGTAGATGGGGGTTACATTAACATTCTTCCAGTCTTCTGGGACATCCCGCAATCTCAGCGGCTTCTCAAGTATTATGGAGAGTGGCCTTGCAAGGACATCAGGTAGCTCTTAACACCCTGCTGTGGATAACGTTGGCACCTGTCAATTTGTATGGGTCAAGCTCTTGTAACAGTTGGCAAACCAGCTCCTCCTGCACTGCTGGTGGGTCTATGTTTGCATCGAACACTGGAAACCCAGTCAATTCATCTGCAACTTCTGTGTTCTGAGTCTAACTTTTTTAAGACTCCTTACCCCAAGCTGTTGAACCGAGTGGTATCTCGCTTGCCAAAGTAAGCTCTTTTAGTTGCCAGATAGGCAGAGAAAAGCAGATGCTGTATTTGTGCCTGCTGCTGCCTGTCGAGAGCTGAAGAGTTTGGAGTCCTTCAGCCAAGGTTCACTTTGCAGCTGTATCTTCCCTGCTCTGCATTCTAAGTGAGAGCTTTCCTCTCCCACCTGCTGTTTGTAATAATAATAATAGTAGGTCTTTCAGAGGCTTCAGGAATGATTAGAGACTGCCCATGGAGTTTTATTTCCCTAATGTGAGAAATTTGTGAGCTCTTTGGAGCTGCAATGCCTGTTTTTCTTCTCCACATAAAGTTGCACGTGGTATGTATGCAGGGGCATGTGAAGGAGAAACAACAAGGCATCCATTTCTAAAGAGATGTTGTTTAAATTATTTTTGTCCCACCTGAGTATTTATTTGTCCTCAGAGACCCTCAAAAAGTTTGTGTTTCCTCTCTGAGGGGGAGGAGAGTGCTTTGCTATAGGTAAAGTGTTTGGTAGTATGGGTTGTTACTGTTTAATGCGTTGTTAATAAAATCACTGTGGTATATATTCACTGAAAGTTCCTTATTTGACTTATTCAGAGAGACACCTGCAGGTTACAAGGACACTGATACTCCTTTTACATGCTGGTACTTTTGGCTGTATGTCAGCCATCCAAGGAGGAGGAGAAGCAAAGATTTTTCTTATTGTCTGTTCATTATTTTTCACTTTGCCAATATTGTCCTAACAACCGTGCTCGTGGGTAGAAAAAAATCCCAAATTTCATATTAATCAAAGTGCCTTGCCATTCTTTGATTCGGACTGAAATTTCACAGAGAGGAGGAAGGAAAGCCGTTGGTGTTACTCCAAGAATAAGAATAGAGAATATTTGAGCATTCTGTAGTCACTCTGCTTTGGAGCTACATGAAAAGACACAGGATCTTACAAAGTATCGATGAATTGATAGATTCATGGATTGAAGCACCTGTCCTCAGACACAAATTCCTTAGCTGTTATCAGCTCAGCAAATCAGCAATCATATTGTTTCTTGGCAGCCTCTGGTAAAGAGATCTGAAAAGCCTGCAGCTGTTACTCCAACCTCAGAAGGCACAAATGCAATGCTCTACCCTTTTTTTTTTTTTGCCAAGCATGTATTTTAGGAATGACAATTTAGAGGAGAGATGTTTATTTCCTCGCTTGCTTTAGGTTGATACTCTTGAAGGGTTCCAAATCATTATCCAGAGTATATTTTTAGCAAAAATTGTATTGAGTACGTATTCTCTCTTCCTTAGCTTCGCCTTCAGTCTTGGCTCATATTATTCCCTTATGCAGTGGATAGGAATTTACTGAACTGCTTGCTCCTCTAATTAAAAAAAATTAAAATAATCAGATTCTCCCCCTCTTTTTTTTTTTTTTTTTTAGAATCAGTTTATTCTTCCTTTTAGAGATCATTTCCAGTAGAACTTCATCTGCCATGCTCTGAAATCCTGTCCTGTGTCTTTAGCCTCCACCATAGCATTCGGCACAGAGTGTCGGGGTGTTTGGGGAAATGCTCAACTCGGAGTCAGAATGTGATTAACATGAACGTCCAGTTTTTTTTCACTATGTCCTGAGGCTGTGTTTGACTTCTCAGGATACTGTCCCCAAAATTCTGCTTCCTGTGTTGAAACATTTGAAGCAACTTGCATCTTCAGGGAATAAAAGCCAGAGATGGAAAGATTTTTCTATCTCCTGCTTCACTCCGTAACTTAGTGAGTTTCTTGAGGCATTTAGTTGTACATGTGCAGAAAGGGAGCAATTTTCTTTGTGTATTAGTATGAATGACGACGATTCAGTCTCCTTTCTTCTTGCTGGAAGCTCAGACTTGCTGCAGAAGCATGTAGAATGGGAACCAACCAGCTCATCAGCTGGAGAAAAACTCGTTATAAATGACACACAGTTCCAGTTTACCAGCAGTCTTGTTTTGGGCCAGGGAATTCTGTCCCCTCTTCCCGTTCTGCTTCCCTGTAAGTCATGGCTGGGGGATTTCTTGCTCAGCAGGGACAGGCAGAAATTCTGGGTCCTCGGCTTAAAGCCCCAGCGTTTCCTCGATCAGCCAAGTCCTGCTTTGCTGAGAGCAGAAGAGTGATAGCCAGACAACATCTTTTCTGAAGAATTTGATTTCAGACCCCCTGAAAGGGCAAACTCTCCACTGTGACTTAAATAACTCGTGATGCTTTCTCTGCCCGCTTACATTAAAAGGAGCGGTGGGAGAACACAATTGATAATGGATTATTATTTTTTTTTAGGCTTATTTTCAGAGGAACCAATCAGATTAATTCAGCAAGATCCGACCAAAACATATGCAGATTCCTCAGAGAATGTTATCTGCAGCCTCACAAAGGAATCTTCCTCGTTAGTGGAGGGAGCAGCAGTCCAAATCAGACTGAATAATAACGATAAAAACATACCAGTCTATTAGGAGAAATTGCTTCCCTTCCTGGAAAGAAGATGAAACAGTGTGAAATGTTTACAGCTGCCCTGAGTAGCACTTAGCAAAGATTTTCGTTCCTATGGCAGTAAGGTAGAGCAATATAGACTAGAATTTCCAAGTTATGACAGTATGTTTATGTAAAAGCTATTTCTTCAGGTCAGTGTGTTCGAGTGAGCTGCTGTTACGGATTGCTGTGTCCTGTCACCACTTCTTGTCCCCCCTGGTATTTGGCAGGAAGCAAGGAATGCTGAAGAACAACAGTTGCAGAGGAATTGTTGGCCTCTGAGGGGTATTTTTGGCTCCTTTCTTTTTGTAGCTTCCTTTTCCAAAGGTGAGAGGATTCCCTGTCGGGCAGCAGTCAACACGTAGTTTGATGTGACCATGGAAAACAGATCTGCTTATTTTTATCTGGTGCTTAGGGATGTGATGTTTTTACATGAAGAGATTCTTCCTCCCTCCCTCTGTGCTGTTCCCCACCCCAAAAAGGTGCCTTTCTCTCTGTACAGATCCGTAAGGACAGCCCAGTCTGTCATCTCAGCCTTTTCTCCAAGGCATGGTGGTGTCAGACAGACAAAATTGAACTGTCATTTGACATTGTAAGTGTTCTAGTGCACTCCCATCCTTCCACCAGTGGTACTCATGCGAGTAGGCAGCCTTGCAAGTAACGTCTCGCAACCTAAAAAATATTTTATTTATTTATTTTTTTTTAGGAAGGGAGCATGGAATTGAGAACAAATACATGAGATGACAAAAATGGCGTTAAAATGTGTTTAGCACAGATTTATGGGAACATGGCTTCTGGAATATGATGATGAGATAAATCTGTTCCCCGTAATTGTAGTGACACAATGGGGAACTTTATGAAAGCTGAGGCCTTTTCAGGATAATTGAATAAGTTAATTTGCAATCTGGAAAAAGCACCAGCTGGAGTGTAATGATTCATTGAAATCTCAGAGTACTCCTCCTTCCATGGATAACAGACCTGTTTTGGTTGTAGAAACTTTCTCCCTTTGAAAGCAGATGCTCTCTGTTTTATCAGATGGCATTGCCACAGCTGTTCTAAGCACATTTTTGGGGCAAAGGGACCCAAGAAGCATCTTTTATTTCCAGGTTTCTGTATAAGGGACCCATTCAGAAGCACAACCGACCTAGTTGTTCGTGCAAGAGAAAGGGCTTGTTATTATTTTATAAATTCCCTGTATAAATCCAGTTCCTAATAAGATGCATAGTGGTTTTAAGGAAGAAGAGTCATAATTTACTGTAGATTCATTTCCTTTCTTTTGAGTAACAGAATGATAGTTTGGGGGAAAACTGAATGTATATGGTAAAAACTAGTTAAGAGGTGTGGCCATGTCAATCAGGATCTTCTTGCCTGTAGGTCTCCTGTCCCCTGTCTGGCTTAGGACTCAAATCTCAGCCGTCTCATTCAGATGGTCAATATTGTAAAGCATGTGTTAGGTCTTTTGTCATGAAAGCTGCTTGATGAGCATTAACTGACCCAAATCTCTGTGTTCGTTACCTGATTATCGATCTTACCGTATCTTTGCTGCAAGTATTCTTTATTTGCCTTGAAGCACAAAAGATTTATGGTGTGTTCTACAGAAATCCCTTAAAAATGGATGTTTATATCCTTAAAATCCTTCTTGGTTCTTACCGAGTTCTAAACATTTAGGTGCTTTATGTAAGCGAAATCCCTAACAAATTGAAGTATATGCTTCTAAACCTTCTGAGAAACATTTAAATCCTGGCATTGAACAATTAATTTGAGAATTTTAGATACTCAGCCCTATATTCATTTCTGTGACATTAGTCCTAACTGGGACATTCCTGAATTTTCTCAGCCAGCCAGTTTAGTAATGAAAACAGCAGGATAGAGACAGACCTACACATGAGGAAAACGTGAAGAAAACAGTTAATATGTGTGAGGAGACTTTTTTTTTTTTTTAAGAAGAGAATAAACTTGATTCATCATTGATGGAAAATGCACTTGTAACAAACCAAACAATAAAGATTAAATGAAGAATAACAAAGAGTCCTGGAAAGCACAGAGGTGGAGAAGTGAACACAATAAGAAAAAAATATGCGTAATATCACATGGTTTCATTTCCTTTTAGAAATTATTGACTGAACACCTACTTGGAAAGCAGAAGGCAGGATCATCAGAGAGGTTTCTAAGATTGCTTCATTTTTTTAATTGTCTTTTTTCTTTTAAGAAGTGGAACTGAGCCTGTTAATTGTAACAGGTTTATGTGTGGAGGGACGTCAGTTCTTCAGGCTTCACACCCCATGGCTGTTCTTGTGACCATACCTTGCTTTGGTTGGGGGGCACACAATTCTGACACAATTCTGACTTTGAGCTCAGGATGTCAATGTAGTAAGGAGTTTAAGTTCTAAATAAGAATTAAGACTTTAAATATTTCCTGACATATTTAAGGAGGCTGTAAAATTGCTCGTGACTAGATTTCATTACCTATATAAAGGCATTGTAAAAATTTGTGGTTAGTTTAGCATCTGCACTAAATTTTTGTATTTCTTGTTCCAGTATGTTTGTGTCAAATGTTCTTGAAATTGCTGTTTAAAGATTACTGTTATTGTGAGGAGGGCTTAATGCTGTTCCTTTTTTTTTTTTTGTACTTAATAACCACATGGTGTGAACATCAAAACTGCTTTCTCATTTAAATAGTAGGTAAGTACAAAGGGATTAGTTTACCTTCTTTCAAGAAGTAAATGATAAGCTGTTTCTAGGCATTTTGAGAGAAATAATGAGTATTTCCTGGTGGGCGATTTATTTTTTTTTTTTTTAAAAGATAACTTTTACCTCCTTCCCATGTGACTAGAACATGTAAATTACTAAAGACTTTTAGAGCATTTTGTGGTTTTGTATTATTCTTTGAACTGGAAATAAGCTGCTATTAGGGACTTAATGAAAAGAGGGTTTTCTGGAAGCTCATCATGGGACAGGAGTTTGATATCTCAGTGAGTAGGAATCTAAGCATAAACGCAACGTTGTCTCCTGCTGGTAGGAGTGTTTCATTGAATAAACTGCCTCTAATGTTCTGTTCCACCTTGTTAGAACTCCTTACCTGACGTGGGGAAAAAGAGAATACATAAAGGAGAAGATCTTCTTTGATGCAGTTACAGCAATATCAGACCTTCACTGTCTTTTAAAAGCATCTGATTTCTTGAGAATAGAAGTCATGAAAATGTTAGGGGGCACGAAAATTTACATGCATTTCCTTCCCTGGGAAGTATAGATGTCCACTTAAATTGTTTGTGTGATGTCAACTTATGTTATATATGTGAAAACTTAAAACATCAGGAATTTTCAACTCAAAATTACTGTTCCTATTATTGTAAGCATAAAACATCTTGTTCGCAGATAGACGCTACTGTCTCAAAGTTTTGACTTTAATTTAAAAATGTCACCTTCTTCCATAGCTAAATTCTAGTCATGGGAAGCTCTTGGGGAGCAAACGTAACACGTATTCCTTGATTTTTGCATGGAAGGCTTTCCATAAGCACGTATTTAAGTATTACACAAACGTAACTTTCGTGTTTGTTTCAGGAAAACCAGATGCTTCTGCTGAAATCCTTCTGGATCAGGAACGTATAAACCCTCCGAGTTACTTAAGCCAGCTGGAAGACTCTGGATGTGATGTCTCTAATGACTGCGCGTTCGATTCTTTAGGTACAGCTTCTGACTTTCCCCAATCTGAACATAATGCCAACGCTTCTAACCGTTGGTTGGAAAGAGTTCCCCCGTTGGATCTCTGCTGTACCAGCAAGGAGGAATCTCTGGCTGCTCCCGTACAGTTTTTGCGACATCTGCTTGAAATAAGAAACCTGTCGGAAGCAGGAATTCTTCGGGCAGACTTCACGGAGCTGGAGAACGATTCTTTCACCATATGCAATTCAGTGTCTCGGTTGCTTGACGGACTGACTGTTTTTTACAACAGCCCTGAAATTCCGGTTTCGAATCTTCTTAGTGAAGCTGTTTGTGTTTTGATCAGTTTAATAACTGATAGTAAATTATCTAATCATGTTTTGAAGAAGTGTTTCAAGAAGCTGGAAGACTTTAAGAAAAATCTGATTAAGATTATTTTAAGAAGCAGCAGTGTCAATAGGGTAAGTTTAAAATATCTTCCATGTTTTCTACACCATTTCAGTACATTGTGATATTCTCCTGGGGTTATGCACTTTTTTAATATTAGTTTGTCTTACTATGTTTTGAAGAGTACTTCTCAGAAATTTTTGTGACTGTTCTTTTTTTTTTTGATATGGACAAGAAATGCTCTAAAGCATTTGAAAAAGTTCTTGCTCATGCATGTGAGTTCTAGTCTGTTCCTGAGTATAGAACTTTAAAAAAACTCTTTAAAATTCAGCACGAAATCTTTATCTACTGAAGCATTTCCAGGACTGCAGCTTCGTGTCTCTAATCCCAGGCTGCTTTCTATTCCACTGTCGTCATGGAGTGAATCTTAAGTTTTCAATTAGAGATGTCCTCGGCCAGTGTATTTGGAAGGATGTGGAACTGGTACCATTTGTGTGGTAACGAGTCATGCAGGTGTCTCTCCTTTTATTTTTTTTGCTGTGTGATTCCAGGATACAGAACAAAGTAAACTTGAGCAATCATTCGTTAAAGACTTTTTCATAGTTGATGATGTCCAGTGTTTCCACCTGTTCCGCTTCTCTAGTTAATAAAGAATTAAAATAATGTTAATTGTAGGAGAGCAAACAAGTTTTCCAGAGATGGATTACCCGTTGATTGGAGGATTAAGTGAGAGGTGTCACATTTTAAATGAGAGGAAAATACCCTGGTAGATCAGGGATGTTTCAAGTCTGGAAAGTGCTTTTATAAATAATTCAGAAAGGGTGAAGTATGTCCCCAAAATTTTGCAAGTGGCATCTTTTCTCTGAATAACTTCACTGAAACAGATGGCTTTTTATGAGATGTTTTATATCTTGCTTCCACCAAAATATTGACTTAACAGTCGTTCCTATCAGCAGCCATTACTTCAATCAAACAGATTTAGAGTTTAAAAATTATATAAACCAATTATTAAGGGATAATCGTGATAGTTTCCAGATTTCTAGGGGAAAAAAGGGCAGATGTTGTGTGTAGTAATTGCAATGTTTATAAAGACATATTGAAAAATCCTTTTTAGAGTTTTGGTTTTCTTTAAACTGAATTGAATATGGAAATAAATACATAGAATTCAGAATTAGCAGTAGAAATTGTATAACTAATTCTTCGTGTGCAGTGTACCAGATATCTCTCAGGGACACTTTATGCTTCACTTTTAATCATCACTGTTTACTCAAGCGGTGATTGAAATATCAAGATTATAGGTTTAAAATAAAATTACCATTAATTATAAGGCTGTCATCTGGAAGGAGTGGCAAACTGTATGAATTTTGGTTCCAGGAGGATGCTTAAATCCCTCCAGTATAAAAACATTAGGAATTTTGTTGTATCTAACCTTACTAACTGTCAAAAAGCATTTGTGGAGACAGACACCAATGCAACCATGGTATTTGACACAACTTTCCCTTTGCCATCCTCACCTACAAAACTGTCAGGAGCTGTCAAGGAGGACAAAGCACTGGGAAAAACACCTTAAAAAAAGTGAACAAAGAGAGAAATGGCTGCAGATGCCTCATCCCAGCCTTCTGCAGAGCTCTCCCACCCCATACAAAAGCAATCCCAGCCTTCTGCAGAGCAAATTAAATAACTGAAAAAACCTTTGAGAATTGGAAAAGAGATAATTATCTCTACATTGGGTGTAACGGAAGAAAAACAGCAGCAGAATTGCTTGCTGTAACTGTTGAGTCCTATTGTTTGAGATGTTTCTAATTATAAAGTACTGGAAGCTATAGGAACCAGCAAAGATGTGTTCAGAGCTCTTCTGCACGGATTCAGTTGCTTAAAGCACTTTGGAGAGAATTTTTGACCTAAAACTCTGTATTGACATGAGTATCAAAAGGGACCAAAAAAAAAATCTATCATTTGAGGTCTGAAAGGTCAAATAAAAGGACGTATTACTTAAAATCATTTAAATCAAAGAACTGCAAATAAAAGTCGCTTCTTGAATTTCCCTTTTTAATATTTTTCCTTTCCCTCCATGTTTGGAGAGCAGCTTGGAATTCTGCACGCAGCTCTCAGACACACAGTCTTTGGGAAGAAGCCTTCTGGAAATACCTAGAAGGAGCTCAGAGTCACAGCTGCCAAGGGTGAACCCTCTGAGGTTCTGCCAGCTGCTGGCGTGGTATTCCACCCCTCTGTGGCTGCCACAGAAAAGCTTGTGAGGATCCTGTGTCTAATTCTGGTACAGATCAGCTGTTGCTCTGATGTTGCAAAATCTATGATAGTCACCGCTGATCTATGGAGTGAGGACTTTGTCACCAACTTTTGAGTCATGGAGTCACGGAATGGTCAGGGTTAGAAGGGACCTCTGGAGATCATCCAGTCCAACCCCCTGCCAGAGCAGGTCCCACAG
>JAOXJM010000023.1:86431600-86448630 GCA_026413425.1 Tringa solitaria | reverse complement strand
AAACCCTGAAATATTATGCACTTTTTGCACAAGAAACTCTGTATTTTTATTTGATGCTTTAATGTGGGTCTTGACGTATATTCATTGCGAGAAATATTCTAAAGGTGCTCTGGAAAGCACTTGAGAGCATCTCTTCATAAAATGTTAAACTGTTGCAGAGGATGTTTCGTATCCCCAGTTTTCAATTCTGTCCACAATATCACATGGAATAGAAACATCCTTTTCTTCTTCCACTTCAGAACAAGAAACCGCTCTTGACTATTTCTGATTTTTTACGTAAGTACTTTTCCTACTTACATTTAGTAGGGTAACTTTGGTTTTATCTGTGGCTTTACTTTTATTCCTAACACGCTTTAAAATTCTTGCTTTTGGTTTTGGGGTTTTGATTTTTTTTTAAGCTCTACTACATATTGATATTGTGCGATCCCTTCAGCTTCTCTCATCAGTTACTTGCATTATTAATTTTTACCTTACCTTCAGTGCCATTAATTGCCTCCTCTTCTATTCCCAGCCTATAGATTATTTAATGTTTTATCAGTGCTTTCACATTTTCTTTTAATGTGTTCATTTTTACACCGGCATACTTATAAAGTTGATAATTGGAAAGTTCAGCTGACACCCTGCAAGCTTACAAGGGAAAACAGTGACTTCCAGAGTTTATCATCTTTAAGACAAAGCGAAGTATTTTTCTGAAAGATGATTAAATTCATTTTCTGGGAAAAAAGATGTGATATTCCCCCCCCCCCCTCCTTGAACTTTCAGATCAAGAAATATGGTCTTTGTGGTCCATTCTAGATTTCAAACTGAAGGCTAAGACCATCATACTACATTATTTAATACTCTCAGATACATAATCACCAAGAACTTGGAATTATTTTTTTAAAAAGGCAGAATTACAGCTCTTCTTTTGTCTGTTTCTTTGCTGTCAAAACTCCAACTCAAAATATTTGTTATGAAACATATGTGGTTGTTTATTTAGTTTGTTTTTTACACACTCTTCCCTTCAAGGGCAGTTGTGTTGTAGAAATGCCTTGCATGGATGTGAATTTGTAATTAGGGAAGGTAAAGTAACTGTGTCATGAGATGTGAGAGCGACAGGAAAAAGAGAAACCTTTGAGAGTCAATTTCTGAGGAAGCAAAGCAGCAAAGAAGGATGTTTTTATTGACTCTGTAGAATTTCAGCCTTTTGCAGCCCACACAAAATAGAAATAATAATGCCTGCCCCAAACTTCAGGAAATGCTACACATAATATACAAACAAGGACTGTCTAGTTATAATTTCTAAAATAACTGATTTCTTATCTTGCTGTTGCTTCTGATTCTTAATTTGTGTGCCTGCTTGTAGCTAATATTTGAGACTGAGCAATAACTGTGATTTTTCTAGTGAGGTTGCACTCCTCAGAGCGGGCTCGTGAGTCACCATCACTGTCTGTTTGGCTTTTGCTGGCAACCAGGTTTTGCCTTTCTCACTATTAATCTTATTTTTATAAAATCCATTTGTTTTTATCTTGTATGTTTCTTGATTTTTTAAAAAAAAAAATGACAGAAATTCTTTGTACTGTAAGACTAAGTGCTGTATCACAGAGGGACGTGACTCAAAAAATACCGGTGTTTCCACTTTTATGTGTCTAGTTCCTGGTGTGAAATCTTTTAGTGAGCTCCTGGTGCAGTGCTGGGAAAGAGGGGAATATTCTGGAACAGGCTTTTGACAGCAGTAGGTACAATGAACGGGAAACATCTATTCTAGGAAGTAGGAAAAGTTAAAGACATTGGTGTTTCATAAATTTTGGGTTTGTGTGCAACTCACCTGTAGGGTTGCAGCTTATAAACCCAAAGTGGTTTCCGTAATTGAAGGACCTGAATTTTTTATTTCAGGGTGGAAATGGGAAGAAGGAGATTTGCATATGTCTTTTTTTCAATGAAGTCAGTATGTAGCAGTGCTTCTGATGTCCCGTTTCCTTACAGAGAATTGCTTTCTTGGGGAATGATAGATACGTGCAGCCTGAGCAGTGATTTAGACTAACAGATTGCGCAGTTTTGCACAGCTTACTAAATTCTGGACCATACTACTTCGATGTGAGCATTATATAAGTGGTATTTCGATTAACAAGCCCAGCAAAACCAGTCTGGGGCTAAACAGGGAATGGAATTCATAGAAAACGCTGGTTTCTTGCATCACTTTCCCCAACACTTGGACAAGCCTACAAGGGCCAGCAGCGCAGGAGGACACTTGTCTGACAATCACATTTTTCCAGTCTCTTTAACTCACAGTTTCACATCAAAACTACCCTTAAGTCTTACCCTTATGCTAATCTTCTTATAGGTCATTCATACTTGTGTTGCATTTACCCCTCTGTAGTTTTATTTACTTACACACGCCATTAACATGCGGAGTTCCTTCTCTGGATGGTCTGAAATAGTTCTGGAGAGTCTGAAAATAGACTTATCAGATTTGTATTAGTCTTTTAAGCATCGGTGTCAGTAAGTTCTAATGGTGCTACTGTCGTGCTGCGTCTTCCTCATCCAATTCAGAAGGCGATGGTGTGTCTCTGCGGTGAGTACTGTGGCTATTGGCATAATCGAATTAGTTAACTTTTTCAAAACCAAAGCCAAAAGAAATACTTTCAGACTTGCACAAAGTCAAAATAAACCTGAAAAACGTACCTACTTTCCCGCAAAATTGTTCCCACCAGTCTGTGACTCTCCTCTCGAGGGCTTGTAATACAAATGCAGGGGGAGCATTCCAAAAGAACAAGTAATTGACTGCTATTCAAAACTGCTTACAAACATGAAGAGTATAAAAAGCAGTAGAATGGCAATTACAGTCTGTGCAGAATATTAATGTGCTGTTTTGCATGGAGTAGGCCTTTGCTGTGAGTTCATTTTATAGGTGAGCCGGTGTAGATTGTTTTCAATATGAAATGCGACGTGTGGTGGTATTAATAAAAATCTTGTTGCACATCTTGCCGTCTCTTAATATGCAATTAAGCACAGTCTTAAATCCTAAAATAAATCATTCCACATGCAGGAGCAGCAAATTAAAAACCTCTCCGAGTATTTTGTCGTTATTCTTTCATCAGTGAGTGTGGCAAGGTGGTGCTGGCTATTGTAGATCATTTTTATTCAGAACTGTAATGAATGATTATTTTGTTTAACCCTTAAGGGTGAGTTCTTTAAATTTAACTTCATATCATTTACCAAGTACAGAAAATAGGTTCTTAGATATTATTTCCATGCAGAGCAACTGCTCCAAAATATTATTAGGATTATGTGATAAACTGGTAAAGATATAGATGATGAGTTGTAGCAGACTTGGTCGTGTGATAATGTCTGCTCAGAAACAGAATAGAAAGGGTTTTGATTAAAATCAAGAGATTTAGATTCTTGTCATCTGAGAGAAAGCTGGTGATTTAAAGAGGAAACAAATGAGGTTTCCAGCAGAAGTCTACAAACTAGTGTATGATGTAAAGGAGATAAGGAGTGTTTTTCTGCCCTTCATCATTATGGAAGAACTTGATGGCATTGAAATTTGAAGGTAAAAAAGCCTTAGCTCTGAGAAGGAGACACCTTTGTTCCAAGGTAACATCTAGTATATTTTCTTTCCTGATCTTCCAATCCTGCGCAAGAACTTTCTGGCTGCTTGCCCTGTGTGGATATTCCATGAAAATTCTTGTCATATGAGCTAATTCTCTGTAATCTTTTTTTTCCTTCTTTGCTTTACCTTTTATCTTTGGCCTATTGGTATCACTACAGATGTGTTTCTCTCTAGGGCAGTAATTTTCAGCCAATACTTTGTGCTTCTCTGTGGATCCACATCTTCTGGATCCTAAAGGGTGAGTAAGAAGAGTAGGTTCAGGAAGCTCTGTGCTTCTAACCTTTATCTTCCTCTTGGAAAACGCTGTTACAACATGCTGCAATCTAAATGCACTAAAGAATTCTAAAATTGAAATGGTTCCTTTGAAAACCCTCCCTTAGAGTTTCAGAAGTGTTTCCAAAGCTGTTTCAATTTTTCAGAAGGAAAATGGGGCACCTGCTGGCAAGGATGGGAAGACTAGCAGGGAGTGGAATGGCTGTTTCCTTATCGCAGTGGTCTCCCGCCTTCCAGGGTTGTTTTTAGGAGCAATGCATGTGGATTCCTTCCATTAAAATAT
Organism: Tringa solitaria; assembly: GCA_026413425.1. Classification (NCBI taxonomy): domain Eukaryota; kingdom Metazoa; phylum Chordata; class Aves; order Charadriiformes; family Scolopacidae; genus Tringa; species Tringa solitaria. Next base: position 86,444,479 of record JAOXJM010000023.1, on the reverse strand, counting down.
TTTCAGTGCTACCCACCCTTAACATCTCTTCAGCTTCCCTCACCAGTGTTTTTGTACTGGCTTCAAGAAGAATTTTCCTTCTAAGGGCATGCTCCTTGGCTGTCCCACGAGTACAGCTGGAGTTGGATCCGCTGAAATAACGGCGTTAGCTTCCCCCAGGGAAGGGCATAGTTTGGCCCTCATACATACATACCCAAATGCCTGATACATTCCTCTATTTATTTATTACTTTTTCCATCTTAGGCTATAATCCCTTCTTTAAGAAGGGCATTTACTCTCTATCTGTGTACATAGATTTCTATCACCGTGGCCAGAAGCACTTCCATTTAGTTTGTCTTACTCTTGAACCAAGGATGGTACCCAGGAAGACCTTTCACAACAGGTTGTTTTCTTCTTGTCCTGAAAACAAGAGCAGTTTCATGTAAAAGGAAAGAAGGCTCTGCAGCTCATAGCTTCTTGCTCTTTTTATATGAAAACGAGTGGAATTAAAGTCAATTTAGAGCCCAGCCGCTAAGTTCTTTAATTAAGCATTTGAGTTGATAACCCTGATGTCATCTTAGGCATTCTAGAGTTGAGGGGGGAAAAAAACAAACTGATTTCTTGCTTGTTGATAAATCCCTGCATCACCTGGAGGCCAAGGGGTTTGGAACAAATCGTGACATATTTTATTCTGGAAAGAGATTATAGCTCTCAAGAAATTTTCATGGGAAGGTGAAGCAGCAGAGTGGTAATGGCCCAAGGCTGACCTTGTGCGGTTCTGAGCAGCAGACTGAGATCCCACCGAGGGAGCAGCAGGTGGAAGAAATCAAACTAACCCTTTAGGATTAAGGAAGTCAAAGCATTTCAGTTCTTACTGGCCAGAGGACTGAGAACTGGAAAGAACATTAAATGAACCGTAGTTCTACATGGTGATAAACCCATCTCCAGGAGGGAACATAAAATATACAGTATTAAGGAAGAGAGATTGACCTGTGACAAAAACAAATGAGAAATTTTTTAAGAGTTTGCAGACTGGAAAGCTTAAAAACTTTTCTAAATCAACGTCTACATGCCAATATAGTATAGGAAAACCTGAATTTGATTTAAATGAGTTAAGTTTGGTAGCAGAAACGGTCACAGCACGAGTTCCTTACTGGCTGATTTGCTGTCATCAGGGAAACTGGAAGGACTGTATTGCTTAATGGCTGTAAGGCAGCCATGCGCCTTAATTCTGATCGGATTTGATTTGGATTCTTCTCTCTCTCTCTTAATGAATCAATCTGTAATGATTTCCTGTCATATTTTTGTTAATTTATTTCCTGCAGTCATCTGAAATCCTCATGAAGAGCTAGGTTGCCCGTGTATTTAGTATGATTTGTTAATATGATCTTTTCGTATCTTTCACAGTAGTTTTAATCCTGCCTAATAAATTAAGTAATTATGTTAAATTGCATTAAATGTACAGGATTATATCTGTTTAAAATAGCAAAATTCAAAATCTGAAAGAAGAGGAATGCTATTGTGTTACTACAGGCACTTCAAGAAGCATTGCTGTGTTCTTGTATGTCTTGCCTACCACTAATTATGAAACCAAATTAGCTGATAGAAAATGACTTTGTGCATAAAATGAAGTAGCGGGTATTTTGAATTATCACATCTGGTCCACAGTTAGGAAGATGCTTTATTTCTTGCTTCAGACCATTTAATTTTAAAAAACCCACCTGTCTTAAACGGAAGCTTAGCTATCCTTCTGAAAGGCTAGCCATTCGCTGAAATGTTAGAATTTTTCTAATCTTTTCAGGATATATTTTTAATAAATACAGTGCTATATCTAACACTGCATTCTGATTTGTTTTAAAACTCTACTTTCTATAGAAGGGGCATGCAGTGTTTTAAATAATGCTCCTTATTCTGCTATTCCAGACATAGTTCAAAACATCCCTAGTTTTTCCTTCAAAACATCCATAGTTTTGAAGTGAATGTAGAGAGACCTGTATCTTTTACTTCAGTTTGTAGATTTGATTATTTTCTACTCTTAGGTTTTCTTTTGACTTAATTTTTTCCCAGAACCATGTTCTTGTGGGAAGTCCAAATGAAATAAAAAAAAATAATAGGTGTTTTGTTCAGCTTCAGAATTCAGACCTGATGCATGATTGATGAAGAACAATCATTTCTTGTGTATTTCAGGTTCTTGTGATTCCACTCATGGCCTGGAACATGGGACACTTTATCTTTCCTGAGATGAGGGAGGGGAAAAAATGGAGAAATGAAGAAAAGGCGAAAGGATGGAGATGGGGGTAGAGCAGGGAAAGGGATGGCAGGGCAGGAAAACTGAAGAGAGTTTTTTGGGTGTAGTTTACCTAATTTTATGGTTGGTTCAGGCCATTAGAGGACATCCTGACCATAGTTTAAAGGTGGATTTGAACTCTTTTTTTTTTTTTTCCTACAGATTTCAATTCTACCAAGTACAGGGATGTTTTTGACTTCTAGTGGTGTCACAGACTGACATGCTCTTCTATTGCTGTAGTTTTTTTGTTATTCTCTGGCAGGTTTGTTTTCTTGCTGCCGTGACATTCCTTTTATCCCTCTATCGTACCATGTTACTGTGAATGACAATCTGTTTCTGTAAATTTTAGCTTACCTCAGTCATTTGCCTAAAACACTTATTTTTTCGGTTCCTGAATGTAGATGATATTTCACTGGGCTCTGTTCAGATCTTTTTTGAATTTGAACATTCTTTGAGCTCCGGTTGGGCTGTTATTTCTAATTACTTCTTGAATTGATGCTTCTGCTTCAAACTGTGTTCATAGAATCGTGGAATTGCCAATGTTGGAAGGGACCTTTCAGATCATCGAGACCAACCATCCACCTAACACTGACAAAAAAATTGCTTTAAACTTCTGTGATATCTCTGTAGTTCGGGTGCAGTAGCCTCCTTTTGGGGGACCCAGTGCTATAGAGTGCACTTCTGGTCATTTTTAGCTTTGTTCTTAGGTCTTTGGCTTCGTACAGCCGTTTGATAAAATCATGTACTTTTGCTAAGGGTGCTCAGCTCTTAGGTACCCAACTCAGCTACAGAAGATTATCTTTCAAACAGATTCTAGGAAGGTTCAATGAGCCTGTACCTCTCCACTTGTCCGTTCTAGATAGTCCTACTGAGCTGTGGTGAAGCTTTGGCATAAGAAATGGTACCAAAGAGTGAAAAATCACATGCCTCATCACCTTCACAGGAGAGAATTTCTTCCTGAGATCTCATCTAAATCTACCATCTTTCAGTTTAAAACCGTTACCCTCATCCTATCATCATTTAAAATAGTAATGTTCAGATCACAGATCGATCTTCAGTAATTCTTCCATTATTGTTTCAGATGTTTTCATAACTTTTAGAATTGTAAGCATTTCCCTTTAATTATTCCTGTATATTTTTAGTCTTTTCTGCTTCAAAAATGGGAAGAAAAACCAATTGGCATTCTTGCAGTCAATTTATAATTTAATCCCTTTCAGTGTATTTTGCTTTTTTTATGTTCTGTCAGGATACTGCAATTTTCACACAAGCTGCAGGAGACTTTCAGTTCCAAAAGGATCTTTCTAAATGTAACTGTCTTTGGAGTTCTTCTGGAATGCTTAATTTTAGAGGGCCAGTCCTGATCTGCGTTTCACCACTTTCCAGCACTTTTTACCATAACACTCACGAGTTCTAAACAGCCGCTCTGACGCTCTTAAAACCCTGTCTTTTCACACCACTGTGCCGCTGTAGCATTTGAGGAAAAACAAACAAACAAATTAAAAATCTGAAAATGTCTAGAAAATGACTGGCTTGGGGGGTTCCAGAAGAGTATATTGGAAAATTAATGGAAAAGTAAAATTTGAAAGAGAAACTATATTTGCTTACAGTCATACCCATTTAGTTTCTGTAAAGTCTAAAAAGATTGTAGGAAACAATCTGTTCCATTTTGTGTTTTGTCATGGTTTAGTCAAGGCTCTAATTGCTTCTAAAATTAAGGTTTACAGCGTGTATATAAACTTTATAGATAAACTGTGGTGTATTCATACTTTATACTTGGTATGATTTTCAATTAAATACTTTGCTTCTGTAATTTCTCACATATTTAAGGAGAATAAGCAACATCATTTTCATGTTTTTAAATTCTGTTAATCCATTCAAGATTTATTCTACATACATATTCCACATAATTTTAAATATTTTAAATGAGAGAGTAGCACTGCTTATCTATTCTAATTTTTTGTGAAATTAGGATAGCCTACCGTGCCTCCTAAATCTTCCAGTTACAATTTGGAAGACTGTGATGGTATTCTTTGAAAGTTGGGAGGAGGTTATGGAATTTGGTGACATAATTGTAGTGGAAAACTGATGTTTTAGCCAGATGCTAGAATCACTGAAACACCTTTTTTTTTTTTTTTTTTTTAATCTTGTTTCTTAGTTGGATCTAAGGGAAATACCAATTTTAAGCAACTAGTTTGTGAAAGTGTTATATTTATATGAAATATAAGTATTTTCCTAAAGATTTTCTTCTATATAATAAAATGTAAGTCTTTTTCCAAGACAAGGGGAAGGAGAAGTATTTAAATTAACCACTTCTTCCTAAACCAAAGATTAAATGTATATTGCAACAAATAATTATACCCAACATAATGTTATATGAAATACTGACATAGTGATACAAATTTGAGTCAAACTGGAAAGATGAGTGTTTCTACACCTCTGCTGTTTAGAAAATGATAACATCGAAACTTCTGGAAGATGGCTATTATAGCAGGAAAGTGTTTTGCCCAAATCTCCTCAATCCATCATAGTCTAAGGGTTCTGCTTCTTGTAAATTTTTGGTGCCACTTTTGTCACTTCCGTTTCAATTGTTGGTACCTTCATAGGACTTCAGATGCCTAAACAGGTGTTAACTAAATTATAAGGATAGAAAAGGGGGAGAGCTTTTTTGTCATTAATCAAACATAATGATTCTTCTAGATCAATTTTCATTGCTTTAATTTGGTCAGAAATTTCAGCATTTGATTCTAAACCCCCAAAAAGTTGCCCTTAGTTAGAGCTGGTTCTGGTTTATTCCAGAAGACACATGGGTGATGCCGGTGTTTGGTCCATCACCTACGTAAATCTGAGCTGCATGGGAGCAAATACCTAGTTGCCAGAAACATAATCTCTTTCTTTTCATCTAATTTGTATTTGCATCGTTAAAGTATTGTCTCCGTTCTGTAGTTCCTCTGAGATGTAAAAGTAATAAACGTTATTTGCCCATAGTCAGAAGGTAGCATTGTGGGAAAATCCCAGCCTCAGCAGACAGCAGCACTAGAAACATGAGCTGCAGATGGTAAATAGCATAAGAATTGTAGAGAATTTCTCCAAAGCTAATATTTATTCTCCTGTTCTTGTTTTATACTGCTGTTATCGAGAGCATTTGAGTAAACATTAGAAATGTGCGTGAACCAACAAGACATAAAACCAAAAAAAATTCGAAGCGCAAAAATTGCATGTAGATTATCACTTGGGTTTTTTCCCGACTCTGGTTGAATCACCTTCAGAAATTACATGCACCATCCTGCGAAGGTCACTTCAAATAATTTTCTGCTTTCAGATCCCTATTTTTTTGCCAGAAATTATGCTGAAGACCCAAATCTGTCCGATAAGAGTGGCAGCTTGGAATTTGGGATTGTATAATGAAGGTGCAGGGACCTGGACCTTAAATGGCTTTTAAACATTCTGACTGTCAGTGCTGCTTACATTTTTAGCAGTTTCCTTTAACATATTAATTTTTAACATACTGGGTTTTATGATAGCATTGTAGAGAAGGCAGGTTAGAGAACTTCTTCCTCACTTTCAGATTAAGCAGGAAATACGTGTGTTATTCCAGGTGGTTGCCCTGTAACATAGGAGAATTTTGGAGAATTAATTTCAGCCAAAATCTTGACACTTCTGCACTCTCAACTTAGTGATGGAAATATATGAATTCTGATTAGATCATCAAATTCAGGCAGGAGATCTTTGTGCCCTGTGTTTCCATCTTATGTAAAGCTCAATCTTATACAATTAATGATTTTTTAAAAATTATTTTACTTTGTAAAGTTTGTTTGGGTTGAGAAATCATAATAAGAAAACAATTTCAAGAGTTAAATTCAAAACTGAGGTGCGTGCAAAGTGCATCTCACTGCCAAGAAGCCCATTTCCAAGAATTTGGTGAGGAAAAATCAGCGATAACTGATCTCATGAAAAAACCCAGAGTCCAAAACCTGTATTTCGCACTTATCCAATCTGTAAAAAGAAAGATTATTTTAAAATTGTTTCTGAAAAACAGAATTAGTGTTACTTAAAATTGGTATTAATATATTCTGGGATTGTAGTCTATACATAAGGTTTGCTTTTGAGACACCTTAAATTTGCGTTGGTAGTAATTGCATCAATTAGTGCTACAAAAGGCATCCAGCAAACCAAATGGAGCCACGTTCAGGTTATTAAATGGGTTGGAAAGGTCAATAAGCCTTGAGCCAGAAAATGTTCTGTACTGATTTCCCCCTCCCCGCTTTTATAAAACAATATTTCAAGGTGCATTTGTCCCCTCAAAAGCAATTACCTCCAAAAAAAAAAATCCTTCCTCCTTGCATCAGACTTCACCTTTCTGTTCAAAGCGGTTCTGTGTGGCTAAAATAATTTTCCTTTGGTGCGATGGTATTTGCAGAGGAAAGAGAATTAGTTGGCTTGTGGTTTCTATTATCCATAATCAATTAGATAGTTCACTAAGTTGCAATTAGTTGCACTTTTCAAGACCCGCTGGAAGTAACACAATTGCTCAACTGCTTGGAAGAGAAGTTAAGGGGGACAAGCGAAGTGACATCCTTTGCCTTTCTAAAACATTCTCCATTGATTCCTCATGCGAAAGGAGGGTCTGAGCGAATTTACAAGGGCATCATTTCAGAAGCAAACAAAGGTTTTGCCTTTTTCACTTGTTATTTTACATCTCAGAAAGCAGAAATGCACCAATTTTAATTCCATCCCTGAAACAAAGGCAGATTTTGCTGTTGTTTATCTGTAGATCATTATTGTAGGTCACGGCCTGTGGATAATTAGGTCGAGAAAACCCTCTGCCTCATGAACAGGAGCTTCTGTTGACTTTTCATTTGGAGGTTTGCTAAAGAGCCAGTTGTTTGGCTGTTATCACAAAAAGTAAAACATTTCTTAGAAATAATCATTGTGAGCGTGTTGCCGTTCTGATCATCATTATTCCTTAAAGTGTCACCCAAGATGATGGGCTGCCGAAGTATTTTCACCCTGCGCTTACATATGGATGTTTTTTCTTCATTCCCAGGTCCAGACCATGTATGACATCACCCAGTACGAGAATATTTTCACTTTGTGCATGATTCTGGAACAGCTTCTTCAAAATGACACAGAAGACCGTAATGTTTCAAGCTCAGACTATGATGGAGAGGCAAAAAACAAATTTCTGAAGAACCTTGATCAAATTATTCTTCACCTCTCAGATGAATTCCCGTTGTTTTCTTTATATTTGTGGAGAGTGAGTGTTCTTTTGAACTCTGCTCAAATACAAATGGATTAAAACAAGGAGCCTGCTCTTTTAACAGTGCCTTTTGGGGTGGGATTGAAAAATTTTTGAGCCAGACAGGAAAATTGTCGTTATTGGATAGCATTTACTTTAGGCGACTGTGCTGTACAGCGGTTTCAGAGATAATGTGATTTATTTCCAATTTTAAATACAGAAGAAACGTAATAATCCAGGTGCTGGTTTAGATAAATACTGTTTCTCTTCATAGAAAACAATGTGCTGGTGCTTGAATACACAGTGAAAATGGTAACGAGGAAAGTTCTTTCAGGAGATGTTTAAAGTGAGCACTATGAATTATACAGTCAAGACATAACCTGTGTGTAAAGCTTCCAAGTTGGGAAACCAATGCCTGCCTTTTAAGAGTTGTAGGGCTTCTGTGTGCTTTAGACACCAGGAGTGGTTGGCAGAAATAAAAATGTTTGTTTTTTTCTTTTCATAGTAATAATCAAATATAACAGAAACTGTCTTGAAAATAAAAGGCCTTTAAAAATAGCAGCTCAGCAATACCTTAACTGATGCAGTCTGATACATTTCAAGGGAAACTATTGTGATGACTGGCATTTTTTTTCTAATAGATAAACAACATTTTTGTTTTGTTCTGTCCCCTAATAGTGTGTATTCACCATAAATATAAAACATTTTTAGTAGTAGCCCTTATGCTTCCCGTTGTTTCTTCAGATCCATTTTTATGTCAGAAAAATTCTCTGAAACACTGCTTTTTAACACTGTAAATAATTTAAATAATTTATCTTGTTAATTTGAATGTCTCTGAACCTTTGTTTTCTATATATGTAAAATAATATTTACAAAACAAGTTCCTTTGATGTTGAATTGGCTCCCCAAGGAGATTCTTGTATTTATTTAGACACCGGCCACTCTTCTGTGAGGCAAAGTGAGAGTTTCCCTTGTAGCAGCATCGCAGCACTTTGTTGCGCTTCTCTGCAGAAGAAGCACTGGTCACCTGGGCTCTCCCTTGTCTGCTTCAGTGCAAAATAGAAGAGTGCACTTGGACCATGTTAGTGAGCGTGGGAGCAGTCACCTCTGCAGCCAGAATAGTTCCTAGACAGGTTGTTGTCTCATTTTCTGAAGAGATTTTTCACCAAAATGGGACTTACCTTAAGATGAAGATACACAAAGGACGTGTATTTAGATGTCTCCATGTGGTTAGGATGTCTAAGCTATGAAATATTTACAAAGTACCCTAATGTTTTGGGCTGGGTCTCCAGCTGCTACCCCAAAGGACTGCAGGTCTTCTGGAAGTCCTGTGTCACGTTTTCTCTCTTTGTGTAGATGCCTCTGATGCTCTGGAGCATCTTCAGTGGTTGCTGTCGCTGAAGGTGTCTGCTTAGGCAACTGAATTGAGCAATGATGATAACATGAGCTTGGATATGTAGTTCACTGGCATGAACGTGCATTTAGGTCTCAATGTGTGAGCTAAATCCCACCCATGTGATATCTTCTTGACTGTTTTTAGGAGTAGGAAATCACAGGATTAAGTCCAGGCTCTTCAGACAATTTCTGCTCTTGTCCAGTTAAATGTAACTTGGGTAAATATCCCTGTCTTTAGTTTTGAAATAAAACAGGATGACTCTCCTCTATAGCAGGACAATTGAATTTTGCAACCCAGTTGGAAGAAGCCTTTCTGCAGCTTGGACTTCAACTAAGTCTTAAAGTACTTACTAAATAGGTCTGTCGATATCCAACTTCTACATATCTGGCCTCCGGAGAGGAATCCCAAATCCAGAGAAACTACCGATGGTCTCTGCCGAGTAGAGACTATTGCGTATCTCAAAAGAAGAATAATCTCAAAATCCCATGTGCTGAGTGTAATGTGGTGTTACACCTCAAGAGCAGGAAATATTAAAAAAAAAAACAAAAACAAAAAACTTGGTGTGACCTGTCATCGCTCCCTGGAGTGTTCCACCCCAGTTACCTTCACTGTTTCAGAATTAGTAGTTTAAGGATATTTCTTTTGTCTTGCTGATTTCCTTTTTGTAAACATCTGTACTTTAGAATTTGGCAAAAGGCCAACGTTCTGCAAATGCAAATTGTTCAGGCTTTTATATATATGTGTATATATATATAAATATTCCTGTATGTATATACACACGTCTGGTTGAATTCTATCTCTACACGCTTCAATTAGCAATGCTTATCAATTAGTAGCCTAATAACGATCCATGATTTTGCAATTTGTTACTTTGCCGCGTTCTTGGCTTCCCAGGTGCCTGTGCTTTGTACCTGTCTCCATCTGTTTTATAAAGAATTTTATGGTAGAGTGTTTTTTTTTTCTTATGAGAGTGGAAAAAATGATGAGACAAGGAAAATAAATTTTTATTCCAGTGCTGCTCCGTTGGCTGTTCTATTTGCTAAAGAATTTTAGGTGCTTTCTAATGGCTGTAGTGGGTGGGATTTTGAAGTGAGCTGTCTCAGGATATCTGTGTAAACTTAATTTGGAATCTTTTCATAATCTGTGATTTACTGATTTTTATCTTCTTTTTTTTTTTAAGTAGTTATTGCTTGGATATATCGGTAATAGTGGAAATGAAATATTACCTTATTTTAGTCCTGTGATAATCTTTAATTTTTTTCTTTCAGTAATCTAGGCATTACTAGATAGAGAGTAACACTGGATACTTTACTGTGGTGCAGAATTGAGCCGAAGTTGTCACGATCATGAGAGAATTCAGGTTGGAGGGGACCTCCAGAGGTGTCCAGTGCAACCTCCTGATCCAAGCAAGGTTCTCTGCGGCGTCAAACCGAATTGTCAGTTGCTGGTTCAATATTCAATCAGGTATTGAAAACCTTCTCTGGACGTGCTCTTCTGCTTGACTCTCTTCCTGGTGGATTTTTTTTCCCCCTTTTATAGTCCCCTTATATAGTTCCATTTTCTGCTCAGCCTTCCCACCACCCAGGGCCTGGCTCTATCCCCTTGATGCCTTCCCCACGGGCACTGCGTACACCATACAAAGGGGGGAAAAAAATCATCAGAAAAACACCAAAACAAAAAGACAAACCCTGAGGAGACCTCCCAGAGAGTGCCAACTCCACTGAGGTTTTTTTAAAAGCCTTCATCCTTTTAAGACCAAGGAGGCCTTGCGGGGTCCTTGCTTTTGGGCTGGGACTGGCACGGGAGGAGGGAGAAACGTTCCCTCAGCCCATCGCAGTGTCCTCAGCACCGGGCACCTCTGGGATCTCCACCTCTGACCAGTTGGGATCACCAGGGCTGGCACCTTGGATCACTACACATCTTCCACGCGGTGTTAATTTTTCCTGTTAATTATCCCTTGCTTTTAGGCACGCAGACAAACCCTTCATTTCAAAGGAGACCTTGTTTTTCCCTTTTTGTGTTTGTTCAAAGGCTCCTTTGAGTACAGAGAATTTATAAGAAATTACCCAACGTTTTAAATGTTAGCCTGCCAGCGTTGGAATGCGGCGGAATAGGTTCATTTGGAGATTTTGGGGGCAGCAGTTCGTTCTGCTCTTCAGAAATCAGACGGTACTATTTGGTCCTTTACAAGTCTACTCGAATATTAGAAGCCCAAAGGAAGCCTGTTCCAGATTCCTCATTGCCCTGAGGAATTGTGCAAGCATTTCTGTGTACTGTTAACTCCCGCTCTTGAGCAGCACGCTCCGCTCTGCTTTTTTTCCTCCTAATGATTATATAAACCAAAATTGGCATCCAGAACTGTAAGAGGTAAACTGAGTATGAACTTTAGGATTCTGTTTGGCATTTCCAGTTTTTTGCTCCAAATGAGAAAGAAAATCTGCTTAAACTAATTCATGCTGCACTATGAAAATCACTTAAGGCAGTAATTGAAACAAATAAGTTAAAGAAATACATGCCAGTCACGTACATCACTGGAATTATTTTTGACACTTCATGTTTTTTTCACTCATTAGTTTCTAGCAAAGTTAAAAAAGGTACTGGAGGCAGGTTACACTCAAGTCATTTCACCCCGAAGTTAATGATCCTGTTCCACACGAAGTGCCCTCGCAGTTATTTTGAAATAACCCAGGGGTTTTCATTTTTAGCAGAGGGAAATGTTGAAAGGCTTCGTTGTGTTCCGTGACCAGACTGCACACAGCTACCACATCCACCCTCACTGTTAACACCTTCCCTCGCATCTCCACCTTTGGTCAGACCATGCAGTGAGAGTTTACCTGCACCCGTTTGGCTATTAACAAGAAGGGTGAAGCGCTAAAATTGTGTGATCACATTTAAAATGAAACATTCCCTAGGTCTTCTTACCTATTTTATTTTTTGCAAGGTGTTTCTCCTTGAGTTTGGTTGCTGCAAACACACAGACATTGCTAAAGGTTTGATTTTACATTCCTTTCACACGGTAACAGGGTGGGGGTTTTTTGTTCCTTTTTCTGGTTTATTATTTTATTGTAACTTCAAGATGCACACCTGATGCAGGAATTAACGGAAAAGCAGAGGCATGAGTCCTAAGCTCCTACAGGACTCCTGCCCCAGAGAGCAGAGAGGACAAAAACCTTATAGTTGCCACTGATGAAGAAGCCTCCGTAGTTTTCCTTTTTTTTTTTTTTTCTCCTATATTTGTTCTGGATAGATTCTTTTCAAAAATATTTTGAAGAAAAGTGCTTATCATAACCAAACCATCGAATCCACTTTTAAGCTCAGTGACTGAATTCACGTCAGCAGCACTTTAAAGGAAGATTAGAAATTATAAGTGAGCAAATACCTTACTAATTTCCCGACTGATGAGCAGCAGATCATTTTACACGTTGTCTCGGTGATGTGCTACCAAGTGTTGATAAACAGGAATGCACCCATTAAATATTCTGTGTCCCTGGTCGGGTCTTATATTCTTCATATATTCTTTCATTTCACTCTCTTGACTGTCCCCAACGATTGAGTCTTTCCAGGCAGCGTTATTTGTGTTGATACCCTGTGAGCTGATTTGATAATAACTTTCCAATAACATTATTATGCTGGGAAAACAGCAGTAATTCTAGCTGTGACCAGCCTTCCTTGTGCACGTTGCAGCTGCTTGTACAAAACCAGCATCCATTGAGCTGGATGGATTAAGAAATTAATTCCACTAATGCTACTGGAGATTTTGGTGCATTAAGATTTAGATGTGAATCCTTTTTTTTTTTTTTTTTTTAAATGAAAAAAGTGACTGAGCTCTTCCAACCAATCTCTGATCACACCAAAATAGGTGTTTCAGCTGAAAAGGGTCCTTCCAGCACAAATGTCCCCTTGATGGGGAGCTCTGTCGTGGTTTGGGCCAGATGATTCCCACCAAGAAGGACAGATGCTCTCTTGGACTTCTCTCCCCTT
>JAOXJM010000023.1:86344808-86363291 GCA_026413425.1 Tringa solitaria | reverse complement strand
GGGGTTGGACTGGATGATCTCCAGAGGTCCCTTCCAACCCCATAGCATTCTGTGACTCTCTGATTCTGCGTCCCCTGTCTGTAACAAGCCACTGCTGTATTAGCATTACCAGTATTCTGACAAAATCCAAATCATGTTAAGCTACTTTGTCTATAAAAGCAGATTTAAAGACAGGTAAATTAACATCCATATCTAATCAGATTTGTAAATCATGAAAGGATATGAGAACACAGACCTATGAAGTAAAAAGTAGTACCTGCAGACTTGTTTGCGTGATTTTTTCTCGTCTTTGTTCTACCTTGAGCCTCAGGTCAGTGGTCACTTCAGTTTGTCCAGCAATATGAATGTCGAATTGCACCAGGGTCATTAAGAATTAGTTGCTTTTTCTTCTGTGCATGATAACACTTTCTTCTTCAGTGTAAAGCTGAGATTAAAAACTAATCAGTCACCTACGTCTGGGGATCAGGTTGTTTTCCTGGCTTCTAAATGCTTTAAATCAGTTTTATCTGGGTGATTGTAGAGTTCTCTGTGACTAGTACAAAGTATCAAAGAAAACAAAATGATCCTACCTGTTCCTTCGGTGTAAATTTCAATTAGACTGCACCACGCGTATTCATTGGGTTGTACAAACCAGAGAAACCACAATATTTAAAAATAACAGTCTGTAACAAGATTTCCTCATGGACTTTCTATTACAAGCTCAATTTCCCTGGAGAAAGAAAAAATAAAACCTTTTTTACAACCTCCACTTTGTCTGTAACTTTCCAAAATGCTTATGTGTTTAGAGAGAAAATCGTCATTTAATTAACATCACCTGGTCAAAGCACAATCTTCCAGCAATGAAAACATGCAGGTTCTTCACCACGTTGGTCTATTGCTGTGCCCCAAGTGCAGTTATTCATCTGTAGCCACCGGGGAGCTGTATGTCTCGGTAGGGTTTATGCTCTGGAAAGGCTTAGCATACTGTTAAAAATACTTTAGTTGAAATATTACTGTAAATAAGTAACCAAGGGTAGATAACACAGAGAAACTTTGGTTAGTTCAGGCTTCCTGAAAATCTGCATAAAGTTTTTACTATTTTCAGTAGCTTTTTCTTTCTGTTTTTCTCTTTGCATTTGTTTTCTGGCCTAAATACAGGCAATCTCCATGAGCCTTGCCCTCATTTTTGCCAATTTTTTTCTGTATCTGTCAAAAATCTTATACTGTGGCCATCACAGTGGCATCTAAGGAAGGTTTGTTCCACATACTGGTGCTTCAATGGAAGGCACAGTTTAAGACCCAGAATGTAAATTAAAGTGTGCCCGAAAGAAGCGAAGAACATTTGTCAATTTATTGTGCAAAGCTACTTCAAAACTTGAGTTGGATCAGTCCCAATTTATTCTGTTTGCAAATTATGCGTGGAAATGGTGTTAATCTCAGATGGAAAGTTGAAACTGCCCCATCCCTTACTAGTGCTCAGTCAATACTGACTCTCTTCTTTCCCCATTGCTTCACCTTGGGAAAAATAGTAAACCATCTTATGATTCTCCCACCAGAACTATAAAATATGATTCCTCTTTCCTAAAGGAATACAAAACATTCCTTCAAACGCTGGCCGCGTAATGAGGATGAGGACAAAGAGGCAGAGAGTGTACAGCCACATCTTGATGGTGCTTTATAGCTTTAAATGGCAGCAAGGAAAGGGGGAGCAAGTTATTAGCACCACTCAGAATATTTCAAATCACCAGAATGTGTCAGCAAATAAAGGCATATATTTTCATTTGAAAATGTTCCCTTTTTTTGTGAGCTCTTCTGTATGTAATCATAAATTTTCACTGGTGGTATAACTTGGAGTAGACGGCATTTCTGCATTACCATTGTGTACAAAATGGTTCAAAAACTGAAGTATCAAACACACGAGTTAAATTCTCCATTTTCAGTGCCGAGACAATGCACCTCTCTAGACTTATCAATATACTCCGAGCCTGAAATGGAAAAGACAGCAGCTGCTTTTGATGATATCCATTGCAACTCTGACAGATGGTGAGGAACAATGTGAAATCAGTGTTTCCCAAAAACATTTTATAATTGGGGATCTTTGCTGCCTGATTTGCCACCAGCCCTCCAGTAAAAACATGTAGATTTATGCTGTGAAAGTGCAGTTGGTCTTTGTGAGATGTAATTCACAGGATTCTTTCTTTCAGTGCTGTGTGTTGGAGTGGCTGTCTCCAGCATGGACTGGAGTTAAGTGATACTGGTATCATTCCTACAGATATCTGCAGAAGATGGAAACAGAGAACAAATTTCTTTTTACAAACAGCTGTGCCAGCAGAATTTTGTTACCTTCCCTGAGAATTTATGAAATTTTAATTGCTTAAATGTTTCTCTCACCGTGGCTGTCCCAATTGCCCAGTCTGGTGCCACCCTGTCTTTTTCAGTTAGACTCAGTAATAAATGAATCCTTCGAGGATGTTTCAACCACTCCCAGTGGTATGGGGCAGAAGAAATTTCCAACATTTCTGAGGTGGGATCAAATGTGATCAAAACCAATCACCTGCCCAGGCCAGGGAATCATACCTCCTTATTAAACATTTCGTCTGTGCTCAATATGTTGAAAATACGTCACCTTTTAATGTTTTTATGACAGTAATTCTGCTATATTGCATAATAATTATATCACCAAAAACAGAAATGAAAAAAAATAAAGAACAATTAAGAGTATTTACTTAATCAGTTCTTTGAAGAGCACTGGATGGGTCTCCTAGAAGTGGAATTCAGCTCCTCAAATACGTTCTGCAGGATAATCTTTCCTGTTCTTGGCACGGACACTTCAATAAAGAGCAAGGTACTTTGAGCTGAGAATAATGCATTTTCTTTTTCACATTCCTGTCCATCAAAGCCTGGATTTTGCTTAGATACAGGTTGTAATAGTGCTACAACAGAAAAATTGGGGGAATTAGGTGCAGGAAGGTAACATTATGTAGAACAGACTATTTTCATATTATTGTCTGTAGGTATTTCTGTTGTACTTACTTTATAAATAGATGCCAAAAATCAGGAAATTAAAAAAAAAATAAAAATCATTCAAGGCCTCAGAAACTTGCACTGTATCAAGACCCTAAAGCAACACAATCTGTTTAAATTACCAAAGAGACAGCTCAGAAGGGAGTTGGTATTTATCTGCACAGAGAGGTTTTTGATGATAAAGAGCTCTTCCATCTTGCAGACAATGTATAATAAAATTCTCTGGTTATGAGTGGATGCTGGATAAATTCAGGTTGAAATTAAGGTTCAGGTTTGCAGGCAAGTAACTCTGTGAGAAGTATGATGAACTCGCTTGGTCTCAATAAGTCTCAACTTGAGATGTTTCTTTGAAGTACAAATGATTTACATAATCAAAGCTGAAGGAGGAATTATTTGAATTAAATTCTATGGTCTGTATTGTGCAGGTTGTCGGACTGGAGAACGTTATCTGTCCCTCCTGGACCTAAAATTTACAGACCCAGAACTAGAATATATAAGGGGCTGGTTTTAACATAAATCACAGGTCTTTAACACAGTTGTGACAAGATAAAATGTCCTTTAAGTGAGAATAAATGTAATTTATGCACACTTAAAAGTCACTTTGCACTGCCTGAGTAGTGTGAAGCGGCCTTGTTATAGCAACAATAAATCCACAGTTGTTTGGGAATAAAAGGGACCCTCATGATCATCTGGTGTGACTTATGGCAGAACACAAGCTATAGAACTTCATACAGTATTTCTCACATCAAGCCCAATGACATGTGCTTGATCTTTTGGAGAGGTATTCTGTTTTATGTCTTCGTATCAGCCTCTTGATTCCCTGCACTCAAAATCTAGCACACCTCTAAATTTCTTTTTCAAAGAGAAGCCTGTTAGGTGAAGAGTGGAAAATTTTTCACTGCCTTTGACATTCACAGACTGACTTCATATGGTGAATTTTAAGGAAAATGGGGGTAAAGTAGGTGATCTGCTTTTAAGAGAGGGATGAAAAATGCTCTCTTTCTCCACTGCACTTATTTTCCTCTGAATAATCCTGGTGTGTGAGGCCAGCTTAACTTCCTGAAATTTGTAAAGATGATTGGTTATATGGACAAACATGCTCTTTTTGGTTCTGATTTAAAGCTTGCTTTTGTTTGACTGAGTTACAAAACTGTAAATCATAGTCAGACCTAACAGCGTAAGTGGTTTTCAATAACCATTATATGGCACTGCCTTGCCTTACTCTGGGGCATGCTACAGTTGCCTTAAGACATTATCAGTGTTAGGATTATGTTCTGTCCCAGAACAGGCTGGGGGATCAGTTCATCTCCTCCTAAATGTAATTGCCGTGTTGGGGGAGCTCCAAGGTAAAAAACTTGATGCCATTGGAAGGGCCTGCTGAGGTTTCTCAAAATGAGTTTGCTGGATTTATCTGGCACAGGTCCACAAACCCGAACATATGTTTGGCAACAGGTCTTTCTTCAAACATCCCTTTCAAGGAAGAAAAATTTAATTTAAGTTTAATCTTTTTCTTTAATCTATTGTAGCTCATTTGCTTTCATTACGTCTGGTTTGTACTGCTAATGCATCTTGTCTTTCTGCCCAGTGGCTTCTAAGTCATATGTGTTTTGCAGAAGGAACAGTCTTTAACTGGTGTCTAAAAATAAGTACTTGCAAGAGGCTTGTGAATGGTAATGCTAGAAATGGTCTTATGCTAAAAAGTTATTTTCTGAAGTGAAGAAACAATACCTACATCAGCAATAACGTCTATCGGGTGTCCATCATCTGCTTTTCTGAAGCTGAAGGAAGTGAAAAGCTGAGATTTCTTGAGGAAAACAGTTTCAGTCATAAATTTCATTACCATCACCACTGAAAAAGGCTGGAAATTAATGGGGAAGTAATTTGTGGGAGCAGCACTTTTGCATGTTGTTTTGCTATGATGATGACAGAGATATATGTGCTTACGGGAAACAAAAGAGTTTTCTTACCGTTGTCAGGGCAAGTCAGGGTAGTAGATGCAAGAAGAGGCTTTTACTGTGAAAGTCTGTAGCACCTGCACTGAATATCATCTTAGCAACCAAGGTAAATACTGAAAGATGAGGGGAAAACAATTTATATTTGCAAATAAAAAGGTCATGGAAGAACAGTGGAACGAGGTCTCATCTAAACTAGGCCTCTGAATTTTTTTAATGCATTAATAAATACCACATATAGGATTATTAGGATCTTTTGTTTTCATTTACTAACTAGACTAGTTCACCTAATTCCTTTTTTTATCTATTTGTGTAGTCAAGATATTGTTATTAATGTTACATATTTTAAACTAGTCTTTCACACCAGCTATTAAGAGTAGATAAACAAAGATAAAAATGATCATAAAAATGTTACATAGAACTTGAAAGTCTCAAATGAAAGGGATTATTGATGAACTTCTGAAGTGTGGCCAAACAGTATTACCTCAGTGATGTTTATGGATTTAATGCACATACAGGATTACTTTGCTTGGGAAAATTCAATAGATCTTGCTGAAAGTTCCTGAATCCCTAATTAGTGGAGTACTTTGTAGAGGCTTCTTGGCTCTAGGAGAGAAAACTGCAACACACTTCTTGGCAAAGCACCATGAACTTTCCTGGAACTGGTCTCCGAGCAGTGAAAGAAGTTCCCTGTCAGGGAATCAGACACCCCCTGCAATGCTTTTTCCCGGCTTTCTCAGAAACCTAAAATTCTGCCTTCAGTCTCTGACTAACAGTGTGCTGAAAAAACAGGCTTGGAGCACTTGTCAGAAGTTCTCCTTTCCTCAAAGTCCCAGGTCTATTCTGTAATATCTGTAGCTTTCAAATCCAGTCGTGGGATACTTGCTCATATTTTGACTTGAACTTGAAAGTTTTGAAGTTTTTAACAATATTTTCTTGCTGGATGTTATTTAGTATGGCATTTCATGTGGACTTATGACACATAAACAACCAGGAAAAAGCAAAATCCTTAGAGAAACAGAAATATCTCTGGAAGGGAGGTAACACAGAGAAGAGATAGTGTTAAGGATAGGAAAGACAACAGTCAAGTGGCAAGAATAAATGATTGAGTTGTTTAGCGAGCTGAGCTCCTTCAAAGCTGCAAGAAAAAATGTATTCTAATATTATGATTAAAATCAAGTGTCAATGGCCAGCTGCTGATGGCAAAATTTAAAGTCAGTGCTACACACTGGAGAGGTTCAGCAGTAAGTTCCTTTCTGCATATTCCTATGTGTAACAGAGTTAGTTCCCTAGGGTGACTGTCACAGTGATTTATACCTTGTGCATTACATTCATACTTGTTATTACTACAACTTCCTCAATATGCTGTTTTTTTTTCACAAAGATACTGTGCAGAAAACCAAATACACTTTCCAAAGTTTTATAATTCATGTTACAGTGCAAGTAGGTAAAAAAGTATTTCATCGAGTACTTCCCAAATAATTAATTCTTCTGCAACTGAAAGCTCAGCATATTCTTTCTCAACCATTCAGTATCAAAAATCCTTTTAGATCTTTACTGAAAACTTCCATCTACTATCATCTAACATTTTAAGAACTCTTCATACAACATATATTTGTCTTCTGCATTGAAAAAGAACCCAGCTTCAAACAGCTGAAACTAAGATAATTCTCAGATAAAACCTTGTAAAATGTAAAGAAAGCATAGAGAAAGAAGTCTATCTGATGTTTAGCCAGAAAACCTGTTCTCAGAAAAGTTAAATACCAATGACTTTAAGTAACTTTTAGTGTATAAGAAACAGCCATACTAATCACTTCTACAACATTCACATAGGAGAAATATAAATTGTTATTTGTCTCCTAAAACACCCTATTAGACTGCTTGACTGAATATGTTAAAGTGTGACAAAGTAAGACTAATACCAAAATATTCTGTTCTCTTAGTGGCTTAGAATAAGGGGGGTGAAAAAGAATCAGTAAATGCATGGTAAGTGACAGAGGTCATCAAATGAAAAAGGGCGATGTTTTTGGTCGATGTTTGAGTTCAAAACATGACAACAGGTCATCAACCTAAACAACATTATGATATTTCACCTTTAAAAAAAAATATGCATTGCAAGGCTTCTATTTTAATCAGGACAACTTCTTTGCAGTTGGAAGATCATGAACTCATGAGGTTTAGGTCTAATGAACAATAAGCAAAAGACATTTCAGACAGTTCTAACCATTTCTTGGAGGACCTTGAAGTATTAAATAAATATTCCTTTCACAAAAGTAGATGTAGCTCACCTCATATGATTTTGTACATTATTAATTGTATGTTCTCCTTCCTCTTTACTTGAAAATTAACCATGTGACACAGACTCGGCACAGAAACCTTTTGGTAAACCTTGGTGGAATAATGAGGACACACCGCGGCTCAAATTTGATTTTAGGGCATAGATTTGCAGCACAAGGACCCACAATGAGATGAGTTACAGCATTTATGGAGGTGCTAAACAGCGCCACAGCCTCACAGCTTCTGAACTTTTTTTGATTGCAGATCCTTACACCTTCCTCGAGGAAATGTGAACATGTAATGGACATAAGGCTGCTGCTAACAGATTTGTTTTTCTTGGTTATTTTACTCCTTAGAAGTAATTCACAGGTTCTCAAACACACAGACATTGCAGATATGGGATAAATCTCAAATATATTACAAAAATATGACTTACAAGAATGAGCCAAATCACTGGTTGGCTACCTAGAGTGGATGAAGGACTAACAGCTGGAGTTTAATTTTAGGCACTTCCTTAACCCTGAGCACAGCATCCTGCAAGAGAAAGGACACACTGGTGGAGCAGAAACTTTTCCCTCTTTTACCTAACCTGGGAAACGTCCCACTGCAGCACAGGTTTTCTTGGCATCTTTCCTGAGGTTCCTACCACTGCTGAGGAGCTGGGTGAGGCTCTCTGTCGTAAAAAGTGGGAAGAATTAGTGACTTCTAAAAGAAAGACAGGTCTCAGAAGAAACTTTGCACTAAGTAGGATGTTGAGACTATCCCAGACTTTTGACAGTGCACTCCTTTGTCAGACTTGAAATCTTTTTGTCCCTCAATGTCCCTGCTGCATGATAGAAGGAGCAGAGATGCTCTGAGCTGACCTCCTCTACCACCCCAAGACCTCCTTCAGCTGCAGGGAGAAGACTTTGACTCTGGCCCTACCACAACTAAAATAAATGCCAGTACAATTACAGTGAAGACAAATAAGAATAGGCTTTTTCTTTCTTTTTACCTTATAAATCTATGTTGTTGCTCACTCTCTGTGAAACAGGGGAGCATGGTGACCTGGCAGATAAAGAGAGAATGCCACTCTTCTACAGTTGTTTTAAAAAAATCACTGAAATACTTCAGTGGTGGCCCACAAGAACCAGTTCTTTACAGCCATTTGGGTTTCTGGAATTCTCTTTTCAACTGAGAAATAAGATATAGTCTAAGAGATGTTTTAGGTTCAGACAACAGCAACATCAGATTCTGTGACATCTACCCCAGACCCAGGTAGACACGGACAATTTATCTCTGCTCTAACTCTATTGATTTAATCTGAGTCAGACATAAGTGGTCACAGACCAGTTATTTAGCAAGTCTATTTATGCTGACGTTGCTAATTTTATTTTCCAGTGTGTCCTCAGGAATAGAAGTCTAAAAAAAAGCTCTGCCAGAACAAATCCTTCCAGTGGTCTTTGCAAATACATTGCTCCACATTTGTTTTTGCTATTGGAAAGATGAATGGTGTGTTTTGACATAAGAGAAAAATGGATTTTGTATGTAGCAATAACTATGAAGAATGGGATGTTTAAATGAAGAGGCTAGTCTTTCTTATTGGATTAGGAAGAAATAGATGCAATTTAATGACTAAAGGACTCAGTATCTGTTGTGGAGAAAAAGTATCAAGTTATGTATCTGACATTTTTCCATGGATTGTTTTTAATAATCACATTTGAATTCGTTCTCGTATATTGTGTTTTCTTTCCCAAACCAGATTATTTTAATTATCTCTGTGTAAACTATCATATAATATATACACTAGTATGACTGTTCTCAAAGGAAAACAAAGCTAAACAGAAAAAAACCCCACAAGACTATTAAATTTAATAAACCTTTTTGGAAACACAACAGACTGAAAAGTGCTAGTGTTTATAGTAATTTCTGCCAGGGCTTGCTTTTACATTTTCTCTGAATACATCTGCTATAATGTAATTTACATGGTTATCTTGGAATTTAATATGACAGAAGTTTAACATAAAAATTATATTCTCAGAAATGAACTCTGGTTTGTGATCATACAGGTGTCTGCACCTATATTCTACTGCCAGTGGGGCAGAATGCCTTTTGACTTAACTCACCAAAAAATATGGTTGTTGGCCACCATCTGAATGCATCACATGAGGTTATGATGTTTTTAAGATACAAAATAATGTAAATACCTGGCAAATAAAAAAACAGAAAACCAAAACAAAACACCTCTGTTCATCGTTCTTTTAACTCGTAACACAGTGAATCTGACAAAGTTCAAGACCTAGGGGACATAATGGCATAAAATGACCTGAAAAGCTCTTTGAATTTCTGTTTTCTTATGCAGGTCTGAGTTTTGAAAATAAGGATGTCAGCTGGGTAATGGTCCCCTCCACTAGTTTCAAGCCTGACTCTCTCTGCGTTTGAACCTACATTTAAAATATTGAGATGTTAAGTAATTTATTATACTTCTGCTGATATGCCCCCAGCACCACCATCAAATATTCTCTGTGAAAGGATTTAGTGAAGCCCTATAATGCCTGAACAAAAATAACTAAGGATAACTACAAAAGGTTTATCTAGTATAGCACATTTAAGGAATCAATAAAGACCATTAGCTGTTTTAATTAAAAATAGACAATAGATGGCTTTCAAGTAAAAAATTCAACAACTTCACTTATCTCCCCAGACTGGTCCTGCCAGAAGAAATAGTACTTTGAAAAAACGAACAATTGAAAACCCATTGATTGCCATTACTACCAAAGAAACGAACCCATGAAACACCAATCAATGCCTGTGTGTCTTCAAGAGATAATCGCAACTGCTAAATTTG
Source organism: Tringa solitaria (assembly GCA_026413425.1). NCBI lineage: Eukaryota > Metazoa > Chordata > Aves > Charadriiformes > Scolopacidae > Tringa > Tringa solitaria. Next base: position 86,353,232 of record JAOXJM010000023.1, on the reverse strand, counting down.
GTTATTTGCTTGCTTTTAGTACTGTATCATATTTGTTTCTTGTTAGAATCCTATTGATCTTCCATCACACAACAATTTTTCAATTACTTAGTGTGCTGACAGGGCAGCACTGTCACAATGGATGCGGGCAATTAAGCAATCAACATTGTGAGAGGCACACAATTTACACCGTGTCACTTTTTATAGATAACGTTATTGATGATGAGCATGTACCTTGAAGCAGAATTATTGAGTATTATTTAGTAATTCCCAAAACTAGCAAATTTTCATGTGCTTATTTTGTCACTGTTAGCATCTTATTAATTCACCGCTACTTCAAAGAGGCTGTTCATTTTGCTCTTTAGGAGATAAATATGTGTTTATCCACCACTGACCTAGAAACCTATGAAGTATGCTGCCTTCTTTCATAGCAGAGGTATGTATATGAACAGTTTGTATCTTGCCTAAAATTTGCCAAATAAATGGAAGCACTAAAATGCTGTTATCCCTTCATTAAGATGTTCAAAGGGTTGGCAGGATTCATTAACGCCATCTCCATACTTCTCAAACACTTTTATAATGCAAATAGGAACTTTCATAAGCATGCACACACATCACCTATGTTTTTCAAAAACAAATCCAAATTTACAACTCTAACTCGGGCAGTTTTCCATCTCCTACAGTTCAACCACCTCTACCTTCTTTCTCTGAAATGGATCATGCCTCTTGCACTTTCTGCATGTATCATTAATTGTCAAAGCCACAACAAAGAATGCACACTCCATATAGTGCAATTCAGTGTGGTAACTATGAACTATACTCCTGGTGTATCTCCAAGAGTCATGAAGAGGAACATGCGGAGAATTTTTAGGAGCCAGTCTAAGTCTACAAGTTAGGCTTGTCAACCTGCCTTATTTCCTTTCCTCTTCCAAGTAGAGTCCCAAACTGGCAGTTTTCACTCCTGCTCCCTACAAGTTAGCAATCTTGGGTGCAAATCCTTTTTTGTCTCCCTTTTTTCCCAGTACCCCAGCTCCAAGAATGGTGCAGCATGTTGAATAAGACATTGGTTGCTTTAGCAATGACTACTATGCTCATGATTCCACTTATTCAACAACCTTTAGTTAACAAACCTGCATGCTAAGATGGTGCTAGTATTATTTCAGCATCATTCGTTCATTTGCTTGTGTTCTTTTCTTTTAACCACATGAAATCTGTTCACTCTGCAGTTCTTTTTGCATATGACAATTAGCAGAACATTCTTTACAGGTCCTCATTTTAAAAGTGCCTATTGACCTTGCTGAACAGAGCTACATTATTGTAAAAATTATTCTAAATATTTACTACTTCTGTAGGTCTCTTAATATATCCTGCAACTCTCCAAACTCTGACCTGACAAAGAACAGAAAGGTATTTTCATCCCCCATTTTGCAAAAAAAAAGAAAAAAAAAGGGAAACTGAAAGTTATTTAGTCATGGGTCTAGTCATTGGCAAAGCAGGGAGTAATATCCAGGGCCCTAAAACCCAGGCTGCATTGCCTACAAAAAAGATTGGCAGGAAAACAAGTGAAAAGAAACAGCAAAGTAATGGAAGGTTCTTATTTATTTTCTCTGGTGACATAAAAGAGGAATTTGTTGGAGTGTACAAAGCAAGAAATTTCAGTGTTCATCCACTCATTTAGTCTTGGGACCACTTCTTTCAAGAACTTTTCCTGAGAAAGAAGGGATCAAAATAGTTGAAGCTTAGACCTTCACAAACCACCTCACTGAAGAATTTGAATGGCTGATAAACAATTTACCAGTTCATTTGTTTATAGTCTCTTTCTTCCCTCTAATGGTCAGCAAAACTACTCAAAAATTCCATTAAGTTTTATAATTACTATTTATTGACTTCCTTGGAACCTTTATTCCCAGCCTCTTCCATCTCTTGAGTAATTGATCTTCAAAATCCCTATTTTAGGATTATGCACTGCTCCAATCCATCATCAAAGAGTTGAATTAGTGCAATACATCATAAAGGAGTCGCTATCCTATTAGTCACACATATAATCACCTGACAACAGCATCCAGGGAACACTCCAGTTTTAGATCTAATGTTTGGCTTTGGCATTCTAGTATTTAAGGATATTTCTTCTAAGGATTTAATCAGAGAGTCATAGTGAAAGCAATGGATCTTTGGTGGAAGAAACCATTGACCCTAATTAGAATTTTACGTGAATAAAATGGATTGGAAATTATTTATACAATATGTCTTAGGAAATGCGGTCATAGTAGAGGGCTTGAAGATGTAAGGAAAATATTTTGGCCTTGCTTTTTGCAAATTCATGCCTTTTGTTTGTGCCAAATCACTGAAGTACAAAGATTTCCAGAAACCCTATCTCACTACACACTCGTGCAGAACCCTGCATGGTCATGTTAAAACCAGCCCATTAAACAGGACAAAGCTATAATCTTAAGAATAGGTTCCTGTCATGCTTTTAGTCTGGACCAACTGGTGCTCTCTCCAGCCATTTCCAGACCAACCACAGGGCTTTTTAACAGTCAAGGAACCTTCCCAAGAAAAAGTTTGGGTGTACCACCCCATTTCAGAGAGAGAGCAGACCCAGCTGCTGTCATAGTCCCAGGCAGAATTCTCTGTGAGTAAAATTACATCTCAACATTTTCCAAGTAACCCGAGGAAAATAGAAGCTAAATTCTCAAACCATCTTGAAAGAGCAGTATTTCAAGAACTGAGAAAGAGTGTCAAGAAAGTAGCTTAAAAACAGCATTCATCATTTTATAGAACTAGCATCCCAGTCCTGTATGTTCGTAAAAGACTATATGTTAACAAATACAGCAAACCTTTTAAAATTAAAAATTAAGAGTTTGCAGTAATTTTTTATGCCTTTTGCATGTTTCTATGTATACTTCTTTACCTTCTTGCATGTATATTGCACAAACCAGAGGGAAAAGTAGGCAACAATCAAAATAAACACAGCACAGGTTCCTAACCAGAGTGTTTTGGAGACAAAGATCTCCAAAACAACCATTTTTCAAACAAGCATGCTTTTCACTGTGGGATGTGTGGATCAAATTGGGTCGGATTTCTGTTTTAGAATTATTAGGTATCATAATTTCTTTATTATGGCCTTAATTGGTAAATTCCAAACACAAAGCATATTCACACTCTGCTGACTTGAACAAAAGAGTATTTCAAATACATCTCACCTTGAAATATGTGACTGATTTGCTACAGGTCACCAATTAAATGTTTGCTTCCCTAGAGGTAGTTTTCTGTCTTTGTATCCAAGTAAGTATCCAACATTGGATGTTCTGAGGAGGCATTGCTTGGCAATTCAGGGCCTTTTTTCACTGTGGGCCAAGGATGTAAAATCCTGCTTTGGATGCCCTGAAAAATAAAGTAACTTGTCATTATTATTCTTCAGTTTCTTTGTTTTTCACACATAATAGAATAGCCTGCTGCTTCTAACCTGCACTGAATTTTTATGGTCCTGGTATCAGATTCCTGAAAAGCAGCCGATAGGCAAGGTTTCAGCCAAAGCAAGAGTAATCAGGGGAGGGTGACCCAAGTGGTGGTGGCACGGGAGAGGAGGTAACGTGGTACTTCTGAGCCAGAGCAGAGCACACAAACAAGTTACAAGCCCTTTATCCTGCTACTCCATATGGAATTCATAGCCATAGAGATTCCAAGCTTTGTAGTGAGGACGTATCTATCTGCTTCATACCAAGTCACACTGAATATGTGTAAACTAGGATTTGAGAGAGCTGTTTATTTCTTTATTTTTAAATAAATACAACCTCCATTTAAACTTATGTTTTGGAATAAGACTGCAATTAAAAGATAGCCCAGCTTCATTAAAACAGAGAGAAAATATAATGTAGCCATCCTGATATTGCACTGCACTTTGAAAATTCTTAAGAACACTCAAAATTCTGGCTGAGTTGCCTACATTCCCCAAGGACCACTTGCAAAATAATATGCTTGTAACTTAATGATATTGTCCCCTAGCACTTTTAAGAAATTAATAAATATAATAAGGAAATTAGCACTCAAGGATTTCCAAGAATAATAAATCTGTCCATACAAAGGTTGTGTCCAACTTGTATCAGTTCCCTGTGCTCTGAGGTGGTCTTTTATGTGTGAACATAGTCTGTTAACATTTTATATATTGTTCTGTAGTTTCCTATGGTACATATAAAGAAACAAAGCTTTAAGTAGGCCCACCTTTAAATTGTATCAAAAGTTTATTTTAAACCCGGTGTTCATTATTCTCCTCCCCAACCATCTGCAGATGACAGTAAAGATAAGAATTAGCACATTAAATCCAACTGTAAATGATATCAATAAGATGTGTAAGTTCCAGTGAGACTGCGAATTAATTCTGTTCATGGGGAAAATACCCAAATGACTTGTGGCAAGTTATTAAGTCTTCTCGTCCCTTGTGGTCTAGTTTCCGTAACGCATGGAGTTCATTAAAAGTTTGCATAAATATAGATCATCCGTGGAAAGTAAATAATCCTGTTACCTGTTTGTTAGCCTGTGTGTTCTATCTTCTTAAATATGCCATATAAATATTAATAGTCCAGGAAAAATCCTTATAGGCAAGGTAAAATTTCTGATTTTGCTTTTATATTTTACTGTAGTATTTAGCTGCCTCTTTTTTTTTTTCCAGCTTTTTATTTTTTTTATAAGTAAGCAACTATGTGCTTAGTGTCAGGGCATAATTAAGGCAGCAAAACCATAATAATAACTCATTACACAGTGAGGCTAGTCATAATCCATTGAACTCTGTAAGAGATTTGCCATTGATTTCAATGAAAGCAAGGTCAAGCCCGCTGAGTTTCAAGATAATTCCTGTAAAGTATCCATTAAATAATAAAGGAGATGATGAATAACTGGACACTAAGATGTTTTCATTTATCATTAAATTAATATTTTAAATTATCTGAGTGCAAGCAACACTCAAGAAAGAAAGCATTGCAGCTTGTCTGCAAAAAAGTATGTTGTTAGATAATTAACCCAGCTGAACCTGAACAAATGGTAATTTATTCCAATAATTCTAGAACAATTTCAAGCAATAGGGAATTGTTTTTACCCACCCAGTAAATGTCCCTTGGAGGAGGAGGGGGGCAGGCTGATTGCTCTGGGAGGAGGTGGGGAGGAGTGGGACCTTTCCATGCTGCTCTCCACACACCTGCACTCTTCCCTTTGTATTTTTCTGACTGATTTGAACTAATTTTTAAGTACTGAAAGAAGAATCTTTGAATGCCCCCATAGATCAAGCGTTGCAGGGTGTGGTGGACAAGAGCTACACTTACCTACTACAGGTTGCTCCTTTATCATAGAATTGTTGAATCATTTAGGTTGGAAAAGACCTTTCAGATCATCAAGTCCAAACATTAACCTGGCGCTGCCAAGTCCACCACTAACCCATGTCCCTCAGCACAGGATATTTGCCTGGTTACAGATGCTCCAACTTTCAGTCATCTAACTAGTTATTTTGAACAGACAATAAATGAACTTTCAGGTGTTCAAATTGTGCTATTGAATTGCGAGGTGAAGCTGACCACCCTTTCCATAGGTTGCTCAACGCCAGCATGAGCAAGACACAGGAGTCAGATAATGCAGTAACGCTGACACTGTGACAGCCCTAGAAGAACTACAGCCCCATCAGGAGAAAGCCATGAGCCTTGGACTAGAGCTGACCAGAACTACCAAATATAAATCAGATGGGTCCTGAGGTGAAAAGTCACTTGCTGGGACTTAATCTGGAGAAGACTGAGAAGCAGAAACCAAGGAAGATTTGTCAAAAAACAGGCTTAATCAACATGGGTTCTAACATTCTGTTCTCCAAAACACACTCAAATCCTTCTGCATGAACAGGACTAGAAGAAATTTTAATTCAATTATTTTTTTCAGCTTTTAAGATAGATCTTCATCAGTCATAGGATAGGGAAAAAGCAACAAACAAACCCACAACAGTCCTACGTATTGCATTCTGAACACTTTGATTTTTTTTTTCCTTGACAATCCAAATAAATTTTATAGAAGTGGACTTAGAAGTAAGCTCCTTGGGTTTTCTTTTGGTTTGGTTTTGTGGGGTTTTTTTCCTGAAACTCATTGTACAGTGAGCTGGCTGTGTTACTTATTATTTAAAAATGGGTAAGAAGTCATTTAATTTAATTCTTTATTGGTTGTACAGCATATCAGTACTACTAAAATATAGTTAAAAATCTTGATTTTTTTCAAATACCTGTGTATTGCAATATCAAAGAACATAGTATTAAAAATCTCCTTTACAGAGATTTTTATGATAGCTTTACACTGATCCATGGATTAATCTGCATTTTATTCTCCCTTCAGACACATGAAAGATATTCTTTGGCTTTTGCCCTCAAAAAATACAGCAAATATTGTATATATTTATGTCCTTGCTTGTGTTTAGCTGTAAACCATTTCGAATGCAAGTACAGTGAAAATGTTTTCTCCTCATGACAGATCATCTACAAATTAATCATCTCAAAGCCCTGTGGACAACATTATTACTTATTATATTCAAATATTCTTAGCATTAACACAGTTCATGACTATTTAAGTACAGCATTGCCAAGGATTAGTTCCCATTGGTGTCCTTAAATTGCTTTATGAAATGGGCATAAAAATTCCACGGATGAGAAGTGTTCTATACAGAACAAACATCAAAAGGCATGAAAGAATTTCATACCTCAGATGTCACTCAGCTTCAGGTAGCAACAGCACAGCTTGCAGAGATGCTAATTAAAACCAATAGTTACTTGATTTACTTGACGTGCCTTTAAAATAGCTTGTAAAACTTGCCATTCCTGACAAGAGGAAGATGCTGAGTCTGTGAACGTGTGTGATTTACAAGTCTCCCTCCTTTTCCCCTACAGACATGAACGTAATGATCTTTGAATGTAAGAACCAAAAGATGGAGCTGTGTGTACTAATCTGAAGAGCCCGACAATTCACACGAGGGAAGAGCCTTTTCTTTTCCTGCCATCTTTGGGAGGTCAATGAAGGAGAATTGATTAACTTGCGTGTGATATTGACATTGTTTTCCTTACAGTTGTTTCTAACAAGCAACGTAATTTCTAACCTAGGAAAAGTTGAAGCTTACTAACATCTCCTCATTGGAGAATGCCACCAGCAGCCCTGCCTTGTTACTCTTTCCCTGAGTTTGAGACAGCAGTCTCAAATGCACAAAACACTTTCTCTAATCCTCCTAAGAAGATATTCTTGCAGGGAGTGATGGTCTTGCAGGGCCCAGCTGGTTCCTGGAGTTTCTCTTAACAGAGCTTGATCCTCTCCACTGTCTATTAAGGCACTTTACTAATGCTACAAATTCAAATTTGAGGGCAGAGAAGCAGCATGGCTCCTGCTGTCACTAGTCACCCATCTCCAGCTTCCCCCATGGGGGGAGTATCCAGCCACCACTCCTTCAAGCCTCCGGCGGTCCCTCCTTCCCTGCATGGTGTGGCTCTGGATGTCTGCAAGGTTCCTGTGAAGCGCCTGCTTCTTATTCATGAGGGAGCTATTTGAGGCATATCACTTGGAAATTTCAGAAATCTCAAGTTGTTCTGAACCATACTGTGCTGCCTCAAGAAAACTGCTTTACGTATATTAAGTATATCAGAGTAAGCAAAAGCATTTTACTTCAAAATCTGTTTATATCCAAATGCCATCTGCTGCTGGGTGGGCTTTTTTCATGAAATAAATGTTGATCTGCTACAGAGGTCATACTTATTGCTCTATTGATATTTCAGCATGACACCCAATTTTGAAAAGAAATCTCATGCAGAAACATTCTATTTTGCCACAGAGACTGGGTGTAAAGTTTAAATGCTCTGTCATAAAATAAAGGACAGTTTCTGTACCTTAGGCACACTGGAATCAGAACGTTCATTAGTTTCAGGACAGCTGAACGCTGGTGTTACAGCACTGGAAGTAATTGATATAAGGAACATATGGAGAACACGAGAAGAACAAAGCAAGCATTTAAGTTATATGGTGGTAGTGATCATTACTCCTCCTACAGCTAATTTCTATGATCCTTATATTGTGCTTTCAGACATCCAAGTAGAAGGCAAGAATTCCTATGCTTCATCACCCTATGCTGATGTCTTAGATTCCATCAAAGTGCCCCTTTGGTGGTGAGGTCATGTTATTCTTTCTTGTAACAGAAGATAGTATCATTCTGAGAACGTCCTAATGCGACCGCGCTGTAAACATCTCTGCAAAATACTCCTGAGGATATCCCCGCTCTGTGTCTTTCTCTCTGACCCTACGTCTTGCCATCTGTTGGAGGATGGTTCTGTCACTCTTAGATGGATCTTAGGTAAATAATGAGTAAAACACTGTCCTTAAAACAAAGAAAAATCACAGAATCACAGAATTGTGGTGGTTGGAAGGGACCTCTGAGATCATCGA
>JAOXJM010000023.1:86310476-86321231 GCA_026413425.1 Tringa solitaria | reverse complement strand
CCTATGGCTCCCCTCCCTGATCAGGAGTCCCTCCCCATCTCTCCTGGAGCCCCTTTAGGGACTGGAAGGGCCTCTAAGGTCCCCCCGGAGCCTCCTCTTCTCCAGGCTGAACCCCCCCCAACTCTCTCAGCCTTTCCTCATGCAGAGGGGCTTCAGACCTCACAGCATCTTCATGATCTCCTCTGGACCCACCCCAACAGGTCTATGTCCTTCCTGCGCTGAGGACTCCAGAGCTGGATGCATTACCAGTTTGGATTCAAAGGTTGTTTGAATCCTTTCACTCAGTTATTGCAGAATAACCAGTTGCCCTTCCCTCTTTGCCTGCAACGAGAAGGAAGCTGTAGCAAAGGGGACGATCAGCATCTCATCACGTTATGTAGGTGCCTGCAGGTGCAGCAGCAGCCCTCACTGCCGAGCCAGCAGTTTCCCCTTTTAGAACAATATTATGACATTATAGAGAGACGCACCGAAAGTGGCCGGTACAATTTTATGCAAACATACACACACAAGTAATTCTATCTCATAAGAAGAGCGTAAGAGAAATAGTTCCACCTGTGGCAATGAAAGCTTACACTAGGTATAGCCCTGGTGCCACCAGCTCCTGCATTTTAACTGTGGTATAATTGTAACGTCGAATAACAAGGACCTTGTAAGTGATATCACAGGTGTTACCATTAGGAAAAGGATTCATACCAGTGTAACTCTATTGTGACATGATAAAAGAGATATTTTTTTTTTGTCTTACAAGGAAGAACTATAAATATAGAAGGCTGTCCTGATGAATTATTCCATTTGAGTGCTCACCATGTTCTGCAAAGAACTTACTTTAAACTGCCAGTCTTCAGATTTTGCGCATACTTTACTTTAACTGTTTGAAACATGTAAAAGCAAATGTAGCATAAGCTTTAAGCTACAATTTACAATAAAGTCAACTTCCTCTAACTATGCGTTGAGTTCCTGAAACTGGTTCCAGTATGATGGATGTTCCTCTCGATTCCTGTTAAATTTTATTCATGTTAAATTTTATTCATGTTATACTGGGGAAGAAGAAAAGTAGAATGTAATTTGTTTCACAGCATAAACTTCATGGATGTTGGAATCTAACCGTTAGAGGACAGAACTGAGTGGAACTTGAGGACTATAGTCTGATTCCCTCTGTCTGCTGAGCTCACTGTCAATGATGGAAAGAGCATCCCTTTTGTGTAACAAAGCAATTCTGAGAAAAAATAAAACCACAGTGTATTTCTTTTGTGGTATATTCATAGAAATCCTCACTGAGTTTTCATTGTGATATTGTGTTCACATCCACTTTTTTTGGCTGATTATTGGAAACAACTGTTATTACCATACTACAAAAGTCAAAGCAGAGCCTCATATATTAACTTAAGGGTAATGAACAACAGCGTTCCCCAGTAATTAAATTAGCACACAAACCTCTTTGTCTCACCTGTCAGGCACTCCTTTGGAAAAGCCCAAATTGTAGACTCTGATTTAATGTAGTCCAGAAGCTGGATGCAGCAATGCTGAGACCTGACTTCTCATTCATCAAGCGTCAAGAGCTCATGGCTACACAGGCTCAAGTGGAAGTTTGCAATCTACAGAGATTTCACCTGCTAGGGTGTTGGGTAATTAATAACAAGTGCTGACAGCTGAGGTGAATTGATTTGGATCCATGTTATGGTTTTTATAGGAAGCACTGGTTGGAATGTTGGAAAACATGAGAGATTTTATAGATTATGCCTAAAGTTGTCCATTAATCTAACAGAAAAAAAAATCAGGTGTCATTTAAAAACCAAATAAGTAAAGTTTGGCAAATTCAGAAGGATAAGCAAACTACTCATTATCTGGAATGTGTTAGAGGGAATTGTAGGCAACCTGAGTGTACGGACAATGCAGATAATTCAGATTTTTCCAGAGATCTGGGAGAGTTACACAGACTCAAAGTGGAAGGAATCTTTTATATACTGGAGAAATCCCAGACTGCTAAAATTGAAACCATTTATGATATAGATACAGAACCACAGAAGAACGAAAATAGAGCTAAAAAAGGTATAGAACAATCTGCAAAGATGAGAGATGCTATCTATCACGAGGAGAGAAAAATATGCTTTTGGTTATAATAACAATAATTATAATTTCAGTGTATTATTTATCCAACAAATACCTCTCTGGTATGTAAATTCCAGCATGGAGAATAAGACATATGAGCTGGAACTCAGACTGTACAGAACCTTTCTTGACATCTCTACCATGCAAAAACTTTTCTTTAGTAAATGGCTCACATTAAGAAGGCATATGTATCATGACTAAGTACTGCTTCAGTAATGGAAGTAGAGTAAGCAGTAAGTAGATTTAATGGAATGAAATTAATCGATGGAAAATTTGGTCTAGTTACAAAAGAAAATTCCTCCTGGGAGATTAATTTATAGCTGTTGCTCAACAGTACTAATTTCATCTTTTTGTCCCTCCAAATTAGCTGTAGCAGACGTGTTTCTCGAGGAACAAACCAAATTGGTTAAATCACTAGTAAATCTATACCATTAAACTATGTGGAACTGTTGGAAAATTATCCGGATGCTTTAGATTTTTTCAGAGTGCTGTATATCATTGAACAAAACAAGCCAGAAATTTCACTGAAGATCTTAGTAAACCTTGTTGCTCTACTGTGATAGATAAAACACTGGCCATGGACACTGAGCTTTAGGAGCAACAAAACAACAACACATGTTCATCCATGAATTAATTTTTTCTTCCAAAAGAAGCCGAAAAGCCTTCAGTAAGACTGAAAGAATAGAAAAAGTTTAAAATAAGAAAAGGCTTAAATATATGAAAAACAAGATACCTGAGAGTACTAGTGGCATAATTGTGTATTTCAATGTGGTGTCTAATTTATATGTTGCTGCATGTACTCCTGATGTCAAAACAGAAAAAAAAAAAGCTTACAAATATTCATACAACTGCCTTCCAGTAGGGAAAACGCAATTACACGTGTTTCTGCAACTGCTGGCTACAAGGAATAGCAGCAGTGATTTGATTTTAAATTCCCCCAGCCTTGCCTAAGAAGCATAAAGATCTCCCTTTTTACAGTGATGCGTGCCCACATATGCTGGCTAAAATTCAGCCCAAAGGAAGCTTCAGAATGTTATTGGGAGAAAGGAGTGGAGATTCTGACTCCTGGAAACAGAAGATATAATATCTGAAAAAAAAATCTCATAAGGAAAGAGGAATTATAAATGAATTGGAAGCTTAAATGTCCTGGAGTAAAATGCAATGTGCTTTATAACTGCAACAGAAATGTCCATGTTGCACTCTACCTGCTCTGATAAATCACAGCCTCGGCTTGTGCTTCCCAATACCTGGACAAAGCATTAAAACTGGAAGGGCCTGGTGTTATTTTCTTTTATTTTTTTGAAGTCGTAAATTTTGAATAATTTAGTTACCTACAGAAGAAGCAAAAATTCAGTCTGGGGTTTGGGGAGGGGTTTATGGGCAAAGAAATATTCTTGGTTCTGCCATAAAGAACATGTATTACTATTTCAGGCGTATTGCAAGACAGTCCTTTCTCTTGGACATTAGAGGCAGAAATTTTCTTAAGGGAAAAGGCTGGGGCCGAGGCCAGAGTCCTGTAGTGAAATGTCTGGGCTGGTTCTTTACCAAGACATGGTGTTGGTATGTAAATATATAGATATATACGTGCCTATTGATATGGACTAAGGGTAAGAAGTTTCAGGAGCAGACCTACAGGATAAATTAAGTGACATTTTATTGCAAGAATACTGCTTCTCCATAGGGGAAGCTGGGGGGGTCCTGTGGCTGATAAAAGAGATCTAGAGAACAGTATCCAGGGTCTAAATTCCTGCGGGCCACACGTTTTAGCTATAACACAAAAGTTTGGGATTCTGAGAGAGACACGGCTTTCTACAAAGGGCTCGTTAGGACAGGGCTTTTTGTCCTCCCTGTTCCAGAATGTCAAGCAGAGGAATTAATTAGCAGAAAGCCTTTAAGTTAGATGACTATTTCTCCAGGAGAAACTCTGGGAAAAGTTAGGTCCCTATTGTCAGTGCATCACGGAGTCTTTGTTGTGTGGGCTTCAGATGGAGGTTTCAACTCTTATGAAGCGTGAGGGGTTTATGCTAATTAATTTGAAGAAAAGGTCAAGTCCATGCAAATAACTAAATTGAACCAGTGCCTCCGTGCAAAGGCCGCTGGAAAGGAATATGATTATACAGGATTTTAATCTAGGGACCATCGGCTTCATTGTGGCTTTGCCTCTCCTCGGCAGTGCTTCTGTGAGAGCTGCATTTAGCAGAGCTGCAAGAGCCCGAGAAACTGAGGAACAACTCTGCTGGGAAATAATATTGGAACATTGTTTTATAGAGTCATGTCATTGCCACAATTTTTCCATTACACTCATAAAAGAGACTGTCTTTAAAACATGCAATGCCTTGTGTTCTCTGCAGGTATTCTCCTGGGACAGCACATTTGGGAACCTGCAGCATTCTAAACCATCTAATTTTTAACCAGATAAATATAAACTTTTTGTCATGGAAAACTGGGGGGGACAACTACTGTTGTATGAAAAAGCAATTTCCTTTGCCACTAATCTTTTGATTATTTGTGATGTTTGTGTTTGAATAAAGTCTTTATCTTTCTCAGTACAGCTCTTACATAGATGGAATTATTTATTTTCCTATAAAAAAATGCCTATTTCCACCAACACTATCTGTAATTCAGCCTGATTTACTTTGCTGGGTTAGTGTTGCTGGAAACCCAGGGAACCAGATACTCCCTCGAGTGTAGAAAGGCAGAAGAAAATATTTCTAAGAGCTAGCTGGGCCCTTTGACAGAGTAGTAAAATGTTTGTCAACTTTCAACTATGAGCAAATGGACCCTGGAGAGACCTGTCAGGAAAGGATTCCACACAGTAAGCCCATAGTCTTCTCCTGGCTTGGACTGAATGCAAATAACCATACCTAGTGCCAGGCCATGCAGATAAAGGAGAACTTTCATGTTCCCTTTGAGTTTTGGAGCAGTGAATGCAACCCAGGGCTGCAGCTGGTTTATTCCTCCTCTTTGTTTAGATCTGCAAATGCCCGCTGATGGAGGTCAACTGGAACGTCAGAAACGAGGGTGCAGGGTAGTGTTCCCACTAATAAGAGCAGATATTTTGCAGAAAACTTAAAACAAGAGCTGACAGTAAGTAGAAGAAATAGTTAAGCTGCAACTAAATCCTAAATTCAGAGGAAAATACTCTCATTATTCCTCTGTGAAAGTGTTCTTTGTCTTGAAGCCAGTAAATTCTGGACGAGTAAGGATTTATGGCTCAGTGAAAAACCTGATAATCTTCAACTGCAGTGAATCTAGATAACGAGCATGAGGGTGATGGCCAGGATACCAGCACTCTGCAACCCTCCTCCTGAGTGACAGAAAGACTCTGATTCACTGGCTTAAAGATGTCAAGAAGAAAGTGATGGATCTAAGCTTATGTCCAATACCTCCTTAATACCCAACGTGGAGTAAGAAAGTTGCATTTGCTGTCACTTGAGGAATTTCCTGCCTTAGTGGGAGGCTGTTGCTCTGGGACGAAGCCCTGCTCCATGCAATGGGAGATGAAGAAAGAGGTAGAAGCCAGGAACAGATCAGTCCCTGACTTTGAAAAGTGGCATGAGAAGAAATGATGGGGCAGTTCTTTCAGTATTTCCCATATGAAAAGGAAAGAGAGCAAGTATTTATTTTAAATGTGCTGTTAACATCGAGCACAAGCTACTTGCAGATTCAAGTGCATAAATCCTGCCTAATTGTGCATGACCTCCTCAATCCTATAATAGACGGGGTCAGAGTGTTTACTAGGCTGCTTTCTGCGGTCCATTTCCATACGAGGTTTTTCTTGTCTCCTAAAAGGTCTGTTCCCTGGGCTAGTCTAGTAGGACATCATCTTATCATGTCTCCACAGATACCAGTTTAAGAGCCTGAAGACACAGCAGTTCAGGAAAGCCAGGCTGTTCTTGTTCATTGCAGCGACCACACCAGAATTACCCACATGGCCTGGCCATTTAGAAGAAGGAAGATGTCAGTGGTCAGTCCCCTCAGATCCTGTATGACTCCAAAGACCCTCATCTCAAGAAAGAGGCAGGTAGGGCCTGTGTGGATTTAGCCAATTTAAATATTTGCATCAGTGTTCAAAATTGAGTTGTAATATAACGTTCGCCAGAGGACACAGTTTCATGTGGAGGCATGAACACAGGGTCACAAACAAATCACTCAGAATACTTTCACCCACCATTGATGTAAATAGTTATTAATTAGCAAGCCCAGGACAGAAAATGGCATCTGGTTTAGCAAAGAGATATTTGAATCTCAAGAGAAAAAGTGTTTGTTCTGCTTCGGAGGAAACTCTAGATTATCGTCGGGCAAAGAGGAAATAAATTTTGGTCCTGGAAGAAAGATGAAATCTGTCCAGAATTGATAAAGGACTTCAAGGGGGAGATTCTAACAAGCCGGATTAGTATGGAGTCCTTGCTAATTAATGTAATTTGAAACATGGGCAAGTGCAAAAAAAAAAGAGCTTCTGACAGCCATCTCATCGGAGAGAGCCTACAGCAGGTCAGCTGGGTAAGGAAGATAGAGAGAGACACCTTTCTAATTTAATCTTACTATAAGTAGATTAAGGCAGGTTCTTCTTCCATTTCTTCATCTGTGTCTTCTTTAAACATCTGTGACTGTTGTGTAAAATGTAAAAAAAATAAATAAATAAATTATTGAACTTGTCTTGAGCGAGGAGTGACTTTGAGGTAGCTGGATGGTGGCAAGGCACCTTGCCACTAGGAATATCGCTGGTGGTGCAGATCTATACTGCTGGTTCCAGGATTCCCTCAGAAGTGTCCCAACCTCCCATCATCTGTCCTTCATGGCACCCAAAGCGTAGCAGAGGAGCATCTGTGAGAGAAAGAACTATTTTCCATTCCCTGAATGGCTCAAGATATGAAGGATACATGAAGATATTCTTCTTCCAGGTTTAACTAAGGCACTCCTGAGAACATAGTCTGACCCTATAAACCCAGTAAAATATTTCAAAATTAGTTACGGCATCACAATTTTAACAAGCAGCTCAGACTTGTTTTGGGTTTTCTCTCAGTAGGATCATAAAAAAATGGTTTTTAAATATATCACTGTCCAGGCTTGAATTGTTTTCCCAAATCCCAAACCCGAATTATTTTAGACAATCAGCAATCATCTGTCTGGATGCTTTTCAAACTACAGTCCACATGAGCCCCATTATCTCTCCACACCGGGGAGAGCAAAGCTCCCCTTGAACTTTCACAACGCACAGTTTTGCTTCAGACAAACCAGAACTGTTTGCCCTTTTTTATGTGCCTGTTTAAGTCTGTTTTCTGTACAGCTGTCAAATTGGCAGCGTCAGGTGACCTGCTGAGCTAGTATGGATTTGGACCCATACGACTGTTCTTCGGATCAAACAAAACCTCATGGTTAGGGTGCGTTCTCTCTATGTAAGAAAAAATGTGTTATTTTGGGTTGATTACTGTAATTTAATTCCATGGGTAATGGAGGGTGAGGTTATTATGGATTACCACAGCTCTTTCACAGCCACCACAGCACAAACATTTTTCCCTTTTGTTGAAATAGTGTTTTGCTGACTCCAAAGACAGGCTTATTTTAAATTTGCTGGTATCTGTAACAACCGTAATCTGTATTTGATGCACATGGATGGTGATAACAATTGTTTTAAAGCAGTGGTGCAGACGCATTCTCTATTACTTGCTGTCAAGAAAATCCATATTACCCCTTTTCTGTACTGTTCTCATTCTCATCTGTCATCTCCAAGTAGTTCAAAATGGGCATTGGCTGCAGCCCACAGAGAGTTAATGTAAAAAGTATGCTGAAGCTTCTGCAACTTTCAGAAATCTTCCTGCTCTCCCTATTATAATATTGCTTTCCTTTTCAAAAGCTCTAATGCCAGCTCTTAGTTCAGCAGATAAGAATTGAACTGCCGATTTCTTCAGGAGGGGTGAAACATTAATTTCGACATCGTAAGGAGCAGCTTTTTGGCTGTTTTAAAAAATGCTGTGCAAGCAGCAAAGAATCTTCATCTACTGATCTCAAAAATCTACCAGGCACTTTCTTCTGTAATTACAGGAAACTTCTCTGGCTGCTCCTGGTACTACCTGAATAAGGACAATGCTGAAGACAAAACAGAGCCGAAAATGATAGGAAGCCGGGAAGGGGGTCAGCCAAAACAGAAATGCCATTATGCCAGCTCATTTTTCTTAATGTGTAACAGAGAGTGGCTTTACCACGGGCTAATAATGGCTCTCCTTTATTTTCTTCATTTGCACTTTGAAGCAGTGAAAGAGATCTAAAAAGGCACTGTACTCAAAGAGCCCGTGTCCACAGATGGCTCAGCACCTCCCTTTTGTCTGACAAGAAAAGACTCCATTCCCTAATGTAAATAATTTGTTTACTGCTGACAAAGCATTAAGACCGGCAGTGGCTGGCTAGGTAGGACACTGCAATAACAATATTATGTGATTAAAAAAAAGCTGAGTTAACCAAGATTTCACATGACACAAGAAGCAGCTTTATAAAGTCAATTTTTAGGATAGAAGATTACAGAGCCCCATTTGTGGATTCATACTGACAAGCTACCCAAAGTCATAGTTTTCTTTCTTTAAAAGAAAGATGACCAACACATGCAATATTCAAGCAGTGGCAGGAGTTACGGTTTGGTACTTCAATTGTAATGATACTTTTTTTGTTTTGTTCTCCAATCTGATTCTATAATTGCATTTGTCCTTGGACTGTCAATGAGTAATCATAGAATCATAGAATGGTTTGGGTTGGAAGGGACGTCCTAATTCTGTTCTTCGTCATAGTTTGCATCAGTTTGCTCGATACAGTAGTCAAGCTTTATAACCAATTAGTCAGGTTTTAATGAGTGGTACACCTCCTGCCTCTGAGAGGAAATTTTTGCCTGAGAGAAGTAAAAGCAGTACCACCACAAAGGGAAGAAAACCACAGCTCTCAGCTCTCTCAAGTGAAATCTCCGCTGTCTCAGTGGATGAGCAAAAGACAGCAGGTGACGCTGTCACACGGACAGTTTAAGAGTAGAAGAGAAGTCCAAAAGTTATCCCGCTCCAAATTCATCTTAAAAAAGCAAATAATAGTCAGAGGGAGAAACTGAAGTTGATCTGGCTCTAAGAGAACTCAAATGATGCAAGATTTTGGAAAATAATCCTTGTCTTATTTGATCAGCTTGACAATGCAATGCCTGAAATAAAATGCCTATGTTAAGAGAAGAAACAGAAAAGATTTGAAAGTGGGGAACTGATTTAATGGAGAAGTAAATCTCTGAGCTAGGTTTGTGATGGATTAATTTCTCTGCTTAAAAAAGGAAAATCTCCAGAGAGTCAAATGTGACAGCTTACAAAACAGGGTAATTTAGAAAATGGGGAGTTTCCTATCTCTCAGCTTAAAGAAGTTAGTAAAAAGAAGATCATTTTTGTCCTCTGTTTATACAAAGAATTTTTAAATCTATAAAATAACCATACTATAAAGAAAATCTTTGTAGCAAGAACAGAAAGTAAGAGTTTGTTCAACAAAGTCAGCAACAGCCAAAATTGCCATGTCAAATAAAGAATATTGCAGAATTATTGAAGAAATTACCTTATTACACTACTACTGTTAGACCTAAATGACCCAGCTGGTCCACATGCCTTGGGGATGTGAAGCTGGCAGCAGCCTGGTTCCTTCCAACCTTTCCCTGGTATGGAAGTTTATATGGTGTACATCAAGTGTGAAGACTGGGTTAGTCATTGCAAAGGAATTGCAGAGCAGCTTCTGGATGAAGATCTTGGTTTCCTAAACATCATGTGTCCATGTCCTTCAAAAGAGACATCATCAAGGGACATTGTTTCAGTATTTTTCAGGCTACTTCTAACTCTGATTTGTTTTTTCTTGGGAAAAAAAGAGAAGGAAAGAAGTTCAGATTCTGTACAAAACATAGTCTACACATCATAAATTGGATTTTCCAGGAAGAAGCCAGTGGATAAATTGTAATGTCTTTTGAGTATATGTCGTAACAAGCATCATGAAGTTGAGAGCCTGAACTGAAAAATATGGTGTTGATAATATTACAGTTGTAAGAAAACGGTCAAATATATTTTATTTGACAGTGTCTGGCTGATCAAAAGCAGACCACTGCACTTGATGAGTTATCTTTGTAACTATTTTTTTTCACCCAAAGTGGACTAGTGGCCCTTCCAGCATTTGGGGACAGTTCTTATCTATAGTTGCCAACTGTAGGGGTTTACTAATGAATGGATTGGATCTCCTGAACCTGTTATGTCAAATCTGAAGCTTCAAGACTTCAGCAGGCTTGAAGCTGGTATAAATTTAACCCACCAAATTTCTGTTAGCCTGCCTGATCATCCCTCCTGCTTTCTGGTACCATCTTAGCATTAAAAAACTTACTCCCATGGTTTACTGGGCCAGGAAAATAAATTGCTCTCACTTGACTTTCTAAACAGTTTCTAAATTTCTTATTGGTGTTTTATAGTCCTCTCAGAGGCTATTCTGATTTTTCATGTGCTGCTGGCTAGGTCCTTTAGCCCAAATATAATTTCGTTGTTTTAAACCAATAATGGCTTTATACATTTCTACAGCACAGGACTTCACCTGCAAAGGTGACAGAAGAGAAGAGAAGAGAAGAGAAGAGAAGAGAAGAGAAGAGAAGAGAAG
>JAOXJM010000023.1:86250996-86261143 GCA_026413425.1 Tringa solitaria | reverse complement strand
CCACTGAAAAAAGACTGGCCCCGTCCTCCTGACACCCACCCTTTAAGTATTTATAGGAATTGATGAGATCCCCCCTCAGCCTTCTCTTCTCCATACTAAACAGACCCAAGTCCCTCAGCCTTTCCTCATAGGAGAGATGCTCCAGGCCCCTCATCTTCATAGCCTTTTGCTGTACCCTCTCCAGCAGTTCCCTGTCCTTCTTGAACCGGGGAGATGAGGACACAAGCTCCAAGCAGTGGAACATCAGCAGCAGATCAAAGGAATACAGGGATAAAACACAGCTTGTTCCATTTCTCACAGGTGAGATGACCCGACTGTTCTAGACCTTGCTCCATCAAAAAATCAACAACAGAAAATGAGGGAAAAACTTCTAATCCTCTGCTTTGAATTTCTAAAAACAAGCTACTCATGGTGGAATGTGAGTCACTCACAGCAGGAGCGGTGTCTCAGAGTGGCAAAGGATAAGCTTGTGAAGGTGTGACCCTGGAGGCTGTGAGCCCAGGAAAAGGGCTACCAATCTCGTAGGCTGCTGGTCCAGCAGGACTTGTTGGGCTCAGAGTGCTTCCTGGTGAGGCAGCAGGTAAAACATAGTGGTCATCTGCCAACAATCAGACCAATCAAATCTATCAAATCAAGTGAAAAAATTGAGTCACACATGGGCGACACACACATCCAACCACAGGGATCTTGCAGAGCACATCCCTGCAGGAAAATAACATTTTCTTCCCAGAAAGTGCAAGACCAAAGTCCGTTGGGTGGGAAACAGCTCTGCCAGGCAAACACCTCACCTCTGCTCACCTCCGAGAGCAGCCAAGCTCTCGTCCCCGGGGCTTTTCCCACCTTTCTTTTGAGCTTTGAGCATCCATCATTTGTAGGAACCAACGTGCCCTGCAAGTAACGGCTCCTTTCCCGAGCCGAGGCCGGGCAGAGTGTTTATAAAGATTTCCCACAACACGAAAGGCCACGTCCAGAGGGAGAGTTACACTCACAGCCACGTATGATCCGTGCTGATGGACACCAAAACCAGAGCCTGAAACAACCATCGTTTCCATTTTCCCAGCCTAGACCAAATACCTTCCGTATTTCAACGTGATTTTTTTAATGTATGAATAAACACTGCTTTAATAAACGGAGTAATATGTCTGAGACCATTGATTTTTTGTTTGCTTGTTTATACAGCTCCTCTCATGCAATATTTATAAACCCATTCCCGCTCCTTCTCTGATAATTTCACCAGCACGTTGAAAGACTGCCTGGCAAGTCATAAAATGCAATTGCTATTTTCACAGCATATTGTGCGCTTCCAAAAGAAACTTTTGGCCTCAGATGAATGCCACTCGTTGTTTCCTAGCAAATTACAACACGCTGGGAGCACGCTGGGAAATCAAATGTCAGCCTCCAACGTATCACTCTTCCATTTAAAGGTCACTTCTCGTCTTAATGGGATAACTGGAATGTCTGCTGTGATTTCATACCCCTAAAACCTCTCTGCTCTGCTCCTGCAGATATTGCCTTCTGACAGCCCCTTTCCAGTAACACGTCACATAAATGCACACAGACACAAATGCACATGGTGGCGCTGGGCAAGTGGATAAGACAGCTTCATTGATTCAAAGAAATCAACTGCTTTTTTCTGTCATCTCCATTTCAGAGATAATATAAGGAAGAGGATCTCATCTGCAATAATTTGGGGTACAATATTGTATTATTGTGTTGTATTGTTTTGTATTGCATGACAGTCCCACTATAGGTATAAAATCTATATGGACATAGTCTAAACTCAGATCATCTCCCCAAACCCTTATACATGATTCAGTATTTAAAAAAACACGGTAAAACTAATTAGATGAAAGTACAGCTGGGCCTTCACAGAGTATGCAGTGAAAACTGTCATCATCTTTTTGTCTTCCATCTGAAGATGTGGGGTTTCTCCCATCCTGCCCATTTCTGTCCAATCAATACGGTCAATATACTTTTAAATAGGATTTACTATTTGGCTATTTACTTACTGTTTGGGGTTTTTATTATTAATTGTGGTAGCACGCCATTTAGTCTGGCTTTTCAACTGAATTTATAGTGATAAAATGAAAATATTTCTTATTTGTACATAACACCAAACCCAGGAATTCCTAAATTCTCACTCCTGCACCAAATTAAATGCCCAGCAGTTTTATTACTAACAGAATGGCAATAAAAAGATAGCTCCAGATAATCTGTGCCTACTGCGTAAGAGTTTTGGTCCCACTGCCTCTCTACGTGGGTTCCCTGAAGTCACTGTGAAGCGGGCCATGGAATAGGTCTGCAGCAGAGCTCGGATCCAGCCTCAGGAGACTTTACTTCACAGTAGCAGTTTCATTAACATCTAAAATCACAAAAGAAAGAACATATGCTGCTGCACCGGAGCCTTGATGGAGTTTTACACGCCAAAGTCACCACTAGTTTCAGTAGTAAGTTTGGCATACGGTTACTTCAAGACTGAGGTTTAAAAAAGGACTATTGATAATAAAAAATTAGTTTTGGTTTGAGCAACGAAGTCAGTTGTTGGGCTTTTTCAAAGGAACGTTTCTCGCATGGTAAATTTGGGCTTCTTTTCAATGTTTCACCCATGGCCTTGGGCAAAGATGTGGATGTTGGCTCTGTTGTTCTCTCTGACAACTCTAAAAAGAGACAATTTTCAATGGGAAATTACGTACTGGCAGCAGAATTTAGGAGGTGCAGGAGGCATTCAAGGCAGAGGGCTTGACAGGTGGAACAAGAAGTTCAGAGCAACCTTTGTCAAAAACTGGGAGATATCTTCATTATGTTACGCAGACAAAAGATGTTTGCTTCTGTGTTTTATGCGCTGATGTTTGATATCAAAGCTCTTGCTGAAGAAGGAATAACCATTTCACTTCCCAACCCTCAATCCCAAAAACTCCACCAGGCCATCTTCAGACAACTAAGCTCTGAGTCTTACATGGAGACACAGCTAAGTGCTGAATTGTTCTTCCCCAAAGCAGTACTTCCTGAACCTGGGGTTTAATTCTTCAAGATTTAACGCAATTTAGTTGCTGATTATGTTTTCCAATGAGGAAAGAGGAAGCTGCTCCTCTCCAAGGAGCATCCACAGCAAACCCAGGGTCCCAGTACCTTCCTGACCATCCCTGACATCCCTGTGCCCAACTACAGTCGACACATTATAGGTGTCTTTTTGTTTTCCTGCAGCTTTCCGCTATTAATGAAGACTGAGAATAAACATGGAGTCTTACAAAGGTCCTGCATTTTTAGTGCAGAAGAGGAGCTCCAGTTGCAGAGTTCTCTAATGCTTTACCAAAGGGAGGGAGTCCAGTGCTGGAGCCACTCTTCCTTACAGAACTGAACATTTCTGGAGGTGAGCAGATGACTTTTTAGACCTCCACTTCTCTTCTTGCCTTTTTCAGACATTGCTCTGTATTACTGACCAGCGAATCTCCGAGCTAACATACAGACCAGCACAGCAAGCAATATTTGGAGGCTTTTTAGGCAGTGCTTTTGTAACGAGGGACAGAAGATTTGTAGGAAAAAATATTTGTTTTAAACTAGAGAAGAGATTAAACAGATTGAGCAGATGATGGTCTCACACCAGGGGGTACCTGGGTGACAGGAATAAACATCCTACACCTCATCTGGCCATAGAAGGGCTTAATATCTTTTACTTTGCAGCCGTTACATTCAAGTGGTTCTGGGTGCAGACCAGGATCAAAATGAACATCTCTGGATTCGATCTTTCAGCTCCTCACCTGGAGAAATTGCTCTTTTTCTTGTTGTAGCAGCAGCCTAAGAATCCACAGGCAAAAAATGACTTAATCATGAAAGACAACACAGAATGGTCCATAAGGTTTGCTTGATTTCGGCAGCTGAATGTATTGATTTGTGTTCGCTCTTTGAACTGGCTGCACCATGAACGGTGACGGGGGGAGAGGAACTAAAACCCTGTCCCACCAGCTCAAAGGAGCTTCAGCCCCTTGACTTCTCCAGGAGGGACTAACCTGGGAAAGGCAAGGCAGGAGGTGGGGGAGAAGGTTGTTCAGAGGCAGCATCAGTCACACGGATGGGACTGTAACTCAGCCTGGGGAGATAAATGAAGAAGCATGAATGATAAATGCTTCTTTTTTAGGATTCTCCTAAAGATTCATTTCTTCTTTGCAAGTGATTCATTGTTTTCCTCCTTGATTCTCAGGTTATCTTAACAAGCATTTGAAAAACCTATATTCAGTAATAAAAGGAAATAAGGCTTGAAGATTCATTTCATAAATCACATCTGACATTCAAAATATGCTGAAGGATCAGGGTTTGGTTTTGCAGCCGCTTTCAAAAGAAAGGGTGTCCTGCAGATCGGGCAAATTCTGTATCGTTGCTCTTGGAGCTCATCTCAGCAAACCTTCTGAGGGTCTGAGGAGGGAGTGTGATGGCTTTCAAAGACCTTATGGCCACTGCCCACACCTCATTCCCTTCCTTCTCTTCAGCTGCTTCATACACATCCTTGCCTTGTGACAGGCAGAGAAATTGGAGTCATTCTCCAGCATTACTTATTTGGCCACGAGTCTCAACATCACAGACCACAGGGGGATTTAAGCATAATTGATCTACCCTCTATGCAAATTAAATTCTGAAGAATTTGAATTTAATGCCGAAAATAATTTCAGTTCTGTAAAATTTAAACTTCCTTTTCAATACACCTAGGTCAGAGCTACAATGTGGCTCCACACCAGCAAATGGAGAGGGAGCTACTCCGATCTATGCATGTTCCAGCCCAGCCTGGCACATCCTCTCCTTTTGCAGGACTTACTTTTGAAAAATAACTATATAATCCAACAAAATAACATAAGCAGATACAGCTTGTACCCAACCCCACTTCATGTTGCCCAGCTGAGCCTCAGAAGGTCTCTGAGAAAAATAAAGTATGTTGGTAGCTGTTGTTTTCCCAGTCAACCCAGTAGCCCCACAACATCAGCAGTAACTTCAGAGATTCACTGTCTTTGATTAAAGTTCCCAAGGCAGAAAGGAAACTTTAAAGGACTAGAAAAATAATTCTTATTATTCATTTACATGAATATTACTTTTTTGTTAAGAGTGAAGTACCTACACAGAAGCTCGTGTTTATGCCAAAGGTTACGAGAACATTTCCAGCTGTGAAGGATCTCACATAACCTCTGCTTGCCCAAAATACTTCATGCCCCAGAAAACCCATATGTAATACATTTTTTTTGGCAATAATGTTGGTATGGCCTAGCTGGTGTTTGGGGTCTTCCACTCAAGTCCTGTGTCCTTCCCCAGCCACATTGGTACCTTGAGGCACTCCTGCACCATCTTCTCCTCATGACACTACACAGTCAGCACTTCTGTCATCCAAGATTAAGCATATGAACTCAAAAATGCTCCACAGCAAGACAGGTAAGTGTGGGGATTTGATAAGGGCATAGTTTTTGATTAATTCAATTACTCAGATGGAGTTGCCATAGTCATAACCAAGGTCAGGAATTCTTATAGATAGTTGCTGCTTTTTGGTGTTTGCTTTTTTTTTTGATCTGTTAGCAGATATTTTAAAAGGAAAGAAATTGTTAATGAAATAAGAATTTATAAATGTTGTCTTGAAATTAAAACCCAGTTACCCATAGAAGACAAAGTTGTGCTTTTTTTCCCCTCAAGAGTCAGAGTTTGACTGATAATGTGGCAATATTTGCCCTGTCAAGGTCAAAATAAATGATCAGCAACAACATCTCAGTTCTACGAAAAGGTCCAAATGCAGTGAACTAAGCAGTCCTGAGAACTTTTAGGGATTCCATTTCCACTGTGACACCCACTAGTGACGCTAAGCTCAGGGACCAAGAGTGAGAGCAAAGTCTTGAGGTTGTGAGCCCCAAACTGGCACCACCTGAGGACGGCAATGCTAATGACAATTTAATGACAGCAGGTCATTAAATGAGGTCCACTCTCAGTCCAGCACCCACACTTGGTCCTCTCAGGGACAACGGTAGGGTTAAAAAATGGCTATTCAGCTTCCACACAGCAAAATGCTGGTCCTTCATAGCATCTCTGGGCAAGTACCCACCTTCTGCACAGAGACTGGGGCACACACAGACCTGTGCACCTCCCGTTCCCCCCTCTCTGCTATAGGCCAGTCCAGCCCTTTTGTGTTGGTTTAGGTCTTATAACTCCAGTTTCAGACCAGGTAAAATGAATACAAACTGCAACTTGTTACTAACATCCTTCCAAAGTGGAGCCATGCATTAAGCAATAAAAATCATTTTTTAGTTCCATTTCCTCAAGAGTGCGGCCATACCAAGCCTATAAAAATATCTAGCAATTATAATGCTAATTCAACAACGTCTTCATGTTCTGTGATTCCGCAGGTGCTTCCACCAGAATGGGTAAAAATTCAGGAAATATTTCCCTGTCGGTAATCAGAGGTGCAAAAATAACCCACAGAAAATATAATGTGTCAGATCTCTTAAGCTATCCGGAGTGTACTAATTTCTTCTAAGATTCCAGCTGGCCGTGTTTTTTCTCAGACAAACATGTGGATGCCCCCATCCTCTTTTAAAAACTTTCTGAAAACGTCCAGACCCAGAAAAATCTTTGCAAATTTATGTTTTGAGATGAAGTTCCAGCTAAACACCAAGGTGGAACAAACTCTGTAGAAATTGCCTTATCACTATAAAAAGCTCTCAAAATCACACTGATTTATCACATGAAAAACCCGAGCAGCCTTAAAAATATGCATTGGTGCTTCGTTGTGCAGTGACTTTTTTTTAAAAGTTAGCTGATTTCAGAGTACTATGACCATACAAGATTAAACACAAAAATTCCTTGTGATGCTGCTCACTCTTTAAAGAGTAGAGGATTGAAATAAATTTATTTTAGAAGAAGAATTGCATAGCTTTTTCTTTTTCAATAAATATCTGAAATGATTACCTACCACAGGCGCTATAAATATTTTTCTTTATGGATTAGTGGTAGAAATTTAAAATGCATCCTGTGCTGTAGGAGCCAGAAAAACAACTCTGAAGCCACAGACAGAAGTAACTCTTCACCAGAAAAGCCAGGGTCCACTATGACTTTGAGAATCCGTGGGATTTGATCTTCTTTCTGTTAGGTCATACCTGCATCACATTAATGCTACCTATGAAAGTTAAGGAAAGTACAGTCTTTAATAATTTGTTTAGACCGTGTGGTGGTGAGTGGTATTTTCTTCCTCCTGTTCTTAATAGATACTCTCTCAAACATCTGAGATGCAGACCACGTCCTGAGAGCGATGCCAGGCTCCTCTCCCCACAGATTCGGGATGAACAGGACTGAGCTCTTAGTGTTGAGGTATTTTGATTTAAGATCAAAAAACATAACAAGGAATACAGTTAGATGATCTTGTTATTTCTCATGGCTTCTCAGGAAAAAAAATAATTGGGACAACAGAACAACAGAGTGGCAGAGCAGGGCCGGGTCGGAGGTGGGGGCTCAAGGCATTTTCATAGAATCATAGAATCACAGAATGGTTTGGGTTGGAAGGGACTTTAAAGATCATCGAGTTACAACCCTCACCTCCCACCAGACCAGGTTGCTCAAAACCCCATCCAGCCTGGCCTTGAACCCCTCCAGGGATGGGGAAGCCACAGCTTCTCTGGGCAACCTGGGCCAGGGTCTTACCCCCCAAATTTTGTAAGTAAGGCAGGTAGAGGGCAGGGATCTCTCTCCTCTTATGGGCTGAAAAATCTCATTGCTGAAACGAGCTCTGGGTGAAGCCAGCCCAGCCCAAGACCTTGCCAGCACTTTTCAAATAGGTCAGATCTCTTGGCTGCTGCTCCTGGGATCAGTCTTAGGGACATCATGAGCTCCAGACACCAGCTGGGCTGTCTCTGCTAGCCTGGCCATTTTCTGTTGAGACAGCAGTGCCAAGGAAGTCGGTTGGATGGTTTGGAGCCGAGTGAGTTCTAAGTCCCACAAATACTCTCTGTGTTGCTGTTGTTTACCCCAGTTTTCAGACCAAAAAACCTTCCACAGAGGTCATATTCAGCCTCCCCCCATTCCATTATGCCGTGACACTTGCCAGTAAGCTCTGTTTGTTAAACAAAGCTGACTGACATTTCTGAAAACCTTTCTTAATAGACCAGCCCCGTCATCGTAACCTCAGCAGCTGGATGCCTAAAGCTCACAGGGATTTGGGAGCAGTGATCAGCCACTCACTCTCCTCTGCAGAAATCCTCGCGGCTCTCTTGCTCCCAGAATATCAGCATCCCTTCTGCTACTGCACTAAGCAACACACTGGTCGGTGTTTGCTCTCCTCCACCCCAGGCAGAGGGCAAAACCGTGCGCCTAATACAATAATTAACTGTGCACGTAGGGGACATAATGGACTTCACACGAGGACATGGAAAGAGCTAGCAAAGGACCTGCCCCCTCCGCAGACACTGTGTGCCAAAGGAACCGTGTTCCCAAACATCTTCCATCTTTTATGTTCACACAACCTTTCAGATCAGCCCAAGTCCAAACTTCTGAGGGGCGTTTCAAAGATAAGGACCAAGATTTTGGCCAAGATTCGGTGGGTGGAAGAAGTCGCGGTGAAGATATCAGACCTCCCCACAGTGTTAGTGCTAAGCTGGTATGTTTGTTAAATTGCCACAGCAAGAGTCCTCGAGTCTGCAGTCTGCAGGAAAGTAAAAAAGGCTTATTTTGGTCAATAGGAACATTTTTCTGCTGTCAAATTGTGGTTCAAATTTGGCTCCTCAAATGGGACAGATGCAAGTACAATTTAGATTAAGACTAGGCACTAAGGGTATATTTCAGGCACTATCCAGCCTTACTGTAATTCCTTACAGTTCCTCTCTAGCAGATAAATAATGCATGTTCTTCTTGTTTTGATAACTCTATGGTATAGCCATTTATGTTCCTCCAGGGCCTGAATCTACAGACATGGATGCGCATTAGCCCCAGGCTCTTGAGACAGCTGTCACCCCACTGACAGTTACCCCAAAGCCCTGATTACGGAAATACCTGGGAGTTGTATTTAATGGGGGAAGCTTTAGATCTTGTCACACAGAAAATTCTTACCAACCAAAAATAACCTCATACCAGAGGCCATCTTCAGTAAACAAAAATAAAGTGAGGCAGATAAACAATCCTTAGGAGGAGAAAAATAAACAGATCAGTCATTAAGAGAAAATAGTTTTAAATTATTAATTTTTTACTATATATTTTTTTTAATTAATCATTCATTGTGTGAAAGCCCAATAAGTAAATAGCATGCTTGCTAAACTGCACCACCATTGATTTTTAAACAGTCTCAGGTCATGGCCTCCTTCATCTTTGAATCACCTATTGAAATAACTGATGTGCCAACTATAGGGATTCATCAGTCCAACCTCAGGGTCATGCCTCCCTGAGAGTTTAAATGATTTATCTTTCTGGTTTTGAGGCGTTTGATTTTACTTTATGTTTTACTTTGGACAGATGCTACTGAATTTGCCTAGAGGGGCTGTATTCAAAGAAGTGAAAGATGGCATTATGCAGATACATCTCTTTATTACCGCGCTTCTGAAACTTATGAAAATATTAAGCACATTATTGAGTAAATACCACTGGGAAATGAACTATAGAGCCCTGCTGACTTATTTTTTATTGTATTTAATACTTCAGGGGCAACTCTGCCAGAGACAACAGTCTGCACGTCGCTTCTGTCTCTATAGAACTGAGCCAGCCTCAGATCAGGGCTCCAGAGCAGAACGACCTCTTTCCCCAAGGTCTGTCCCCAAGGCCTTTGGTCTTCTGTTGTCTGACAGCACTTTGGGAGCACTTAGCCATTCTGGTGCCAAATCCTCACTTCTGCCTAGCTGAGGAGCGAAGTAATTAAATGAGCAGAGTGCCAGGGGTGGAGAGAAGGAAGGAGGAGTCGATGTCAAAGGGTTAAGAATGACTCTTCTCTCCTTCTGCAAAAAGAGGTCCCAGAAAGCCCCAGACAATTTACTTTAAACTCTCCTCCGGGGAAAGCAGGAAGCTGAGTTGAAGATACAAGTGATTCTTACCAGGGAGTTTTGCTGTGAATATCACAGAATCACAGAATGGTTTGGGTTGGAAGGGACCTTAAAGATCATCCAGTCCTACCCCCTGCCCTGGGCAGGGACACCTCCCACCAGAC
>JAOXJM010000023.1:86209694-86224806 GCA_026413425.1 Tringa solitaria | reverse complement strand
ACACTGTTCCTGACACAGGCCAGGATGCTGGTGGCCTTCTTGGCCACCTGGGCACTCTGCTGGCTCATGTTCAGCCAGCTGTCAACCAACACCCCCAGGTCCTTTTCCACCAGGCACCTCCAGCCACTCTTCCCCAGGCCTGGAATGTCCATGGGGTTGCTGTGACCCATCTTCCCCTGGCACAGACTGGCCTCCTCAGTTTTGTGGTAGAATACAGAATCTTTCTCCTTCCAGTCATGGCTTTGAATCTGGGTGAGTTTTGGGGGTTGACAGTAACCAACACCTCTTGAACAGGTTCTAGATAAACACTGCAGGCCAGACTGTCCTTGGTATGAGCCATTTTGTAACCCTTCTACCAGGATCTGAATGGAAACAGTAATAGCTGGTTTCACATTTAAGGGTAAATCATAGCTAGAGCACCATTCAAGTCTTCAACCAGAAACCAGGGAAAATTATCCTGATGCCATGAGCAGTGCAAATGACTCAGCGAGCAAACTGTCCCCACTGGCAAATGCAAAACAAATGGCTTAGCGAGCAATATTTTTATTAAAGGCAGAAAAACAAAATGCCTCCAACAGGCAGATACGCAGGGTAGCAATAAGTCATTCTCAAAGCATAACTGTAATTTATAGCCTTTTCTTCTGGAGAGAAAACAGCTACACCAGCTGGATGCCTTTCCCCTTCTCTACCAGTGTTTTCACCAATGATGTGAGATTTTACATCCCTTCAATGCCCTGGCTCAGGTTGTGGTGGCCCTCGGCTCTGCCCAACCCCTCCATCATCCACCAGCTCCTGTCA
Organism: Tringa solitaria; assembly: GCA_026413425.1. Classification (NCBI taxonomy): domain Eukaryota; kingdom Metazoa; phylum Chordata; class Aves; order Charadriiformes; family Scolopacidae; genus Tringa; species Tringa solitaria. The sequence continues at coordinate 86,224,008 of JAOXJM010000023.1, read as the reverse complement.
GTCCTTTCTCCTCCATGCCCATGCCCCTGTGTCACCTACAGAACATAAGGACATTTCTCCTCCTGCCTTTCGAGGTGGTGGAAAGGACTCAGTGGGAAGACGCCCGGTTCTGCCTGCTGCTTTCTGACCAGCCCATGAAAAAAAAGCAGTTTCACCCACCTTCAAGAGCAAAGGCAGCTGGAAAACAACCCTGGGAGCAGCAGGACATGCTGGTGGCTTTCCCACCTCTCAAGAAAAGCAACTTCTGGGAGGAAGGTGAAAAGGAAGGGGGCGGAGGTGAAGGGAGGAACGGCATCCCAGAGTCAGTCCCCTGGCAGGAGGGAGGACAAACACCTCCAGATGCCCAAGCAGAGTCACAACCCTGAAACTTGAGAGAAAACAAGAAAACTCAATTAGTGTCATATTTTTCCTTTTTTTTCAGGTTTAGAAGCTCCCAGGGGGTGAAAATGTAGCCTACACAAAGCCTAGGCAATATTATGTTTTATCAAGAGCAGAATAAAAAAGAATTTAAGGATTCCTTGTTTCCAATGGGAAAATCATCCCTGTCTTGTACTGCAAGTACATCTCAACAAAGAATGCTGCTGCTGCTGACAAAAGCTCATGCAAACTTCTGAAGGAATGATCCCCAAGATCCTTAAATATTAACTTTATAGGACTCGGTTAATGTCTCTGCTGCAGGAAACTGTAAGGTTGATAGAGGTGGGATTGGCAAGTTCTGAACCAGCTCTTGTAATAGCAAGCAGCTCTCTAGAGCAAATAGCATCATTATCAATAAAAATGACATTTCATTTACTGCAGGTTTTGTAAGAATGCCTATGCTGTTCGCAGAAATCTGCTGTTCATTGGAAAAGCCAGCAGTTCTCAAAGTAGTGAGAGAAATTACCTGCCCTGCTGTGTACCTACAATTTACTTTCCGTTCCTTCATTTAGCTGCCTTGATAGCAAAACTTATTTACCTAAATTACTGCAGCCTACTCAGGCAGACACAGTTCTATCAATATAAAGGTGTTAATATACTTATAGGTGGTACCAACTAATACTCATATCAATTTAGTGGTTATACAGATTTAAATACATGCATACTTCTCCCACAATCACAGAGCAGAGGCAAGCCTTCTGCGTAAACAACAGCGACAGTAAGAATGCACAATAGTTGGTAAACTTTTATATCAGCTTGATTTCACCACTAAAGTTGAGATAAAAAAATACCCTCCAGGCTACTAGCAGCTAGAAAAGTTTTTAAGGTAACAAATGGTGTTTTGCTGGTTCATTTATTTTAACTCCAGAGCTAGACAAATTTCAGAGAGTGCACACTGACAACATGACACTTTGACTGTGACCATTACAATATTGTTTGATCCTGTCTCTCTTCTTCTAGAGACAATTTGTGGGTTTTTTTCTTAGCAGAACACAAAAAGAGTGTGTCTGCCTTGGGGCAGCACTAGGGCAGTGGGGTTTGGCTCACCATGACGTGAAATAACCAATAAATAGATGGAAATATTACAGCAGAGCTGGCAATTATCAGTTGATAATGAAACTGTCACGGATTATCTAAGAGGCAACTTGTCTGGCCACGCAGAGTTCCCAGTAATCCATAACTTTAGATTACCTTGTCACCTAATAGTTTAACATGGATTCAATAACATATTAAACTTCGCTTACAATGGAGAGGCCATAAGTCAAAGCGTTCTTCAAAAATTTACCACTGAAATTTTTATAACATCTTGATAAATTATGCGGTTAATTTGATCACATTTTCTTAAAACCAAGAGCTTTTTGAAGCTCGGAGCACGAGGTAACCGTTCGGATCAAGACAAAAGGAGGAGTGGGGAGCACAACTCCCCCATTTCAGAGAACGCTCTTCCTAACTGCAATCAAAGCCATCAAAGGCTCCTTTGTAGAGGAGGTGAGAAATTTTTCAATTAATGGTTCCCACCTACCCAGTTCCAAATCTTGTCTTGCTAAAATATTTTTGTGGAAAAGACTTAGCCCTGATAGATTTCTTCATATTAAAACCAAAAAAAAAAAGGAAACGCAAGTTTTCAAAATGCTGGTTTTACTTGAAGAAAAAACTTACAATTTGTCTATTCAAAGTATTTGGTTTTGAAATTCAAGCAAAACCACCATATACTTTCACCTGAGCTGTATGCTCTAAAGATTTGAAATCACAAACGCTTTTGAGATTTTAATTTTGCATTGTAACTAAAAGCAACGTTTTTTGAAACTTGAAAATTCTCCCACTTGCCTCTCTATTTTTTTTTTCCTCTGAGAATTAGGACAAGTCTGAATAGTTTCAATGGACATAGAAGTCACAGGTAGAGACAACTGTCAAGAGGATGTTTCGACACAGTCTCATCTTTTTTCCCCCAAACAAGTTTGGAGCAAAATAAATAAAACTTCAAAGACAGTGATATGATTCCATCTAATTTTTCTTATCAGCTTTGACCCCATTACCTTTTCTTCCACTAACATACTGCCTGCTCTCTCTTTCTATCTTAATCTCTCCAGGTTTGCAAAAAACGCTTGGCTACAAAAATACTACATGAGAAAAGTCAAATATCTGAGTAAAAGATAAACCCAGCTCATTAGTGATTTGCTGTCCAGGAGGGGTCACCGTGCTCCTCGTGCTAAATCATTTCCACGGGCAATGTATTGCAAACTTACCATGAATATATTGAGACAGAAGAAAGAAATTGCTGTAGCATTTTAAAGCCACAAAAAAACCCCAAAACCAAAAAAAAACCACCTTTACGAAAATTGTAGATACTAAATGTTATTGGTTCTACTAAATCTGAGATCACGCAAGGCTGAGAGTCTGTCCAGTGAGAACCAGAGAGATGTGTCCCCATAACTCTGATATAGTGCAGCTTTACTGCACCTTTTTCTGAAGCACAAGATGGGGACCTTATTAAAGGAAGCCCATAAATTCATCCCATACTACACTTACTTACAAAGAAATAAAACAAGTCTTACTTTTCAACACGTTCTGCCATTTGGAAGAACACGAGCAGCCAGTAGATTTTAATCTGTCTTTTGCAGAAAGAAGGTATCTACTCGATCTCTTTTGATACAACTCTCAGTGGAAATAGATTTTATGTCAACAAAATCACTTATTTTTACCTCCGAATGATGCCTTGAAAAAGATGTGATATTAAAGGTTTATTTCTTAGCTGAGAGAGGAAAAAGAGTAAAAAAAAGAATGGGACTATTATTCCGTAGTCAATCTGAGTCTGTCTAACCACTACCTTCCTCTCTGGGTTATGACTTTCAGTTCTAGCACCAATAAATTTCAGAAGGTTTATTGTGTTGCAGTTGGGAACCTCAGCCCTGTTATGGCTGGTTATCTCAGTCTCACGATTGTTTGATATAACCTAATCCATTGGTAGTTACTTTCCCACTTAGGACCACGGCCCTTATTTCCCCTCTGATGCAAGAACAGACAGAAAAATAGACAGCGAAGCAAAGTCAGGTCACAGACTCCACATCAGAGAGGTCGTAGTCAGAAGTTCTCAATGCAATAAGCAGCATCAATAAAACTTAAATTAATCATAACTGACAGTGCAATGCAATAAATAAATAAATAAATGGAAGGTTCAAACACAACACTGATACACTGGGAGAAGAACAGTTCAATGCTTCTCCCAGGGGAGAGAAATTAAATTCCTCGCTCTCTAAGCAGCAGAGATGATGAAATTCGGTTCCCTGCAGATCTGTGTCTCGAGACTGTGCTCTCCTCTGGACTCTCTGATGTCTAAGAAACATCAGCTTCTCCCCTGGTGGGGCATGAACCTTCTACCTCCTCTGCCCGACCAACTATTTTCACAAAGCTTGTATAATCCAGTAAGGACAGTGCCGTTTGGTTCTGTGCCACATATATGTACTCTGAAAGGGGTTTTTTTACAGAGCTGAGAAATCAGGCTTAGCAATGCAGTGTTTTCCCTCTTAAAGTACTTCAAAAGCTTTGCCCTGCACCATGGCTTGGTGAGGTGCTGCAGGGCTTGCCCCTCCTTGGTCCTCTGCTTGCCAGGACCAGCAGCGCTCCCCTCCTCAGGCCACTCTCCCTGACTGCAGCCTGCCCCCCCGCCGTAATCCTGAAAAACATTCCCAGGAAATGCTGAGCGGGAGAATTATATTGCATGGCCACGTGTCATTTACACACAACAACCAGAAAAACACGAGGCAACTTTAGGAAGAGTGAGCCTTTGTAAGAGAAATCTTTCAAGCTTTAATTTCATCCTGCTACCAGTGCTGTGGGGCTCTGAACTTCATCAGAAAAGATGCTTCTTAATGATTCAGCTCTGGGAACTCCAACTGATTTGAAGGAGAAAATGTACCCTTTGAAAAAGATCTGATGGGAATCTTCTCTTTCAAATCACTCCTCAAGACCCGCTTCTGCTGTGACATCCATCAGCCAAATGAAGTTAGCAGCAGTCAGGGACAACCCAAATTCTTTATGAAAGGTGTTTTTTAGTGATTCAGAAACACCATGCTGGGCCCATATGATAATTTATATCATCTTCTGATATCATCCTCACCTTCTTTCCTTCCTTCCTATGTCTTTCCTCCGTAAACTTATGTGTTATCTTTTTTACAAGACCTCATCCTCCTCTGGGGTTGGGACAGCAGGAGATGCTGGTCGGATTGTGCTAATCCTGCAGCTGAAGTTCTGCACCAATATCTGTGTGGGTGTCTGTGTACACATACTTATAGGCATGTATAAATGCTCACAGGCAAGTATGTATATGTATATGCATATATGTATATACACACACCCACACACGCCTCCACACAGACCCTCTCTGCTCTCAGAAAAATCACCTGGAGCTTCCAAACACGAAATGATTCACGCTTTATGTATATTTAAAAATCTGAAAAATCAAAAGTAAACAAGCCAAAATTCTCTTAAGTAAATGTTTAGTATCTGATGGGAAGAATGTTTGGTTTTTAAGCGATATGAATAAGTTCCCTTAAATATACATAACGGCATGACTTAAGAAATGAAATATACTTAGCAGGATCAAATAAGAGATTACATCTGTCAGAAGAACTCTCTCTAAGGAAAGTGTTCAAACACAAAACTTTTCATACTTTTTTTTTCCCTTGGAAGTCAGGCAAGATAAAACGAAATGTGTCATCATTCTAAGTGAATTTTAAGAGTTACCGAATCACTGCTGGTTTTACTACCTCTATAGACATTGCAGAATTGCTTACAATATGAAGGATGTTTGCCAATAAAGCAGCAGGAAAAGCATGACAAGCTAAGCTGAAAATGCCTTTAGGCTCCTAGTGTGAGGGACAGGGGTTGTTTATTGGTGTGGATGAAATCACTGAGAGCTTTGCCACCACGACTTCGCCCAGGCCACCGCGCTGGGACACGGAGCAGGGTCTCAGTTTGGGTACCTGGCTTGACCATTTCAGCTGGTCACACTGGTGCGTGGAAAAAATAAGCAGAAGTTGATATTTCAGTGTTGAAATATCAGCACATTTACATTTGGGACCAAAATTTTTCAGTTTGCATGGGCGGGTACGGATGGAGTCTGGCTCCGTTTACACAGGTGACCCCAATAAAGCCAGTGATGTACCTGAGAGCAGCTTTACTGGTTACGCAGCAAGCTCCCAGTTCACTCACAAGTACAATATGCTGCTCCAGGGGCTGCTCCCCACAAAAAGACTATTGCAGTTGAGACTACAAACTTCTCCATTTGGATGCCCAACTTCACATGCTTCTTTAAGGGGTTCCCAGTGACTTCTCTCCAGTGCTGAGTAACTTCAGCTGAGATTCACGCTTTGCCCATGAACGTAAAGGACAGCAGAGCATAGCCCCAGTCCCATAAAGACTTCAGGTGGCTGCTTCATGGAGTCCTGACCCCAGCTTTAAGCACAGAACCACTGTCCCTCCCCACCCAAAAGCTCTTCAAAGGTGTCACATCCAGCTGAATGCTACATCGGTGGCAGATTATTTAATAAAAGCAGCAGAGTGGAACTGGAAATAGTAGAATCTGGGGGTTACCGCTGAGATTTAGGAAGTCTTTGGAACTGCCTGCTCACAACCCTGCAGACATTAGAGCTCTCCACTTCCAAAGCCACCCAGGGACTTTGCCCACCTAAAGGACTTTCAGCCACATACCAGCAACCAGGGGGGAGGTAAAAGCTGATGCAGTGGTTTGATACTACATGGGAGTTTCCTCAACGAAGCTGAATTCCCCTAATGCCTGAAAAAAAAACCCCACAAGTGGGTTTCACCCTGTTTGGACAGCATGAAGCTGTCTCCTAGACGAGAGATCTCCTGTCCATGCCGCCCTTCAGATTCCCAAATAGCATTTCCCTTACCAGGTAACAAGGAGCACTCTCAAAATTCACTGTTATCACAGTACGTATGAGCGAATATCAAGGTCAGACACAGCCAGTTTGTAAAGCTGAGTTATGCTAAACAGAAACACTATGCTATAAATTACAATATTATACTAAAACCTTTGCTGTTGGCAAGCCTCCAGACATCTTACTATGTCTCAGAACGGATCTGAAGGTGAGGATTGCTCATCACCTCCTGTAAATCAGGCTAATAAATCAGGCGTACGCGGTAAAACGGCTTTTTGTATTAGAAGCCCTCGGTTGCCACACAGACTGAGCAGCCGCTCAGAGGACGGTAGTAGCTGCCGTGGTTGAAACCTCGTCGTCCACAGCTCCCATTTCAAGCCCTTTGTGGCATTGTGGAAATCAGTATAAAAAACACGTGGCAGAAATCATTGCGATACACTCAAAGATGAATAAAATCTGGGACAGCTGTCCCAAGTTGATGATTTAGAACACATAAAAGGTATAGAAATCAGCTGTTAGGGAGTTAAAGGCTGTCAAGAAGATTGCAAAAGCTGCACAAAAAAAGGCCAAAGCTCACCTCTTTTCATCTGCCTTTATTCTAGCTGTCTACTTGTTTCTTGGATCAGGGAGTGCATTTGTGGCCAAATCTCCCAGCTAAGTCCTGGATTTTCTCTAAGGACTTTCTCATCTCCCCGAGTAAAACCTCAGCTGGCACCTTGGACTTCCCTGCCCGTAAGTCACCCAAATGCCCATTTCTGTCTGTCTTTCCAACACCAAAAAGAGATGTCACCCACTCAGCTACTTTCTGCTGTTGCTGAACTGCAGACCAACGCCAAGTTTTCACGCATGTGCTAAATATTTTGCATAATGAAAGAGTTCAAATACTCTGTTACAATAGAGTAGAAAAGCTCCTGACCAGAATTTAAACCAGCTTATTAAACCAGACTTGACACGTCTCCAGAACAACATGAACCAAGTGATGTTCCAAAATATGTCCTGAAAAATCACTATGACCAACAGAAATTACTGCAAAATGACATTATCTGTGTAACTAGCAGGTTTTCCATGTATCCTTACGCTCATAATTCAGTTTCAGCACAGCTTAAGTATTGCTTTTATTGTCAAAAAAAACCCAAATAAACTGCCCCTGTTCCAAGAACAAAGTCACCTGAGGGTGTTCCAGCTTCTGCCTCTTTACACCATCAAAAGGACAAAGAACTATCTCTTGGTTACTCAAAAGTAAACAAATCCCACAGATTGTCCTTCACTAGAGGGGAATTTGAGGGGTGTTAGGTGTTCAGAAGCCACACAGACTCCCACAAAATTCTCTCTCTACTGTCTCGTGGTAAAGTCTATGTCCCCAGAGCGCATCTGACTGCCGAGGGAGTAAGCCACAGGAAAAGGATTTATTTTATCCCCTTTTAAATACTCATGTAGAGTTAAATAAATGTGTGCCACACTCTTCTGCAGCCAAGTACGTGGGAAGAGCAGGGCACGTGTTGCCACTGAGCTGGGGAACGGCAAGCCAGGGCTGGCTTCACCAAAGCCCCTTAAACTGGGACAAGGATGAACCTCAAGTGTCCTGTGGAAGTCCTTGGAGTTCACCAGACACCCCTCTGGCTTTCCTTTGTGGACCTTATTTCACAAGGCACTCGTTTAAGGAAAAATGAATAAATAAATTAAATCTATCAACTTGCAAAAGAAATCTAAAGGAAACTAAAGTTTCCATGAGTCTCTCAACTCTTGCAGCCTCCCTAAGAAGGAAAAAAAATTGTAATAAATGCCTACCATTTGGCGCAATGCAGTGTATTCCAAGGGCGAGAACTTTTGTTCTTCAGAATTATTTTTATAATGTCATCTCTGGCAGGAATGATTTAAGAGCTTCCAGATAAAGGAATGAATTTCATCAGAGGCAGAGAGATCACCTCAAGTCTCCCTTTAGCTTCTTCTAGATGAATAAAACACCCTCCCCAGCCCTCTCCAGCATCTCGCTGCTACCCTCAGAAGCAGGACAAACAGGACCTCACAGTTTCAGAAAAGGAAGGCTGTCACAGCATTTCAGGTGTCTTGCATGTAAGAATTGCTACTTGCCCTTGCCAATGGCTAATTGCCATTCCTACTTGTATGTAGGAATCCTCTCTCTAACACTCTCTAAACTCCCTCTGAACTTATGCTTCTTCCAATGCTACACAGAGTGAAGTTTCACCTAAAAGACTTCAATAAAGCCAATTCCAAAGAGATTTCAGTACAAATCTCCCTCTCTGGATAGATTCCTGCTGAGTCTTGCCCACCAGGCAATTGCTTCTCCAGTATCTATTAGTTCTTCTTAGTAAACTCAAATAAATAGGCAAAGGAGAACTGGAGCTTGGAAATCATTTGCAATTTACTCCTTCAGCCAACAGAAGCAGCTGCTAAAAGAGTACATGAATGGGATCTTCCCTCATTGTAACCCTTCTGAGTAGTCCAGTAAGGAAAAGGAATTCTAAATATTGCACACTCCTAGCCATGAGTCACCCCAAAAAGCACAATGCCAGGTGGGCAGGGGGTAGGCTTGCAGAATTCCTTCAGACAGGAGCAAGGATGAACCTGAAGTGTCCTACACAAGTTCCTGAGGTCCATCAGGCACCACTCTAGCTATTCTTCATGTAGCTGATTTTGAATATTGAGGTATTCTTTTCTATTCTACCAGGATCTTCTCACGTGGAGATGTTGGACGTGGAAGTGTGTTTTGTACAAGTCTCCATAATCTCCATAGTCTCCGTTGTCATCCTAGTTCCTAGATGGACAGCAGAGGAGCAGCGTCGTTGGGTCCTCTGATAAGGAAGGCCTCAGCTCACATGGCACCTACATCTCCTAACAGCTTATGTTAAAGAAAGAGGAACTCAGGCCGGCACGTGTTCAGGGAATACTGGTTAGAGAAGTGGAGAAACGGAAATTCATCTTATAAAGGGACGCAATTATGAAATTACTTATTCAGCTTAAAAAAACGCAAAGATGCTACATCCTGAGACAGGGCATGATTGCACTACACATACATCAGGGAGAAAACACAAGACAACTTTCCAAGCTCACAGACAGCGTTGGCATACGAAGAAAATGGTTACTCGGAAATGAGATTGCCAGCCATCTGGAGACTGAAGTTCTGGAACAGATTTCCAGAAAAAAAAAAAAAAAATACCAGGAACAAAACAGAAACCCCCAATCATTTTCCAAGACTGGGCAGGATGTGTTTGCAGAAGGGGATTATTTGGCATGGTTTTTCACAAGGAAATCCACCATAGTGCTGTACCTGCTGCCCCCGAGGTAGGAATAAACATTTTTAGGGAATCAGAGCACTCAAAGGCAGTTCAAGCAAACCATTGGTCACGTCAGCCTCCTGTGAGGTACAATAAAGCATTATATGCAAACAGTGCAACATAGTTAGGAAAAATTGCATGTGAAGTATTTAAGCAGGAGGAAGCAGACAAAATGAAAGCTTTAAATGCTCATTTAGGGAAAAGAGCTATCTACCATGCTCAGCATATTGAAAGGCAAGGAATGCAATTAGTGCTTGCTGCTGTATTTCAGGAGTCCTTGATCATTTCTTCTTAGCATGTAATTTACATATTCATACTGGAAATGCTATTTGTTTGTCCATTGCATTACTATTCTTTGATAAGCACGTGTCACTAATGCATACGAATAAGGAGCTTCCACCTGTCTGCTAGGAAACACAGTTTTTTAAAGTTATTTACGTGAGTCATATTCAGTCTGTTTCATACCCTAATTAATCACCTGCCTAATTAGTGGACACCTTTCCTTCCTCCACACCAAGCAGGCAGAGGAAGATCCCGAGAGCAGAGCTAGCACTGCTTACAGCGTGCTGGGTAATAACATGAGACTCTTTGATGTGATGAGCAACAGAAAGCTGTGCTGCAACTGTACCCATGCGCCTCCTCCAGGCACCACCTTGTGCTCAAGCTCCTTAAAAAGAATGGAAGTTAAACCCCAGCTTTTAAGAAAATCAAGGCTTGGGAGGCAAAAAGAAAGTCCAGGAGAGTGGCAGGAGAGCTGGTGATGCCTCCGAGCGGGGCTGGCTGGCAGCTCAGCCTCCCGTTGGCCGGAGATCTGAGTGACAGCAGCCACCTGAGTCCTCTGGCACGGGCCAGCCTTTGGCCACTCAGTCCATAGTGAAGAACAAGGCTAACTCCATGTAACCAACAGAAGGGCCATGAACATAAATATTTTAAGACACTTTGGTCAGCCTAAAGGTCCATTTGTGGCTGTAGCCAGTCTCTGGCAGTGGCTCCCAGCAGATGCTACTGCCAGGAACGTGGCACACGGAAGGCCCTGTTGACCACAGCGGATCTACCCAGCGTGCAGGTGTTGGAGGCTGCTCTCTGCCAGAGCTCATACTTGATGGCCTTTCTTTTCCAAACCCATCCAAATTCACCCAACGCGTTTCCACTTCTACATCCAACACGTGGTATGGCAATGAGTTCCTGAGCTGTATTAACAAGCTGGGTGGAAAAATCCTTCCTCTGGCTCGTTTGAAGCCAGATGTCTAATGGCACCAGTAGGCTGCCCACTCTGCACAGGCTGTGAGAGACAGGGAATGATCGCCCTCAGCTGAACCGTACCACGTACCTCCCAGTAGTCTCTTCCCCAGGCTAAAAGCCATAACTCCTTTAATCTCTCCATGTGCAGAAGCCATTTCAGACTCCTGGTTAACCTCACCGTCCTTCTCTGTATCTTTTCTAGCTCTACTGTACCTTTTCTGAAATTAAGGGATCAGAAATCAGCTCCCTATTCAGCACCCCGTATATGCAACAGTGACAAAGTGATATTTTACCTTCCATTCCTTTCCTTTTTTTAACATAATTTCTAACATTCCACTTGCCTTTCAATTATCATTGATCACTAAAACGATATTTTCAGAAAATTACGTATAATAACTTCAAATTGTTAAAGCTAATAGGAAAATTATCACCATGTGCATATATTTGGGATTGTTTTTTCCAGGTGCATTACTAAAAGTATATGGGCCCCAGACTTCATCTGCCATTTTTTATTTTACAGTAAATTAATACAGTCAATTAATAATCCTTCTAATGCTCTTTGCAGTTGGTCTGAGTTTTGTCTACTCTGAAATATTTTGCCTGATCAAGCAGAAGTTGTCACCGCATCACTCACCCCCTTGCCCAGATCATTTATGAACACACTAATTTAGTGTCCTAAAAGTGTAACACTTTAAGTGTGCGATACACTATTATTTAGTGTGTTAGTTACCACAGGGTCTGGGATTGTGGACACTACTTTGTAGTGTGAAATAGAGATCATTTACTCCTACCCCGTGTCTTCTTTTGCCACTTCTCAACCATCCAAAAGAAAAAAAAAATATAGTTTAAACCATAGGCTGGAAGGTGCCGCTAATTGTTCAGCAAATTCAGCAGGGAGCTCACTGGGTACATACCGGGCTCAAGCTTCTTGATGTCATCAGTTTGATTCTTCTCTTTCCACTGGCTTTTCTAAACCCTCTTCTGGTGTCACTTCCTATTGAGAGAGCTCCTCAGACTCGCTTCCTATAAAGGAAGGTTTTATGGCAGGACATCTTCCCCAATGAATGTCAATGAAAAGAATTCATTTTAAGTTTAGTTCCCTACTTTCAGGGGCCTCACCGTGATTCCCTTCTAGTGAGTTTGAGATGTCAGTATCTTTATTTAAAATCAGCTCCTCTAGTTCTTATCTCTTCATTTTTAGACTTCTATTACTGGTAGAAAAGTACTCATATTCATGAGTTTTTCCAGTACATATGAACATGATAAGCTGCCTATTTCTGCATCTCATGCTTAAATAGATTTTAAGTTTTTTTAATAATGAGCAGCAAAAACAGGGACCTTGTTTGCCTACACACGATCAGTTACACAACCTCATGTTTTGTATCCTATACCTAAATGTAGGAAATACTCCATCCCAGATGATCTAACAACCCCAACAATGAAGGATAACAGCACAAGGAATAAATTCAAGACAGATAGCACTTTTAATCTTATGTAAATTAGTTGTTCCCCCCTCAAAATGAACAGTATTTAAATTAGACTACATTATTTAGGCACAGCCTTAAATGCAGAAAGCAGATTTATGTTTCTGCTCTGGGTTTATCATAGGTCTCTGAACACACAGCAAATGTTCAGTGTCATATTTATACTGCCACACGCTGTGATTTTTCCTGGCTGAGACCCCAGGGAATGTGCCCTCTGCTCATCTGCAGTCGTGAAAGTATTTAAGCTGCCATTTGTGCAGCAAACCAGCAGAAGGGAATGAAAGCACTAAACCATCCTTCTCAAACCACACAAAATAGCCTGGCTGAAAGTAACACCACCATTTCAGTGCTCACTCACAAAGAGGAGACACTGCGTTCTCTCTCTCCAGTGATACTTCTTTCACAATACCTCAATGTTAGATATTGCTTTGATGATGAATCTGACAAACGGTTTCTGCTCACACTTCAGCATCCCCACATTTGTCAGCGACACATGCCCAATGACAGGACAAGAGAGAACAGGCACAAACTTGAACATGGGAAGTTCCATCTAAAAATGAGGAGGAACTTCTTGACTTTGAGGGTGGCAGAGCCCTGGCAGAGGCTGCCCAGAGAGGTGGTGGAGTCTCCTTCTCTTGAGACATTCCAAACTGCACAACTGAGAGGAACCTCTAGGAGAAAGGCCAAAGGTGGGAAAAAGAAGGGTGCCCATTCTGTGGACCTCATCCCTCAGCAGCACAGGCAGACAATGACTGAGCTTCCAAAGTTCTGAGGGGCCACAGAGCCACCACACTGACCAGCACTGGGGAAGGAGCAGCACTGGGATGTCACACCTAAGGAAATGCTGCTTCAGATTTGGGCACCTTTTTTTGACTTATCCCAGTACAAAAGCCCCTACCTGCCAAAATCTACAATCCTTTCTCAGTACTGGCCTCAGTGGGACTACTTACACAATTAAGGACTAATTGCATGAGAAGGGATCGCTTGATGAGGTTCTTAGACTTACATGTTTCTGGTCAAGTCATCAACCCATGTAAATTAGCACAGCTTCAAAGAAATTAGTTAAGTGATGCCGAAGGTCTGGCTCCTACTATTTGTGTGGTTTAGAGGGATGGTAATAGAGACAAAGAGATTTTGTCTGAGAAAATTGTGTCTCTACCAACATATTAGAATTCTTGTCAGCAGACTAACAGGTAAAGTAGGGCGGTAAGGTATCATTTATTTGGATTTTCATTAAGTTCTCTTAAGGAAACTAATTAGTCATGGGTTAAATGTCAAATCTCTGTCCTGGGATTTGAAACTGATTAAAAGTTTCTCTACAATTCACTACAAAGGGAGAGAATTCAGGTATGCAAATGGTGAGATTTTAAAAGTAGCTTTAGAAGGGCAGTATTATTTAGTATATTTAAGTTATTAGTAAACTATCAGGAGATTATTTGCTGGGAGTCTATTTGGAGGACACAAAAAAAATTAAGGTGCATCAAGTCTGAAGGAGTTTTGAGGAATTAAAAGGGATGTAAGTACATAAGCAGATAGTTATCATTTCTAAGGGACAGTGGAAGACCCTGCTCTTAGAGTGAGCACTGTCACCAGCTGTCCTGTCCTTCATGTACCTGAATAGCGGCTTGAGCAATTTAAAATGAGCCTCAGCTGAAAAGTGGGAGAAGCCCATCTCCTTTCATAGAAAACATCAGTTTGTGTGGTCATTCCTAAAGCACAAGTCAACACTGGTGCCCCTCTCCTATGAGGACAGGCTGAGAGAGTTTGGGTTGTTCAGACTGGAGATGAGAAGGCTCCAGGGAGACCTTATTACAGCCTTTCAATACTTAAGGGGGCTTATGAGAAAGATGGAGGAAGACCTTTTACCAGGGCTTGTAGTGATAGGAAAAGAAGTAATGGGATTAAATTGAAAGAGAGTAAATTTAGATTAGATATTAGGAAGAAACTCTTTCCTGTGAGGGTGGTGAGACACTGG
>JAOXJM010000023.1:86178665-86191089 GCA_026413425.1 Tringa solitaria | reverse complement strand
CCACAGCTTCTCTGGGCAACCTGGGCCAGGCTCTCACCACCCTCACACCAAAGGAAGTTCTCCCCCAGATCTCATCTCAATCTCCCCTCTGTCAGTTTGAAACCGTTAGCCCTGGCCCTATCGCAACAAGCCCTGCTAAAAATTTTGTCCCCATCTTTCTTATAAACCCCCTTTAGGTACTGGAAGGCCTAAAGGTCTCCCCAGAGTCTTCTCTTCTCCAAGCTGAACAGCCCCAACTCTCTCAGCCCAAAATGATATATATATCATATATTTATATGTGCTGCGTGGACCGAGATTATTTGAAGAGGAATTCAAACTTCAAGCTTCAAACTAGAATGCCCATGGACATTCTAGTACAGAGACCTACAATAAAATATCTTGTGAGCTTAACTTCAATAGCAAGCCAACACATATTCTAAACCAAAGATGATGCATTTGTGAAGCTGAAGAGTATTCTACACATCCCCAGGTATGCGGAAAGTGCCTGTGTAAATTTTAGGCAAAAAAAATAATTTCATATTACAGTTAAAAATAATGAAATCTATTACACTTAAAAAACCACAAAATATTGTTTGACCGAAAGAAAAACCACCCAAGCCTTTTTCTGTGTATCTTGCAAGACTTTTGAACTGATCCTGATTATTTGTTATTTTACATAAGTGTTTAAAAATGTTGGTCCCACAGGGTTACTAACTACAACACCAGTCTGCCCCACAGCTACTTCACAACTGCTTAAATGTTCCTTTACAAATTAGTTGCCTCTACTTCTGAATTAATTTGATATTTCATAGCAATATTGCAAATCTCCAGATTCATAGTCCAAGCATGTTCACAAATGCTCTTTTGAGACAGAGCTTTCAGATAATAGCCCTCTCTACCTCGCTAGAACTAGCGCCCTGATACCATCTGCTTTGACAGCTTTTCTTCCGTGATCCCTTTTTCTGGCATTTGCTATGCATTGTCCTCCTGTCTCCGCAGGTCTTACCTGCTCCATTTTCTCCCTCTGGCATGTAGCCATTTTTGATTAGGGAGCCTCCAGAGCTCTTCAAAAGCATTTTTATAGGCAATTTTTCCCGTGAACATTTTCTCCTGGTTGATCTTTGAACTGTGATTTGGCTTTTTGCCTGCTGTACCACTTACATTTCCACTAACCCAGCTGCTGTTGCAATTGCAGTGGCTATTATAAAAGTACCTACCTCAGACATCCCTGCAAAATTATTATCATTTCTTATTATTAAGATATCAATTCTTTAAATCTCAGTTACTAAGTGATCTACTTTGGGTGTTTAGTTACTCATTCCCAAGTCACAGTACACTATTTCATTGATTTTAAAGCCTAGAAAAATCTTCAATATTTAGGATATAGACAAAACCCAGGATCTTCAAAGGCAAGAATGTGAACTCTCACGTTGGAAAAATTGAGGGGTAACAAATGAAAGCTTGCCGAAAGAGGAGAGAAAACATCAATTTCTGTTGCCTTTTCCAGTGACTTCTTATGTATGAAGAAAAAGTCTCGGCACAAAAGTTAGGGAGACATTTCCAACACTGTCTCACTTGCCCATTTAAGGTTATCACTGTGTCACTATGTGTTTCTTTCTACCTCTCATTCCCCTGAGCAGATGAAAGCACACATAGTCCCCTGCTGTCAGCTGCCCTGGTCTGAACCAGCCATCTCTGCTGCCTCTTCTCACACAAAATTCTTACAAGTCATAATTCAGCTAATTTCTGAATTGTCACACCCTGCCATAGCCATCCTTACATCTCTTGCTTCCAGCATCTGCCACTTAATCTTAGGACATCTATATTTAAAACAAGCATCTGTTACATGTACCTTTACAGTTGTTTTGTGTATTTATCATCTCAGATTAATAGGCATAATTAACAAGAATCTTAAAGTCATTAAAAAGATCTGCAACAAAACCAAAGTTAGACCTTGCTCCAAAAATTTAAAAGACCGGATGCCATGCACTGAATTTTTTTTCTTTTGAAAAAGATGAAGCTCATCCAATGACCAGCCTAGAGTTAAAGTGATCAGTTCTTTATCTTTTCCTCCACCTGCTGTGCAATATTGAGATCTCTGCTGAATTGATGGCTTAAGGGGTGAAAGACTAAGGAAAGGAAATCTCCAGTCTGTTTAGAGTCAAACTATGGATTTCCTTGATGCAGGAGATTCGAATTATAGGGTGAAGTCTAATACTGACTGCTCGGGTAATTTTAGGAAAGCTAACACTTGTTACATTGCAAACCCAATTAATCTTATGCTTCCAGACATCAAACTGCAGTATGTCAGCCCTGCTGAAAAAGCAGCTGTTTTTTCCCCATGTCATAACGTTGTGACACCAGGATAGGTTCAGTGTAGTTAAATAAATAACATGTAAGGGAAAGAGCATCTTTTCTTTAAAAAAAAAATATTTTCTAATTCAAGCTTATACAGACAATTTTTAAGTATTGATATTTAAAAGTCATCTTTTATCCACTGTGTGATTTCCATTACATTAACAGAAATGCAAGCGAGCAGACAAATTCCAGTAATAGGATGGATAAAAACTGCCCAGGGGAAACACCGAGAAGCATACACGTATGTTCATTCCCAGTCATTGTGAACTTCTAAGAAAATATAGACTGGAGAAAATATGACTATTATTTCCTTCCTAACTCACAAAAGCTCAGATGCCATTTTAAATAACAACAAACTGAAACTTAGTAGTAAAATTGTTAAGCATGTAAATTTTAATTGCTTATAGTATCCTAAGCTACACTTTAATTATCACATTCTGCAAGATAACTATCTTAAGTTATGAATTTCTTTATAATTTATTCTTAAAATATTCCTTCTTTTGACATATAAACTTTTGGCAAAGACTTATTGCTTCCAGACAATAATTCCAGGCCATTTCCTCACAAAAAATGCATCACTTGAAGGCCTCTCCCAGGAGTCATTTAAGCCTTTCTGTCATGCTCATACCCTTGAACAGAGACTGTGACTTGTTTAATTTTCAGGTTCTGCGGAGCACAGAACATGAGACATTTCAGTGACACCTACCACAGAGAGCAGATGTAAACTTTATTTCTACTAGTCTTAACCCAACTTTCTCCCTGACAGTATTATTAATATCAGTATGCACCATGACTTAGGGCTTCATTCAGTTGTGACCAAAGACAACCACAGTCTCTTCACCGATTTCAGAAGCAACTGTATTAAGTTCTTTACAGTTTTACAGAAATGGCCAATAATGATGTTACAATGTTTTTTTGTACTGTGGGTGTTCCAAGCAGTAGCCTAAATCTATCAGCTGGCTTCATCAACAGCTAGCTACAGTCAGAGAAAAATTTCACTGCTCGCATTACAGTTGACTTAGAAAAGCAGAGTAAAGAAGACTCTATTTTTTATTAACAGGACAATTTAAGACTAGAAAAAGTCTGAATCAGTGGTTTTGTATGAAGTTACCTCCAAAACCACTCTATCTTGTCAAATCACTATTTAGGAAGAAGTCAGGGAGGAAAAGAAATGACAGGTATCTTTTCTGAACCCGTGAGATGCTGAGCTCTTTAAAGGAAGGTAAAAATGTCATGAATCCATTGATATTTTCCAGCAATACCGCCTCTTCCCATACTTGGGCTGCAAATTCTACTCATAGGAACGTGTCTTCCAGCAAGCGACACCTAGAGCAGAGACTCACCAACCAACCTCCTGAGCTACAGAAATTGTTAGCAGCCCTTGGAAATTCTGTAGGCAAGGTCAGAGGGAGAAGATGGGAGGCATTTCTCTTTCTCTATAGACCTCTATATATTGTTAAAAGCTTTGTTTTGCCTTAAAATGGTCATCCGCCACACCTCCTGTGAGCCCTACTATGCTCCTCTCAAGCCTCAACAAGTCTCAGTCCATAAGTGATGATAAAAAGACACACATTTCCTTAAAATACCAGATTCCACAGAAAGCATCTAAGTTCTGCATTGGGTCCAGCTTATCTAGTACATTTTGATCTTGGAAATAAAACACCAGCAAGGGCAGGGCTACTAATTTTTTTCTCTCTTTCTCCCATGTATGTTTCTTCTTAAAAGATAAAAAAATGCTCAAGTAAAAGTTTGGAACATTTTGGTCACCATTATTAAGTTAAGAATTCAGTAATTTAGAACTCTGGCAAATTGATTTTAAAATTTGAAGAAGAGTTATCTATTTTCTCAGCTCAAACCTTCTCAATTTTGAGTTGCACGTGGATTTGAAAAGGTAACAAATCTGGCTCACAGTGGGCATTGATTTGCGCTACAGAGTGATTGTCAGCACCATGTGAGAGTGGGCAACTGACCAACTTTGTATAAAAATATTGCAAGGAATAAGCAAGTAATATGACATACGATAAATACGACATAGCGCCTCCATTCATTAAATGTTTTACAGTACAGAAAGTCAGCATCTGAGACACATGACAGAAAGATATCAGTCAACACAGCAACTGCAAATTGTCCTTTTTTCGAAAAAGCCTTTGGCAGCAGCTTTAACAGAGATCTCCTTATCACACACATTCTGAACCTCAAAAATCTTACCGCACTCAATAAATCCAGCTCCCTCGCTGAAAGTCATAAGCAATGTCGCACTTCCCTGCCGACATATGGAACTAGATCCAAACACAAATCCAGCTGTTTTCTAAGGAAAAAAACAAATCCCATACACAATTTAGCACTTTCTCCACCTCTTCATAGTCTGTAGGTAAGTTTTCAATTTTTGAATTCAAGTTAGCAGAACGATATTCACAATTAAATTAGCTTTTCCAACTCTGAAACAAGTTTAATCCATCATTTTCAAAAACGCCTCCTACTCAAACTGTAAGTTAGAAAAAGCTTATTATCCATAAATTTGGCTTTATATTCAAACTCTGAGTGACAGACTGTCTATATACTTAAACCGGAGTATTGCAAAGTACCCTTAAAGAGTGCAAAAGTAAAAATGCAGCTATAGTTATTAAATTATCCTTAGTGTATGATTATTTTATAGTGCATCCTAACTGCTCAGTAATGCTGGACCTTGTTCCACAGAAGAGTGTTTTTCCATAGATTCACTTGCATCTAAGGTAATTTTATAAGTGGTCTTAGAAAATGTCTTCTAGGATTCATCCAATTAAGCCCTTAATTATGGTACTTTTTTTTGTAATATTTCTACAAGGCACACTGTGTTCCCAGAAAGTTAAAGATCACACAGCATTGAATTATGAAGCACGTACATATATGCCTGTAACTACTCCCAACAGATTTTATCTGATACAGGTAAATCACTTATAATCAATGGCTAAATCAGAATAGCCTCAAACAAACAAAAACAACCTGGAGAGTACATGATATGGCTTCATTACATTATCCAGCCCTTCTTTAAAAGCTTTATTGATGATTTCTTGCTAAGCAGCCTTCAATACTTAGAGTCTGTCTACTGATGATATTACATATTATCAGGTAAATCCTCTAGAAACATCTTGGCTAAACAAAAAAAACCCAAAGTATTGACAGACTACTTTCAAAAGCATTTTTATCTGTTTAATGGAAGAATTTACTTCTGAGGAATAGACATTTATAATTTCTTCTGTACTTTCCTCATTTTCCTTTTATATTTTATTTCTTAAAGTCAGCAATACCCAGAATTTATTCATGTAAGCCCTTGAATGGATTTATGTTAAGTGACTAGGCACCAGTGTTTCCAGATTCTGTTACAAGCTTCTTCCTTGTTTTGTCATGTAACTTTGATCAAAGTCGGTTACACTCAAAATTTTAGGTGTCTCTACTTTTGGTTATTCATGCTGAGAAACATGGAGTGTCATCTCCAGAGGTAATGATGAATACCTAATGGGTTCAATCCACTTCATTTGAAGCTTTAAGCGTTCAGCAAATCTGGAGAGAAAACCAGATTAAAAGGCAGAAGACTCAAAAAGTCATGAAGCATGCAAAAGGCACTGATTCCTCTTAAGGCAGATATGATATTAACGATGGGAAAGGAAGTTTGTACAGAACCTCCCTAATGATGGGACATGAAGCACACACTGCACTAAGCAGATTGATAAGGGGGGAAAAGACAGGGCTTCAATTCCCTTCATATTTCTCTTTTCTGCCACCTCCAAGGAAGCTGTAAACAAGGACTTGCAAAATCAAGTCTTGAGGTCTTTAGATTTTTAGCTAGAAGGAGAGTCGACCAATATTTATCTGTGTCATGTCACACAGGTGTTGCAATGTTTGCAATGTGAATTGGCCTCTGTGCCAGGTTCCAGACTTCAGGTGATCAAACCACAACGTAATAGACCACAAATGTGAGCAGCAATGACGTACCCATATTCCGTGAGCCTCTGAGAAGCTTTTCCTAAGGAGAGGGCAGCATTAGGATGACTTGGCAAGCAGACATCAGCAGAGGCAACCTGTGTGTGCTGCAAGACTCCTCCACAGAGAACCAGTAGCCTTGGCATTAGAATGGTTTTTATTCACCCCTGCCACCAGCAGAGGATGTGCCCTGGCACCACAAAACTCCATCCTCCCCCCATAGACAGTGACCATGGCCCTTTCTCCAGTGCCCCCCCTCACACTCTCAGGTTGCTCTAGACCTTAATATGCCGGAAAATATAAGATAATAGGTCAAAAATGGCTGAAAGGGAATAGCTTTTCCTCAGAAGACCTGCACCTGCACCTCCCCTCCCACAACGTCCACTAACAGCTTGCAGCCGTTTATCAGAGCCCCGCTGCCTCGGTACCCATCATGGCGGATCCCCTCAGGCGAGCGGCAGAGGCACTTCCGCCTCGGTACCCATCATGGCGGATCCCCTCAGGCGGGCGGCAGAGGCACTTCCGCCTCGGTACCCATCATGGCGGAAAGGAGCCTCGGTCTGAGCGGCCGACAGGGAGCGGAAGTAAGGGTAGGGTCACGCGGGCGTCTCCCAGGGTGCAGCGGGAGCGCCGGCGTTGGTTGCCATGGTGCCGTGAGGGGCCCGCCAACATGGCGCTGCCCGCCTCGCCCCCCGCCCGCGTCTTCGCCGAGCTCCTCCCGGCCCCAGCCCCGGCCCCCACCCCGCTCCCGGTGGGAGGTGGCGGCGGCGGCGGCCGCCTCCCCGCGGCCCCCTCCGGGCGGGAGGTGCACGTCAGCGGCAGCGCGGAGCTGAGCGCCGGCCCGGACCGGGCGCGGGTGTCGCTGCGGTTGAGCAGCAGGAAGGGGGCGGCCGGGGAGGCGCGGAGCAGCGTGGCCCGCCGGCTGGAGTACATCGCCCAGACCGCCCGGCAGCGCGGCGTCCCGGTGAGAGGCGGGGGGGGGGGCGTTCCCCTGTGGCGGGGCCGGGCCCTGAGGGGCGGGCGGTTCCCCCGGGGGAAGGTGAGGGGAGGAGCGGGAGGGGCAGCTCCCCTCAGCGGCGGGGTCCGACCGGTACCTCCCGGCCCCCGGTGCTTCCCCTTATCCCTCCTCTACCCTACCGGCGGCGGGAGCAGCGGGAGCCCCGAGGGGAAAGGGGGCCGCTGAGGAGTCCCGGGAGCGGTACGCGGGAAGCGGAGGAGTAACGGGGGGGTTGGGAGGAGTACGGGGGGGTTGGGAGCTCTGGGCCGCTGCTGTGAAAACCTGCCGGCCTTTGGGAGGCTGCAGCTTCGCCAGCCTGAGCAGAAAAGGTGGAATATGGCTACATGGACTCTCCGGAGGGATGCTTGTTTTGCGTGGGAAAACCATCCTTGCTTTGCCTGTTTAACAGGTGATACAGCGTCCTCACCTGCGGACAGATGAGACTGATAAAGGGATGCACATAACAACCTCTACACCTGTGTGTCAGCATAACTCTGTGCTTCCCATAGCTTAGCCACAAATGCCGAAAGAGCCTTTTCCTCTCTCTTTTTTTTCTTGTTGCACTTAAGTAGAGGGGTATGAAAAAAACACGAGATGTGACCAAGATAGCTGAAGTGACAGGAGCCCCTTGTGGACTCCAAAAGTTCCTTTACCATAGTAAGTTTTTTTTGCCCTCAGGAAGTCGTTTTGTCACTTGTAGCCTTGCCTTTAAAGCTTTGCCCACGCAGAATCTTCATGGTTGGAGGGACCTTTGAGATCATGGAGTCCAACCACAAAAAAAAAAAAAAAAACCACACCAAACCTGCACATGCTCTGTAGGGGTGATGTTTGTCCTAGCAATTGTGCTGCTGATGGTTGTGGATTTTATGAAACAATTTTGGAGAGCGTTCCACACCTAGGACTCTTAAAAAAGCTGATCTTTGATGGAATAAGTGCTTGCTTTTGAAAGTTACTTACCACTGAAGTTCCCCCAGGAAGCTTGTGCCTTTTCAGTGTATTCACAAATGAGCTGGGGAAAAGGGAGATGGCAGAGTTTGTGATCAACACCAAATTATTCAACGTAGTAAAAAACAAAGAATTGCAGGAGGGTTTCGTGATACTGCACGATATTACAATGAAATACATTATTAGTAAGTGCAAAGTAAGAGAGTAAGTTACTCAGCCTGAACAGTGATGTGCAGTTAAAAATGCTGCATGCATTTGAAGGCAAGTGCTGATTCCAACGTGTTTTTTCCCCCCCCAACAAAATAGGTTTTACTGTTTTCTTTTAAAATTGATAGTGTTGCTGTCTATGTTTCTGTATAAGCTAAATAAAGCATTTTTTCAGGAATAAAGAAGGCAGTAAAATTGCCCCTTAACCCCTGATTTAGAAAAAGCTCATTTTGCAGCTCTGGGACTAGATTGGTGAGGAGATGTGGAAGCTGCTGTGGGCAAGATACGTGATCCTGCTCCCTACGTTTTTCCCAAACGCATAGTGGGCACGTGTCTGTCACGGGGAGCACAATTCCGTTGCCATCAGAATGACTTGTTTGGGCAGAACCGCTGCATTTTTGTATGGGAGTACGGGTTGAAAACCTTCAGTTTCTGTTAAGCGAGTTAATAGGAGTTTTAAGTCTGGTGGATTTTAAGAGGAACGGAAGAAAACGAGGCAACTCATCATGCATTCGTTTTTATTAATAGAGAAAACACTAGACTTTGTAGCCATCATTATGGTGAGCTGTCAGATCATGGCATATATTCATCCTGGCTGCAATTAAATAGCTCTTCAGAGCTTGGGTAGATGAGAAAAGATAATTGCAGATGCTTACCTTCCAGTGAATCTGAGTAACTGACTTCTAGTTTTGACATGAGCTTGATTGAATTAGGGTAACACGGGGGGCGGATGGCACGCAAAAGGAGCTGGCAGGATGCTAAATAAGTGAGGGTCCTTTAGTCAGGCTGTGAGCGCTACTCTAGGCTAGGAAAAATAGATGCAAAATTAAGTATGAAGTGGTTATATCTGGGTATATGTAGTCAGATTCAGAAACGTAATGGGAGCAGGTAAGCAGTGGTGGTGTAATCTAGGTGGAGAGTGGATTCTTTTTACAGTGTCGAAGCATTCAGTGTCTTATTACAGCTATAATAATCTCACAGTAATCTTTTGCTGTTTCAGAGATGCTATACGTTGGAGAATGAAAATGTTAGTTCTTTCTGCTTACTTGAGGGACTGTGAAATGCTGCTTAAGTTGTGGGTTTCTCAGTGTTAGCAAAGTGTTAGCTCTAGGGAACTTGGAGAAAAACAACATGAAGTTGTTTTTGTTTTTTTTTTTCAGAGTAGTTCCCCGCGGTATAATTTTTAGTGCTTTGTTCCATCCAATTTTAAATCACTCCACCGCTGGAGCTTTTATTTGCCTTGAAGCTTTTCTCCTAACAACTCTCACTGCTGGCAATTTGTTCTTAACTGCATTTGCTAACATCACTTGTAACTAATACCGTTCTAGACCACTGTAAAATTAATCTCTCTTCACAACCTCCATATGGTTCTAGTTGTCGCAAGTCTCTTTAGAAATCAGCTGGCTTTTCTATATATATTTTTTTTTTAGTTAATCCGTAGACCAATTTCCTTAACCCTTGTTGCTGTGGTAGGAAGTCTGTGAGATCAGAAGTGCGTAACCTTTGCAGCAGTAGGAGTTTGCATGAGCAGCTTGTCAGGATGCCTGGGGGCAGCACCTTATTTCCATATATATATTTACACAGGATTTTAATCAGAAATAGAGGCACATAGTAGCAATTATTTATAGAGCGCTGTAAGTATATGCAGCGCTGCAGAGCAGCTTTAAAGGCTGCAGGGAAAGGAAAATCAGTGGGGAAACCAATCTCTCTTACTCAGCCCAGCTGCTCAAAAGTAATGTTTTTTTCTCTTTCTCTAGAAGCAAACTGGTTTTATATTTACCACCTATGATTTATGTGGGGAATGGTGTGGAGATGACACTTCTTTAATCACTGTATCTAACACCTGGCATTCGCCATCTTGTTTCAAAATAACAGTGATAATATTTGTTGTACCAGTCAGAGTATTATTTAACCAAATAAATAAATAAACCAGCTCACAAACTATATCCAGTGGGCTCTGGCTTAGAGTTTGTCTGTACTGGGACATATCCTTGGATATATATGCAATATTCTTCATATTTCATACCTATTATTATGGAGTGAGTCCTAAATATGCGTATTAGGATGCATATCCATATAGTCAATTAAAGATTTTGAGGTTTTGCTCACTCAGTTACGAAATCTCATATAAGATTTAGAATAAGACAGGTAGAAACCTGCATAAGGCATCACCTTTCGTAGACTGCCATGTGTTTTAAAGAACCCTTACATTTGCTGAGTATAAATCTGCTTTTTACCTTTCTTAAAATAACTGCTACATATTCTTCTGTTATTGCTTGAGTGGGCATTAAGCGGCAGGAACTTCACTGTAGATTTTTAGGTCGTGGTTCTGTCCATCTAATGCCAGACAGAATAGACAGAGCCAGGGGAGGAGAGGCTGCAGCTCAGGTACCAGATGCCTACCTGGGGTACCACTGACTGTAGGTGCTTATCATCCTGAACTGCCCGGGGACACTAGGATGGGTGGACTCTCAGGACATACAAGCACACACCAAGACTCTACTTAACTATTTCCTTAGTACTGAGAACAAAAATGCTATGTTGAAGCTAACTCTTCAGGTTGTTTAGATATTTTTCATAATGCAGAGTTATATTGGATATATCAGTCCAAATGTGCGAGTAGGTTTTAAGAGATGTTTCCAGGTGTCCCCAGGTTTTTATATTTAAGTACAAATATCAGCGTAGCTCGCCACGAGGGTGCATTAGCACATCTTTCCAACCTATAAACACTTTCCCTTACTAAGGGAATTACTTCATTTATCCTCAGTAACACATACAGCTACTGTCAAATCTGGTGGGATAAAAATTAGCTGCCAGGGAAATTCTGTAATAGATGGCACAAAATGATCTTTCACTCAGATTGTGTTGAGCAGGTGTTTCATAAAAAGGTCTCAGAGTTTTATTAACTCAGTAACCAGGAGCAGAATATACAACTTTATCTGCAGATAGGCTTTTCTCATACTGTGTTGTTAAATAGCTGTCTCTCCTTGAAGTGTGCTTTGGCTAATTTATCTGTTTAGGTTTTTTCCTGGTTTTCCCTGGGAAGAGGGTGGACATGATGGTCCTGGGAAGAAGATACTGTTCAGAAGCAGCAGATGGGTCAGAGGAAGGGCTAGATAAGATTTTGTTCTGTTGAAAAGAAGGAAAATAGAAGGCAAAGCCCAGTTCTAGACTTGATATTCTAAGCTCAATGGGATATTGACTGTCTCTTTCCTTGTTGCTTTTCAAGTACCGGCAGCAGTGATGGTTTGTGTCACTGGCTCAGGTAAGAGGCTGTATAAGCAGAATGCAAGTGTGGTTCTGTTAAAATTGTTCAATAGTTTCTGGGGTAATTGACTCATCACATAACAAACATGTTTAATTCTTTCAATTTTCCTACTGTGATTCTTGGACCACAGATTTAGAAAATGGAGACAGTTATTCCAGAAATCCAGAACACCTGACACTTCACAAGCGTAGCTTTCCCTAAGTCACAGTGAAAACTGTTTTTCATGTGGTTGTTGCCATCAAATGGGTAGCTCCTTGGCCAAAATATGAGCAGTAGACATAAGCAGTAGGGAAAAAAAGCCTTTTGCTTTAGTTGAAGTCTTGATTCCAATTTAAAATTCCGTCTTCACCTCTCTGCGTTTTCCAGATCTTTGTCCAAAACAGGCTCCTAAACAGGAAAAAAGTATCTAACAGAAGATATCTCACCTTGTCATGACTTAAGCAGTTATTTCGTTCATTTATCCTCAGTAACACTACAGCTACTTTCAAACCTGGTGGGATAAAAATTAGCTGTGAGGGAAATTTTATAATAGATGGCACAAGATGATCTTTCACTCAGATTGTGTTGATCTTGCTATAGTGCCTGGAGCCACAGGATGGCACTGTCCTTAAATACACAGGAACTTTGCAACGGGCAAAACCAAATTAGAAGAAATTAGAAGACTTTAATCTGTTCAGCAGGAAAGAACTTTTTTTTAAAAAAAAAAAAAA
>JAOXJM010000023.1:86104468-86121906 GCA_026413425.1 Tringa solitaria | reverse complement strand
GCTTGGAGCAACCTGGTCTGGTGGGAGGTGTCCCTGCCCAGGGCAGGAGGTGGGAACTGGATGGTCTTTAAGGTCCCTTCCAACCCCAACCCTTCTGTGATTCGAAGTCCCAGAAAGTCAAACTTAATACAACCGTTGTTTGTCAGTTCAGTCAATGCAAATTGTTCAAAAACCTGCCCAAAACACGTTATAAAACACAAAGTCTAAGATTCAGTGGAAGAACTCTGTCAAGGTCTAACTGAATTAGAAAAGAATTATCTATACTAGAGAACACCAAGTAGTAAAAATGCTTGATTGAGCTCCCCAGAGGCATAAAGATGATGGAGGCTGGGTAATGCTGATTTTCTCCGGTGGGTAAAACAGCCTCCTCTCGTGTAGAGCTCTTGAATAAAAGACAGGAAATAGTTCTCACGGTAAAATTAAAAGGTTATGGAGGAAAAGTGATTGGAGAAGGACGTCAGACACTTCCACAGGGGACAGTTAGATGGTGGAAGGGTGGGAAGCTCTGGTCAAGAGAAGCAGAACTGGCCCAACTTTGCAACGAGGGATGACAACGTTCAAACAAACAAGTTAGAGGAATTCTTTTTCCAGCATGATTCCAAAGAGATCTCACAGCATCAACAGCACTTTGTGAGATCGAAGACAAGATATTACAGTGATTGTGCTATGAAATGAAGAGCTTCGATGACATGGCTACACAGAAGCAGCCACCTCTTCTTAGATGAGGGGGCGTGTGAAGAACATTAGTATTTAAGATAGTGCCCTCAGGGTTTCAAGGTTACTGTAGTTGGAGTCAACCTCCCTCAAGCAGCAGAAGCTTGGAATCATGGAACAAGCTCTGGAATAACCACAGCTAGACGGTTTCTGACTCACACAGTGAGACAGATTTAAAATTGATCTCAGGAGCAGACACACCACCTACTGAAAACAGCAGGAAATGCTACTAATAACCCAAGAATGATCTGAAATAAAGAAACAGCTACCTACACAAAATGAATGCTTTTATGCATCTAGCTTGTGAGAGTTTGCCTTTGCAAGCAACAGCAGGGTTTTTAAAAAATAATTCAATAATAAAGACACTGGTATATATTTGATTTGTTTCAAAACATGTGGTTTAAGGAAGCTTCACGTACATCTAAGCACTAAATCAAGCATAAGACTCTAAATTCACCCTACTCTTATAAGCCCCCACAGAAAAGTTGAGAAGCAATAAATCAGCAGTGCTCTGAGGGAGATCCATCAAATCCCACAGAAAAGGTTTGTTCCTTCTTACAGGTGCTTCTCAGGGAGCATTTCTTCCTGAAATTTTGGAAGAAATACGAAAATGCTCCTTAAAAATTATTATGTAATTATTCAAGTGACTTTTAACCCTTAGGTCTACAAATGAGGATAAAGAGATATCTGGTAACACCACCACCAGTTAACCTTCCTGGAACATCTGATGCCACAGGCTGAAGTATGGTGTAGGCATAACTCACTGTTTACAGGCACAGTCATTTCCCCATATTTTCAAGAATATCCAAATACTTAACAATGAATACCTTGCAAATATTTAAAGCTACTTTCATCAGTCACTGTTTGCTCATTCATACTAATATCCAACCAGTGATGTGTAACACATAGGCATCATTTTTAAATCCTCATTGGCCCAAAATAAGTATATTCCTCTCATGTTTGCACAGAAAATGCAACTTTTGAGGCACTTCCGAGATCTTGTGTCCTCATCAATTCTTCAGAGTTCTCAAACCATCAAAGCTGAATGACTGCCTTTATGTAAAGACCGAGAAGATTTTGCACATTTCAAGTGTCTGCTCATTTTTCTTTTCTTGTAGGTGTTTCCTGTTCCAACTAAGCTGTGGAAGACTGGTCTACTTCCTACGTTTTCTGAAACAGGAAATCTCACCCCGAGGAGATCTAGTGAAAGCTCACTCAGGGTCACACGCTCTTTCAACACTGAAATGAGCTACACTGGTGGTGTAGCACCAACCAGTGCTGACCTGGCCGATGATGATACCATACAATTGTCCCAGGCAATCAGTGCTGAGGACCCTGCAGTTCCACGCTACGTGAACCGCTACGCCCAGAAATGAAGAAAGAAAAGAGGAAGTGCAAGGGAAAGCGTAGAACACCCAGAGGTAACTAGACAGGTTACCATGTCCCGAATTGAAATTTGCCATACCTGAAGATGTGACTCCCATCTGAGGAATAAGCTGTTCCTCCCTGCAGTTCTCACGACCAGGAACCAGCCTCTGATACCTGGCGGGATGAGGGTTGCCGTCCACGTCAACCAAAAAGGGGGGAGGCATGAGGTGCGGAGCCTGCTGGGTCTGTTCGTCCAGGACGAAGTTGTTGGCGTCACGGATAAGGGGCCGATAATCACTATGAAAGAACATCTGATCTGCTATCTGTAAACAAAGTCATTTTGTAATTTTTTTTTTTTTAAAGAACCTATTAAAAAGAAGCACACAGAAGATAACGGCCAAAAGCATTTTTAACAGTGGTCACTTTTGCAAAAACAAGGTTACAAGCAGATCTGATTTTTTCCACTTAAAGGAGAAAATTTAATGACTCCATGATTATTTTTTTCCCCACCCCAGTATTCCTTTGCTAGATTGTAGTCCAAGGAGAACAACTCACATGTTTGAGGACGGGGAGCATTTAAAGAACAGGGGAACGGGGCAGGGTTTAACTACTGGAAGACAAATTTTCTTCTATACTCTGAATATATGAATATATATTCTGATAATGAAAACTGTGTCACAGATTTATGAGCTGTGGTGTAGGAAGAAGAGGGATAGGAAACTATTTATGCCATCACGTCATTGCCAAATATTTTAACACCAGCAGCCAAACATATGTATTCTTGTTATAATGCTAGAGAGATGAAAAAGTTCCAGTAGATGAAATAAAGCTGATGTCAAGTTGAATTCTTCAGGCTCAAAGCTTTCTTTTTTATTTCAGTCCACCTGCTCCTAATTTATTCTAGATGGCTTTCCACAGACACTCAAGACTGAGGAACTCTTTTGTCCAAACAGTATCTAAAAAGGCTTATGCTCCGTCCCTTGCTGGCACGTGCATCTTGGTATTATGCGAACAGAAAGACACTGAACCACAAGGACAAAAGAGAAAGAGACCAGAAGCCAAGCTGAGGTGCAAACTTCACATCCCAGCGCTCCCTACTGGCAAGCAAACCCCAGTTTAACGTCAAACAAGTAAAAATAAAATCATAAAATCATCATTCACATGAATCAGATTTCCAGGGCAGCATAAAAATGAGTAAGAAATTGACTCAAACCATAGAGATCTCCAAAAAATTCTCATGGTAGGTGTTAAAGACAGATGAGCATGGCCAGAGGAACACCTGAGCTGTGGTGGAGTAACCCCTGGTTTCTGCAGAGCACGCTCTACCATGACCAATCCATAACACAGTTCCCAGATACTTGTTATGTGGAAGCCAACAAGGCAGAGGTCACAGCATCTACTCAGGGATCTGGTCTCCCAGCAACAAAGTCATTCTGTCCTGGACCTGAGAAGACCAGGAAGGAAAGATGACAACAAACATCTGCCAATTACAACATCAGAAAGTTGCATCCATGTGAGGTGGATAAAAAAGAAATAACAAAAAAAAAAAAAAATCATAAGAATCAGGGGATTTGGACCCCACAAATGTTCAGAAAAGTAACAACGGGAAGAAAATTGGAAAGATTCATGGAAAGATGCAAGGGCAAAGAATTTACTTCAGGGATTAAAACGGTTGCCCTCAGAGAGTGCATAGGGACACGGTGAGAAGCTCCGACTGGATGAAATCTTGCTGCTGGATTCTCTGTAACCTGACAGAGGCTGAATGAGAAAGACACAAGTGCGTTGATGTGTCTGACTGACAGAATCAAGGCTGCCTTAACGACTGTGTTCCTTCAGCTCCAACAGCTCAACATGATGCAGATACAGGTGCATCTAGAAGGACCTAAGATTTTCCCTAGAATCACAAGGGCAGAGCATCCAGCACTTTCACCTGGCCTATGTTTTCCTATTAAGTACTTCCCCCTCTGAGAAAGAAGAGATTCCAATGGCAAGATGTGAGTTTTGATGTGCTGTGATTTGGCCGTACAGTGTTGTCTTCATCCCTGGTTTCACAAGCAAAGGAAAAGATCTGAAAACCCTTCCTTAGCTCCAGTGACCTCTACCAGAACAGCCACTGGAGCAAGATCATGAGGGACTTCTTTGCAATTACCCTTCTGTGTACTCTGTACTGCAATCAAGTATGGTAGAATAAACAATTTTCTACTCCAGGAGATAAGAAAGGGAATAATGGAGAACCCAGGCTCAGACCAACTCTCAGGTAGGACACTGGAACGTCCCTACTGGAACCCAGGGCAACAATCTTATCCTCAGCTACTCCAAGTCCTGACAAAAATCAGAAGAATTAGATAATTTAGAGAATCTTAAATGGCTATGTTCAGCAGGCAACCAGTTAAAACAATCAGATCCACTTCTTGATATACTATCAGAGATCAAATTCATGACAAAAAGAAGATACCACACCATCATTAGGACATATGGCTTCACAAACCCAGGTTGGGTTTAAGTGCAAAATCTTTCCCCAAGGTCTGAGCTCTACAAGAGGACTCTCCTTCACTAACTACACATTCAGAACACCTGTTTCTCCAAATGGGCACATCTACATAAATGCCAAGAGATTTTTTTCCCCACTCCTGCACCAACCCACCACACAGGAGCTGTCAACTTCCAATGGAGAGCTGTGGTTTGGACTGCCTATGGAACAAAAGCCTTAGAAAGCTCAGAGATCTATTCCAATCTAAAATTTAAAATCTACTGAGAGGTATTTTCTGCTTTAGGACATTTGGGTGGTCCTGGACAAGTTTCTACGGAAGCAAGAACTTCTGAAGTGCACGTGCCCTGTTGATGGTGAGCTCAGCGCTTCTCTGATCCTCTTCACACTCTCAGAGATTTCAGCTGAGATTGGCTCAAGATTCCCTTAATTGGCACAAATAACAAAGGAGCCCCAAAAAAGCAGGAAATGTATTTTTTCCCCACTAAAGAATAACTCAACAAAAATATGTATCTCCAAAAAAAAAAAAGAAAAGAAAACAAACCCACCCCATCACCTTCACTGTGGCCAAGATCACACTGGGGAAGGGGAAGCCTGACCAGTGGTTCCATTCCAGTCAACTAGGAAGCCAGACACCACCTGAATGTAGCAGGAAAAAACATATATATAGCTGTCTCAGCTATAACCACAATCCCAAGCACAACTCACAGACTCAGGAACACAGGACAGGTTACCAAACTCCTCTCTTCCATAAAAATCGTTCTTCAAGATGGATGGAAACCACTTCAAAACCAAAATAATGGAGGGTCTATCAGAGCATGTTCTCCCAAAATGTCTGAAAAAACCCCAAGTATCTGGGGGGGCTGGGAAAGGGCAGGACAGAACGAACACCAGCGAATCTCCAGCATCTACCTATTTCTAGTTACATTTTTCCATAAATCGGGTCAGACAAAAATAAAGAGGAAGTTTCTGAGCTCTTTCCTGTCTCGGTCCATATCCAAGCTGAGGTTTCTGAGACTTTAAGACTGAGATTGAAGAGGTAACAAATCTAAGTCCTATTTGCCCCCATTTCTTCTATGGTGAAGAAGGCCAAGATTACCACTGGCACAGTAACAGCTGGAGAGGATCATTTTAAATCACCCAACAAGTGAAAAGTTTTAAACATAATCTTTTCTCAGAGGCTGCAGCAAAACCCCCAAGAGAACAAAGGGTCTGTAGAATTCAAGAAGTGAAAAAGGATTGTTTCCATTCTTCAGGCAGATCTAATTCCTCACAAGGTAAATTCTCAAATGGCAATGTAAAGCAAACTCCTGGTTTATCATGGCAGAGAAAAAAAAGGCTCTTGGTTTCAATATAATCTCCAACATTTCTGAAGAGCAGAGAACTACACACTTCCAAAATGACTGGAGAGAAAAATAAACCTGGAACAAACCATGGACATGGTAAGAAAAATGCTTCTGTTACAACAGGCTTTAAAGGTAAGAAAAATGCTTCTGTTACAACAGACTTTAAAGTTCGGAAGAGTGAGAACTCTGAAAGACAAGGACCTTGAAAACGATCTGATAATCCTGGTTTTCCTTCCTTGTGGTGTCTCCACTCACTTGTTTTCTTTGGAATGGAAGGGGAAAGGCACAGCTAGTAAAAGCTGAGGGACAACAACAGCAGCCAAGTACTGAGTACTTCAAATCACAGCTGAGAAACAAAGAGGAAAAACAATCCCCAATATGCCAAATGCTGCTGTAACGAGCATCAGAGTAAGAGCTGGAAGACTACAGACAGAAATGCAGTGGCTTACAAGGCAAAGATTAAAATTCCTTTTGGTGTCCCTCCTTCAGGCCCCTCTGAGTTGCTCTTTGCCAAAGTGCTTTCAAGTCCAAAAACCCAAAGCAGGAGGCGAGATCCAGAAGCCAACGCTTCAACAACCTTCACCTATCAGCTACCAGGAGCAGAGATGAAAATCGTGGAGCAGATATGTCTGCTTGAGTCTTAGAAAGGGGGAGAAGAGACACCTCCCCTCTTCCCTGGGTGGTAAAAGAAGAACTGAGCACTCCAAACTGGGTGAGCTGTGTGGTTCACAAGGCACGATCATCCACAGAGGGGAAAAAAAACACCACCACAAATCTTTAAAGTCATGAGGGCCTGTGGCAAGACACCCACACTTACAATATGCAATGTAGACTGTGAGATTAGAATAAAGATGTAGTATTTTAATCAGACAGTAACAGTGGAACATTGCTGTGTAAGCACCAAGGCAACAGAACTTCGTTAGCAGACGTAGAATAGCATCAATAGAACATATAGTGCATTTATTGTAAATAATTGTCTCCCAGACTACGCAATGTTTAAACACAGAGAGCAGGAATTAGTTGTGTTAAACCTCCCACCTCTTTTTTTTTTTGGTCTTAGCTAGGAATCAGAAAAGTATTTAAAGCACAATGATTAACTATTATCAATTCCACTCTAGTTTATCCACATTATTCCCGTGGATCCATTAGCAGATGCTTGCAACCTTGCCACTTTAGAGAGTAGACAGTGACTGGGTAATTTTTTAAATGTTTGTTGTTTTTGGTTTTTGTTTAAATTATTTTTAACTTCCCATGTAAACAGCTTAATAGCGTGTTCCCATAGTTTAAACAAAGACAGTGAAAGCAAGCTCAGTGTCAACAACAGGAATCTGAAACATCCCATATTAATTGTGGTGACCCTCTTGAAAGGAAGCTTTGGAGGAAAAAGCTTACACAAACACATTCAACACAGACAAAACATTTTGATTTTCATCTCGCACTGTACCTTGTCATATTTGCTACTGGAACCAAAGCCAAAAATCAGAAGGTGACCGTGAGAATCAGTACATGCAAAATGCTGTCCGTCAGGAGAGCACTTGCAGTCAAAAACTGCACCGTGTCCTTGTCCTTCAATCTGAAATACATCAACATACAAAATAATTAAAGTTACCAGAAATAAATAAATAACTTTCAACTATGAGTCTCAAAACTGTGGTGCCGATGTTGAAATTTATAAAGTCTGTAAGACAGTATATACTGCTAGATGGAAGTTACTTTAAAACCTAAGTTTACTTTTAAGCTAATTCACTTCTCAGTGAATTTCGCAATAGTGCTCATGAGAGATGCCAAATTGCTAGTAGTAGAAACGGACAGATTTATCCACAAAGCAGGCACAGTCTAGGAAGTGAAAAAAAAAATAAAAAAAAAATATATAAAAGCTTCCCCTTGATCGTCCTGCTAATGAGCCTAACGAGAGAGCTGGGTCCGGTTCAGGGCTCGGTCGCTCCACCCTTTCGATCCTTTGCCTTTTGGCTAAGCCGCCCCGGGAGCGGTGGCCGCTGCGGGGGTCCAGGACACCGGCCCCCCCTTGGAAAAACGCGCCGACATCGACAACCCACATTACACCATTTCACAACTGCCTCTTTCCGTGATGCCTACTCCTAATTTACTGGAGGGGAGGGGGTGGAGGGGGGGAAAAGGTGTAGATTTGTGTAAAAACTCCACTTTTTAAAGGAGAACTGCAAAGATTTTAAAAAAGGAATTTTTACCTGATACTCATTTTCTGTTTTCCAGTTCCATTAAGCCAGAACAAATGGGTTTTTGTTTTTCCCTGCAACCTGTCAATCAAGCAGAGGTGACCAATCACCACTCTGAATTTTCACGTCTTCAGCACCTCTTCAGAAAGCCCCTTTCTATTCTCCCCAGCAAAGCACTTTTGTATTTTTCTTTATAGAATAGACACCAAAACAAAATTCTTCCCCTGACTGTGGCCGGCCTCGATGCTGCCAGAAAAAACACCCCCGCTGGTACCCAGCCTGCAGGCACCGACGCTACGCACCTGCCAAAGGCCCTCAGCATCATTTGAAAAAGTTAAATAATGAACCAAGGCTGGAAAAGCCTGAGGTAGGCACCGGTCTCACTAGCTCGAAAGGCTGAGACAAAGGCAAAAAGGCTCAATTTTTGGCCCAGGGTGGTAAAACACATCCGCACCCGCTCCCCTGCTCACCCCCCCGCGGCAGAGCCTGCTACACCTCATTATTACCAGCGCCTTCGGGTATTTGATAAAGGTCTTTCTTACTACAAGTACCTTCCACAGAAGTCAAACGGGTCTCTGGCTTAGCAAAAGAGGAACTTAAACCAAGTTTTATGTTCTCTTTCGTTCGTTATTCCGGAAAAAAAAAAGCGAACAGAAGGGTCGGATAGAAAGAGATGGAAAACGAACCCCAGAGCTTGAAGGGAGCGACGCTGCCATCGCCAGGGCTGGGATCCCAGAGACTCACCCACACTCAGCAAGAGCCAACAACCAAGGCAAAGCTACAACTTTGAGCTGCTTTTCGTACCTAGGAAGCTCACCCTGATAAAGGGGGAGAGTTTGGGGAGGCCGGTGGAGAGGGGAAGGAACTTCAGCCCAAGAATAAGCTTCGCGGACAGACAGTGAAAACCTGGGAAAGCAGCACTTCCATAGAGATTTCTGTTCCCTTTCCCTTCCTCCAACAAAGGGAATATCAAAGCATCAAGCTTCCTAACATTCAAGTCCTTCACAAATAGAATTTCAGGACTCTGAGCCCAAGATGTGAAGACTTTTTGTTTTACAAGGAAAACAAGGCGTGTTGTGGGAGGAACCATTTCTTAAGCACGGTGAGGTGAAAAATAAGAAATAGAAAAAAAAAAAATAGACTATTAAGATGATGGGTTTTTTTAATCCTTCCCAGCAAGAAACGGTTTGGATGGACCATTTTCAAGAAACTCTTGGGAATTGGAGTGTTAGTTGGAAGACATTCCCTTCTTATGTAAAGGAAAAGAATTGTGATCTACTATTCAGTCATTAATGGATTGCAAATAGTTTTACTCTAAATGTGGCCACAATCTGGTTTAAAAAGTGCTTTTGAAAAGGACAACAATAAAACCTTTTAGTACAACCCCTCGAGTCTGATGCACAATTACTTGGAAATAAAGATCCTTAATACTGTAAGAAGAAAAAATTACTGTTGGGAATAAGCTTCCAAGATATAATTACTATTACGAATTAAAGAGCAAAGCCTGTCGCAGTACTCAAGATTTTTTTTTAAAAACAAAAATATTTGGGGATTAATAAATGACATTTTACAATGGGATTTCTTCAATAATAAAGCTAACACAGAGGAGTTGGTCACCTGGAACAGAAACTAAATGCTAAGTTGCCAAAGGGGAAGCTGCAGTAAATCAGTGAAGCTGTAACTTCAGCAGGATAAAAGATTTCGGCAAGAAGGGAGCTCTTTCCCCTCTCCATCCCTTTTAAATCGAAGGTGGAAGAACTATATGAAGACTGTATCCCAAAGAAGATAATATTCTGTCTGGAGCCTTCCTCTGGTGAACAAAAGGGTATCAACAGTGAAGGGAAAAGACCGCTCCCGAGAACAGAAAAAGCTGAATTAAGAGCCGTTCCATCAAAGGGCTGCCAAGAACCAGCACGTTAAGATGCTGCTGGAAGCAAAGACACGGAGCATGGACTCTTTGGCCACCACCAGGGAAGAACCAGGGATGCCATACAACGAGGACTAAATTAACCTTACTTACAGACTTAATTCCCCAAGAATTAAGCTCGTATTTTCACTAGCAAGAGAAGAGATGGACATTGGTGCATCACAAAGGGATGAATGTTGATGAAAGAAAAGAATGAAAAAAAATATTACTGTTGCCCTCTCAGATTTGAAAGGAGCTTATTGTTCTTGAACAGAAGAACAATCTTGTCTATTGAACAGAGCTGTGAAACACAAAGGAACGTGTCTCAGATCCATAAAAATAATTTGTATGAAAACAGAGTAGTGCCACCTAGAGAGAGAGTGAGCTCAAGAATAAGCTTTTCTGAGCTGTTATAAATAGGTAGTATGAGAGACTTAAAACCTAGTTTTTAAGACAAGTGAAAAACACAAGGGAATAGAAAAAAAAAATCAGGTAAACCGAGAATTAATCAAGAGGAGAGAGTACCAGACAAACTTAGCAGGCTTTCTTTGTTAAAATAACTGCTTTTTTATACCAAGAAAATAGAATTCAGTCAACCTAGCTAGACTTCCAGCCATGATACGGCACTGAAAACTCAGTTCACAGGGAATAGAGCGCGACTAGTAGGAGAGATACGGAGTGGGGAAACTTGCTAAGGGATAGATAACAGTGGTTTTGGAAAGACACCCCGAGCTAAAAGAACGTTATCAGTGGAGTTCCTCAATCCAGGCCTTTCTGTTAGTGACTACAGTAAAAACTGGGAGCCCGTTGATGAAACGAGCATTAGGAAATTATCCACTGAGGACAGATTTGGGAGCAGCAAAAGTGATACCGACCGGAGCAACGAAAAGCCCACGGGACAAAACGCAATAGGCCGTGAAGACAGTAAGATTATCAGAAATAACTCACTACACACACTTACTGCCAGAAAAAATAACGGAACTCAATCTACACAGAATAATTTCTATCACACATTCCGACACAAGTCATCAGCGCTGTTTAAAAAAGCCAGTGAATTAAGGCTCTACCAGCCTGAAGTAGAGGGTGTTCTCTCCCATCCTTCACTAAGGGACCGTGGCAGTAAGTTGGAAACATAGGGAGAAAAATCACTGCATCTTCACTGCGTTGTGTACAGTGCAACAACAGAAAGAAACCCATAATTCTGAATGACACCAGAAGTATATCCGGGAGAGAAAGCACACACTTGCTGGACAAACTGACAACGGTAACAACAAACTCTTCCAAAGCAATACAAGTAATTTTTGCTTCCTGTGTTTCAAGGTGAATAAATTTTAAGTGGAAGAGCTCCAGAGAAATGTTTTCACTCCTCGTGACAATGAAAATCCTAGAGCTCAGCTTCTTCACACGGGCGCTACGGAAAAAGGAGTATTTTGTGTGCCTGTAGACAAAGAGCTTTAGCAGCGAGAGAACTATTCTATTTAAATGCAGAGGAACAAATGGAAATTAGTTACAAGCAACATTAAAACCTGAAAATTGAAATTTAGATTCTAACGATCACAACAATGGTATGCTAGACCAACCTTCTAAAATGAGCCAAAAAGTTAACTCATTGTTATTAAAACATATAACCTCTTTCATAACTGATGAAACTACATCGTATCTGCTGGAGTCAAATCGGTCTCCGAGTATCTTAAAGTTCCTTTGCAGGTTTATGTTCTCCTTTGCTTTAAGGAACAATCTCTGGCCACACTCTGCTGCCAGGGTAAGCCAAAAAATATCTACGAACCTCCTGCGAAGCTAGAAGTGGTTACTGCAGATTTGGAGAAGTGGAAGGAACACTTAATTTTTAAGCCAGTTTAAAAAAAAAATTAAAAAATATCACCAGGGCTTTTACACTGCTTCCAGAACAAAGGATCAAATGGTAGGGAAAGGACAAGAAGCAATTAATTTAAGAGCAAGATGTTTACTAAGAATGTTTCATCTTCCTACCACCCAAAATCAGTTCTCCATTCAGGAATGCAGTATATTTGCCTTGAAAGATAAACATATCAATGAAAAGCTCTGACAGATCACCCACTCTGAGGATGCCTAAAGTTATATAAAGGCATATATATAGAAAGTATTTACAGTTTCTGTTTTATTTTTTTTGTTAAAGAAAATTTTTCTTCATAAACATCCTCCAAACTCAGTACTGGCTTCTACTTGGAACACTGGAACGTGATGCTGGGTTTGCTTTTCAGGATCTGCTTTTCAGGATCTTCTCTTCAGGATGTGCTTTTGCGTATTATTCAAATGTGGGAGCTCTCAAAAATTTCAAAAATATTTTAGTCAGATTACACACTGGCTGATTCAAAAGTAGTGCATCGATATTCTTATCCTACGCCGTTCTGTATTTCAGATGACTACAAAACCTCATCTAAAAATGCAATCCCATATAATCCCAGCAAAACCGGAAGATCCTTCAGGCTTTATGAAGCCAACAATGTAAGAAATAACTGTTTTTAAATCTCTAATTGACACTGGAGATTGCACTACCTTGTCCATACAAGCAATCAGTATGTCTTTTGGACATCGGTCCGAAAACATCACCTCAGAGGGCAGAAAAATCCATGCACACAGCATTCTGCTGGGCTGTCCTAGATGGAATCTGATCTTCCATGATGTTCTTCTGGCAGGGATGCAGATTTTTATTTTTTTTTTAACTATGTCATTTAGACTAAAACAAACCAAGTAGTTGCCAACCAAGATCTAGGTGGGCCATGCAGGTTTACACAAGGAAACGAGATTGTAAGTGATACGATAATTCAGAGTTTAGCAGGTCGCACTGGAAGCTGAAGCAGCATTAGAAAATAAGGAACCACATCACACAGGTCAGACCTCAGAAGATGGGGTGGGAAAAGCATGAAGATACACAGCCAGCCATAAGGAGGCACAGGATAGGAATTGCCTGGAATGAAGCGTCCACTCAAAGCTAAAAATAAAGGAGAGTCAACCACCAGCTCTCTGAAGGAGCAGCAGCACCCAGAAAAATCCAATTTCAACTTAGTAGCCTCTGCTTGATTGACAATTTGCAGGAAGAAACCCTTTTGACCTGAATCAGTTGATACTGCACCCCTGACAGCAAATTCTAAGCAAAACAAGGATTAAACTGTACTAAAACATTCAGACAGTCATTAACAGGGGATACGTTCATGTCCAAATTCACAATAACTAGACATCATCGCCATTATGAAACACATGATTTATCACTTCCAGGGGGTTCCTAATTCTCACCAATTTATATAAAAAAGTAAGATGTGGGAAAAGGGCAGAGGCCGGGGTGAGGGAGAAGGAAACCACCAACACACGACTGCACCCGGACGGTCTGATTCTTCCACCGTAGCACGGACTCACCGTTAACTTCAAGCAGGGTCAAAATTACACCCTCTACAATTTCCATTGCAGAAATCAGGAAAATTCTCATGGGCTGCCTGACCCTGACCCTTTTACGGTCAAGTTTTAGATATGACAATTTCAGTCACTGTAGCTTCAAACAAATCTACAATATAACCAAAAAGCTCACGAAGCCAAGAAAGTGGTTCTATTAAAAATTTTCAGAAGATACTTTAGGCGTCAGAAAGTTAGGGAAAATACAAGCTCAGAAAAGGACCATGCAATGCAACTACTGTCCATCCTATCAAAGTAATTAAGGACCCACGTGGAAAGAAACTCATGGAACCAGGACTAGTACCAGACTTTGCATTAATTAGACGACCGGCTGTAGCTACAGACCTAGGGACAAAAAAATTCACAACATCAGCTTCAGCAAACATGCCCTTCTCACAACTATGTGGCCAGAACTCTCATCCTCATCCTCAACACACGGGTTATTTTCTTTTTTAAATAATAAAATACCTATCTGCATTTACACCCTGGCTATGAAGAGGTATATATTCCCCATGGTAACTTCACACAGTGAATATAAAGCAAAACTAGTACGAATGTACCCACTTGCTTCAAGCTTTCTTACTTGAAAATGTATAATGTCAAACGTTACAATTTCAAAAAACCCAAGCTTAATGTTTTAAATATAACTCTTGCTTTGTTGTAATATATATATGGCTACATAAGATAACGTAACCAGCAGAGGGTGGCCTTACAAGGCAGGGTAGTATCTGCTCACTGATTCTACTACTCCCTTTGTTTTCAAAGGCAATCAAATGGAATTTCAGAGATCACCTTCAAAACAAGCAAATCAAAATTTATTTTTTTTGTTTCCTCAGCCCAAGGCTTCTCAAGAAACAACCAACCAGAAAAAAAAAAAAAAGAAAGACCAAGGAAAGTCATGGTTTTTTCTTTACTACAGCACAGCCTTAAGAGCTTGGGTCTGAACTTAGACTGGTCAGGAAATCAAGGCACCTAAAAATAAGTATTCACAAACAAGGTCTATTCTTTTATCATACGAAAGCATCACGTGCTTCACTGCCTAAAGTGTCAGAACACAGTGTTACGAAAGCTCCTGCAGCAGAGCAGTAGGTAAATAAGGTTTTAATGAGGAGTCCTGCATCATCACAAGATCCTTCCAACACACCTTTTTCTCTACCTAACTTTTCTGCTATCAACTGTTAGAAACAAGGTCATGTTGAAATCCTTAAAGTGTCAAAAGCAGATGCTGGAGCCTTATCTGCTCAAGTAAAGAGACAGAGATCACCTAGTGAAGTACAGCTTTCACCCTTCACAACTATTACTTCAGGAATACCCAGATGCAACCACTACAGCTTTTCAAAAATGTCTCTCAAGCTTTATTTACACGATTGCTTCACTTCATGTACCTGACACAGATGTAGAGAGATTAAAAAAAAAAATTTAAAACTAATTAATAATGAATTCTAAAGTAAAAATATATAGTTCTTTCTTTAAAAATTAAATAACACTGAGAAAGGCATTGTGCATGTTTGCTTGAAAACTACGTAAGCTGCTGTATTTTTTCCCTTTTCAGATATTTTCTCTTTAATTTGTGGCAAAAAATGCATAAATTGGTCATGCTAAATAGTTGGGCTTAAGACTTGCTAGGGGTCCTGACCAGCTTTTTCAAGCACAGCTCTGCATTTTTGTATTTCAGGTAACAAGTGCTGTCCCATCAAACCTGAGACTTCATTGGAGAAGCCAACTCCAGCTTCTGGTCAGTTTAGTAAGCCAGTGTAAGACATTAAACACTGTACAGAAGAAGTCACAACCCAAACAGTTCTATAGCAAAAAAGATAAGCAAAAGATCAACCTACAGGTTTGTTAGCTCCACTGATTAGTTATTATTAGCTTATTCCACTTATTAGCTCCATAAGTAGCTTAGGTCTCTTGGTATTGTATGTTTATCAAGCTTTAATGTAAGTAATTGGAAAAGTTTTTCAGAACCAAGAACTTTAGAGTTGCTGTTCCCCTTTAATGTTCAGGGAAACGATGTGATAATACAATGCAAAGTCAAAATAACTTTATCTCACTGAAAGGATCCACAACTATTTCAGAGTTACGGAAGGTTCCAGTGAGATGTCCTTTTATCTCTGAACTCC
Organism: Tringa solitaria; assembly: GCA_026413425.1. Classification (NCBI taxonomy): domain Eukaryota; kingdom Metazoa; phylum Chordata; class Aves; order Charadriiformes; family Scolopacidae; genus Tringa; species Tringa solitaria. The sequence goes on along the minus strand of JAOXJM010000023.1, from coordinate 86,106,343 downwards.
AAGAATGCAAAGTTTTCTCCCCATTTTTCTTCTAGCTGTCACAAATTTTCTTTAGAAGAAAAAAGAACAAAAAAGGGAATGTAACTTGAAGGAGTTAAATCCAGACTTTATCCTAAAATCTCCAGTAATTTGCTTCTGGGCTGACAATTTTACATGGATTTGGACAAAATCACATATTACTAAATTGATATTAAAATTGCAGCTGCAGAAACTTTAACTTGTTAGAAAATTGACACTTTTCAATTCAGCCACTTACATTGTACCCCATTTTTTAATACAGATGAAAGAAAAGCATGCTCATCACACCAGCCATATCTTTGAATTTCTTTTGTGAAATCAACAAAAAAAGTATCCAAGTCCTTTAAAAAACGTTCATATTTAAGGTCTAAGTTTCATCACCGGTTCCTAATTAATAAACATATTGGAAAGAACACATGCAAGACACAAGCTTCCTAGTTGTGGATATAATTTTATATGTAAATGTGGGACTATTGATCATGAGCTTCCAACAGAAAAGCGCCCAGAAAGAAAGCAAACCTCTAGGATTCTGGTACAGATGTCTAGATGAAGATACGCCCCAGTTTAAAAAATAAAATAAAGATTATTTTTTTCCTACAACACCTGAAAACCTGTAAGAAGCCTCATCCGCCCCTTACAGCAGCTACAGCTCTCAGAAACACTCTTGTCACTCTAGGTCTCAGTGAAAAATTTTCTTAGCCCCAGGATCAGAGTTTTTCAAAACCAGCCAAGAAACGTGATGGCACCCTGGATCTTCTCCAGCCCCGATGCCACAGGCAGGTCAGCCTCCCCTCCAGGCTTTACAATTCTGAAATTGGATATTATTTTTTTCCCTTTTTTTCCTAATGGTCTCCATAAAAGCAGGACAGAGGGCGTAAGAACGACAAACACCAATCCAAGCAGTAGAGGTGACACTGCTGTAGGAAACCACCGCTGTTCTTGAAGAACCAACCTGGTTTCTGTGCAAGCAACATTTGCTCAGTGACACACAAGAGAAAAATGGTGCTTCTGGGAGGGAATAAAGATTTTCTTTCACATATTTAACAGAACTATTTGCCGTATCAAAGGAAGATGAAGGTGGAAGAGGTGGGAGAACAGGTTTGGTGAGGAAATTATTTTTTTCCCTTCCTCTTCCTCCAAAAGAATCAGAAGGAACCCAACTCAAATCACCAGTTTCTAGACCTCCGGTTGTAATGCATTTCTGAAACATACTCATGGTATTCTATATGCTCTGATGAGATGTGCTTTGATCTTTAGAAACAGTCTCATCATCACATTCGCATCATCTGGAGACATATAGGGTGACCTTTAGGTGTCAAAGGCTATGGTGGCTCAGCCTTTCAACAAGTCCAATAAAGTCACAAAGGCAGGAGGATTTTGCAGTATTGGGATCTGTGAATTTAACACAACGTGGTGAAAACATTCTTTTTGTATGAATATTTCAAAGCGTTGTTCAGAACACAGAAGGACTAAGGCCACCTTTGCACTGAGATCCAAGTGGGTTCCAGAACTACCACCCACCCAGAGAGTGTTGCAAAGAACACCATAACACAGGACGGTTCTCAGAGAGACTGTAACAATAATCAGTCCAAATGAACTCTTCACCATTATTAGGAGGAACACCTTAAGATCATAATTAAGCAAAAGTCTGACCTTAACAGGCATCCAGGCACACAGTAGGCCCCCGAAGGACACGGATCGTGTCAGACGTTAGAAAGCCACCAGCTACAGCAAAGCCTGGACTTCTCACAGACTCAACTTGAAATGAGAGTCAGCCCAGTGAGACAGAGGAGCAACACTTCGTCACAGAATGCTATGGGGTTGGAAGGGACCTCTGGAGATCATCCAGTCCAACCC
>JAOXJM010000023.1:86026944-86037976 GCA_026413425.1 Tringa solitaria | reverse complement strand
TCCTATGGCTCCCCTCCCTGATCAGGAGTCCCTCCCCATCTCTCCTGGAGCCCCTTCAGGCACTGGAAGGGGCTCTAAGGTCTCCCTGGAGCTTTCCCTTCTCCAGGCTGAACAACCCCAACTAAAATCCTTTAGTCTTCCTTCCTTCTAGCAGCTGCAAACAGGAGGAAGGCATTGCTCAGATTCAGAGAAAACATTAGAGGCTGTAGTTTCGCAGGCAAGGAGACCTTTTATTTTAATCCATTAAAAGAACCCAAAATAGTCAGCAGGTGGCCACATCTATCCATGTTTCATTAAAATCACAGAAACCCTAAGTACAAAAGCACCACTGATTATTGCTCTAGAAAAAACTGCATGAAAAATTCAAATACGCACAGTAAAAACATCACCATATGCACAAGACTTCATCTCTTAAAGCAAGTGTATGGAATGCTGATCAATTTTACACATACCTTGCGATATTAAGTTGATATTTATATTACTTGGCAACAATGGGAAGTTCTAAAAGCACTGTTATGAGGAGGGAAATGTTCATATACAGTTTAATATGTCAACTATCATAGTCCTAAAAAAATTAGCATTTACAAAATACTTGATAAAAATATCTTTTAAAAGTTGTCCAAGAGGTACATAAAATCAACCCAAAATTTTCATGATATTTCATTCATTCTTGTCACCTACAGATTCAGTTTTCTGAGCCTGTGGAGAAGGAAGAAAGAAATTAATTACTCTAGGAAGTCGCCATCACACACCTACATACCCCAACTACCCTTTTCCTCCTTCCATGTCTTACTCCCAACAGCCCGGTGCCAAACCTACCTCCGTCTCACATTTCGACACGAAAACAGCAGGTACATTTCAAGCATTTATTTTTTGTTTTTTTCTGAAATCATGGGTCCCAGCTTTTCGAGAGCGATACGGGCCTTACCTGTCGGGCTTGCCGGGTTCCCACTGAAAAGCACCACACTACTACCTCTTTCTAATGCTCTACCTTACCCCTCAACTTTCACTTTCAATCTGCCCTTTTACTGACAGTGTGCTGGGGTGGGGGCACCTCTGGATGTTGGAACACTAAGAGTTGAGCGAGAGATGCGAATCTGCAATAACATCACGGGCAATAAAAAGAAACATTATGAACACGCTATCAAACGTCTGAAAGGTCCAAGAATTAAAGCGGGGCTGATTCAAATCAGCAGGAGGTATGTGTGGGAAGTACCTCTTCAGCTTTATTTTCACCATTTTCAGATGGTGTAGTACCTTCCTTTGCAGCTTCTTGCTTTTCATCCTTCTTCCCTTTAGCACCTTTGTTGGCCTTTGTTCCAGGTTCCTTCTGATTAAAACACAGGGGCATAAACGTGGTGTGAGTCGCCAGAACCTGACATCTTTATCCAAAAAAAATAAACTTCACGTGAACCAAAGAGCAAATCTTGGCGAGCTGCGTGTGCTGGACTGAAGCCAAAAACCAGCTAAAGGCTACCTGGAAAAGGTTATGTAGAGACTCTCCAAACATCTAGCAAACGCTGATGCCTCCTCCTTTATGGGTTCTGCCAATTCACAGGGGTCCAAAACCCCCCCTCAAACTGGTTTGGTGGGGCTGAGCTGCACAGCCAGAGGTACATGTGAGACATCTCTAAGAACCAATCCAATCATCATCCATTGGAAGCTTATTCAGCCAAGCACAAACACCACGCCGTTTGTGTCACAGCACCTTCCATTAACGTGAAATATTAAATTAGATTTTTAAAAATTAAGCTTTTTTTTTTGTTGTTGGCTGTCCCTTTTGTTAGTCGGGTAACATCTGTGATGTTCATTCCATGTCAATGAAAGAACCGACCAACACAGGGAGGCAAACACTGAGAAAACTCCATCTGCGGCAACACAAAGCAGAGAATTTATCAAAAGGAACTATTCTGGAGATTTCCTCTTAAACAAACAATTCCTATGTTGAAGTCTACTTGGTTTTTTTTTAATCCTTGCTCTATGTACGTATTTATATTTTGTAATTTGCAAGCTTTTAACACTAAAAATTATCTCAAAGCTGTCCCGTCTTCTGTTGTTTACTAGCAGGTTCGGAGTACACACTTGTTGCTTTCTGTTTAGGAGACCAAGATTAATAGACTCCTGAAAATGTGATGCAGTTAGTGTTTGGGGAGAAAAAAAAAAAAAGCAGATTATTGTATTGAAAAGCTACTTAGAATAATGTCGTAAGGGATTCAAGTCACCTGAAATGAGCTTCAAATGGCCCTCGTGCAGCTCAGACTGACTCCGTGACAGCGAGCTCATTTGGCAACACGTACACGACGTTACAGAAGGAATTCTATTCCCTTTTTATTATTAATACTCTTTTTCGGGGAGGAGCAGGATGGACTCGGCAAGACTTTATTGGTAATTCCATATGATAAAACATAAATTGTTCAACGTCACAGGGTTTTACTTTCACATATGGACTTCGTATCCTGGTACCTGCCCAACTGAGGTACCAATAAAAGGACCTGAAAACTGTGTGAGGAGCCTGAGACTCAGCTTCCAGCACGGGGTTTTGGTTTTTTTTCCACTAAAGCAATTGCTCTTATTTAACATTCCCCTTGGGCACAAATAAATCTACAGTTTCTGAAGTACATGATTTATATGCAGAAATCCTGGAAAGGTATTTCAGGCACTAATAAGATTTTAATTTGACTGTAACTGGCCTAGAAAACCCAAACCATTCAAATTAAATATATTTAATTTCACCTTTAATTATAATTGTGCATTCTCAGCAACGGCCAGGCTTCAAGAACAGATAAGAGTTTCTCAGTGTGAAATGAAGTGCTGTCCCTCTAGACAAGGGAAGGGGATGGCACAGAGTAATCTCAAATCCTGTTGCAGAAATGGCTTGGTCTCAGGTAGAGCTCACTCAACCAAATTCCCTGCCTTTGGGGAAAGGTGTAGGAAAGGTACAGAGATCCTTCTTAAACCAGGAATTCACTATAAACTAACACGCTCTGCATCTCAAACAGGCAAGACATTTTGTTTGGGCCAATAATGAGGCCAGGAAGGGGTGGAAGAGAAAGAAAAGACTGATCTAATTTTGTTGTTTGGTGTTTTTCCAGGGCGGGCAGGGAGCTGGGGAAGGGCAGGGGAGCCGATGCCTCCCAGAGCCCTTGCCCTGCAGAGGAGTACACGTCCTCACCGTCGGCTATGAGGGTGGCAACTAAAAAAAGAAAGGTATTTACCTTCGTGGTTTTCCTTGGTTTGGGTTCAGGTTTTGGCGGAGCAGGTTTCTATAAAAGATTTTTAGTTGCACAATGCGTTACGATGCGTTTTAGCAGAAGGCACCCAGCCACCTCCCCGCCCCGTCCTCCCCCCACCCCACGCCTTCCCTCGCCTCCTGCTCCTTAGAACGCGGCTAGAAAAAGCCCCCAAAAAACCTTAATCCACAAACTGCCCCTCAGCACTGCACACCCCCCGGTTTTCAGCAGCTCACCCATCTAGGAGTCAAAGCAATCTGGGGGTCGCTCTAAGAGTAAAACACGGAGATTAGTAGTTAAGTATTAAAAAATAAGTCAGATGTGTTCTAACAGAGAAGAGGAACTAAAACTAAATCCTGGCAGTAACATCAAATGAAGTCCTCGAAGGACAGATCTTTCCCCTTCCAAGGGAAGCAGTTGCATTTCCACAACTACCATCAGGTTGTAAAAGGGTAGGAAGTCAATCCTGCACCTAACAGTGTCGCACCGAGGTGAGGAAAATACCTCTTTTGTCACAACAACCTGAAACCTGAAGCCAGGAACACAGGGATAACTTCAGCCCTAGAGTTCTTAAACACCCCTCAGCTAGAACAGAAGCTGAATCAAGCCGAACACAACAAACCTGTTTGGTCTGAGAAACCATATGTGCCTAGAAAAGTACATACCAGGAGGTGTTATACATACTTACAGCTGACAATCTTGCTGATCGTCTCGTGGGCTACAGAGAAAGAAAAAACAGGGAAGACGTTTTTATAGGCTTACAGCAAACAACATCCAAAGCAACACACAGTCTCAGGCATTTCACGGTGACAGCATAAAATACGTCCCCACCGACACACGTCTCTATTGCTAAACACAATCCGTGTCTCTTCCTCATTTTGGACAAACAAAATTTAAAGGGACGAAGTGATGGGAAAATGAGTAATAAAAAGCGCTCAGAAATATAACAATGTCTAACTCTCCATATGGTTAAACACGTTTTTTCCCCCCCCTGCCCCTATTTTGCAAACCCTTCTGAGTCCCTCACACTCTGTGAAAGGTTCACAACTACAGCGAGCTTGTCTGCCTGTGCACAGGACACCCAATCCTTCTCATAAATACCTAGAATAACGTTTCTATGCTCTACCAGATGCTACTTGGAATCACAGGTAAAAAATACCGCCTGATTAACAGCAGAATAAAGTTAATATTCTTCCCTAGAGGATATCAGAGTGCTAAAATTTCTAAACATGAAACTGAAGTCCTTCGACTTCCTCAGTTCCCCACACACTCAATCCCAGAGTCCGGGTGCAGAAATGCTACTGTAGGATGAGAGGCAGAAATTATTTCTCCTATTTAAACCCAATTCTCAAAAGGAAAGAAGAAAGCCAGATATTCTGCTTTCCTCCGCTTTTCTTTATCGTTTCAAACAAACCTTCCTTATTTCACTGTTCTTTGTCACAAATTTATTCCTGAAGATGAGTTAAGTCTTAGAAACAGTTGTAAGCTCGTTCGTTTGTGCACAGTATTTTTGTATTCATTAAAACAGATGAGTTAAAACAGTTTTGTATTCATTAAAACCCAGAGTTAAAGTTTGGTCTGTGCCACACAAGCGGAATCACACCCGTAGCCAAAATAAAGGCACAACCGAACCGCAAGGAATATCCAGTGTAACACAGCTTTAAAAGTGAACCCAAAATATCTTCTTAATTACATATTAATCATTTAAGTCGAGCTGAAAAAGCACGTTTCCACACATCTTGCAACAGGAAAAAGCTGTTGTTAGTATCTGAAGAATGCAGTTGTCTGCGTGCGTCGGAGATGCTGAAGTATTCGGAGTGGAAAGCAGCAGCAGTGAATAGTTCAGATCCAGCAACACAGAAGTCTTGTCAAAAAACACCTAAAGATATGTTCAGCTATCAAATATTTATGCATCATTAACAACAAAAGAAAGTAAACCTCTCTCTTCTTGGCAATTTAGAGTATCAACTGCTCGTTTAGCGGCTCAGCACTATTTTACAACGGGTTAAATACAGCATTTCTCTCGGTCAGGTAATCAAAGAACCCCCAGCTCAAGGCATCTGCTTTTACAAATCTCTTTTCTCAGCTGATGATTTCTACCTCTCTGCGTTTGGGCACTGGGATGTTCTGTTAGCCTCTACTTTTTAAAGGACAATATGTTGGTTTAGATCGATTAGAATTCTCTCCCATCTTCTCCAACTGTTCCTGTTCCGTGACTGGTTTCACAGAAGGCTTATACTGCCCTAACAAACAGCAAAACCTGGTGTCTTTCCTTTAAACCTCCTATGGTTTCTACTTTTTTAAAAGCTGCTCTGCATCCTCCGTTTGTCCCTCTCTAGTTGCATCCTTTTCATTCCATCAGGGCCTTTTTAAGGAAGAGTCAGGAGAACTTTCATTTGCCCTCGTCTGGGAGAAGCACATCATCCCTGACGTTTCACACTCTGGCCTTTAGTATTTTTTCCTCTATTACACTTACCTGTTGTTTAGAAGAACTGATATTTTGTAGCAACTGTTCCCTGGGATTTCCCAGTGAATCTCTCCCCTGATTATCAGCTAATTTGGTGACCATCACTCTCTTCCCCTCCCCACCCCTCCTGTGTATTAATCTGCATTTCTCCATTCTGAATGTCTATTGATATTTTATCACGCAGTAAATCACATACTGCAATTAACAGTTTGGTAATTACTGGTGAATACTGTCCAGTTCTCACTCCCACTCAATTAAAGAATGTCCTCCAGACCCTACATCCATGAGAAAAGGCTCCCCTGTGACAATTCTCCATAGCAGGAGTTTCATGACTGGTTTTCAGCTTCATGTTTGCCACGCAGGAGGCTTTCTTCCTTTCCTCATTATTTTCCATCAATGCAAAAAACACCTTTCAAAAATAATAAATTTTCCTTATTTTGCTATTAAGCCATTCCATTTTTTTTCAGGAGGAAAGTGGGAGCTTTAAAAAACTTAACGTGCATTTCTGGAAGCCTCTAGCACGGAGTAGCACAAAGCTTCTCTGCCACCCGAAACCATTAGATTTTTAGCTGCTCCTTTTAATGGGCTCTCATTTTTTAATCCAATTCCCTTTCTTCATATCAAACCTTACCAGAGCGGAGTTTATTTTCACTTACATTCCTGCAAGGATGATGAACCTGAATATATTATGGTCATAATTACAGAACAATTCTCTGACAACTGCCCTTTTAAACTAGCTCCTACAGACTGAGGACCAAATAACGAGCTGATTATCCCTTTATTGGTCCTTTGATTTGTTCCTCCAGGAAGCAAGTTTTAACTTTTTGGTCTTTGTAACAGGGTCCCGTGCCTTTTACCAAATCTCTGAAGGGTAACTGGAATCTCCATCAACACTATTTCTGTCCCCAGAGCCTCTCTGGTGTCCTTTAACATCCCATCGCCGCTTTTATTACTGTGGTCAGACGATACCTGGCACAATTTCTACACTGTATACTTTCCTTTTTAATTTGTTGGGTTTTGGGGTTTTTTTGTTGGTTTTTTTATTTTCCCCTGTAGCATTAACATCCACTGTGGTCTCACCTTGACTGAAGACTACCCTAAGAGCTCTCGTGTCTCAGAGGCAGCAGCTCTCTCTAGAGAGCCTCTGCATTTCCATAAGCTCCTTCTTCTTTGATCTAGCAATCGGGTCCCCCATTTTTTTAGGGGAAGGAACTTTTCACTCTCCTGGCTCTCGAAGAAATATTTAAACTTGGACAGAGAAAAACAGTGATTTAGAGAAAAGAAGATTATATTTTTACTATGATTTAGTCAGTCTTTTCCTACTTTTTGAAAAAGAAACTATTTTTTCTTCTAGGAAGTTCCATAGGAAGATACTGAGAGATCAAAATCTATTCCTCTCAGACCTCTTTTTTACTCTACCTGATTCTTTCAGGAGCTTACTGTAAGTGCAGCTATTGTTCTAAATATTTTGACACTTCTACTGTACCATCTTTTTCTGCCGGACTGAGCAACAACCAACTTCTCAATTCAGGAAGTGTAAAATTTCATTAGACCATTTTTCTTGTTCAAATACGCTCAAAGATTTACAAGGAGAGCAATTAATTGTTAATTCATTTGAATACTCACCTATTCTTTTCAAGGTCCCGATTTAATTTTTGTCTGCCACAATAGATGGCAACCTAAGAAAATGAATCCTGCTAATTCTCTACCTCTTTTTAAATTCACATTAAGGGCTGTGACAACCAAACTGCAGAAGCCAAGGTATCCCCGGAGCTCCCCTCGCCTTCCCAGGGAAAAGTTACTGCGCCCTTAAGACAAATTCAGACAAAGAAAACACACAAACGTGTCAGCTGCTCCGCTTTGGAGCCTGGTATCTTAATTCAAGACACCCTTCCATCAGTCACTCAAGCTGAGAATAGTTTTGCAGGAGACTGGCCGAGGTGTGTGCATTAACCCTGCTCTGCCAACCCGCCAGAGACGGAGCAACGCTGCTGCCACAGGATCCACCACAGCTCCGTCCATCCAAGCCCTAAGTGTTCCTGAAATTTATTTTGTGTACTAGTAAGTTGTATGAATCCTCAGTGCATCAAAATAAAATTAGGCCAGATAAGCTATAAATGTGGTTTTACTGTTGTTATTCCCACTGAAGACACCTCACTAGAAGTGCCAGAGCAACTCACAGCCTTCTGATATAATAAGTTAAATAATTACAAGCCTAAATAAATAAATAAAAAAATATATATACTTGCCTCTTGTTTAGTTACTTTTGCTGCATCCTTGCCTTCAGCACCCTCTGGAGACTGAAAGAAAATATTAAGTCAGTGTTTTTATTATAGACTTAAAAGCATCCAGGCAACAGCCACACAGCAATTATGTTAAAGACTCTTCTTTCTATACATTGCAGCGCCAGAGACAGGCCTGGCAACTTTACCTTAGTATTTACAAGCCACGTTGTACCAAAGCCATTCTACATTTTCCAAGCAAGAGCACAAGGACTGATGGACACCCGGCACGAGCATCCCCTATGGCACAGCATCCCTCGTTGGTGCCTCCAGCTAATTAAGAGACGCATCCGCAGGCCCCGGTGCGAGCTCCGTCTCATCGGCAGCACAACAGGACAAACTGGGAAGCTGGGGTTCACTCTACCAGGACTTCTGAAATCCCTGAGAAATTTAACATGTTTCTTCCCCAACGTGAACTTAACTAATAACAAGCTGTGCTGAGATGAACCAAAAATCACAGCATTACAGAAACGAGTGATTTCTTTACCCCATTTACTCCTTTTGTGCCTCAGACCCGCTCAGCTCCAAGCTTTAACAGTCTCTTTCCCTCATCTCATCTCCCTCCTCCATCAGAACAGCAAAAATTCAGTAAAACACCAAGACATTGACAAGAAAACTAGGGACAAACACGTTTCTTCACAAGAACAAATTATCAACCTGATCATTCTAACGCTGCTGCCCCAGAGGTACTAGAGAAACGTTGGTTAAACCACAGGAGAGAGGGAGGGGAAAAAAAAAAAAAAAAAGCAAGCTCCAGTCTTGTTTACAGCTCAAACTGATTTATTTCACATTTTGCAAATGACTGGGTTTCTAGGAGCAAGAGATTCATGGAAAAACAGCCACGAGGAGCAGGAGCAGTCAGAGAACAGCGTGTATTTCAAAAAGGCCTCTAACAGGCAGCAGGGAAGGCAATTTGGGTGCTGGTTTGTTCCTCAGTCGGTAGAGGAGCGGGTTGCTTATCTTATTATCCTTTGTCTTTCCATTTCAATCCTGACCCAAACCTCCCCCCCCAGTTTTGACACAATGTCTCAGAGTTATGGTTTGGGGCAGAACTGCCACAGCTTGATGGCGTGATGCTGGGAGCATCAAAAGCCATGAGGAAAATCAAACCGAGGAGTTCCATGATCACCATCTGTAACAAAGTCTTGTCTCCTATAACTTCCCTGGTCAGCTCCAGGTATAACTTTTCTGTAGTCCATCAATTCCTAACATCGTTCTCCTAAATGCATTTTGTCCAGCCTAACAATTTTTTTCCCTGGGAAAGAACTCCAATAGCATTTTTCCTGTCCTGGGCACCTAGCTATATGGAAGTTCTCTCAGATTTTTATAATCCTTTCCTCCTGGTGGCCAAGAGGCTCAAGATTTCCAGAGGTGGGGACAGTCAGACGGCACGATACGTTTCCTTCAGAAGCTGGGCTAAAATACTCCCCGTAAACTAAAGGAACCTGCCTCTGGGTGGACCTGCTCTGGCAGGGGGTTGGACTAGATGATCTCCAGAGGTCCCTTCCAACCCCGTATCATTCTGGGATTCTGTGACACTCCACAATCGGGCTGGTTTCCCCTCCTGTAGGAACCACAGCGCTGTGAAACGGGGCTAAATCATCCCAAAGTGGCACTTGCCACGTGCCAATAGCCCTGTGGTAACTGCCCAGGAGCGAACCCTCACAGTTACCCCAGAGTAATTCACCCCATTCTCCTCAGCACTAATAGAAGACGTGACAAACTACCAAAGGAACTCTGGTTTCAAAGCAACTGAATGCCCTGAGTAACCCATCCCCTGGGCACGTTTTTCCACACAACACAATGCTACAGCTCACTGTACTTCACGTGACACCCAAATCCCATTAAAACACACCCCAGATATTGTACTTTACATCATAAACTACTCAGGAGTAGGTCTCCCCACGCAGCGAGTTTTGTGCAACAAAATCAAAGACCAATGTGAGCACTGAATTTTTATTTTTTCCAATTACAGGGGTACACAGAAAGAAAGAAGCCAAATGGCTAATTCTAAATGCCCTTTTGACATATAAACTAATAGCAAGTTTTAGGTTCAGGTGACCACACGGTTGTGTCACACCTCAATCAGCACCACGTCTTGGCAATAGGATTGTAAATTAAGCCACAGCTAAGCTCAGTAAGATCTGTCTGAGCTGTGTAACTTTTATACCACCAGATTAACCTGGAAGGTTCTACACAAGATTACCTGTGCACATCAGATTTATTTGGTTTTTAATTTGCTTTTCCCCCACCCCTTTTTAAGGACAATCTAGAAAAATTATTTTGAGAGGATTGGAAAAACTAAAGGAGTATTAATAGATTAAAAGAACATTGGAAAAAAAAATATCAAAGGAGTATTAAAGTTGAGTTTGTTTGTACACACAGTTCTTGCATTTCACCAGCTGGGAAGAACATGTAAGAACCAGTGTTTCCACACACCAGTAAAACGCTGCGGTACCCACAATGCCAACCCCATTACAGAACTGTTAAGTGGAAAACAGCAAACTCAATGACTGTTTTAAGGAAATATTTAATAGAATATACAGACAATTTTGCTTTTTTTTTTTTCTGTCGTTCTTACAGTTGGGTTACCTGGTAGAGACGCACCACAAAAGCAGCAAAAAGCTTCCATTTTTCTAATCGACCTGCAATATAAGCAGGGTGTGAGGAGGGGACAGTAGCTCGAAGCAGTGAAATTACTGATGTCTGTTTAAGAGATGCAAAGGAACATTTGAACTTGCAGTGACCGGCTCCAGGGTAAGTACTTCGCTTGTATTTAAATGACTGGATCGTACTATTATAAAGGAGTACAAGAAAAAACATGAAGAATACAAATATGTGAGAAGGACCAATCAGTACAGAAGGTTGCTTATAAAATGAAATAGATGGTTCACTCTCTGAAGGATCTTGGTACCAGCCAAAACTCACCACCCTGACTCTGATGGGACAAACAGATGAGATCTGGGGAAGAAATTCTTTGCTGTGAGGGTGGTGAGAGCCCGGCCCAGGTTGCCCAGAGAAGCTGTGGCTGCCCCATCCCTGGAGGGGTTCAA
>JAOXJM010000023.1:85953593-85966285 GCA_026413425.1 Tringa solitaria | reverse complement strand
ATAGTGCTTAGAGACATGGGTTAGTGATGGGTTTTATCAGTTAGGTTGATGGTTGAATTCAATCTTAAAGGTCCCTTCCAACCTAGACCATTCTATGATTGTATATTTTTCTATTTCATGTGTTTGGCCAAAAGTTGAACAGGACCACATGGGCACAACACCCTTCATCCAAATTTCTGACTGATCTTTCCAAAAAGTTCCACGTTATCTATCGTACTTCAGATCAAGCTTACAGAACTAACTGCAACAGTTCAGTTAATATATTTAATATATATTTTTTTCCCCAACAGTGTATTGTTACACCAAGTGAGGAGAGGAGCTGCCTTTCTGTAGGTGAGGTGGGGAAAATCTCAGCCTATACTGAGAGTTAGGAAAGGAGGTCAGAATCCTCTTACTTAAGAGAGTGAACAGAGCAGATCCTTGGCTTGTGTGAGTTGTGCACTGATGCCAGGGGAGGCAGGGGGTTTTACACAGAATTCACCCCTAAAAGCAGCTATGGATTTTTAAAATTCTTCCTGGTCATCTAGAATGAGTGTTTCTGTAATATAATCACTGAAAGGTTGTTTTAGTGTGACAGGGTGCAGTCCATCTAAAATACTTTCAAATATTAAGAGACTTACGAATGTAAGTCATTAAGATGGTGTGAAAACCAAACGAGTAAAAAAAGCAATATTAAAATACAATGATAGAAACTGACATTTCTCACACACCAAGTGATTCAGGTAAACGCAAATGGAAAGAGAAACTACAATTTCAAATGCTACAAGTGAAGTAGACGCGTAGTGAAGAAACAGGCTGCATTAAGGAAAGCAGATCTGTTCTCTAACAGTAAAAATCTACCTCAATACCATCTAGCAGCCAGAGATACCATCAGCGTTTACCTGCCACGCCATCCTGGGTTGGCAAAGCAAAATCTCTCAGGCTTCAGCATTTTTTAGCAGAGAGCAATTTTTGCCACTGCATATTAATCACAGCTGAGCGCAGGACACAGATTACTCCGTACCCCCTATTTCTTTCCCATTCTCTTTGCATAATACAACTGAAAATAATTTTCCACTGTGGTGATCTCTGCAAAATCGTTTTGCTCTTCTCACCTGGAACCAGCAGCCCCACTCGATCAGTATTCTAGGGGCTGTTCCAGGCTTCAGCTGCCCGTTTCCTTACCGTCATGTAGTTTTGGAACTCTCTCCTCTGAAGCCTGCATTTCCTGAAAACGTTTCAATTTCTCTTCCCTTTCCCTCTCTTGGTCTTGTCTAAGGAGGTCTGCTTGCTCTTTCCGTTCTTTGTCTTGAGTTTCTTTTTCCTGAAAGAAATTAATACAAAAACTGAAACTGGGGGGGCTGGAATAATCAATAAAACAAAATCGCATGAACTTCTCTGTGGTTCTGAAATCACGTTCTTACAGCTAAACAAAAACGAGCAAATCATCTAAACCAAACCAGCTTCAACAACCCAGGGGTTTGGCTCTAAAAAAAAATAAATAATAAAATCTTCTCAGCTCTAACATACTTTTGGGCACCGGAAACAAAATGAATAGACAATCAACTCTGTTCCCTGCCACACACGTCAGGGAAGTTGCAGCTCCAATGTCATAAAGCAGAATCATTATTCTCTTTACAAGTCAGAAATTGTCTTTTTCAGGGGCTTTAATAGAAAGCCAGACCCCACCACCTCATTGTTTTATCAAGCAAGCAATTAGTTACCCTCTATTTCCACCATCTGATCTTTTTAGTCTCTCGAGTGGGTTGTAGATTCAGAGTTTCACAGGGGTACTTAAAGCTATGGAGTATCATGTAACAAATAGTAAAAGGATTAATCTTGGCTGAAAAATTCAGCTGGTGAGTATATATGCACATTTAAAAGGAAAAAAACTGGCAGAAAAGATATTAACAGCAGCAGTAGTAAAAATCACTAACACAGAAAAGCAGGGGCAACAAAGTGAAGAGAAAGCCAACGTAATCCAACATGTGGATTCTAACTCTGTGGACTGTGCTTATTTTAAAGTAAAATAAACTTCTAGATTAAAATAAAACTTCTAAGAGAAATGGTGACTACTTAATGGGCAAAACCATTATAACTATTAGTCAAAACATTGCCAAGTATTTTCCCTTCATGTTAAAAATTACCATCTTTATATTAAAAAAACAAACTAAAAAACTCCACAAAGAGATGGCAGCCAGGTATTTAAAATGCTTGACTTAAAAAAAGTGAAGAAAGCCCAGGCTACCCCTAAATCTAACTTAGGCTACATAAAGCAACAGCCATAAACAAGCTGAAGGGGTTTGTAAGACAACATGGAGTTGGTACAAGTGGCTCTTGTGCGGTTCCATAACTCAGTATGTGCTGGAGGAATGCACACATTAAATACATCCTAACTTAGAGAAAGGATTTTGGAAGAGAGAATATACCAAGAGAACAGCCATGAAAAATCCCCCAGTCAAGGGCATGATCAGGGCATTATTTCTGACAAATAGTCCTTGCCTAACGCCATCAGAATTTGTACAATTCCTACCAGAACCTGTATCATTTGGATTTTCAATACCTTACAAAGCTTTCTGGGTTTAGCCTGAGGTCCCAGAAGCATTAGCAATCCTTCTAATAGCACTATTTTATAATAAAAAGGGAAATGGAAAAACAACAACAACAAAAAAGAATCCAACCATATTCACAAAGCTGGAAAAACGACAGAAGAAATACCAGCACTCTGACAATAAGAGGAAGTGTTAGATTTATGCGTTGTGAAATAAATCTGGAAAGTAAAAGAAACCCTAATTAAGACCAAAGCAAAAAGACAAGGCGGCCAGCGCTGTTACAGCAGATTGCTCAAATAAGCATTGGAAACAAAGAAAAGGGGAAAAAAACCAAAATGAAGTCTTAAAAACTTCAAAGAAATCACACTGGCAGAAAAAAACCCACAATTGAATTAATAATTATCAGTAAGACCTAGAATATGATGAGCTAAGCATCAAAAAACCAGAGTATGGTATTTCTGGAAGGGCAGAGTTTCTGTTAAAGATCAGAATATTTTTCTAAATTGTATTTTCTATTTATATTTGTAATATTTACACATATAAAATATAAATATAAGCTTAAATATAAGCTCTTCATTAAACATTCAGTCTGACAGGTGAGTTACCTGGAACAAATCTCAAATTTTTATGGAACTTACTATTTTAGGAAGAATTCCTTCTTTCTTATTTATTGCATCACCACTGACATGTTCTGGTTCTGGAAGAAATTCCACCGGTGAGAAGTATCCGCTGGTCTGGACAGCCTTTGTGAGCTGTGCTCCTTTTTTAATGTTTTGGTTGTTGGCTGGAGAAAATACAAACTAATCAAATCATGTTTTCAGTTGAAAATATCCCACTATATCCCCCATCTCTCATTTTTAATGATTTGCAGCAAACGTAAAAGACAGTATCAGAGCCAATGGAAGTGGAAAGTATTGGCAAGTTTCACATGGTTGTCTTCAGCATCTGTAAAAGCTAATTTAAGAGAAAACTGCATGCAAAACTCCTACTGAAAAAAAAAAAACAACAAAACACCTTAAAGCTGCTTATAAAGTCATTATCATATACTGAATATTTGTTAAAAGAATCCTCACAAAACATCTCTCTCATCTCACTGCTTGTCACAGAAGCTACATGTAAAGAAGCAAACTCATAAAATTAAAATTCACTTATTTGCATCTTTGAAAACACATACACTTATCTCTGTGGAACGACATGTTTAAAAATCCCACCCTAAAATGGAATAATAGTAGAGTATCTATAATAAAATAGGCAGCAGACAAACTGTTTGAAAGGCTGGCATTAAATATTTAAAACAGCCCCATAAATTCCTGCTGCTTCTGATGAGTAGATTCTACTGATCCAGTGGAAATAAGCTAAGTGCACACACAGACACACACATTTGTGTGGGCAGCATAAGGCTTGAGGCTGCTTCTCACACCAGAGGCAATCCCTGCTCTGATACTTTTAGAAGGTTGTGTTTTGGGACATATGTCTTTTTTGAGGGGCAGGGGGAAGAGTGCAGCTCATCTGACAGTACGTTTGAATTAGTAAAAAAATAAATAAAAAGCATAACTGTAATATTGATAGCAGTGAAGTTACAATGTTTTAAAGCCTCTATTGTCTTGTGCACGTTATCTATGATCTTTAGAGAATTTACTAAATGTTTTTTTCCTGCTCCTTCACCCAGGAACAGCTGGTGTGAAAGGAGTCCAGGACGTCGTTTGATGAAGCTCTGGGTCTGGGTCCTGCTGCAGTTACAGAAGAGTCAAATAAACGTTCCTGAACAAGCAGCTGAAGGGTCAAACACCGAGTGGCACGAACCATATAACCCAGCAGAGCAATTTAAAAGCACCCTTATTCATTTTTCTGCCTTTATTACTTTATATAATTACCTCTTTTTCTTTGGATAATATCCACGTCTTTTATCTGGTACAGCTTCAACATGCGATTATCATATATATTTTTTGCTTCAAGTTCTCTTTCTTTTTCCTGTGAGTGGAAAAGGTAGGAATAACAGAGTAAGTTATTAATGTTTCATTTCCTAGTCATTAGCAAAGCTGCAAATTAAATTAAAAATACATGTTGTAAATAGAAACAGAGTAAAGCAATCAATAGTTATGCCCAATGTTTTAAGAATAAGCACATTCCTAACTTTTCCTATGCTATAAGAAAGCAGATAAAACTTCTCCCCCCAAAAACTCAAAATATTAAATTCTCCACTAATGAATCAGGCCTAAAACACTCTAAATAATTAAGATTGAGTAATTAATGCTACTGCTACTTGCTTGATAGTAAGGGGGTGAACTGGTGCATCTCCAGTCTAGTAGGAGACCTGTGGTTTCACGTACTTTACTTCAAGTCTTATTTAATTTTTTTTTTCTAAAAATAAACCTACTAGGTAGAACATAACAGTATTTTCAGTCCTTAAATTTAGGATTTGGGCAACGACAGGGTGGGGGAGTGCAGATAAGCCTTTGCACAAATTTAGCAACACACACGGGTATCAGAAATAGATGAAATTAATCTTTAGACAAACGCACTGCGCCGCAGACATTCGTAACATGCAGCACCGCAGATACCTGCGGATTTCCTTTTAAAAATCAAGCCTTCAAAACCTAATTTTCCAGTAGATCTCGTGGTCTAATGGCAATGCTCGGTTACGTACTCAATTCTGCTTTTCTTAACTAGTGCCAACAGTAATGATTAACAGAGAGACATTCCTGTTACAAACACTGTAGGGTCAGAGCACGGACCATTTCAATTTAAAGCAGGGAAAGGACTCCTACCTGCTGTACCATTAAGTACCAGCACTGGGAAACTATTCAAACCTGATTACAGATACTGCCAAAGATAAAATGCCAGGACACAGTCACCAGCCAGCACTGCTTCCCATTTTACCTTCAGCTTCTGATGGAGTTGATTAAGCTCTTCTTGGAGAACTCTCTTTTCTTCTTGAGCCTCGTACATCTTTTTTTTCTTGGAATGTAACTCTCTTTGGAAACTGCTACCGCTCAATTCAAGATTTTTTTCCAGATCCTTCAATCGAAGCAAAAAATTTTTTAAATAACTCAAGAACTCTTAATGGTCAAACTACTTAAATAAAATAAAACCCCTAGCATTTTGGATTCAGGTATCAGCTCCACCATTGCTGTAATGCTAAATACATTTAAACCCTTAATCCTAAATTTGAGGGGGCAGCCAGAGCACCTGCAAACGCTGCGGCTCATCCTTCTGGAGAAGCGAGAGGTGATCCGAGGACACAACGGGAACACATGCTGCTTTCTGCACAGCACACCTCCCAGTCTCTTCAGATAAATCTTAAATTGATGGTTAAGAAAAAAAAATACCTCCCTGAAAGTGCAGGATTAGAAGAAAATAAGAAAAAAAAATAATTTAAACCTTTCTACTAGAAACAAATTTGTGACTCCGCTTTCCTTTACACACCCACATCTTGCAAAGGGTGTTTTAAGTGAACCTGTGATGATGAGGGAAGGGAAAAAAGTGGAAAATCCCTTATTTTTTATAGCACGATTCGATTTCACATGATCCAGTGCTACAAGTGTTGAAATACCTGATGATAAAACTACAGGTGCCAGATGGCGACACCACAGGGTGAGGTGATTTAAGTAACTCAGCAATTTATATTTTGGTATTTTTGGTATTTATTTTATGAAAGCTTAGATTCCAGATTAATCCTTTGGATTTCCAGATCTATTAACTCTGTAATGGAATTTAGGTTTAATTATTAATATATACACTAAATTTTAACATCATTTTAACGATCAACAAAATTTCAGCTAAAAATAGTATCTCATACAACTACCAACAATTTCATGGTGTTAACACAGCTATTTTTAAACAAGATGAGTTTTTAGACATGTTTACAAAAGTGTAAATGTTTTTGCTGAACAAAATTAAAATATATGGCACAAAATTCTTAAAACGCATACCCGTAAAAACACCGCTCTAAAGCTCATTTTGCTATTAAAAAAATTGCTATAATTTTGTTCAGCTCAGCTCTCAGACATGCAGAATAGTGGGCAGACACTGCATGGATGCAGCTCACCAAACTGAATTACTCTCTGTATGGTTTTTAGAATTTTAGTATAGAGTTCCCTAAATACCCAGAAAATATTTAACAAATGCTTTCCCTCCAAGATGATAAATTAGATTGCATGAATTAGAATGCATTACAGCTGCATGCATTTCTGAAACGTTATTACTAGTTATAAAACCACTTAAAAGCACATGTCCACAGTTACATATTCTGACAAAATATACTTGATTTGTAAATAGAAATTTGAATGCACAATTGCCAAGTATATAATCACCTCGGGAATAATTTATTTGATGCTACTTATGTGTAAAAATTTAAAAAAAAATAAAAAAATGTTTTTCTATCTGCTCCACAACCGTGCAAAAAATACAATTCATGAATCTCCCTCTGGTAAGAAATATCCGGAGCAGAGTTTCCGATGAAAAGAAGGTCATCTCACCTTGATTCTTTTCTCGCTCTCCTCCAGCCTGCTCTCGGCACAGGCCAGTTTCTTCGCCAGGTCATCTCTTTCAGCGAGGTGCTTATCTGCAGAGAGCTTTTTCAGTTTCTGCAAGACTGTTTTTGTTCTGTACAGTTCCTCTTCCGAATCCTTCAGCCGCCTCTCGGTCGCCCGTTCCCTCTCTTGAGATTTCCGTAGGCGCTCCCTTAATATTCGAATCTCGTTGTTGTGCCGAGCGAGGAGCTGAGAGATTTCGTTTTCCGTATCTTCAAACTTATTCAAGGCTTTCTCCTGCCTGTGCTGGAGCCTCTTCAGCGCCCTGTTCTCCTTCTGCAGCTCGTCCAGTTTGATGTGGAGTTCCGTCAGTTCATTTCGGAGCTCGTTGATTTTCAGCAGCCTGGCAGAAAGAACTCTTTTTGTAACAAGGTCTATATCTTTGGCAGGAGAATCCCTAGTGAGGCTCCGAGAGCGGAAACCCCACTGCGGCCCTCTTTTGCTGGGTGCGTATTTGGAACCCAATTTCTTTGTGGCTGAGAAAGGGGGGAAAAAAATAAAAAGCACGTTTACCATAAGACAATGCAATTTGTCTGCTCAGACATCCTTCTTGGAACACAGCTCGGGGCCTGAAACAATTTTACAATACTTAGCAGAGACTGCAGCTTTCAAACCAGACAATAAAAGGCACACGTATGATAGATTTTCTTTTTGATAGATAAAAAAATGGAGATTTATCTTTGTGATCTACTGTAAGAGATAATATCTGCAGCCATCAACATAAGACCACTGTAAAGTAATCGTCTGCAAACTGTAGCAGAAATAACACTCCTATTTTGTTAATATTTGATGATGTTTATTAAAATGTTTTAGAAATACTGTACTCTTATGCATACAATATTATCAAATGCCTTTAAGATGGCAACAATTAGCTGAGCCTTAGCTGGTTATGTATTATGCAAGATGTAATTCTCTCAGACAAATGCAGGAGTATTTTCAAATCCAGCTGCCACACTCAGAGACAAATCACCAGATTCCAAAGGCTCAGTGCAAACAGTCTCCAAAGCAAAATTATAAACCCCATGAAAATTCAGTTCTTCCCTTAATAATTTATTCTTGTATCACAAGTTATTTTTTCACACAGCACCCTTATTTGATTACCAGCGTGCATCACTCACATTCCTACTGATATTATTATTTTATTATCATCCCCACGGATAAAAGCTAAACATTTTGTTTGTCTTACTTGCCTCTCAAGCCACTCTCGGGGCTTGAAGCTTATAATTCACCAAAAAAATCTCTCTTCAAACAACTGACTGTATAGAGAATGCAGAACTCATT
The DNA here is from genome assembly GCA_026413425.1 of Tringa solitaria. Taxonomy (NCBI): domain Eukaryota; kingdom Metazoa; phylum Chordata; class Aves; order Charadriiformes; family Scolopacidae; genus Tringa; species Tringa solitaria. The sequence continues at coordinate 85,957,941 of JAOXJM010000023.1, read as the reverse complement.
AAGGTACAGCAGTGCTCAGAGGAAAGATAATGAGCAGCAGCTTCTCATTCAGGCTGGAAAGCTGGGAAACAGCAATAGTGCAGTCACCTCCAGACAGACAGCGTGTCCCTCTGACACCAAGTTCTTCCTCCCCTTTCACCACGTTTCTATCCCACAGAAAATACTTTACTGCAAAAAAAAACCCCAAACCAACCACCTCCAGCTTTAAAATATTCTCTTGTAATTTTCAGCGAACATTTTGCACTCGTCCATTTTCTGCTTAATGCTCATTTTTTCCACAGCTTGGGCAAACAAAAAGAAGGGTGGGGTTTTTTTTCCTTTACAAAAAGCAATTATTTTGCATTCAGGTGTGAAAAAATTCTTCAATACATGCACTGCAGGAATGATGCCACTCCTGTCACCAGCTAAGGGAATTCTCATTAACCCTACACTTCCAGTCCCTTCAGGAATTTCTCAACGTTTAGGGCAGAACAGAAAATTCCAATACCAAGTTTGCACTTTGGGGGAATTAGTGTCTTTTATGACATTCACGATACCTTCATGGAATAATTGTGTTCAGTTCTGGCTATGGAATCAACTAGTCACTCATTCGCCCTCCTCCAAATTAAATAGCCCAAATTCTGGTTTCCCAGAAAGCTAACCCATGACTGCTCTGGAGAAGACACCACCCCTGTCAAGGGTCTGAAGAGATACGCTCCCTGGGCATCTTCAGTATTTAAGGTTTTATGTCCTGGCACACTCGAGATGAGAACGTTGACCAAATCATTCACACAGTATCCATTATAAATGACATTGAAGACTTGCTTGAGAAAGGCAGGATATTTCCCAACTTCACCAGAAAAGGTGTGAAAATATTTAGAACAAGCTGTCAAAGCACGGCAGAGAAGCTGCACATCCCTACTCCAGCCCAGGATCTCTGTAACCATCCTCTCCCTTTTTGTAGGGAACGTTCCATTCCCCACCCTCTCAACCAAGGAAGCCTTGGAGGAAAAGCCAAGGAAACCTTACGGAGGTGAGGTCTGTGCAAGGGAGCTCAAAGTGGAGCTACTTCATCTCAAACTGGAGATATTTTACCCTCCTGGAAGGACCAGGAAAAACTTCTTGAATTTCACATTCAATTTCACCAAACACATTTTCTCTCTAGTCTTTGTTTTTTCAAAGTACCCAGGGTTACACCATAAAACTCGGTCAACTAGACTTCCAGGAGAGAGACACCTTTAGGGGTATCTTGATATCATCAAGAAATGTTAACAATTGTCTCTCTGACTGATTGTGGAGTAAGACTCGAAGCCAAAGACTCAAGGCAAGTCCTTTCTCCCAAAGACAGAAAGAGAAGATGAGCATGATTCAAGAAAAGGCTAGAAGAGCCACACTCACTCGTCAACAAAAATATGAATAATTCCAAAAAAGGACCAAAAATCCCCCTTAGGCAGGAACAGGTTGATTTCAGCTTCCAATGGAGCAGTTAGAGTTTACCTGCAGCATAATTCACACGAACCTTATTTGTAGTTTCTCCTAATGGTAGCTTCCCACTTATTTCAGCTTTCAAAGATAATTAACTCTTCAGAGAAGTTACAAAGCAGCAGATTCTGTATCTACCTACCTTGGTAGTGCACGAGGCTGTTTGAAGTCTGTGGTTTGTGATCTCTTTTTTCGTGGCTTGTAGAGGGATAGCTTAGTGTTGGCGACGGGCCAGAGGAACGAGACGCATTATCTTCATCGGAATAATAGGAGTCACTATTTTTATCCCCATCCGATTTCCTGTCGTGTTCAGAATCTGGGCTCCTGACTCTTTCTCCCATTTTTTTTCAGATTTAACCGCTTTCCAGATTTTAATTTTTTTTTTTCCCCCTCAAAGACTGTTCATTTTGACACAAAGGACCTTTCAGTTGTCACAATGGCAGCAGCTGGATTAGCTCCTTGGATTTATCATCTTCATCTCCAAAGCGCGAGATCTTTGGGGTTCAGTTCAGCAAACAGGACTTACCATTCCGAATGCATTTTTTCTGTAACAATTCAGAGACACCAAAAAATGTGAGAATGGGTTTTTGCTGTATAGTTAAAAAAGGCAGGGAAAAAAAAACCTTTAAAATTATATATAACCTCATATATTATACAAAATTATATATAGCCTTCTGCCACGTGCTGTGCTACATTAGCCTTATTATTTATATTAAATATGACAGACATCACTCTAGGAATGCTACTGGTATTACACTCAGTGGTTTTAGGCACTTCATCCCCAAAGAGAAAGCAGAAAAATAACGTGGCTAAATCTAGAATAAAAGAGAGGGGAAAAGAATCATTTGGAAAACAAAACGGAAGACAAGTGAAAGCTTGATGCTATTCCGGAAAATAATTTAAACATATTTAAAAACTTTTAAACCAAATAAATTACCGATGTATTCGTACTACTAGAACGGAGATACTTGTTGAATTTGACTAAATCTTCCATCTCTCAAGTTCTGACACTCCAATGTTAAATAATGGGCCTGAAAATCAGTTTTCCCACGTTCTGTCCCTGATGGCTAACGAGGCCGTACGTACGTATCACAGCCTGTGCCCTGGAAATTACTCTCATTCCCTACAAGATCCTGTGTTTCATGCCTTCAAGAACTGGTAGGAGCTCACACTGTGTCACGTGCTTTAGAGGAAAATGCAAATGTAGCCTTTTGGGTTTTTTAATATCTGATACGAGAGACCACAGCGCTGGTATATGGTAAACATTAGATCTGCAGCAGGTATAAACCGAGAAATGCTGCTCCTGTTTTCTGCTGTAAACTGAAAAATCCCCTCATCTCAAGGTAAAAAAAAAAAAATCACCTTATTTTCATTTTTTGGAGACACTTCCTGAGAATATAACGGAGCAAATATATCTAAAATTTTCCTCACCTTCCCAGTGAAAAGAATTTTCTCCTCAGTTTAGGAAGTTTTTTTCTGCCTACACTCAGCCTCCTGTGTTTTTTCTCTCTCTCACCACTCTTCACGGCTCTCAAGCTTGTTTCACCATCTCTCTCACCTCAACCCAACTTCAGGACATCAAGCATCCACCGGGTGAATAAACAGCACTCGCACCAGAGCCCAGTTCTGCCTCTTGAATGACATAAGCTCCTCGTCCATTTCCAAATGGTAAAGCAAACTACATCCCAAAATTTGAGCACTTTTCAATCCAAACTCTTTTACAACATACCTGTAAACGAGCTGTAAATTTTTCTCTATATTATTACCCAATAACATAAACTTCCCGTGCTTCTTGGCCTTTTACTCCACTGCCTATACATGCAGAATGGCACAGTCAAGGAGAACAGAAGTGTCAGCTGCCAAGTCAGGTTTTGTTCCAAATTTGAGTTTCCTGCCCCAGTTCACTGTCAGCACAACTCTGCCTCGGTGACTGGGACCCATTTGCCCTCGTAATTTACACGGAAGGAATTAGAAGAATAAATATTTCTAAACCGGTGAAGCTGCTGGGAAATTAATACTGAATTATTTGGAGGAGAGCGTCTGATTTTACTCGGGGAGTAACTTTGCAATATAACACTTTTTTAAACACCTCAATATTTCCAAATCTTACGTCAGAGAGGATTCTGCTGAAAACTAAAATTACACTGCAAAGCCCGGAAAGAAAATAAGCTACGCTTGAGATCACTCATCCTAGAGATTGCTAAACACGTGCTGGAAGGTACCAGTTATCGCAAACATTCAAACCATCTGTAATGACAGTTCTTTTTTCTTCTGAAATAACGCAGTTATTAAAGGTACTTCAAAAGAATATACCTCATCATCATTGTATTATCTCGTTTAAGCGTAATGAAGACCCTCAGATACGTTTGAGTGCCAAATTAGGATCATGTAAGATTTTTAGAGCCTATCAGGGTGCATCACTGCTCCCAAGCAGCTCCACTCTTAAGTCCTGGCCTCACAAACATCTGGGCAGAGCGTATGTTATTTCACTCCCTGAAGAGCAAACCGAGCCCAAACTGAAACACAGGCAGAACTTTGGGGACAACCTGTTCTCTAGAGGGTGCAGAGACAAGACTGCATCAGTTCTGTCTCCACAGGACAGAATCTCAAGGAATTAAAAAAACCCAACCAACCAAAACCCAACCAAACAGAAAACCTAATAAATTTATATTAAAATACTAAAATAATACGAAATATAAAAATAGTACTCTGAAAGGCTGTAACGCAGACCTCATATTATTACAGTCATCCTGACTAAAATAAAATGTCAAAACAGTAGTTGTGTTTGTAACCCCCACAGTGTGGTGATGTCATTCATGGACTCATAGAATCCCAGGTTGGAAGGGACCTCAAGGATCATCTGGTCCAACCTTTCTTGACAAAAGCA
>JAOXJM010000023.1:85942476-85953493 GCA_026413425.1 Tringa solitaria | reverse complement strand
CAGGTTGGAAGGGACTTCAAGGATCATCTGGTCCAACCTTTCTTGGCAAAAGCATGGTCCAGACAAAACGTGCCAGCAGCCTGTCCAGCTCAATCTTAAAAGTGTCCAGTGATGGGGAATCCACTTCTTCCCTGGGGAGATGATTCCAGTGGCTGATAGTTCTCATGGTGAAAAGTTCTCCTCTCCTGTCCAATCAGGATCTCCCCAGGAGTAACCTGTACCCATTACCCTTTGGTTTTGCCACGTGATTCCTTGTAAAAAGGGAGTCTCCATCTTCTTTGTAGCCACCGTATAAATACTGGTCTCCCCTGAGCCTTCTTTTCTCAAGGCTGAACCAACCCAGTTCTCTCAGTCTTTCTTCCTACATCAGGCTTCCAAGTCCTCTGATCACCTTGGTGGCTCTTCTCTGGACCCTCTCCAGACTGTCCACAGCTTTTCCAGGACCAAAACTGAACACAGGCTTCCAGGTGTGGCCTCACAAGCGCTGAGTAGAGTGAGATAATGACTTCTCTCAGCTGCTGATGCCCCTGTTGATGCAACTCATCATCCTGCTGGCTTTCTTTGCCACAGCAGCGCTGCTCACTCATCCTGAGCTTGTTGCCCACCAGGACCCCCAGGTCCCTTTCCAGAGAGCTTCTCACCAGCCAGGTAGATCCCAGTCTGTGCAGCACTCCTGGATTATGTTTACTTTGAAGCCAGAGGCTTCATTTCCAGCTAACAACACAGGCCACAAAACTTGCCAGACTTTTGTCTGAACTCCTCTTGAGCGTGTGAAGCTTTGCTATAGCTTATGTAGCTGCCACAAGATTAGTTAACAACCAGGGAACTTCCCTAATTTGTTTTAGCTTTTTGCTTTGTACAATTGTCTAGCACCTACTGGTACATTTATAGCTGACAGACAGCAATAATAAGTAGTTATTCTGGGCAGAGTGAATGACCTACAACCATTGCAAAAATGCAGGGATGGGGTGGCTGCAGGGGCCAGAGAGCACAGACAGAGGACAACACTGGGCCCCATAACAGCTCACCTGTGCTTAATTACTGCTCATCAAGGGGATGCAGCCTTGGGGGCTGGGTAAAACCAGTTTTATAGGCAACTACATATAAAGCAAAGAACAAGTACTCAACATACGTAAAACACACCACATGTAATAAATTCAGATTTAATGTGGAATTACAAATCAATGAACTGAACAGAATAAAGAGCAAGGTGCACAGAGTGCTAACAAGGATATCCAAACGATCCCAAACCACCCAAGGCAAGGAGGAAAGAAACTGTCAGCATCCTCCCTGCCAGGGGAGGATCTGGGATGCTGATAACTGGGCTGTAAGGAATTTCCCCTCCCGGCTGAAGCCAGTGAAGTCCCAGGGGGAGAGCAGGTGGGTGAAGATGACATCAGAGAGAGGGTTTGGTACAAGAGCTCCTGCCTATATCCTCCAACCCTATATAGCTTGACATGTATTAGTATCTGGGCTAATACTAAGTCTTTGATTAGACCATTAAGATTTTAATTAGATGGCTCTGCAACTGCGTTCCTTGTTTTGCTCCTAACAACACACTGAATAAAACAAACTGATGGGAATTCAAGCAGCTTAGCCCCGCTCCTTGGATGCATGTCCCGGGGACACACGTGGCACCCAGAGGAGCCCTGGAGCGGGGACACGAGTGTTAGAGGCAGCAGCACATCTCGAGGAGCCAGCCCAGCCCTGTGGGGAGGGAGGCAGGGATTACACTGTGGGGCAAGTACCTTCAACAGTGTAAAGAGAGCCAAGATACACCCACGTTGTCTGCCTTCAGAACACAGAAGGACAGAAAGAAATCATCATCCACAGACTTCTTCTTGAGAAGAAAACAAGTGTGGATGAAAACAAATGGGACTGCATTCAGGGAAAAAAGAAGTGCCTACAGTTCAATCATCAAGGTGTCTAATTATATATATATATATAACAAGAACACACACTTTCATTTACAGACTTAAAGCTGATCAGTTAAAGTCCCACAAGAGGCTTTTTCTTGAAAGAGACAATTTTCTTGAAGAATGCTTTTCATAACTCACTGTATTTAAAATAGACAAATTGGAAGCACTCGAGGATTAGAATTATCCATCATGTCTCTACTGGATATTCCCCACTTTTAAGAATATTTTGCTAAGTATCACCTCGACATACAGCAACATAAATGAACAGTAATTTGTGATGCATTCTGGAAGTACCTGGAAAAGCAATGGACTGAAAACAAGTTGAAAAGGGTGAACTGATAAAAGATCCCCTGAGAAAACACCAAAAACATTTTCTGAATCTTCAAATGGTTTTCAGTTTTATAAATTGGTAATATTATCAAATTTTCCATATAAAACAAGAAACCTTAGTCTGTCAAGTCTTGCCAAACCCAGGTTTTCCACCATTTCTGTTAATTTGATTAACATAAAAAATGCAGTTTATGTTGAGAAGAAACGAATCACTAGGATATTTGAGTTTTACTTCACTTAGCCTAAGGACTGTCTAATTAAGAAACGCTTTGCTTCACTGACTTTTCATTGTTACCAACCAGTTTGAGTTGATTATAAAATAAGTTCAACTCATGCAAGACCCACAAAGATGTTTATTTTCCCCTGGTACATTTAATAAGTTTGTGAGGAGTGAAACACCGGGGGTTAGCAGTGGGTCTGTTAAGCTCCCACCACCACTAAAAACCCAAATCCTTCCCCCCAAAAGCTCCACATGTGCTTTTAGAAGCCTCCTGTGTCGAGATCCCATCAGTATAGAATGAATGAAGTAAATCTGGGACTCAAACTTTAGAAATAGTTTTCTTCCCAGAATTTTGTATTCCTACAGTTAAACAACTTCTACTATTGCTATTAGTTGCATATTTTGTATTGAAAACATGCTTATTATTGCAAAACCCAAACAAAACAGAGAACACAACACAACTGCAAGGTGACAGAATACTGTCTCCCTATCCTAAGTAAATCACAGAACAGAAATTGAACTGTATTACAGGTGTTAAGCAACAGAGAGAGAGGGAAATTACTCAGTAATTCTTCTTTTGCAGTACATCCAGAGTTTAGTTCTGTAATGCAAGACTCATAAAACTTTTTAAGTCCTTTTCAGTTGTAATATCCTTCTAGAACCAGAAGAAGCTCAATGCGTTTACTGGTCACCATATGACACTCCTGAGCACAAATGCTGACCTCTAACGGTCCATTCAGGTTTTTCCACCTATTCTGGGAGAGGGACAGCGAGAGAAAGAGCCAGCTTCAGACAAGTAAAAAAGCACCAATCCAAATTATTAAAGTGCTAAACTTAAGGACAGGAACTTCAACAGGAATTTATCTCCCTCCTCTTCCTCCACCTATCTTTTTTCACATACAAATACTGTAGTTTTTCTAGAAAAGAAAGAAGCAAAAGAATTTACTTGTATCACATCAAAACATATGCGCTGATGGGGCCTCAGGAAGGAACAAATATTTTATTAGGGAAACTTTCTGCAGCTGCTGATTTAACTGCATGCATTTCTTTTAGGTTTACCAGCTTTTGGTGAATTAGAACGCTACATGGTTTTAAAAGCCAATGTTTAAACTTATCCGACTCTGCGACAGCAATACTTAAGAGTTACTTTCAGCAGCAGATCTCAAAATGAAAAAGTTGCCCTAAGTCCCAGGTCAGAGCTGAGGGAAGGGTAGTCCAAAGAGGTAATAACACAGGCCAGCCCTGCAACCAGGAAAAGGGATTACGTTTCTAAATCCTCTACCGAGGAGGCTCTGGCCGTTCACGTTTCCACCGATCCCTCTGCTGCGCGGACACTTACCCAGTTCAGCTTCACCATTCCTGAAAGCGCCTCTCCCGTTCCCAAAGGGCAAGCAAGGAATTGTCCTTCGCTGGGGAGAAGCCCTTAAAGAACACATAGAAAATTATTTTTAATTAGCACTTTTTTAAAAACAACTAACGACTCCACGTGAGAGCCCATCTCAAGCGCAGCCCCTTAACCCTACCCTAAACGATCCCTGAGGGCAGGGACTGCGCTCCCGGCACACAGGGCTCCCCAGAGGGCCTGAACCCGCCGCTGCTGGGGAGGAGGCCCCTCCTTCACGACCCAACCTCAACTCCACTCGCCCCCGGGACCCTGCCGCCCTCCCCGCTACTCGCCCCGGGCCCCAGCCGGTCGGCCCGGCCCACACCAGCAGGCCGGGAGTAACACCCGCGGCTGCCCCCACCTCAAGGCGAGGCCTAGGCCCGGGGCCGGGCCCGCTCCGAACGCCAACAGCGCCCAGGATGAAACGCACACACCCTCCAGCTCCTGCCTCCGCCTCACGACGCCCCCGTCAACCCCTGCCAGCCCCGGCCCGGCCCGGCCCCACCGTCGGTACCTGCCCGCCCGCCGGGCGGACGCGGCGGCGGTTGCCGCGCTACGCTTAAAGGGGCGACTGCCAGCGGCTGCCCCGGCAACGGGGCGGAGGAGGAGGCGGGCTCTCCTCGTCAGCCATTGGCTACCCGCCCTGCCAGCTCGACGGCCCGCGGCGGCTGATTGGTAGGGGCGGCTGGCGGCGGCGGCCGAGGGGCACCCTCTCTCCCCATTGGTGGAAGGCTACATTCCGGCTGCTGGTTGGTTAAGGCGCCGCTGGGGGGGACTGAGGGGGGCTCAACGCTCTGTCGCCGCCATCTTGGGTCTGGAGGGACGGGTGGGTTTAATCGAAGGAGGCGGCAGGTGCGAGGAGCGGGGGGTGAAGGCAGCCGTCCTTTGCATTTGTGGGGACTGGTGGGTTTAATCGAAGGAGGTGGCAAGTGCAAGGCCAGAGAGGCGCCCAGGAGAGCGGGGGATGAAGGCATCGTGTGGTAATGAGCCGTCCCCCCCCTCATAACCCCTCCGAGGAGCTGGGTGGAGGGGAGCCTTGGGTGGCCTCGGGCACTTAAAGTCATCAGGGGTTTGAAAAGGAGGGTTTGGGTCAGAGCAACGTCTGGGAGTAAGGACTCATCAGAGGTGGCAGCAAAAGGGAAAAAAAATACTCTTTGCTTCAATATTTAAGCGGAATGGGAAGCTAGGTGAATAACCAGAAAATGACAGCTTTTATGCATAGGTACCTGTATATACACACACACACATCCAGTCTTTGTGATGTGATTTAAACCCAAAACTTCCCTCAACCAGCAGGAAGGAAAAAAAGGCGTGATACCAAATGATAAATACCCCAGAACTTCGAGCAAAATGGATTATACTGACAAAAGGATAAAAGTACTGTGTAAAGCTACCAAGTGAGCTTGAACTAAGGGGCAGGCTTAATGTAACAAGGCTGCTGTGTTTTATTCCCCAAAGCAGGAGGAGGGTTTCTAAACCTCGGCTTTTAATACTCCAAGTTACTGCTTTTTTTTTTTCCTAATGCTAAAATTTAATAACAAAGGTAGTCAAGTAACCTTTCTGGCGAGAGGAAAGGAAACAAATGGCAGATCTTTCTTGCCTCACTTAGCTTACTGATGGAATGTGTTATGATAGCCCAGTGATGAAAGCAACATAAAAACTTGGGTGGAGCAGAATAAAACAGAACATTTCATACAAAAGTTCTAATCTGCCTGCACAGGAAGGCATAAATGGGACATTCGGGAAATGGAGACAGGTTTGCCCTTGACAGAAACGTCTCTCTGCAGTTCTGAATGTTCAAAATTACCACTTATGGACCACTAAATGGAAATAAAGGAAATGGAGGAAACAGAACAAGGTACCAGTTTTGTTACCCAAGGTAACGTTTTCAGGCAAAACCCCTCACCTTCTTCACAATAAAATACAAGGAAATAAGTGAGAAAATGCAGTTTGAATGCACTTGAAATTAAAAGATTGCCATCGGCCAGAATAAAAATTTCAGAAGGGAAAATTGTATCCATTTCAATGGAAAAAGAAAAAAAAATTATGAAAGTCAGAATTGAGAGATTCTCAAAACTGTCTTAGGCATTGTGCACAAGAACTCTGAATATGCTTAATTAAATTTCTGGAAAATACAGTTTAATGAGTAGGCTGGAATGCAGTCACGAACACGTGGGCATAAACTCCAGCAAAAGAAGAGGAGACGGGAACAGGTATTTCAAAAGCACGAGAGCACCTGGGAGGCAGAGACCCAACGTGAAGTCTCCCAAGCTGAACGGAGCTTTTAATTTTTTGATCCTACAATCCCAGAAAATAGGCCTGAAGCATGCAAAAAACCCCAACAGCCAGGCTGTGAGTGCCATAATTTTGATTGTCTCCCTAATTGCACTTAATATTTTTGCTATATTTGCATTACTATTATGAGATTGGTTTAAAAAAAAACCCGATAAAAACTCGTGGATAATTTTTAAAATGAATTCTCCTGTGGCTTTGTATAGCTCACCCTTGTGCTAAACAGCTAGAGCATATAATTCATCACAGCAGCGCTGGCAGAGAATCATTGATGTCCTTCAAAAAGATCCAGAGAAATGTGGAATAACAAAGACAGAATAATTTTATTGCTTGCAACTGGAGGGAATGTATTGCTTGTATCTGGCAGCAGGCCAGGCCAGCAGCTGAAATGCTCTTGCTGCTGTAAGTAGGATGAAAGGGATGCATAATCCATCTCCATGCCCACTGTAGCTAGGAAAATTATAAGCAGGAAAAGCAATTAAAAAAAACCAAAAAAAACCCAAACGATGAGAGAAAGCACTAAAAGATGTGGAAGAGACTTACTTTTTAATGTCGATAATTTATAGACTTAATTGTCATGACTAAGAATTTGGGTTAGCAACTAACCATGAGTTATTGAATATAAGTAATATAGGTATCAAATTTAGGGAGTGTGTGTGTTTAATACAGGTATTGAGTACAGATAGTGAATTATTCTGAACAGGGGCCTTTTGTTCAGAGCAAACGACATCTCACCAGACTTCCCCATCAACTGCTCCATCCAGAACACTGCTGACGTACTGGAATCAGCTGCTGAACTGGAATAAGTTCAGATGTTGTGCAGTATCAGCACGGGGATAAATTGATGGAAGTTTGTTAATCTGAAACCTCCGAATAACGTATTTAAGGTGTTCTCCTCTATGTGACAGTTGATACAGTGCAGATAAATGGTGTGGTATTTCAGTTTCCCTTGGACAGGACAAATGTATAAATCACCTGAGCAAGGAATAATGTTTTGCAGTTTTTGTCTGTCTCTGTGAGGCAAATCCGATGTCTTAACTGCTTGCTTGGGTGGGAAAGTCACTGAAACAGAGTTATTTCATCCAAGAGCGGGATGGGGAAGTAGAAGGCTTGAAAGGAGGTGCCTGAGCTTCAGAAGGGAGGGTGGAAACCTTCGGAAACTAAATGGGGTCGTAGTATCACCCAGTTTGATAGTCCCGGGGGTACCAACAGGGATAAAGCCCCCCCAGGCTTATTAAGATGAGTGGAACTCCTGCTCACTGCGTTGTTATACATCAGTATCGATGGGAAATCCCTGATGCACAGAGAAAATGCTATTGATTTCCACTGCACCGTAGCAATGGTTATGCCATATGGGGCAGGAACTATTACAATGGCCGTATGAAAAACCAAATACCTTTGGCTCCTTCAGCTTTCACATTTTCTCATGTTTTCCCTCGGAATAGGCTATAGGATACTGCCTTGCGTGTTGGAATATAAGCACAAACATTTATACCCATGGCTCTGTGTACACACCAGAGGCAGTAACTTGCATCTGCGCTTGCAGGAAAGCTTTATTCAAAATCCAGGAATTTATACTAAAGAGGGTTTGGCTCAAAGCAGTTCCTCAGATCTGGGTAGCCAAGTTCAGGCTGCTGTTGCCAGTAGCAGGGTTCCCTCTCTCTGCTGCTGTAAAGGTGACTGAGATCCCTCTATTAGAGCCTGGGTGTGGGTGGAATGAGGGTCCAGCTTAAGGTTTTTTCCTTAACATATGTTGGAATATTCTCTGGCATAGAAGATCCCTTGTCTGTCAGCACATACTTCTCTTTGCTCTCAACTCTCTGCAATCAGATCATCAAAATATTTTAAATTCTAACGCAAATAAAATTAAATGTCAGTCTGTTTCAATGCTATACATATTCATGATCTCCTTGTGCTTTTTAACGCATTTGTCAAAATAAGCTGTGGTTTTGTTGCAGGCCGGCTGCTTTTCTTTCTGCACCTTCACCTGCCTTGAGAAACGAGAAGCCCAAAGGTCTCTCTCAAAGCTTGTCCTCCGTGCCCTGGACTCTGAAGTGACCCAAAATCTTTTCACTCTTTCTTTTCTCAAGTGCTCCCGAGTCGTCTGCTGTAAAGCAGCCGCTCACCTTTTACAATTCCCTGTTCTAATTCTTTGAAAGAACATCTGTTGGTGTCACTTTTCGTACTGTGGCTGGTTGTAACCTTCTAAAGGGGGTTTTCTTGACGGTGGCGGCGCTGGAGCTGTTACTGACACCCCCTTTGTGTCTCTGACAGCCCGGAATGGGCTCCCGTCAACTCGGCTCAACTTGAGGGTGTCTGAAAGCAGCACGTTGGGCATTGTGCCTGGGGAGCTGTTTTTAACAATACCCTTTTCCCAGGCTGTGAGATACTGAAATATTAAAGGGAAGAACGCAGTGCAATGAAAGAAGCACTTACACATACGTCACACCACTAGTTGATTTCAGAGATTTTACCAATTTGTTGAAATTCTGTGTTTTAGTATACCTGCTTGGATTTTGAGCTCACAACTGCTTGGTGGGGAGAATTGAGGTGAATAACAGGAATTGCAGGAATATAATCACAGGAATGTAATTTTCAATGTGATGATTTAACATCCCACATAAAACAAGACGCTCCATCACTACAATATCAAGCTTTAGCTGCTTGTTGTGGATATAGGTGTGTTTTAACAATTAACACATTTATATGAAATTACTGAATTACTTAGGGGCTAGCAACAAATAGTTAATAAGCAATTTAAATAAGAAAAAAAAAAAAGCCCAGTAAAGCCTGGGAAGGGGAAGAAGGTGCCGAGGAAACAACTCTTGAATCTTTGATTAGAAAAAAACACTATTTGAAGGAGACATTTCAGTTAAGGACGTGGTTCTCCAGAAGACATATGCTACTGGGAGGAAAATTTCATGCAGATTGTTTGGAATCTGGCAGTTTTATGTTAAATGCTGCATTTGTTTTTAGCAGGTTTTAGTAATGTTTTTCTAGAAAACCGCTTTTTGAAGGGCAAATGTGGTATATCTGGACTTGTTTCTATTGCTTTTGCATAATCTACCATTTCATATGCACAATATGTACATTATTCTTTGACCAAAAAAATAATGCAGCGACCAAATAATTTTGACATATTCTTTAATCAAAAGCAGTGTGTGTTGCTTCTGAACATCCATCTCTTTTGGCTTTAAAATTCATTTCTATTGCTAGGATAGCAAATGAATTTTGTTCTGTCTCTGCAGAGTTTAGTGACATAAATTATGTTGTAGAGAAATAAGGTCAAATGTATCTTTGAAACCCGTAAAGAGAATGGATGTTCTATCAAAATAAATTTGGCCTTAGTGTTGAACGCAGCTGTTATGAAAACGTATTTATTGTCCCAGTTATACAGGCGTGGTATGGGGACGACGAACAATCTTCCCCTTAAAAAAAAATCCTTCATTCAAAATATAAATACATCTTATTAAACTCGGAAAGAGGCCTAGGCAGCTCACGCCATTTCTAGGCACCTGATTGTATCATCAAAATCTTATTTTTTTATTTTATTTTCAATGCAAAATGGAACGCTTCCAGAGAGGAGGGAGAAGTGCCAGCGTCTCAGCCCACGCTCTTACGTATCACAGGCTGTGGGCAAGTAGGAGGTAGGGATTTGTCCCCTCTCCATTAGAGGAGGGGTTTGAAACTTGGGTCCTCAGATTTCTGGATGCGTCTCCCAAGTCAAGCATGTTAAGAGAGATGTGAGCACCTTGTGGGCATCTCGTGTGGGCATCTCGTGTGGTCATCTTATGGGCATCTCATGTGGTCATCATGTGGGCATCTCTTGGGGTTATCCATGAGATACGTCCCAAGCTGCCTGTGACCATGAAGGCTGAGATGCCTCTGAACAGAACACATGCCTTGGGCGCCGCTGATTAGGACAGCAGCTTGGAGACAGCATTCTTGACTTAATTACCTTAATTTGTTAAAATCCTATTTAGGGTGAATCTGAACCTTTTACAGCTTGAAATGTATAAACTCTTGCAACGTATGCATCAGCTTACTGGAATTCTCTTTGTTGGAATTAAATACTGTTAAAGCAGCATCCTTTTCATCTTCTCGGGATTTGCAGTAGTTTAACTTTTTTGGGCAATACAAAAGCTAGAATATTCTATTATTCACTTTGCGTCTCCATCCTGTGCTTCAAGAAGGCTTTGATTGATGAAGACTGCTTTCTTGATGGTTTTTTCCTTTTCTGGTTTTATAACCTAAACTGTCAATCCTCTCTCCCAAGGCCTGGCAAATAATGAGATCAGTCCCTGTGTAGTTGGCAGAAGAGCAGGGACAGGGACTGAGGCAGCCCTGGGTGGTGGGGGAACAAACAGGGGAGGGATCTTGCAGGTAGTTCAAGCAAAATCCCAGTCCTGCTCAGTGGGATTGAAGGACTGCGCGAGGGATGTTTGCAAAGGCTAATGTTAGGCTTGAGGGGGCTAGTCCTCTGGATAACCCAGATCATCAATAAAAAGGGAGAGATGACCATGCGGATAGAGCAGGGGAAGGAGACTTTGCTCTCATGTGCTTTCTCTCTGTCCACCACGCAGGGAATCTTCTGGAAGCCCAGTGCTGTGACACGAACTGCCTCTCTGATGGATGCACCTTCTGAAGTGTGGTGAGCCAGCTACTTTCAGGTGGGAGAAGGTGGTGATGGGGAATGATACTGCAAAAAAGGGTTGGAGGAGGACCACGAAGATGCTCCAAGGGCTGGAGCACCTCTTCTATGAAGACGGGGTGAGAGAGTTGGGGGTGTTCAACCTGGAGAGGAGAAGGTTATGGGAAGACCTTAGAGCCTCTTCCAGTCCCTAAAGGGGCTCCAGGAGAGATGGGGAGGGA
>JAOXJM010000023.1:85927965-85938043 GCA_026413425.1 Tringa solitaria | reverse complement strand
GCTTGGAGCAACCTGGTCTGGTGGGAGGTGTCCCTGCCCAGGGCAGGGGGTAGGATTGGCTGGTCTTTAAGGTCCCTTCCAAACCCAATTCTGTGATGCTGGGATATTAGTCTGTGATTCCAGAACTGGGGGCTGTAGCCAGACCAGCAGAGCTCCCTGCCCTTTGCTGCCCCCAGACCGTGCACGGCGACCTGTGGGCTGGGGACAAAGCCACGGCAGTGACCACCCTCACAATTTCACAGTGTAGGAGATCAAGTTCCAGCATCTAGAATGCTTTAAGTAAACACAGTTTCCAGAAATAGAAACATAAAATATAAACATGGAAAACAAAAACCCTTTTTGAAACAGAAAACTGAATATTCAGAACCAAACTAAAGAGTTCTTAACATTTGACTGATTTTCTGTAATAACACGTATCTCATTATTAAGTCCTTATTCCTGGTGAAGATCCATTCATATGAAGATTTATAAAACATGATGACGTGATGATTTATAAAACATGTGGAAAAGAATTGCTCACTTTGTTGCATATAGAAGACAGTATTTACTTTATATGTATTTTTAAGCAGGTTTCCTGGAAAACCAGGAAGCTGAGAATCTTCCCTGCGCCTTGCGAGTTCCCAGTGTCATTCCTGGGGGGGGGTGGAATATAATCCAAAGCAACTGAAAATGCCCCACCATCAGCCTGTCTCTGTTTAATCTATTAGCTACTCAGCTGTGTATTGTATTATCTGACACACAGCGATAAGCAGCTTAGCTGCCCGAGATCATATTAAATATGTTGGGTTTAGCCTAATTCTGCAGTGCCCCGTGAGGAGACACCCTGATGTCCATCTGGAGCCCTTGTGAAGCCAGTGTGGTTCTACACAGGGACGGGGACCCTCCCGCGTGGCTTGTGGAGGATAATATTCTTTCCTTGGTGGAGAATATTCTTTTCCATCATCTGGTCCTTCCTTCTTCTCCAAAATCCCTTTCTTCAGCTCCTGTTCCTGCACTTACGAAATGAAACATTCAAGCGAGCCCATGCCCTAGAAAACAAAAATATCCCTCTAGCACATCATGCAGAAGTTTATAGGTTAGAATGGAACTGCCTTTAATGACTTCTGCTGGAAAAACCACAGTTTAAAAAGAACTCCTACCCTGCGTTTTCCATGCTTTAAAAATACATCTTTTTACTGTTTTGTTAATGGCTCACTGGAAGATTTACCATCACATCTACTCCCTGTATTTTCTCTTCAACTACTGGTAAAATTCATGTCCCCTTGCAAAAAACCCCTGAATAATCAGGTTTCTCTCGAGTCTGCCGAGAGCCCTGACACTAATACACCGTGCCTCTTTTTGACACCTCTCTGAGGCTGAAGGGCTGAAGGCTCTGTACTGAGAGGTCCTCGCAGCCCCCTCTCCATCGTGGCTCCAGCTGTTCCTGGCACAGATGCCTGGGCTCCTTTTGCTGTTCGAGGAGCTCCATCTGCAGCTCAGGGATCAATCACAAGCTGAATTTTACCCAATAGATGTGGATAGATTTGATGGGGACGAAGAAGGTGATATAATCATTGAACCATAGAATTGTCTACGTTGGAAGGGACCGTTAGGATCACCTACTCCAACCGTCAACCCAACTCTGATAAAAAACCATCAATAAACCACGTCACTAAGCACTGTGTCAACCCTCAACAGTCACTGCCAAGAAAATAGCAACATTATTTAAATATATATATATATCTGCTCAGGCTTCTTCTCCTTATAAACTCTAAAATGCCTATTTTAAGGAGATTGCTTGTAGTCCTTTCGGTGGGAAATTACATTTGCTGTTGGAGTGAAAGGTCCTCTGACCTCAAACGAGATGGGTGCCAGCACCGAGAAAACTGGATAGAGTGGTGCCATTTCCACGGGATTTAAAATTAACCTCATTGCATGATTGGCTTACATTACTAATCCGATATACCAGGGCTAAATATAGCCTTTGAAGACAATGTCTTTCCACGCAAATAATCACTGCAGGCTAAAAATTAGTAAAAATGGAAATGAAAGAAAAATGCTAAATGAAATTCTAGACAAACTGTCATCTTGCTAGAATATTGATCTGAAATTGCACGTGTAGAAGACACCTGCAAGGGAGAGGGGGTAAAATAAATAGAGAAATTAGTAGGTTTGAATATCTATTTATAAAGGGAGAGTTTCTGATGCTGTCAGCAATTTCTGTCAAAGATGTACCTTCAGAGGCATCGCTGTTGGCTTTCAAACATTTCATGTTTTATTACTGCATTTTCATCATTAACTATGAATGGCGTCCCTGGATGATCTGCAGGAGCTATGAATCATTCATTATAACTAAAACAAACTATTATTTTTTTTTTCTTCATTAAAATATATACGAAAGAGTTTCCAAAAAAATCAGGACAGCAAAACCTTTAGGAAAGAACTCATATTTTAGGAAATGCTACAGATCAATGCTACAAAAAAGCTGCAAGGTCAGAGAAGGAACCAGAGAATGGAGACCTGAAATTAAGACTCTATGCAGGCTTTTTTTTTTTTTTTCTTCTCTTCTAGTCTCCTAAATTCCCAAAGAATGTAAATATAAAATGTATTATGTAGGCAGGTGCGATTCCAGTTTAATAAGTCCATAGTAATATTCTGTAGATAAAAGAGCTGCTTCTGTGTGAAAACCAGCTCTGTGGCACTAAACCCGTTTGGGAACAGTCTTTTATTTCCCATATTAGTGCAAGATGTGATTTTCCATGTGACAGACCAAAAAGACTTGCTTCGCTGACAAAGGTTCCTATCATCTCTGCTGGAATTCAGCGAGCTCCAAACATAGGAGAAATATTATAACCCAGTTCACTTGGTCTTATTTATTTGTTAGTGTAACTTGTACCAAGAAGTATAAATAGCCCTTAGTTCCTCGGGAGGTTCAGGGCGCTGCTTTTGATCAGCCTCACGAGAAATTTCCTCTGAATCCCTAAGGGGTTTATTCTTAATAAGTAATTCCAGCCTAGGGGAGAAACTGCATCTTCAACTGAGATCCTCATTAAATCCAAGTCCTGTAAATAATCAGAATCATTCGGTTCAACATCTAGATGAAGTGTTCGGATGAACAAGTGAGACAACCCAGGCTTGGAAGTGACAGCAACATGGAGATAGCGTGAAGATACCACAAGTAAAGCTGAATCGTGCAAGATGGAGATGTCTATGGGTATAAAAACCACGATTAGCAATTTTGAAGAAGACATACCTGCTGCTACACATTAGGTTGGCTGCACAACTTGGAAGCAGCCCAGGCTTCTTGACCTGTAGGCCAGTATCTGGCCACTGGGTCATGCTATGGAAAGTTTGAAAGGTCCTCGCCAGTCATATCCCAAAGGGGATTCTGCTGTTTGGGTTCACATTGGTTCACAGTTGTCATCTCACAGCCTGAATCTGCAACCCAGTTTGCTGAGTGTCATTCATTCACACAGATAGTCCTGATTATTTCAGTGAATTCTCTGGTCTGAGCCAGGTCTACTCAACAGGAATGAGGACCCCAGATACCGGCATTAGTGATGAGGTGGGGAGCAGGCAAGAGAATGGAAATGAAGAAGCTGAACTGGCTCTGGGGGCATATGAAACAATATTCTTCCTTTCTGTGAAGCCTTCCGTGAGGTCTTTGATGGACCCTTCCTGGTCTTTGATCCACTGATGATGTGAGGGATCTGAGGAGGAAACCCCTGACACTGGTCTCCACTGCAGCCTGTTGTGTAGCCCAGGATAGTCTGTTGTATGGCCTTTTGTCTAGGGTCCCTTAAGAAATGCTGCATCCAGATATGATACCAAAGTATCCGTTGTGCTGGGTTTAATATTTCTCAGATTTCCCTAGACTGCAGTCATCAACATTAGAAAATTAATATTGAGTCAAAGTTATCTCCTGTTATTTTAGGTAGAACTGTTTTTTTAAAGTGTAGCAAATAGACTGGGCATCACAGGTATTTACCTGCTTGGGGTCTGAAATAGCTGCGTTGTTGTATTTGTCCATTTGTGGCCAAAAGACAACTTCCTTTATACAAGTAAGGAGATAATTAATTTAAAAAAAAAAAGGTTTTTTAAAAAAATTGTAGGTTGTTTTTCAGGAGCGATCTAGAAGCAGCCTATGCTGACCAATTCATGGCTAAAATAATAGGTTGTGATTGAGACTCTCTAAAATAGGCTAGTTTGTGTGTGTTGCTCTTGTAAACCTTAAGATTTCAGGTGTGTTTCTACCTGCTAAACAACCTCCTTAATCATTTTCTGTTCTAAATTTTAGTCCAATCTTCAGCATTTTTACATAGCCTGGGGTCATATTCTGCACTCAAATTAATCCCCCAAAGCATCAGAGAGCAAAAGGTTGCTGTCAGGTTTAGCAACACGCTTGTTTGGCCGTACCTTCCCTAGTTATTTTATATCTGCTGTTCTGAAAGTAATTCCAGTTCAGTCCAGCTACATTTAGAAAAAAATCAATAGCAGCTTTGACACACGCTTCCCCTTGCCATGCTGTTAGTACAGCAGCGGAGTGGGCCCTGCTGGCTGCACGGTTGCTTTAGTGGAACACAGAACATGTATCCAGAGATGATGAATTCTGATAAATCAAACAAATAATATCTCTTGCAGTGAGGTTAATTTTGCTAACCTCTCATAACTTCTCATTGGGCTTGTCATGCTTGTTTTACAGATTTCCAGTGAAGACCAGTTGTCTGTTTTTCACCATCCTTTTCCCAGTTAATTAAAAAAACAACCAACGGGTTGAATTAGTTTTTTGTTCTTACCGTCCAAGTCATGCTCTGAATAGTCTGGAAGCTGTTCTAAGCTGTGCCTTCTCTGACAAAAGTAATACATACTTATTGTGTCAACCGGCACTTCTCCCAGTGGAAAAACATGGACACAAAGAATGGCATTTTTTCTGCAGAGAAGAGCTGGGAAGGTCAAATGTGACCAGGGGTAACACTGCTTTCTGGAGCTAACTTTTGGGAAGTGCTAAAAATGCCACTTAGTGTTTTCACCACTTTACATTTTAGAGCTGAACAACAGTAAGAGGTTAATTAGTCCTCTGTGGAAAACATTCCTTCCCAAACACTACCTCTCCAGTACCTTCATGGCAGTGGACAGTAAATCTCAGATAGCTCTGGGACGGAGCCAGCTGCACTGAAGATCTGATCTGGGAAAACACGGCATGAAAAAATCTGAAAGGAGTAAATAAATGTTAGCAAATTTTGCAGGGTTGCTTTACCCAAGAATTCAAAGAGTGTATCTGCTTTGACAGGCAGATCCATGCTTAGCACCGGGGAGCCCGGGCTGGGGTTAATAAGACGATGCATGAAAGGGCAATGAATTGTCTACCTCTCACTTGAGAAGTTGTGTGGTTTCTCATGTACTTGGCTGCTGGTTGGCCTGGCTTACGTTGCTCCTCAATCCTCCTTTGCTCAGCGCATTAGTTGCAGAGGTTGTATCTACGCTGACCTGATGGTTTCCATCCAGTGTCCTCCTGCTCTGAATCCATGTCTCTTCCAGGTCTGTCCAAGCAGCAGAAGGTTCTCTCTGTTCAAACCAGCTCATGAAACCGCAGTCAGTTCCCACGTAGGGCAGCACAACCCATCTGCAGCACATCCCCAGTCACCGCTGCCGTGTTTGCCTTTTCCACCTTCTCCCTCCACCAGCTCCCGCTCCCACTTGCTGGAACCCCCTCTCCAGTTTGAGGAGGTTCCTAAAGGTCACCTCAAACTTGTGCCCGAGTACAGCCTTGTGTTCCCGCGATGTCAGTGTGGCCTCAATGTGTGGGCTTGAACCCACGTGTGAAATGCAGTACACACATAATCTCTATCCTCAAATTTATGTCAGCTTTCCAAGTTTGAGATTTTTTTTCCCACTCTCTGTTCTGTGAAGCATCTAAAAAACTCCCAAGTACTATAAAAATAATAACTATTCTTAGTTTATTTGGTGCATACACTTTAGGAGTGTTGCCAGTATTCATGTACTCAGCTGCTTCTTATTCTCCACAAGATTGCTCTCTCCTTGCCCCCGTATTCCTAAATATTATTGCTGACCCACTTCTCCTGCGTCCTGCAAGAAATGAATCTTCTAAAGTGCCTTGTCAGAGTGGAACTGGACAGACGTGGAAAACCAGCTGGAAAACGGCCAGAATGAACGTGGTGGTAGATTGCTTTTCCAAAGGCTTGGCAGAAGATCCCTCAGGAAAGGTCTGGCAGGACCGTAATGCTCTGTGTCTTGCTCCCTGGGTGCACTTTGCATCTCAAGCACTCGCTAATTTAGGTTTCGGTGGGAACTGCAGATGGGGAAATGAGATTTATGGGGGCTTTCAACTCTCCTCCCTCTGCAGTAATGGAGATTACTAAATGTTGTTCAAATTAGCAGAAATAAGGATGAAGACATGAGTGCAAAATGAACTCTGGCACGTCTTACACCACGTAGCTGGAAGTTTAAGGCATGATGTATGATTTTATGCAGAGCATGAAAGATGTTTTCACCTGCAGGTTCAGTTATTGCAAGTCAGGTGACTGAGATACACAAGATAATGAATTTCACAGGAAAATGTTTTTCTTTTCAAAGGTCCCTTGTATTGGGAGTTCATGGAGGGAATCAAAGCAGCCACAGATACTTGCTTCATGTCATACTTCAACTAAGGGGCAGCAGATCATGACTTCCACTGAAAAGCAGCAGCTGAGAATGGACTCCTGTATATCTTTGGAATTATCTAGATATATTTAGATTTAAATGGCATGAAGGAAGGTTTATTCGGCTCACTGTGGGGTTTTTTTGTGCTACCAGGTATAAAGAATCACAGAATCATAGGATCACGGAATGGTTTGGGTTGGAAGGGATCTTAAAGATCATCGAGTTCCAACCCCCTGCCCTGAGCAGAGACACCTCCCACCAGACCAGGTTGCTCAAGACATGGTCCCAAAATCATTCTGAAATGAAGACCAGCTGTGCCTTTCCACTTTCCTCAATATCCCACACCTTTGTGAATGCGAGAATCAAAACTGTTCTCAAAACTGTTACAGCTCTGTCTCTTCCCAAGAGCCTACTTTAACACCTGCACTTTGTAGTAGCTTCAGAGTAATTCAAGTCAAAAGTAAAAGCTTTTGTCTTGGGACAGTGGTTAATTCTGTTGATGTTATCTCTAAAATTCTGACAGTGGGGAAAGCTGTGAAATGCTCTGAATGTAAACCTCCGGCTGCAGTCAAGGTTCTGGAAAAAGCCCAGAGTCCTGGGTGAAATGGAGTTTGTTATTGGGACACTCTGCTGTGATTTACACAACCTCCAAAGCCATTTTTGCAAGGATGAGGGTGACCTTGGCTAGGAGCTGTGCGTGTCGAGGAGGAGCCACAATAATATGCGCAACCCACGCCTGCCAGCGCTAGTGAACATCAGAGGGAGTGTACCCTGGAGGTTCCTTCCCTGATTAAACCAATACCTTAAAAATCCAGTGGCTTCTACGATGTATATGAAGGATCAGGCTCCAAACAGCATTATCTCATAGGCTTTCAAGCTGTGTCTGGAGAAGATATTTACAGGCCATCAGCCGCCGCGCTGAGTGCCATTACTTAACAAATGGAAAAATCCTGTACTTACACCACAGTCCTCTGGCCACTTTCTGTGTTTTACAGCCTTTAAGTGATCTACTTTCTCTTGGGGTCTGCAGTGCGAGATCAGCTGCCGATACCCCGTAGCTCTATTGCAGCTGGAGTGTTCTGTTTTCTCTACGATTTATCTTCTCCTTTTGCTGCTCCCTGGCATGACAGCCACATGTCTACCAAGGAAAATTGCTCAGGACTGTCAGAGCTTTTAATGATACTCTAAACCTGTTAATTTTCAACATGCTTTTATATTTAGAATATTTTAAAAGTCCTCAATACCCCGTTAGAAATTTCAAGTGTGTGGATTGTTGCAGAGTCTGTGTGAACTCACCACATCTTGGCAACCTTTCACAGAACCCAGAGAAATAACTGGTGGGTGCCAACAACCCACAGACCAGAAAACATCTAATACACCTCAGTCAGACTGCTCCTTTCAGGTGAGAGACGAAGCCATTTTTATCCACTTTTTCAGTTCTGAATATAAGGTTCCATTTCTCCAGGATTTCCCCCCTATGCCTGTTGCATCTTGCTGCACAAATAATCTTTTATCATAATTAGAATCTTCTTTGTCCGAGGTTGCACTTTCATACTTCTGGTTTCACATATTCGCAAGCCTTGGTTTTGTGTGTTCTTTGTTCCCTTAGCAGCAAAGTTCTCTTTAATCTTCCATGAAGATGTGGCACAACAATGAATCATTCTTACCATGAAATCTTCAGAAACTACCCTCTGCCCCCCATAAATTTAAATCTCCAACTCCAGTCTCCACCTCCTGTAAACATAGAAAATGGCCCATAAATCATTTTAACAGTGTTTTTAATTTATCACAGTTCTTCTACTCAACTAAATATTTGGTCTTCAAGCCTCCTCTAGAACTGTACGATAGAAATGGATTTGAAGGTACGGCCTCATTTACCAGCAGTGGCTGCAGGATGGAGGGTGGTGGCCAGTCTCAGCCTGTGCAACCACCTGGAAGTGCAGAGTTTCACGTGGTTTTACCCTCCACGGAGTTTTGGAGTAGTTCTCTGCTGAGGGAGTCGTGCAAAGTCAGAGGCTGCTCCACAAGCTTTGAAATCTTCAACTTCTCAGTGCAATATTTCTTTTTCCTAACTTTCTGGGTTACTTCCATGACGGAACTAGCTCCTTTGTGTGCATGGAAACGCCAACAAAAGAGAGAAGCGAACAAGCTGGATTCTCAGTGCTCAGGCTACGTCAGCATTGATGCGGAGAAGTTAGAGGTGCAGGGTTTTTAGCCCAAAATACTATAAATGTACTTATAAAAATTGAGAATTACCGGAAAACTCATTGAAATACAGCTTGGGATTGTTCAAGATCTGTTCCAAAGGGTGTTTGAAAGGACACTTTAATTAAAGGTCCTGCATTTGTGGTCAAGAAGTAGAAGGCAGGCAGGAAGCCCCCTGCTCTGTCTTTGTTGGTGTCTCTAAATTTGTAAGGAATAAGGGTGCTGAAGCGTTTGCTAGAAGCTGTGTCTGGCGTGATGGGTGGAAGATCTCCATGAGCTCTGGCACTTCAGCCTTTCCTATCTTTTTTTTCTTTTCCTCTTTTGCTGTATTTAAGAAATATATTAGAAGGCAAGAGTTACAAATGTTGTAGTTTAATACTAGATATTAATGATGTGAGAGAATCAAATACAGTCAGCTGCAATGAGTTGCCCTTGTTCCATTTATTTCATATAATAACAGGAAGGTCAAACTAGAACATTAAAACCAGTATTTTGTAGTAGGAAGTAAACAGAAAAATAGTTGGTAGTAAAAATCTTCTCCTTTTTAAGAAATTTTAGAGAGAGGCAGGAAAACATGTTGTTTTCAGAAGTAATCCTGCACTGCGAAGGAAATTCGCCAAGTAAGGTAATGGGGATTTTCCAGGAAAATTCCTATAATGACTCACCTGTCACAGAGTTTTAACAAGTTGCTCGGAGTTACTCACAAACCAACGTGGAAAAAAAAAAAAGTTTGCCTCCTTTGTTCCTTTTGCTGGTTATTCAGCAGCGATTAACCAGTAAACACACGTCGGTCACTGGTTTGTGGTTCCCAACGAAGACTGGAGCACTGAAGCCAGAAAATCTTAACCTTTGTACCCAAGTTTACTCCGATGAAGTTTACCCTGTTTTCAGCAAGCGCTCTCATGAAAGCAAAGTAATGCCTACTTAGAAATCTTTGCCAGACCTGAATTCCCATTACATGGGAATGATGTCTGATACTGAGCTCCTGTCCAGAGGAGAGTGAAGTCACTGGAAAGCCTCCCAGTGACTTCCACGAGACACAAATCAAGCTCAGACTGAGCACTGAGCCTCCTGATTGTTTTTTATGGCTCTTGCTGGGTACCTTCCACGCAACCTGCAGAATTTCAAAATGAATGATCAATATTTGAGCGATAATGGTTTTGAACTGAAAGAAGGGAAATTTAGATGAGATCTCAGGAAGAACTTGTTTGGTGTGAGGGTGGTGAGAGCCTGG
>JAOXJM010000023.1:85888881-85903839 GCA_026413425.1 Tringa solitaria | reverse complement strand
CAACCTGGTGTGGTGGGAGGTGTCCCTGCCCAGGGCAGGGGGTGGGACTGGATGGTCTTTAAGTTCCCATCCAACCCAAACCATTCTGTGATCCTGTGATTCTATGTAAGTGTTTTACTCTCCTGTTTAGCCAGCGTGGTACGCTGCAGCTCTGAGTCTTGGGCCCTGTTTTAGTCTGGGAGAATCTTCTCAGAACTTTTATTCAACTTTGAACAAAATGTTGTAGAAAGACCACAGCTGGGCCCTCTTTGCCTTGCTGTGTCTTTTCATATTTCGGCCACGTTGACCTGTACACCCTTTAGGAGGTTGGTTTGAGGTACCAGTTAGACTGGCTGATGGGAGAAAGGGAGGTCTGATGTATCACCTTGGCTGACTCAGGAAGTGATTGGGCAAGTCTGTGAATTCAGCAGGAGAATGAAATGGGAAAGAGGGTCTCTATAATCATAGTAGATGGATCAGAGTAAGTATGGGTATCGTGTGGGTTTCTGACTACGGTGTGGTGGAGATACATCCAAGCTGGTTCTAATTTAGTCCCTGCCAGACTCAGCAGTGCTGTAACTAAGCAGCTTCTGGCTGATGGATCGTTCAGATCTGCTGTGAACCTGTGAACTGCAGTGCAGTTGTTAGCTTAATGCAGGAAGCTGGTGATCTAGGATCCTCTGCAACAGATTGGGTGTGATGTAGCAGCCAACTGGCTTCTTGAAGCGAGGTATTTAACGTCCCTGCCATATGTTTTACATTGGCCTTACTTCTTCATCTCAGCAGTATAAATAATATCTTCCTGCTTCTGGGTAAGAAATACCAGTTAACGAAATATACCTGGCACATGGAAGGGATTTTACCCTCACTCATGAATCAGCCCCTCACTTAGAACAACATAAATGTTATTTGTGTGTGATTTTAGTTTGCTTGGGAAATATAATGTTTTAAGCTGTTGCTTCTTACCCTTTCAGCTTGTCTTGTTTTCGCCTAGTCTTGGAAATTGCTGTTTGGAATTGGCAAAGAAGAAGATGTCATGCAACATGTGAGATGATCTTGTTAATCTGGCTGCTCAGCTGATAACCTGTTTCGGTTGAGCAGAGCTAATCCTATTACTAGACCTCAGCATTTGCATGAACATCTTTAAAGAGCCAACATGCTTTGAAGGAAATGGTATTTTCTAGGATGAAGGAAGAAGTATGTGCAGGATGTCCAAGGTTCATCAGTTCACCTGCTGCATTAGTTAAGGAAGCGCTTGGGTATAAGAGTGGAGGCAAAACATTAGGCAGGAGGCAAAGGGTTAAAATATTACAATTAGATGAAGTCAGAACGCGTTTCACAACTTGTCTCTCTTTGGCATTTCCACAGTGAGTGTTTTCGTATGTTTATCTTGACAGAAATGATAATAATAATAAAAAAAATCACTATTAAATGACTTAAACTGAAAAAGTACCCACTGAAGGTTCTGTTAGTTGAGTTAGTGAAAATTGTGACTTATATTTCTCATTCAATTTGCTCTGTTAACAAACACTGTCTGTTTTTCCTGCCTGCGAGTTCTACAGCCTCACCGGAAAGCTGCCTACGTGCTCTTTCTGCCTTATACATTCTTAATGACAATACAGACTTATTTAATAAGTAATATTTAACAGTAATAATACTGTTTTTTTCTGTGTTAGTAAGAGCATTATTTTTCTTATTTTCTCTCCCCTTTTTCGCTTTAGTAGAAAACCTCAGGAATGAGCACAAGGGTAGTATCTCAGATTTTTCTCGCTAGGACATTACCATTTGAAATAAACACTTCTCACAACGTAACTGCAATATAAAGGAGGTCTGTCTTCAGTATTTTCAGTCAGTATCCAAAATGGGTTGGTGGCGGCCACTGGAGCGTGTGGTAATTTGTGTAAGGGGGAAGAAAGGTACAAAAAGATGATCAGTGCTTACTAGTTAATGAAGTGTCTTGTACCACAGGAGGAGGGATCCTTCTGGTACCAACACACAAACTCCCATGTTTTGAAGTGTGAGCAAAGCCTTGACATTCTTCCAAGTCGACGTAATTGCAAATATGATCATTTCTCTATCTTGTCCTTTTCTCAGTCTTCTGAGATGCACTCTCCAGTTTTTCAGTAACAAGTTCTGCTAATGGATTCTGAAATGAAGCACTCAGCAACAACCATTTTTATTTCCTGGGAACAAGATAAGAGCTGTGACCACACAAGAACACCTATCAGTTTACTGATTATCCGGTGCTATATCATAGCACCGACACTAGGATAATTTTAAAAAGTATTTTTATGACTTCACAATCTGTTGTTTCATCTTAGTGACATTGCTGTAACATTGTAAGTGTGTGAGAAGAAGAGTCTACATTTCAGAAGAATCAGACATGTGAACCTGTGTAAATCTGAAATTCTCAGTTAGTTTGGGTGGCTCCTGCTGTAGTACTTTGCCACACAGCTGTGGCACACAACTCAAAGCGTGGATTATTTTCCCCCGAGCTTAAATCTCCTTGTGGTACCCACAGGGTGTCCCCATCCTCCTGCATTACCCACCGAGTGCACCCTGACCCTTGGGCAAAATGAGCCCCACAACTGGGTTTTTTCTCCTCCTTTTCCTGAGGAAGGAGCAACCCACACTGTCTTTCCCCACTGCTGTTCTCCACGGCGGAGAAGCTTTACCTGCTTGACTTGTTTGATCATGGTGCATGTTTCACATTGATGGATAACCTCTTCAGTGGCTTCAGTGGTCAGGTCCCCCCCTTGGTCACAAGCCCACCTATACATTGCATCTTTTTCTAGGTGTCCTGATGTGTCGTGGGCCCGTTGAGCTATGAACAGCTTGCCCTCAGTTACTTGGCAGGCTGTTACCTTGTGTTGCTGGTCACTGGCATGTTCTTCCTGCTGATTTGTTTTTTCCCTTCGGTTGCCCTGTTCCTTGCTCCCTTTCTTCATCTACATCAAACTGGAGACCTTGTTAATGGCTGTTTTCAGCTTTTGCTGCTTGCCGTGTTGTTTATCACTTTATTTTGCTTTGCCTGGGAGAGCCATGATAAAAATATTGGCCTTGAGCCCAATCTGCTATTTGGCCCCTGCACTGCTGCCATCCCAGAACTCTGGGAACCATCTCCTGGAGACAATTAGCAATTACACCTTGCTCCTCTTCTCCTCCAGGAGAGGAAATTGTGGAGGAAATGAAGAATGGCACCTTCCTCTTCTCCTCCAGGATGGAGGTTTCCGCCCTTGTTGCAATGGCCCTCCAGTTTCTTGAACATCCCAGTGTAACCAGAAGGTTGTACTGGTGTGTGCAACGACACTGACTTTGGCTTTTCGTAGCATTAAGCGACAGGTTGGGAATGCCCCACTGGAATTTTACACAGACCATGGGAAGCCCAGGCAGATGGAGAGATGGCTGCAGATGGGTGCATTAGGGCCAGATTCACAAAGGGACTGTAGCACCGTGCCAAGCACTGAAACGCCTGAATTTTTGGCTTTCAGAGTGGAATTTGCAGCCCCCAGCTAGGGCTCTAACTTCTTCACATGGCAGGTAAGAAAATGTTATCCAAATGGGATCTGCAGTCTCCAGAACACTGGACACAGAGAGTTCTTAAAGCAGAAAGCAGGAAATTCTGGGAAAATGATGTCTGAAATTAGGCCTGTGCCTCACACCTCCCTCCTCCACTTTCTCTGACATCCCCACAACTGAATACACAACCCTTCTTAGACTCAAACTGACTCCTGGATCTTTCAGAAGACTGGAAATGTCCGCTTTGCAGTGAAACCCCACTTGAATTTTACCCTTACAAAGCTATAAATTAGCACTTTGAAACATGGACAGTTTTATATGCAGAAACCTTCCACTGCTGTGAGGTGGCCTGAAATTTAAGGCCGACGAAAATTAAAAGGAAATCTGTTTCCTGGTGGGAGTTTGAGGTGATGGGAAAATAGTTACATGGCAGGCTGACTTTTTTTTTATTTTTACCTGGGGTTTTTTTTTGTTTCCTCTTTTTTGTTTCCTTTCTTGGAAGCTGCTGATATGATTTAGAGTGTTAGGCTAAGTCCTGATGGAGTGCCTAGTGGGCAGCAGTAGAAACAGAGCTATGTGATATTTATTGTCCTTCCCTGAAATGTAATATATGGGTATCAACTCTATCAAAACAGTGAAGGCCCATAGACAAGAAAGAAATAAAATAGGCTGCTGAAAGAGGTGCAGTGTTCTCATGAAGCTATTCAACGCACCCGCAACTACTGTGGCACTGATTTCTTTGCACTGTTAAGTATCAGTCTCTTCTGTTTTTTTTTAAAGACCCTGGAAAGATTGATAACCGTTTCTTTTTCTTCCTTTTTTATGTGTGTCGAGTGACAAATCGGTGTCTACTCACTGAGAAGAGAAAGAAAAGGAAAGAGTCTGTATGGTTGTAACTTATAGACTACACCTGTGGTTTTCCTCTCCACCTCTCCACTGCTTCTCTGTGCCCTGAGGCAGAGCCTTAGTTCTGTGTGATATATCCTTAAGAAAAGGAAGCGTGGTACCAGAGACAAAGTGTAGAGCAGCCCAGCGTAAGACCTTAAAAAATAGAAACTCCACAATTCAATAAAAATAAGGTAATCCAAGAATTTTATCTTCTCCAGAGCCGTTAGAACTGGTATCTTGTTGCTGCTGGTTACCCTGCAGTGGAGAGGGTGCGTTCCTGCTGAGCACTGCAGTTTTTATTTGCATCTTATTTTAATTTATTCCTCTCTGCTTTCTAAGCTTCTTGAATAGCTGTTTCAAGGTGAAGTAGCAGATATTTTCTTGTGAACCATCCCACCACATAAAGATGATAGCTGTCAAAGGTTTGATACATCTCTGAAGATAACTTACTCTGGTTTTAGACACTCTGTTTCCTAAATAAAATGATATAGAGTGTTTATGTATTTTAAAACATGTAAAAGTGACCAGTATAAAATTAGAAATGTCACCTTTACAGGAGATAGTAGAAAATAGCACACATTTTTTTCTTTTAGATTTTTATATTTATTACACTGATGTTCTGCAGAACTGATGCATAATCAGTAAGTGTGACAGAAACTACTAACAATTTTGTGTAGGATCCTAATTCTCCTTTGCATGAAATGAAAAGTTCCTATTGTGACATAGGGGCTTATTCTGGAAGGCATCACAGCTACTTTGGTTAAAGTCTTTTATAAAGCACCTGATCTATTAAAATATACTGAGGAAAGGGTAAGAAAGCTTACACAGTGAAAGTAGTACTTTGAGGACATGTGGTATTGCACAGGACATGGATGCAGGATGAAGTAAGAAATCATTTTTCACCACTATTTCACTTGTGGTCGTGCTAATCTGGTCATGTTCTAAGACACACTGAAGATGCAGCGAAGTTATAATCCATTTATAAGTAAAAACCCTGTTAATCCATTGCAGAGCCATTACAATGAGTGGGGCTTTCTTCTTCCTTCAGTAGATTCACATTTCTGTTCTCTGAATTAATCGCAGAAAATAAAAAAAATGTGGAAGGATGATTCTGCCAGTGTCCAATTCCTAAAATAAAGAAATGGAAGGGGGAAATCCCTATTTCATTTAGTGCCCTGACGTGTTGCCTAATACTGATTATGAGTGAAATGTTCTAAAAGGAAAACCAACTCACACGTGGTTGCCGTGTCCCTTGTAAAGTTATATCTACTTTAAAGCAAGTGCTTGTTTTAAAGTAGATGTAACTTGTTTTATTTGTTTACTGCAATAAACATCTGTCCCTTAGGAGAGGAGCACCAGGTTGCTTTGTAGAGTCGATTGTATAAGCTCTTTAAAGATCCTGTGCAGAGATCTTATTAGAGGGTCAGCTAATTGAGAACTGTCACGTTTAGGCCGTCCTGTGTTGTGCAGACAAGATCTCCTTATTTTTGTGTATTTATGTAATATTAAAAAAAGGCTCACACATGCACACACGCTCTGTCTCCCAAGGAGAGCTGTGCTGAGTAAGAGCTTTCCATTGTAATCCTAATGGGATCAGTGAAGGAGTGTCATCTGTCCTGGAGAACCCGACTGCCCTTTGCAGGAGGGGCTCTGAAAAGCTCGTTCTCGGTGGCAGGTACAGCATTAACTCAGCCAGCAGCAGAGCACTGATCCAGTGCATCTGAATTCTCCCTTATTACCTGTAAAAGCAATTACCTTGCCCCTTCTATAAGAGCAAAGAGACCATAATCATGTGTTGAAAAACTCTTGCCAAAGAGAAACAAATTCGAACAGCATTCACAGAATCACAGAATCTACTAGGTTAGTGCAGTTTAAAAAATCTGTATAAAAAGCAGTGCAAGTTCCATTTGGGCAGGTTCCTTGTTTTTCTGCTTCTTGGTGTGGTAAGCAATAAGGATTTGTCGGAGATGTGTAACAAGCTCCCTCTTTCACTTCTGGCAGACTAACAGCAGTGACAAAGCCAGCTTGCTCTTTTAAAGAAACTTACCGTGAGCAATTTTCTTGACAATTACTGTCTTTGAAACTTCATTAGATATAATCTCCTAATCTCAGTTGCAGTACTGGGTAGACAGTGTCTATGTAATTGCTAATTGTAAATGCAGTCTCCTTTGTGTTAATGTTTTACTTTCACCTGGTGCCATCACGCTTGTGTTATTTTCATAGAATCACAGTATCATGTGGGGTTGGAAGGGACCTCTGGAGATCATCTTGTCCAGCCCCCCTTCCTTGAAGCACAAATAGTGATTTCTGCTGAAGGGCAGCGCTGCCAATCCTAACTTTGCTGGGCCATTGAAGAGTTTGTCCCAGCAGTGATGGTGTTTGTTTAAACAAGGCTCAGAGTACCTGCTGAACAATATGCTGGGCCAAATTAATTATGGCAGCGTCTGTAATCACATCACTGCAGTGATGGCCTCCAGTTGCACCGGGGGAGGTTCACAAACTACTTCTGCAGGATAGAAGCTATTTTATATTTTTCTGCTTTTTTGGGGAAAGCACCTGAAACTGTAACAATGAGAGGTGAACTCTCAAAAAGTAATGAAATTAGAGGTGAGGAGGCAAAGATGTGCTAACTTTGGGAATGACTGTTGCGCAGACAGGGAGCGTGTGGAGGCACGGGGACTGCCTGATGCTACTCTATCGAAAGCATGTGTGTGCACAGTCAGTATTACAGGGATTTCTCTTGTTGAATGCTTTCAAGTTAGGCGTAACTACTAATCTTAGATATTTAGAGATGATTGCTATGTAGTGATGAGCACATACCTGAAATTTCCTGACATTTCCGGAGTATTTTACATGTCAGAAGTGGTTAAAGAAGGATTAATATTTCCATTCTGCAGTTTTGTGGTGGAGGAAAAGCCTCTGAACTGGGTGCTTTACTGGTTGCTGGTGGTCATAGAGGAAACCTTTGCCAAACCACCAAGAGAACCTGAAGCTTCTTGGCTTCTTGCCAGTTGCCCAGTCCATTCACTAAACTGTGTTCTGGTTTTCTCTTTTTTTCCCTTGAAAACTGAATATTGTCAGCTCATCTGACGACAGAAGATTAGCAGGTGTCCAATGCAAGAAATGAATCAATAAAAGTAGTAGTAACTCTTTGAGATCAGAACCTGAAAACCGAAAAGGGACTTACTCATGCTAATGAAGCTTTTTTTTTATCTTTCTATTCAACAAGTTTCTTTATTTTGTTATCTATTTTCGTTATGTTCTTTAATATTTTATATTTAAGAATGTAGTTGTCCAAGGCTGAGGTATGATTGCTGATTTCAAAGGATACAATGATGATGGAGTCTCTGTTCCACCACAGAGGAAATAAGGAGTTGAGCTGCCTTAGGACAACTTCTTGGAGATTTCCATGTTAGGAAGTATTTTGTGTGCCAAAACGCAGATTGGAAACCCAATCAGAAATGTATTTGCATTTTTAGGCACCTAAATACCTTTTAAAATATACCCGCAATAGATTGCTTTTTAATGCAAGCCCATGTATATATTTTTCTGTCAAATAAAGTAGTGAAAAGTGTTGTAGTCAGAGAATTTATGTGTTTTTCTTTGCTGTTTTAGTCGGTGATACCATGGCAGTTTAGAATAGCTTTTATGTTTGCATAGGAGAATATGGGTCAGCATCAAGATTTTCCTGAGCATTATTACTTACCACCCTTTAGCAGAGTACGTGCTGTGGTAAGAGAAATCAGGAAAACACAAATACAAATGTTGACCCATCTTTTTTTTTCCCTTCCTCTCTAGGATTACGATAGCTTTTTCGAATCAAAGGAGAGCAACACTGTCTTTGCCTTTCTTGGACTGAAACCTACTTTGGCATCAAAGGTCAGTGTGGCATTACAGACTTTTTGTGGGATTCTTGAAATACTGAGATTGAATTTTCTTTGAACCGAAGGAACTCGATGCGTTCGGATGCACCACTGCCCTGATCCATACCTGGTCCATATCAGCTTCATGCTAATGAGGGAATTGAAACGGTTGCCATGAAAAGCAAAGCATTTTAAATGAAACCAAGCATTATGCAGAGAAGTTAATTTGAGCCAGCAGATAAATAAAGTTTAAAGGATGTGTTCTCTTTCACATTATCAATCTAAATTGAGAACAACTGACTTAATTATGACGTGAGACAGAACTAGGATCTTAATCACTGGAATATCTGCAGCTTATGTTACCAAAACATCATCTTACTGGGCCAGCCTGGTATAATGGCTCAAGCAGGACAGCATTTATTCATTAGCCATTAATTTATAGTTTTTATTTAAATGCTGGCATGCTGGAGTGGTGAGGAGTTATATCAACTTTTTGGATAAGAATTCAGCTTTAACAAATACATATATACAGGTCAGAACACGAAGCCAGGTAACACCTTTCTGTTGAAGGCTGTATAAAGAGTAGATTTTATTCCCATATGGAAGCCTGGACACTTGTTCAAACAGACTGTATGGGTGCAGTAGATGAGACATATAGGGGAGGATTTTTCTTCCCTTGCCTACTGTACATATAGCTGTGTTTGGCAGTGGTACTGTTTCATGCCTGGATGGTAGCTCTTGGGTATCTATGGAATTCCTCTTCTGCCAGGAATTTATTTCTGGACCCCATGAGGGACAGGAGTGGGAGGGAACCTCTGCAGGGAACTGCAAAAGCAGGTTATTTTGGCAGCCTGCCTTGCTTCGGAGCTTGGAGAACTAGTCCTAGGAAAAAAAGATGATGTCCTGCTGCAATCAGAAATAGCAGCTTCTGTGCAGCTCTGTTCCTGGGAAATAACCCATTCCAGGACCTGGGGGAGTGTCTCTATAAATGTTGGCCAGATCACGGCTTCCATCTGGTGATGCATCCTCAGCTGCTCTGTGGACCAGGCTTAGGGAAGACCTTTAATGTGCAGGTGACAGACACAGGAGATGAGAATGTGTTCATAGCATTAACAAACTTTTCTTTTTTTTTTTTTCTCTTTTGAATAGGAGTCGGAACCCTAGAAAAACTATCTGAAGTATGGACAGGCACATCTCCCGGATGAACGACCCTGTTCTTCAGCACACAACAGCTTCCCTAATGGATCACTGTGACAGAGCAAACACCCGTCATTAGTAGTAGTCTGCTTGCCACCAGACGGTGCTCTCCAGTAATGTGGAGTTAATAACACATGTATGAGACAGGATTAAGGCCAGGCTACTCATCTTCCTTTTTAAAAATGCACATTGTGGATGTTTCACTCTTGTCTTTGGATTGCTGTTGCAACTGGCACTGATATTCTAACAGGCACGTGTGTTTGAGGATAAGGAGTGGAAGCGCAGGGCTTCTGTCCTTCATGGATACACTTATGTAATCAGATTCCTTACCTTTTGTAATTCTTCCAACTACTGTTGTTGAAATTAGCTCCTCAGGATAGTTAGAGTGCTGGTGGTTATTAGAACGTTTATGCTGGCTATGATCCAGAAGGTAAAAATCATCAATTCCAAGATCTCAGCCTAAGCCAATAACTGCTGTATTTTTGCTCTACATTTATTTATTGCGGTGTTCACGTTAGCTCGTGTTTATTGTAAGAGACAGGGGCTGCTAAACTTCTTCACGAAAACTTGATTTGTCTGACGATGCACATTGCAACTGACTGTTTAAAACCGGTTGTTATCATGGAGGAGATGCCAAGAGTAAAATATTGTTGACATGGTTCCTGTTCCAAATGCAGGTGAAATGCGCAGGAAAACACTTGGTGAAAAATACCAGGTAGTTCAGGAGAGGTCTCACAGCTAGTGATTATGTTGTTCTCTCTCGACTGGGAAAGACTTAACACCCAAAGCTGGAGCTCCTGTAGTTGGACTATCTTAAAATGAAATTTTGCCAAAACCTTGAGTTTACCTTCAACAACACACAGCTCCACCATTAGCCATATGAGAATCAGGGGGATACTTTGAGAGCCAGGGCTTGGTCCCATGAATGGTTAAACCCTCTACCATGGTCCAAGAACACATCTAACTCGCCCGGCTGTTGTCCTGGTTTATATCTCCAGGCGTGGAAGTGTGGAGGTGCCTCAGAGACAGCAAGGAAGCTGAGCGTGTGCTTTGCTGGCCGAGGCCACAACGGTGGGTTCAGCTGAGGAGCAGGAGCCAAGCGAAGGGAGGGGAGATGGTTCCAGTGGGACCGCGTCGATGCACAGCCCAGAACTTAGGCCCGTGACTTGCCAATAACCATTAAAAAAAATGCATTCTAGACAGAAGTCAAATTGCATTATGCATTTTTGAATCAAGTCTGGCTTTGGGAATAACAGCTCTGCTCTAATGGAGCTTTTACTCCAGTGATTTCTTAATGAGAGGGTAGTGCCATTCCGGTCAATGTCCTGACGTAAATGAAAGGCAACCAGTATGTGGGAAAGCTTCTTTGCAATCGCAGCATCACTCAGACTGTGTGCTTTGAAGGACACCAAACTTGTAAAAAGTGTCAGAAAGCAACAGTTTGTGCAACAAATCACGTGTTCTGTTTAAAATCAGTAACCGTGGCATTTGAGATGTGTTAGTGGGAAGGGTCAAGTGGAGGTCCAGCGCTGCCAAAATCAGGGCTGACACCAAAACCTGCTCAGGTCGGGTATGGATTTGTCCAGCAGAGTGTTAAAAATATCCAAAGATGAAGATCTCATAACCTTCTGGGTAACCTGTCCCAGTGCTCCTGTGCTCTTCTAGTGAAAACTTCCTTTTGATGTCCAGCCTCAGCTCCCAGGGTGTAATTTGTGGCCGTTTCCTTTGCTGTGTTTTCTGGCACTCACGGGAAGGGACTGGCACCATCCGTTGGGTTGCTGCCCTCAAGACAGTTGTAGCTACTGTTAGGTCACCTCTTGGCCACCTTCTCACCAGACTAAACAAGGACCAGGTGGAGCGAGGAGCACACACAGATTTCAAGTCCGTGGATATATTTACTTTAGCTACAGCACCTTCTCTAGAGGAATCCTGAATGGGAGTTCAGAACGTGCATATACGTAGATGTATATATGTATATGGATGTGCATTTTTAAGAATTACTTTGCCTGTGATAAGGTACTGTGACGTTCTTGTCACCAATGCCATATTTTCATGAGACTTGAACCTCACTATAGGAAGGGAGTGTGAGGTGAGGTGGAGCTGTGTGTTGTTAACCTCACCCAGTTCAATATAACTATTCCTAAAACAAAAACCAGTTAAATATTTAACTTTGCGAATGAACACAGGTAGAAATTTACGTAATTATGCAGTTGATTACAGAGAAGCCATCCTGGATTTATCCTGTACTTGATATGTTGTAAACTTTGAGAACTGCCTGAAGTTCCAGTTCCGAAAAACTTACTTAGGGTAGCATGTAACAAAATAAATCCACGTGAGTAATCCTGGGCCAGATCCCAGGCTTACTGACGGGAGAGGCAGAACCCAGCGCCGATTTCTCCAGGGATGAAATTAGTTTCACCAAACTCCTCTCGAGTTTTTGATAATTGCAGAATAGAAGAACACTAGCTTATTTCAGAGCACGCGTGGTGGCACCGGCGGTTGTGCGGAGGACGACACTAGCTCCAAAGACATCCTGCTTGCTTGCATGGATTGGCAGTGTAAGTCCCTTAGGATACGTGCTTTTGAATTAAAAGTGGCTAGTTTTTTTTTAAAAAAAAAAAAAAAAAAAGTATATTCATTGCTTGAATGTGAATTTGGTCTGTTGTGCAACAGCCTTATTTTTGTAATTAAAACAAGTAGAGTTCTAGTTTGTTACACAAGATGATCTGGAATATTTTTAATGAGTTTTGTAACGATGAAATGTAACTATGGGGTAACTGAAATGGTCTGTGGAAACCGGAGCCGTCTATTGAAAGAAATAGCAAATCCTTAAGTCTTGTTTGAGATACTTGCATATAAAGGTATGCTTGAGAACCAAACGATCCTGATTTTTAGCTAATCCTTGTAACTTTTAAAACGGGGGAGCGGTGTGGAGTGAGGTGTAAATCTCTGCCCCTCGCCGGAGCTGTGGCGTGGGGCTGACGCGGGCGTTCACTGCATCAGTGGCTTTGGTAGAGGCTGGTTCTGTTGGTGCCACACGCGGCTGGGGAGTGCCTTGCCAGAACGTAGGGTCTTCTTAGACGTGCTTAAACTTTGGACTGAGGAAGGGGTAGTCGTTTCTATATTGCTATTTTTTTAATAATGCGGTAAATTGATTTTTGGGGCCTGAGTCAAAAGGCAGACGCTTTGTAAGGCTGAAACAGTTTTTGATGAGTCTTCTGAACTCCTGATTTTTCTTAGTTTGGCTTTCTCATTTATTTTCTTGTCCTTTTTGTTGACTGTCTAGAATCAAACCTTCCAAGGGAAGCGGACCTGGAGTAATTCTGTGCAATTTTAGTCGGTCACTGTTCTATGATTGTAAAGCCCCTAAATCCATGTTTACACGTTAAGTGTTGAGCAGCCCAAGTGCTATCACTGAAACAAAGAGGAGCTGCCAAGCTCTCAGTGGATTTCTTGCTTGTCCCACCCGGCCCTCATCCCCCCATTTATTAAAGGAGTCATTAAGGCCATTTATTTACGGAGTCCTGTTCTGGGAATACCGTGGTTCAAGCAGTCGGACCCTGAGATTTTGGGCAGTGCCTTGTGGCACTTTGTGGGGGTGCAAGAGCGGGGTCTTCACCAGGAAAGTGCCAAATCCCGTTAGTCTTTGGTGACTTGTCCACTGATTTCAGTAGATCTTGGCAGTGAGGAGGAGGAGGAGGAGGAGGAGGAGGGAGCCCGGCGTGTTCTCCCTGCGCAGAGAGTGGGAGTAGGAGACACGGTGCGGAATGGCCCGTGGCTCGTTGATGACCTCCTTCACCCTTTTAGGGAATTTGGGAGGGGAGATGGAGAACAGCTCCTTGAGAGCAGGCAGGGTGGAGCTGGCTTCCTCTCTTCTTCCTCCTCTTTACCTCTTCCTTACGTGCTTCGTCCTGTCCCACGTAGACCTCCCTGCCTGCAAAGCTTCCACTCCCCACCCTCGGTAACATCCCTGGGAGGTCCCAAACGTGGAGCTGGTGTGTTCACCTTCCCGGCGTCGGTGTTTCGAGGGAGCACGTTGCATCCTGGGCCGTGTACGCGTGGAGTTTTAAATTATGTGTTAAAACCATGTCCATCTAATAATAATAAAAAAATAACGTGACTCAACAAAAGGCATCTGAACAGTGTTGTGTGTGCCAAAGAGAACGGTGGAGAAATGAGTCTTTTATCCTTGCTGCAGCTCCCTCTGGTGCCAGCCTGGGCTTCGGCTGGGGCAGCCCCGGCTGACGAATTCTTGTCTTCCATTTTTGCACATGGGTTAATTGATAAATGCGGTGGAAATAAAGGACAGAGGCTCGGGGGTGGCTTGGGCAGTTCGGCCCAAGGAAGTTTTCCCGTGCTGAAGTTTTGCTCCTAGGACTAGAACGTTAAGGGAGCGCGGGTGTGAAAGGAGTGGGAGTCCCTGCGTTGCCTGTCCACTTGGCCAATCCCTGCCTGTCTCTGCCTGACGACACCTTCCGTAAATAAACTTGGCAGAATAAGTCGTTCT
This sequence comes from Tringa solitaria, assembly GCA_026413425.1. NCBI lineage: Eukaryota > Metazoa > Chordata > Aves > Charadriiformes > Scolopacidae > Tringa > Tringa solitaria. The sequence continues at coordinate 85,889,886 of JAOXJM010000023.1, read as the reverse complement.
GCTGGGAACCAATGGCAAAAAAAAAATGAGTAGCAGCTTGGTTTGGCTTTTTTTCCCCCTCATCTCTTTGGGCGAGGATCAGCGAGGTTGTGCTACCGCCTCACCACGAAGTGCCAGAGCGGAGAGCGTGGCAGGACCTCCAGCCCCAGACAAAAGCTGTGGCTTCTGAAGAGACCAGGCCACCACCTCCATACCAGGGGTTTGTTTTCCCGATGTAGGACCGAAGGAGGAAGACACAGATCAGCGCTGGTGGGGAGAAGAGACCCGCAGAGGGTGGTCGGGTGCCCGTGGGGAAGCTCAGGTGAGGAACACGGGGCTGCAGGGGAGTGAGGTTTGCTGAAGAGGACACCTGAGGTCTGTCCCAGCCTCCTCCTCCAGCCTCTGCCAGTCCCTCCCTCCTCCTCTCTTCATTAGGTACTTCCAGCTCACACCTTCCCGGCAGGAAAAAGGGTAATTACTGGATTTGATGGCTTTTGCCTGCATTTCCAAGGTAACTTCAGCCAGTTTGCTTTCTCCCCTGCTGATTCCTGTGCCAGCTTCTCTTCCAGAGGGCAGAGCCTCAGGGATGGCACCCACGGCACCGGAGACGGCGTGGGAACAGTCACCACGGGGCTCCCGTTCCCCCGGCACGTAAAGACTGGCCTGTCCTCCCTCCACTGGCAAATCCGTCCCGTGGAGCCTGCAGCCCAGGGTGAAGCAGCACTAACGGCTCTTCCTCTTTTTTTCTTTAGTTTTTCCTAATTTCATGGTTTTATGTGCTGGATGGGGGCAGGAAGAGAAGAAGGTCGGTGCGAAGTGACAGAGATGGACCAGCCTTTCAGGTGTGAGAACTCACAAAGCTGAGTCGCTCTTAAGCATGATACGAGCAGCACAGTAACATGTTCAAATCCATAATTTTAATAATTTAATTATAATTTTCCTAATTAATGCTGTGTCTGGAGAGGAGTCCAGGTCAAAGAAGCACAGAATGCTATGGGGTTGGAAGGGACCTCTGGAGATCATCCA
>JAOXJM010000023.1:85844270-85855750 GCA_026413425.1 Tringa solitaria | reverse complement strand
CCCCCCCCCCCAAATGGGTGTTTTGAGAGTAGGCAGAATTGCAAAAAATTAAATATATTAAATTCCTCTTTACCCCAAGGACTTCTCCTGCCAAAAGCATGGAAACCAGGTCCACCAGAGCCCAGGTAAGAATCTGCTGGCCAGTAAAGAAAATTCATAATGGGCTGGATGGACCCAGATTCCTGTTCCCTGTGCCCAAAACCCAGCATTTGAGACTAAAGGCAGGGCCATCGGGTGACACCCGGGATTTGAAACCCTTGAGTCCCCGACACAGTAGGTCCCACTCCGGAACAATTCAGTAACCGAGCACCCACCTGAAGACACATTTCCAAAAAAAATCAAACAAAGCCCTAAGAGGAGCTCTGCAAAAGAGGTATTTGGCAGTTCTATCGCAGTTTTCATCTCCCTAGAGCTTTGTGTTATGGCAAGAACCTCCTCAGAAGCTCTGAAAAAGATTACTAATGGGAAAACACAGAGTAAATATTAATTATTTGTGAGTCCTGCCAATGCAGGACTATGACGTTTGTCATTACTTCCACCGCGAGCGTTTGTGGTCAGATAAACCAGCTCTCTTTAGTGCAACGTAAAGCTATTTTTACGCACTCCAGAATGTACCTGTGCACAAACACACTGCTTGGATCCTGTTGCAGCCTCTGTAAATAATAAATACCCAGCAGGAACAGTTACAGAGCGGTCATTAAGCTCCTGCAACGTCTACAGAGAAGGACAAAAATGAGAGGAGCAACTACTCCCATGTTCTCCAGCTTTTGGTCCAAGGTATTTCTTGCATTTCTCTCGTTTTCTCTCATGAACACACTCCCCAAAAGACACCAGCGTAAAAGGTGGTTTTCTCAAGAAACAAATTAAGACGACACCAGGGCAGGAATAACAGTCCTCAGTCTAAAGGGACGGACAGACAACATTTATCTTTAAATCAAAGATTTCTTCTCATTGAGGAGAGTAACACCCACCTGCGATTGCTCTGCCCCGTGGCGGTGATGCCGCACGAGCTCCTAGCAATTCCCACCTAATAAATCAAAACACAAATAGTTTTTTCCCCCCCCTCAAAGCTGTCCGGGTGCTCTGGCAGAAACGACCAGCACTGGTTTAATCCCATCAGACCAGCACGGACTAACCAGGGCCCGGACAACCGGCGCTACCAGGATCAAAAGAGCCATAATCTCACTCATCAATAAGTGTCTTTGTAATTAAGTCAAACGCGATGTCACCGACGGACCAGGCAATCAGCAGCAAAGCGCGTGCACGTTCGTTAGGCTACCTAGAAGTCTCAAGCAGAAAAAGACACCAAGAGGCACTAGTCCATAGGAAGAAAAAACACCATGTAGTGCTTTCAAAACTGCCTTTGGTTTGTGCCTAAGTCCACCTTGTGTGAGTCCACCTACTCCTGGGGTAACCCCAGGGCTTCAAGCTGAGCCAGCAAACAGGTACTAAGAGCCTTCCCCAACCCCAACTTCCTGGGCGTTAAACAGCAAGTGACACAATAAAGAAAACCAACCATGAAAACTAAAGGGTCTGGTCTATTCGATCCAACCATCCCTGGGATCTAATTTGACCGCGTGTGCTTATTTTTAATTATTGGTGGGGAATAAGTATGGAAAAGCCGCCTGGACAGAGCACGTACCACCAGTTCCTCATACAACCCAAGGCTTGGTGTATTTTCTGATTTCAGAGAGGGCGTCAGCGATGGATTGAGGCAACAGCGGCGAATTACGCAAGAGATAATTGACCACACCGTATTTTGCTATGATGGCAGACCTGATTCTCTGCTACCTGACATCCAGAGCAGCTATTGGCAGTCAGGTGCTACACGGGCACCACTCGCTATTATCAGGTTGATTACAGAGATCTGGACCAGCTAGGAAGGAAATGATCAGACACAGCAACACGTAGGCGTGAATCACACCGATTGCCAAGAGTGCTCCAGATTCTCCAGGACGAGAGACATCCCATTAACACAACGCGCTGTCCAGCAGAAGCTACATCATGTGGCTAATTGTGTTCCTAATTGTTCATATTTCCAAGACCAGACAACCTGGAGCCTTGAGTAGAGCGTGGAGATTCTCCTACCAACACCCTCTCAAAACAGGTTGAGACTGAGACCTGACTGAGAAGGTTTCTTAGGTAGAACCATTATATTCAGGCATTACATCCCTTCCTCTCCCGCGTATCCAAGGCAGAAGCCATAATGGGAGAGAAGCAAAGGCCAACTCCATCCAACACTTCCAGGTTCTCCCAGACTTAAGATAATGTTTGAAGCAAATGTGATGCCAACACACGTGCTACACAGCCAAAATATATTCCAGGAGACCTGGTTTTTTGTTTACATAGACATCCTATTTTCACTCAGTTCCCTTCAAAGCCACTACACTACCATTTTAGGGCAATATCCCAAATCAGAAAGTCCCCATAATCTTAAAAATGTGCCAAAAAAAGTGTTTCTCTCCCACTTCTGGGCTGCACAACACAACCTGTGCAACGCTGTAAAATTAGCAAATATCTCAAAGCAGATGGGACACAGAAGAAGGTTCCACAGTATGCATAAAAACAAACTCAAACAGCATGAAAAAAGTAATTTTTATTTTTATTGTTTACAAAAGCATGAACACCTTAGGCAGAAGCAGCATCCTGAACCATACATTTCCCTCATCCTCCTGGAATATTGGCAGAAAGCAAGTATTTTCTCTGTTCTTTGGGGTTAAACGTACTCTGCTGAGGTAAAGGGGAGACACCCCACCGATTCCCACGGAGCTCTGACCGTAAAGGGGCCAACTCATCAGACCACAACACGAGGAGTTATCCTATGGGTGACACGCTCTTGGTGCCAAGTTGGCTTAGTCCATGTTTCTAACCAAGATGAATACACCATCCAGCTACTTAATAAGCTCCTCGTTCTCTTCCATTTTAACTGAAACAGATCTAGTTTTAAATACCTGGTTAAACATTACGACTCTCATCCCACACTAACTTCATGCAAGGTTTAACTTTATGCACCAAGGACAATTTTACTCAAGCTTTTAAGAGACTGCAAGTGTGCTCATAAGGTATATTTGGAGTGAGACCTTCCGGCACAATAACTATTTACTCCTTTCTTACCTGTCCCCCCCCAGCACATGGAGGTTAAGTGCTTACTCTGAAAAAACGTGCCCTAAGGTTAACCTGAAAAAAAAAGCTTGCTGCATTTTCATTTTGCCTTCATCTTTTTCTCCTGATGTGGAGCTGGAAGCAGTTAATGGTCACATAATCAAATAGGCCATGCTTTTGAACCTACAGAGAAACATTTCTTTATTAATTTAAAAAAATACTTGTTTTGTTAAACAGAGAATTTGATTGCAATGACTTACCTGGAGCAAATTATTCCTACTGTTTCCTAAAATGATCCTTGCTATAAAACAGCTCCTCTGAGTTGAGGTCCCTCTCCTCAGAATCTACAACTGATGCCTCAAGATATTTATTACCCTGGGAGGAATGGCTCTGGCTTGTCTGCCATCCTATGTCTAAAACAACTGATAAATACTATTTATGTCTGCAGACTGGATCTATGGATCAGTGGAAACCGCTTCATTTTACTGCTCAAGCTGTAGGAACTGCTCTATTAGCTCCTGCCAACTTCACATTAAAGAAATACAATTTACTTCACATATTGAAAGAACCTGCTAAGAACCCCTATATATACACACGCATACACTATGTATGTGTACACGTACATATACACACACATATAGGTAATCTGTATTTATTTTACACTGACAAAGTGCTAAAAGAGTCCAACAACTGTCACTGCTATAGATGAAGCTAAATTAAATTGTATATCACTTGTATGGCATCAAATAATGATGAGACTCTAGTCCAAGAGCTTCAGAACTGTTAGCAAAAGAGTATCTTTCATTGGCAAAAAAAAAAAAAAAGAGGTCCAAATGGTTTGAATTTAACTTTTAAATAAATTGGAACCATTTAGAAAAAAAATTAAAAAAACCCCATGCAAAGTAGACTTTATAATTTAAATTTCAGTTCTGTGTATAGCAAACGTGTGTTTATACATATATTCTATTACTTTCATGGCAAAATTCTGTGGTGCCTTGGACTCAGTGATGACTGTAATGAATCTGGCACTATCTCACATGTGCAGCATTGCCTCAAATTTTGAAAAAGCAAAAGCTGTAGGAGCTCAGCCCTGTATTCTGTGACTCTGGCTGCATGGTCAGAAACAGAAGTACTCCGCTCAAGACCATGCCTATTAAAATGCACGTTTAATAAGGCCATTATATTCAAGATCATAATGGGACTCAAGTCACACGAATAAACAAATATATCACAAATATATCACCTTGGAAAGCCATATTGCAGAAGATGGACTCAAAACAGCAGTGTTCCAGCAATTTAGTACCTGGGTTTTGTTTTTTTTAACATGATTGCCAATCTCTCAAACTGGTTTTGCCCATGGGGCAGACAACCTGCTGTGTATGTACGCATGAATTCTCAAAATGTGTTGTTGCACTCTTTCTTAAAAGTTACCAAGTGCCACGGTGTCTGAGGGTTGGATTCTACTCAAATTCTGCCAATAAGGTTCTCAGCTGTGTCCTGGTTTGAGGTCATCAGCCAGTCTGGCCCAAACCACGACAATCTAAAGCAGCTTCCATGCATGAGGAGGGGAGAGAAGATTTGACTTCCAGTTATTTAAATATTTGCCAACATGCAAGACATACTTTTTTACTTTACAGAGTATAGCAAAGACACAATTGAACCTGTCCTGGGACATTTCTCAGGATGCTCTTTCAGAGCCAGATCACACGAAGAGTACCAGTTTATTTGATCTGGTTTCCCAAAAGAAAGACAGAGCAAACGACCGATGTAACGGAATACGAGGAATGACACAGATTTCCAAGTTGGCTGCCCACATCCCAAATAAAAAGAAGCTACACTTTAAACCAAGTGGGGTAAGCTATCTTGAATTTACGGTAGGGTGAATGTATTCACACCCTGGGGTAGCAGGTGTGCTGTAAATCTAGTTTCCTTTGAGGTTATTTGCTCCTTTAGCCACTCCAAAGTTGCCCAGTCAGCCAGCATTTCGGCTCGGTTAAGGGTGGTGGCATTTGTCCAAGGAGGAAGGGTCTGTCCCTCTCCCCCGTGCCATACTACGGAGACACACAGAGTTATGCAAAAAAGCATTGGTACAAAGGCTGGAAGAAGCACAAGACACAGCAGACAGGAAACTCAATGGGCACATGCAGAGACGTTCTTCCACAATCCTATGTTCTGCCATAAAATCCACAGTGGTCAAGATTACGGATGAACTACCTTCCAGCTGAATCAACGCTGGCATTAGTCTGTTGTACTGAGAAAAAAATTCCTATGTCCAATCCTTTTTTTTTTTTCTTTCTTTTCCTAGGACCTGTTTTTTGCATTCAGACAGTTTTCAGTACAAAGACAAGAGACAAACCCAAGACACAGGAGATGTGACCTGTTTGCACATTCTAAACAGACAAATGGATAATCGAGATGCAAAAGTTATTAAATGTGTCACACTTTACACCTACAGCTCCATGTACTTTTTTCCTTCAACAATGGTGTCACACTTGCCAGATGCAAGTTTGTCACTAATGATGACTATGCTTTTGGCCACAGCTGGGTGGAATGCACTTAGACAGCAATAATCCAGCTCTTGCAGTGATGAGCAAGGAACCTGGGAGTTCAAGATATGGTTTCCAATCCCCCCTGTTTTATACTCCTTGGATGCTGAGCCCCTTGAAACATCTCTCTTAGTAAATCTAGAATAACTCCTTCCAAACGTTTTCTTCACAAAAGGAGCAGTAAAAAGTCCATTGTTGTACCAGGTAAGATGAAAAGCCACCCAAAAGGCTCCTACTTCTTTTAGCAGTTTTGACAAAAAAATGATTAGCGGAATCACTTTGTCAATTAGGTTGAAAAAAGCCAAGAATATTTTGGGAATAGACTTTCAGAAGCTCATCTTGGACATTCACATTAAAAAGGTGGCCTGACTTCAGCAATCCTTTGTCTGCAGGTGCCTAACAAAGAGCTTTGACGAGCATCAAGCAGTAGCAGCATCTTCAACATTTTACGTTTGCTGTATTTAGCACTTTTTAACCAAATTCTCTCTCCCAATAAAGTGAGTGTCTTATAGCGAGCACGACTACCCCTAAACACAGCATTTCGAAATGGAATTACATACTGTTGTTTTCTTTCCACCATAATATTATCTTACCATTTGCAGTACCAGTCAGCACCATAGGTTTAAAGCAGGTCACGGACACTGAGCAGCAGGCCCGCTTTCACTGCTTGCATCAAACAACATATCGTTTCATATTTATACATTCTTAAAATGTTGTCTTCACTTAGCCATACTAAAATTACCACTCCAAAATTTAAGTTTACACTGAAAAAGGTTATTGAGGGCTTGACCCAAAAAATACCTTTTACTCCCACAGGAAATCATATTTTCTCCTGAATAAGTGTTAACGGATATTTATATTAGAGGACTCGATATTTCAGAAACCAGTTATTTAATGCTCAATATTCTTTTCAGCGGATGAAGAGGTAGGTATATTTCCACACAAGGAAAAAAAAAAAAAAAGTAACAGACACTCAGTTAAATCAAGTAACGTCTGAAAAGTCAAACACTGTTCTGACAGCACATAAACATAATGTGTCTGAAGATACTCTCCAAGGAGGACAAGAAAAGTTGCGCATTCTGATTAGATAATACATCATAATTTGAAATTTAATAATTTTCTGGAAAGAAAACACAAGTATCCAAACGCTACTTCCTTCCCCTCCCTTGCCCAAAGAAATGTGGGTGCCAACAAAACCGCCTGTATCAATGGTAGTATTAACTTTTGGACTGCTAAACATGGGATCAGCTGCAATTCTTCCTTACATTCACCAACACCAGCAGTCTACAAGTTTACACAGAGACCATATGCATGATAATTACATAATTACAATAGAAATTCAACTTTAGCGTTGTTCTTAAAACAATCTTCATAAATAATGAAAATACCTGTGTTCTAGCTCTTCAGTAACCTAAGGTTAATTGGTACAGATAGTGGTTTTTTTTTCTTCCTTTTATAAACCAAACTGGAGGTTCCTCACTGCCAACAACGGTTAAGGCCTGGATCAAGTTACTCTCCTTTTGCTTTTCCCTTTTTCTGCTTTTTTCCATTTTCCACCACTGCATTATTTTCTGGTTTGCTTACTCCATTTGCAACAGCACCATTTGCTATTTTGCCATTCTTTACGGGTTCCTTGGGCAGCTTATATGTCCGGTAGTAGAAGTTACCAAACAAGAAAATGAAGGTGACAGCATAGAAAATGACACCCCAGTGCATCCATTTAGGGAAAGGACAATCAATATAAATAGACAAGGCTGTGTGGCCAATAGTCACATGGAACTGCACCTGAAAGACAAAGAAAATACACAATCAGAAAGGTCTGGATATATTCCGTAGGTCGGAGCACACAAATGGATATCGATGCGTTACGTTATGAAAACTGCTAAATTGGGAGGTGGTAGGGAAGCTCTGCAAATTGAAGTCTACTCAGAGGCAATGCCTTCTGAGATAAAGGGAGAAATTTTACTTACCAATTGCAATATGGTCAAGTATCGTTTCCACCACAGGTATTTCTGAACTTTAGGGCCGCAGGCAGCTAATCCATAATACATGTACATAATGACATGAATAAACGCATTCATCTGAGCTCCAAAAAAAGCTGTCCAGGAACAGAAGGGAAGATTGTCACGTAATTTTGAAAAAAAGAAAGAAGTCTTTTCTAGTATTTTTTCATGTGACAGTAAAAATGATAAAGCACATGACATACCAGGCTTCTGTGTTTGAAATATTTGACTGTATAGTATAGACCTGAGTGCCAACACGTGCTGACATAAACAGCTGTTCGTGCAAGTAGGATGTCACACCTTCCCTGGAACTAATTATGCAAAAGCTTTTCGTAAGATTTTTGTTGAACAGACATAAATCACATAGATTCCACATTAGTTATTGTAGTGTAAGTGCAATAGTTTTGTTGAAGGATTGTAAGGAGCGGTGTCTGACAATGTAAAGTATCAGGTTCTGAATTTTAATCTTTTAAACTATATTTAAATGCACAAGGCTCACTTCTCAGCAAGAAGTCAAGAAACCCATGTGGAAATCTGATTAAAGAGGCCAAAAAATCACGCAAAGCAAAACTTTACTCGTGGTTATAAGACATTTAAGGGCATTCCAAAGTGAATTTGTCTAAATTGCAAATCTTTAGTTTCCTTATTTATGACTTACAATACCCAGCATTCTTAAATACTGTGTAAAATGCTGCGTATAAGTGCTGTAATGCTGTGTATAAATGTATAGTATAGCTTTTTCCAGAATGATCCATGCTGGAAACAAAGATGACAGTTCCCACTTGCATTAAGATCTCTTTGCCCTTTGTCAAGATTAGCAGTCATCCAACAGAAATAAGTGATACCTTGTGGAGGTATTCTTACGCTGCCAGAGAGGCTAAAAAAGGCCATTAATGCATAAGATTAGGGCAATACAGATAATAGCTGCTGCCATCAAACAGCTCAGATGTCCATGTGCTCCAGACCCAGTGAATTACAATAGGGTCTAGTTTATAATGGATCTGTCTATGTAGGCAACGTGCTACCAACTAGAAAACAGAAGAACACAGATTTATCCCCATTTTTGCAGTAGTGCTACATCAACACAGAAGAGCAACTGCCGCTTTTCCTTCTGCAGGGGCTAAAAACTAAGAGGTAATGCAAAACCACCAAAAATCTGAAACACGTTTGGAACTAGTTGCAACTTGTTGTATTGAAAGCTGCTGTTATTTATCATGAAAAGTCTGAAAAGACAACAAGGGAGAGGGCATTCTGAGATATCCAGGGAATTTCTAAGTAAGACTACAAGTAAGCACCCAGTCTCCAATAAGCTTATTTTGTGGGTGCAGTAGCCAATAAAGATCACAAAGTGTCTGGTTGAGTACCTGCATCCTGCAAAATACCTGGGAGAAATTCAAGGAGAGTCAAAGATATTAATTTTAAATATTTCTTCTTTTGAACATAAGTAACTATTCAGTAGAAAATATCTATAGTAAATGAGAGCATAAAACCCCCATGCAGTAAGTATTAGTGTGGTTTGACAAAAAAAACTCAAAATATTAAGTTTGATATGGTGTTTGTTACATGTTATTTTCAGTATTTTAAGCCTATAAAGCACTTTACAAACAAACCAAGGCATTTCCCCCAAACCCTTAGCTCTTTAGGGCTTATAATTTGAGAGACACAAGGCAAACCAACAGGAACAAGGGTACAATGCAGGCAAGGGGGTATGTGACAACTACAATGGAATAAAATTCTTTGATGGGGGCTTTAGAAAGGGAGTAAGGAAAAAAAAAAGGCTGATAATGAATTATTGTGTCATTATGATTAGGTTTTAAAAGTTAATTGACAGATTTATTGGCTCACCTTCAAGGGAAGGTTTCAGAATTTTATACATGCCTCTTTATAAAAAAGAAAGCAAACCCCAACTCAGATACAATGCCAAAATAACGTCTCCGTTAACTTCACTACATTTGCACAGATTGTGGCCCATAATTAGATTTTTCAGTTCTCTGTATCTGCAAAAATTAAAGTTAGGCAAGACAGGTTCACCTTTCTGTTTCATACAGAATAATTTTGAAGACAGAACTTCAGGCTTGCAATTGATGCCCATGAGGAAAAAAAAAAAAGTTTTGCAATTCATTAGATTATTGCCCTGTTATCTTTTCCTCCCCCACGTTTCCCACAGAGGAAGAGTTGTACATATTAAAGCTACTGCACTGCTTCACTGCTATTTACAGTCTTGTATATTATAACGTTAAGTCAACAAAAACATTTTTGCATTGCCCCCAAGCCATAATAATTCTCCCTTGTGTCCAGTAAAAAGTGTTTGGGAGGACGGGAACTCACCTTGTCCACCTGCAACCCACTTAATACCAATCCACCACAACGTGAACATGGTGAAATGGTGATAGACATGAAGGAAACTAATTTGGTTAAATTTCTTCCTCAGGATGAAGAATACTGTATCCAAATATTCAATTCCTTTAGAGACATAATACCACCATAAAGCAGCAGCTATCTGCAATAAAAAAAAGACAATACGGAAGTTTTAGTGATTCCAAGCTGAATGGATTACAGTCCTCTCCAACGATCTGCTACAAGAGAAGGACACCTCTTCCTTCCCCTAACCCTGGGAAATATTGAGGTGGAGTCATCAAACATCTAATGGTATGAGAACAAAACCAGTACACCATCTATTCTGGACATGGAAGTATTATTCTGAATCTACTGCTCCCAAATCACAATTATGGAAAAGAGCTAACGTAATTAAAAGCTTTGTCATCTCTGAAGAGTTTGCCAGTTAAACGTTGGGACTTTGTGTCCTCACTCTCTATCCTAAGCTTTCGGGGAGAAGGCTATCACAGGGCTTCCCTACTAATGAGGCAACACTTTGATGTGGTCAGAACAACGAGGCAGAAACATTATGATAAAATGAAGTTGCAAAGACTGAAACCTTACATAAAATTCTTTCAGCGCCACAGGCATACGGGTAGGAAGATACCAGAACACTCTTACACACGAGGCGAGGTATGGATTTCACATCTCTTTGAGCAATATTCCCCTCAGCTCATTCTCAGTAACCCCCTCTGGAAAGCGGCGTTTCCCCGGTGGCTCTGTGCCACTCGGGGAACAGAAGAAACAGGACCATGGGAGACACTCGAGCTGCAGAGATATAAGCCAGCTACCCAACAGGGAAGAGCTACACACCCAAAATTCTTTTTCCAATCCACCCATCCTAGTGAATCTTGCCCAAGATGCAACATAAACAGGGCTTCCTGCTGAAATCAGGATACTGTTGTAACAGGTAAAGCCCAGAAGCTCTGCCCAGCAATTTGCTAATACTATGATACGGGGGTATGGTGGTGGTGGTGGGGACTCCCTTCCAGCTCCCAAAGTGCAGCAACAAGTCTAGTTCCTGGCATTGTAAGTCATCGAGCTTGTTATGCAAGGGTGGGACCAGAACATATCCCAGATGGTGACTCACATAGGAGAACAAAAAAAAAAAAAAGGTTGGAAATGGCACCAGCAGCAAGGACAGCAGGCAAATGTCACAACACACCTGTTTGTAAAAAGTTCACCTGCTCTTTCAGGACTCAGCTGATGGCAAATCAGACTTTCTTACTTTAACATGGTGTGAAATAACCCCACCAACACCTCAGTCCCCAGGGGAGGCTGTAGAGAAAAAATTAAGACAGTGGTAGCTTCCCTTCCCAAACACTGTTAGGCAAGAGAGAGAAAGGGCAACCAGGAGTGGGTGCAGCGCAGAGCAATGCTACAGCCCTGCACGGTCTTTTCATAGAATCATAGAACGGTTAGAGTTGGAAGGGACCTTAAAGATCATCCAGTT
>JAOXJM010000023.1:85824093-85844170 GCA_026413425.1 Tringa solitaria | reverse complement strand
GAGGTGCTCCATCCCTCTGATCATCCTCGTGGCCCTCCGCTGGACCCGTTCCAACCCATTCCATGTCCTTTCTGTGTTGAGGACTCCAAAGCTGGACACAGCTTATCCTCCACCTCTCCGCGCCAGCGGGAAAGGGACACTTCTCTCCTCAGAGTAAGTTTGTCACAGCCATCGGTTGGAACTGGTGGAACATTTTAGGGAGAGATTTACAGCAGAAGGAGAAAAGCAGCAGGGGAGCAGGAGAGTGCCGCAGATCTGCATTGCAGACTCTGCAGCTTCCCGAGGGGACCGCACAGCTTACTCTTGCCAAACTGCAGACTTTTCCATATCCATTCCTGAATACCCTCCTCGGTCCCTGGACGTGATTCAGCCTACTTCAGGTCTCGGGAAGAGGAGCCAGACTTTGTCAATTTTATATAAAAAGATACTAATATCTGTCAAAGTTGGAGAGAGGCTTGATGAGAGAAAAGTCACTCCTGCAGATCTTGGAGTTCCCAGACACAGAGGCAAGCTGCAAGAGCCATCTATACCTATCGATATGTATATAGATATGTATTGCTCAATACCCAGTACAGTTCTGCCTCTGGGACAGGTAGTCAGGTGTTTAATAACACCCACACCAAGGCTTTGTCTCACACCCATGCATTAGCATAACAGACCAGCATCTTTTACTAAGATCTTTGCTAAAGCTGCATCTCTTAAATAAATTAAGATAAGCATCTTTTCATCTCATGAGTTAACAATAAACACTTTATGGACTGTATCCACGGAACGAGAAGCCAGCACTACAATCCTCAAGCACTTTGGAGGTCCTTCCTTCGGAGAAGCTTTTAAAGAATCAATAGCTCACATAGTCACAAGCAAATTGCCATAAAATCTCTTACAAAGCCCAAGTGTGTTTTGTTAAAGGGACAGTGGAACAAGAAGGCAAACAGCCAATAAGCAAATAGTCACTTCACTGTGTGACATAGAAAAGAATGTAAGTGGAGAAAAACCCAACAAAAAACTTATAGTTTATGCCCAAGATGCCACAGGATCACTATATGTGCCTGGACACGTCATTTAACATACCTCATTCCCCTTCTTTGAATTCCACCTGCTTTGCACAGCCAGCAATTACAGACTGTGGATCTAAATCAGCTGAACTTTTGATCAGAATGCTTCCTATCACTTAAGAACAAAAATAGCCTCCATTTCTTTGCAGGATTATACCTGCTGATTTTTGTCTTCCTCTAGATTTTTTTTTTCCCTGACAGCTCTTTTACTTGCTTCTTATCATCAAATTTTACTACCATTTATCCTCAGAGCTGAGAGATTTCATGTACTGATGATCTATTTCAGTGCTCCCAATGACTTATGCAGATGTTTTGATCATTACCTTATAGATGCAGAAAAAAAATGAAACAGATGTTAAGTCATTTGCCCGAGGCCATCCGCGCGATCAGCGACAGAGGGCACAGCATGAAAGAAAGATTTAGCTTTAGAGAAAAGATGCACTAAAAAGGCATATTCCTGAAATGAGTAATAGTAGTCACAACCATACCTTTTTCTGGTGATTTTCATATGTACCAATCTAAGTTTGTTAAAAGACCAGATGGCACATTACAACCTAGGATTAAGGGGGACAACAAGAGGTCCGATCCCACGACCTCTGTCTGCTGGGGGGGGGTTAGAACAGGGGGCTGTTTTAACGTGGGACTCCATTCCCTCGCCCTCCTCCCTCATTTCAGGTTGGAGAAACTTACCCTTTAAGGGCTTTGAAGGGACAGGTGCTTCTTAGAAAGTAACAGGAACATGGAAAATTAAAATGGCTTGTAAAGAGAACTCTTTTCCCTGCTTCAATTATAGAATTTTGTTTACAGGACCATGATGTCTATTTCGTTAAGCCGAGTCTCCTTCTCATAGAAGTTTAAATTATTATTATATTCATCTCATATGAGCAAATTACTTAAGCTCTAGACATAAATACAAACAACGCAGTTTATGATACAGAAGAAAAGCCATAGTTCAGCTTTATGATTACAGTCAGCTCACTTAAAACTAGGAACTAACTCACTTACACAGCCCCAGATTCCTAATTCCCAGCTCTTCAGAAATGTTAATAAAATAGATGGACCTCAACCTGGGAAACAGGGACACGCAAATGTAAGCAGAGGGGGAAAGTGACTGCTCACAGACACTAAGATGCCTTAAGTTAGACAGTGTTAGGAAATTATTCAATCCAAATACTGGAGCTTCCAAAGGAATACTACAAAGCATGGATTTAACACCTCAGCCCTTTGCATTTATTATTTTGCCCTCCTGAGCTATAACCAAAAAAGTTCTTCCAAGATGCAGCTACAGCTCCTTCAAAATCCCTTCTTGGGGATTTCTTCCCTTTTTTTTTTTCTTGTCTACTATGAACATTTTATTTTTTTATATAACCAATTACAAAACACACTTCTCAGCTTCCTGCCAGCAGTCAGTAAGGTAGCTACCTACTACATCCAGAAAATAAGCCCTTTAGAAAAGAGTTTATTTCTGCAAATGTTTCTGCAACTAGGGCATTTATTTTCCATCCCCTGCAACTGGGGAATCTAATTTCCATCCCCTGCTTGCTCCACTTGGCCATTGCCTCTTGTAGAACAGCAGCCAGGGGAGCCTGGATGAGATGAACAGGCATAAGTATGTTCAGAAAGTAAGTAGGAGAACGACTTCTTCATACTGTGTGTGAACTACCTACAGGCTTAATTGTCAGTGAAAGCCAGAATCTCGATGAGGTCAAAGAAAATATACAGACAAATTCATGGAAGAATATCCCCTTAAAAACTGGTAAAACAAAGAGGCTATGACTGACTTAAGAGGTCTGTGAGCAACAGATCACTGGTGTTGCTGCACTATACTGGGACATGATGTGGGTTGGAGAGGAAAGACATTTGCTGCCACCCAGGACAGCCAACTTTTTTTTTTTTTTTTTTTGAACTGTTTACCAAGTCTCTGGTCTCTGTTCTCCTTGAGGAACAAAAGATGGTTTCTTGACCCCTCATTTTGAGCAAGAGCTTTGGTCAAAGGCGGTCACTACATGGCAACGTCATACTGACACATTCCCAAAAAGACAGAAGCAGAGGTCACACCAGGGCTTCTGCGTTGCCATTTCTACCACCATATCCAATTAGTTTCACATTTCTCAGTATTTGTTCCAGCTTTCAAAGCCCTGCAATAAAGTTATATATGAAGCTGTTGCTTTCCAGAGCATGGTCCATAACGTTTTCTGCGCTCAGTGCTGTTTCCATCTGAGTTAGTCCCAGCCTTCTTTACCTGATTAATACAGGACCTATTGACTCATTCTCTTAGAAGAAAAGTTATTGCCTTTCTAATTAATTTACTGTTGCAGTGTAGCATTCCTATTCCAAGAAAACCCAATGCCAATAGATACCAGACATTTAGTATCTAGATGTATTGAAAGGGCGTGAGAGATGTGCTACAAAGTTTAACAATTCTAAACTCAAAACTGCAAAAAGAAGCCCACACTTACTTACATTTTAAAATTGCTTTTGCAGGTTTATATTACGAAAAATGATGGTGAAAGAATCTTGAGGAGGCTTGGTTGGTTTGTTTTTTTTTGACCCTACAGTGTAAAAAAACCCAACACACCTTCTAAAAGCAGAGCATGACACACTGTAAAGCAGACCAGGAATGTATCCCAGACTTTAGTCAGACAAAGTACACTTGCGGAAAGTGGAGTTTTATACTTGCAACTTATCTACTTAAATTGAGAAGTCTTTCAAAAGAACTACCAGATACGATTAAGATAAGGGTCTTGACTGATAACACACTCTACAGTTGCTGCAACAGCTTGAGAAAACAATTTTCCCTGCTTCCTCAACCACCTCAGTTGCAAACTCAGCATCTTACAACTTAAAACTTTAGAAATAAAGTTTATGCAAATCTACAAGTTTGCAAAAAAACTTAAAAAGTCAGGAAATCCAAAGAGTAGATACTGCTAGGAAAACCTTTCTTTTCTGTACATACCATAAGCAATAAATAAATTGTGCAGGTCATTTTGCCTTCATTTCATTGTGTAATAACACTTTGTTTGTCATAATGTACAAAGCAGAAGCTAATTCTTTTGAGCGGGTCTGGCCCCTCCACAGCCTCCCACAAATAAGTGCATCTAAAACTGAGGCTACGAAGCAGAATTTTTGCATACTAGAAGTCATTACCTCTTGTACTTAGCTAATATAAAAATTCCTTTAATATATGCCATACCAGTCCTCAGTGTCATCCAGCTGAGTACAAAGGCATTCTGTTTTGCTTATCTATTGAAACGCTTATTAAGCACTTGTTATACCTGGCTAGGTTTTGGTTTTAAACAAAATTATTAATGGAAGTATTTTAGTGACTGAAATAGTGAGTGCACAGAACTGGTAAAGGTGAAAGGCGACTACCATAAGGCCAATAAAAACCTACACTCTGAGTTGTTCTGCAGTATCAGCCATTCTACCTAAGGTGTAAGACTCAAACTTGTCCTTCTCACTACCTCCCCTGATATTACTAGCCATGAACAGCCACCTTGGAGACAGACAATTTTTGAAATGTATTCTAAATATTAAATGTATTTAGCACACTTGAATTACATTTTCAGGAACATGTTCTAATCTGTAGGTGAAACCTGCAAGAACAGCTGAGAGATTCTCAGGTGTCAGCTCTGCTGGAAGATAAGGTTTAGTACATGAGCTAATCGACAGTGTTACAGAAATTACCAAGCATCTGCACTTTGATTTTAATTTGAATGCTTTCCAAAAAACACACAGTTGAAATCTAAGCTTCTACAGTGAAATGGACTGATAATACATTTGCCAGAAGCCAGTAAGACCTCATGAAGCCAAACATGGGTAAAGGAGACAAAAAGTTGCCTCACCAGTGAGGGCGAAGCCCAACCACAGTATATGCTGGCAAAAATCTCACTTGCTTTGATCTAGATAGAACAGTACACCTTCACTGCGGTTACCCGGGTATCATAAACCTCAGCGAGGAACCAAAGTATGTACACAAAGTTTATCCTGGATTGTACAACCGCAGACGAAGCCAAGGATGGTATCTTTAAGACTACCCTGACTTGCAGCAGTCAGATGAAAGTTCATGCAAATACACTGATGCACTGGGATTAAACCTAGCCACGTAGGTTTACGTAGCCAAACCCGAAGCGATGGGTGAGAATATAACAGGATACAGTCATGGCTGGCAGCAGGGCTTCGGAAACACTGTTTTCAGACAAGACTTAAACCATCATGTAAGTGCTACGTACCACACACATTCGTATACAGATACAAAAAGGAAATACTCACCCTAACTTCATAAACATTATCTGAATAATCCACAGTCTGGCAGACATAGCTGTACCCTCGAGCTCTTGACGACAAAAACAGCTGAAAATATTAAAGTTATACATGAGGGGAAAGATGCTACATAAAACATGTTCATAACAATTATCAGCAAATTTCTTGCTACTTCAAACTTACCTGAACAGAAATATTTAAAATAACCTTACCAGTCCTGAGAATACTATTAAAGAAAGCCAATACATAGTTCTAATAGCCTGTTGTTACACAGTACCTATTTTTTTCTTGTAAATTAAAAAGAAAGTACTCATTTTTCTCTGCATGCATCTGCCCAGATAATTAGAGCCTTGTACAAACTAGTAAGTATTTTAGTATGACCTTAAGCTATTCAAACATGATGGCTCTAGCTTCAGGGTCAGAAATACCTACTATTCTTAAATATTCTAATATCTACTATTCTTAAAGCAGTATACCAATCAAAATCCTGGAAAAAAAAACCCTGAAGAGTCAAAGCTGAGCACCCATAAAACATACTGAGAGAAACTGGATGAAGAAAAATTCCCCATTTTGTGCCAACAGCCTAAAGCACGTGAAGTGCTCCTGTAGGGCCACTCCAAACAAAGCACGTTGCAATAACCTGAACAGGAGACGATAAACTTGACATTTGAGCAAGTTCCCATTGGAAAGAAGAACACTTGTCTGGAGCTGTACAAGGGTCAAGTAACACTTCTAATCTTGACATCCATAAGTGTTATGATCCAAGAGTGTAATCCCACCCTGTTAAGGATCAAAAAAAGACATCAAGGGACCAGATGTAACCTGTGAATTGTGACTTGTAAAATTAAAGAAGGGTGATACAAAAAGATCTCCAAAATAAACATGGGTAGGCACCGACTGTTCTTACCGCTGACCTGACTCTCATCTCATTTAGACTAAACTCGAGTTTACTTTGGTGTCTCAGCTTGCACACAGCACCAGGAGTGCAGACAGAGGCAGAGACAAGTGTTATCCAGATAAAACCAAGAGACAAAACTTTTTGAAACTCTGGACTTATTTGCTGCACGTGTTTGTTAGGGAGGGAAATGAAAGAAAGAACTGTCCACAGACGTGATCCTCAAGTAACCGAACTACTTCTGCATCACCCAAGCCCATTTACCAACTGCTGTAACATCACTGCTCTCCAGTGTGGTCCCACACAGGCACATTTGATAACATCAGAGAAGAGCAGGGAACAGTTCAGTCCTCCCTGTACAGAAACCAACCAATCTCTGTTGCTAATTTGACCAAGGTTAACTTGCCAAAAGGCAGGAGATGACTTCACCAGACTGCCTCGAAATAGAATAAGAAATTCAAGGCTTTGTAGCAAAATAGGGGCTACACATCAGGGACTTCTGCATGTTCTAAGCAAAATTTGCTCCTAATTTGAAACGGAACTTGAGTTCAACGTATGGGAGTCTTGGACTACACAACCCAGCAGTGCTTTATGGACTTACCATTTTAATGTAAGTTATCGCAGGTGAACAATACAGCTTGCCATCAGACTGATGACTTAAATAACATTAAAGGCGTTTCACATTCAAATTCTGTTCTCAGTAATACCTGGAAACTTTACAGTCATTCCCAAAATACAAACCATATCATTTTACTCATAACAATTACATTACTCATGCAAATTACATGGTAAACCTTGGGTAGTCTGAAGCAGGAGTTGCCTGGTTAAAGGGAACAACTGAAACTTGAACACCTTTCTCCTATCAGTCTCTGAGATCAAGAAAAGACACTTCCTGTAAATGCTGTATCCCTAGCCTTCACATCCCTGAGTAACAACCTACCATTGGAAATAGCAAGAAACTAGAACCTCTGCCTGTGTCTAAAATTACGAACTTATAGTCTATCTGCAGCAAAGGTGTATTTGCAGTCCCATTCAATTTTGTGTAAATTCAGAGATTTGGAAATGCCAGGCAAACATATGCATTATCCTATAAGCAACATAGGTCTGAAAATTAATTGACCACAAGCGTGGTGTAATTCACCTTATGGATAAAACGATTTAAAAGAATAAGTGAAAGAGATGGACATGGCAAAAGCACTGCAGGATTCATTTCAGAGGAGTTTCAGTTTTAACCTGCCAAGACGACTGGATTTCATCCATTCCCACAACCATCCGTGGGCATCGAATTCTCTTGTACCTGTACTATTTTATTTACTTAGTTGAACAGTGCAAGGAAACAATTTCGATAAATGACGACTGAGGTGCAATGGCTAAAATTTTACTGAGCTATGTATTAAAAAAGGCTGAAATCAGTTAATGATTTTATTATAAGGAGCTCAGGGGAAGGGTCAATATGCAGATCATCATCAGATACTCGATGCTTTGCTGGCAAATTACAGACCAGCAAGAAAAATAATTTTGCAATGCTGTAATTTTAACTGCTCTTTTTATTTGCTTACTTCTGGAAATTCACGATCCGAGGTCTTCCACGAAGAAGACTCTCAGTCCCCATGAGCAAAGTCACAGCAGCATAAACTGCTCCTTTGCATCAGCTATATTCTGGACAGCTATCCTTGAATAACGATTACCAAACTGTTAAGTAATCCCACTTAGCTACTGCTAAGGAGCTGATCCACTCCACTGTTACAGTTCCTCTGTACAGAAAACCTCACAAAGCAGAAATGCAGCAACACTGAAATTTATTGAAATTAACACACTCAGAACGTTGCAACCCAAATATTAGGAGACTGTACCCTTTTTTGTTGTATTTAAAGATACAGCTAATGTAAATTTTATTCCTATTATAAATATGCCTAATAGACAAGATACTTTGTCTTATAGACAATGAACACCTGAATTTATAAAAATTACAAACACATTAAAGGCACCAATGAACAGCTCAGTTTCTAACAAGACACATTCTGATACCCTTTAGGATTACTAAAAAGAAAAAAAAAATAAAATCAGTTACAAGTGTTAAATCTCTACAGATTTTAGTTAATCTGTCCACTAACACAAATTCTCTCTATAGATTCACGTAGTGCATTTATTCTCAGACAGAACGTACCCAGCTATAGAAATACTCACATCAAAGGCAAACTCAGCCTTAGAAGTTTGTGAAAAACATTCACTCTCAATAGACATCATGAATATGTAAGACCATTTTCATTTTGCAATCCACAGACACCCTCAGACTGAAATAGGAATTCCCTCTTGTGAGAGGGCATACACACCTCTTTGAAAATGAAGAAGTTGAGTAGAACCATTCCAAAGTTGTAAACAACCAACAGGAAACGTAACTGGAAGGGCTCTCTTGTCTTCATCCATTTGGGGCCCAGCCAGACAGTGAGGAGATAAATAGTGCTTATTGTCAGTGTTGGAAATGGAGACTGCATCAAGGGCCAGTCATCAACACGTTTGTCTGGGGGGGGTGAAGCAAACAGAAGGAGTCAACAAGGTCTCAACAAAATATATACCATCATCATTTTAAGCATTGCATTTGTTAAGTGTTATTTTCTCCTGGAACAGCAGCATCAGGTAGCAGAAACACAGTACACTCATTCTTTCTATGAAGGTTAAATAAAATAGTTTTAAAAATCCCACTATGTCACGTTACCTCAAGCAGAGATTCATTAGGTCACGCAAGTTCTACTGCCTGGTTTTACAACCCAAAACAAAAAAGCAAACAGAATCACGTGTGCCCAAACCCCACCCTCTAATCCCCCCAAAACAATTTTGCTTATGATGAACAGCGACCGCAGCAGCAACATAATCAAATATTCAACACCACTGAAAGTATCATACTTGTGCATGAAAGATAGACAAATTTGGCAAAATACTGATGAAATTAGTAACTTTTATTAGTTAAACATTAGGCATTAAATAGCCTCAAATTAATATTATACAGGTTGTGTGATGCTATCCAAGTACCTTTGATCTTTGTTGTAGGTCAGTCTCCTATGTTTCAAACAGAATACTAACAACGTTACTGAAAAACAACTAAATAAAGGAATTTAAAGGGATGGTTCTAGCGAGAGTGATCTGTGCTGCCATACAGGACACAAAGCTTTTATTTACGGTCTCCTTCAGCCACTCACAAAACCCAGAGTTACACATACTCTAGGGCCCAGAATATGCTATATTAAGTTCTGGATCTGTATCAAAAAAGCACTCTTAGCCTGATGAACCAGTGACATCTAGGATTAGAAGATGGCTTTGCTACAGAGAAGAGAAAGGCTGCAGTGACATCTCCTTACTCCGTGTTTCCCCCCACCCCCCGCCACAGGATGGCTAATCTCTAGTTATAGCAAGAAATAAAAGGTAATTATTCCATAACTTTGGATATTTCAGACACTGCACAGCTCTACGATACTAACTGGATTATTTTCCAGATGCTTAGGCCAGTTGGAGTTCCGATGGGAACCACAGCACAGGGCTGCTTGGGAAGCTCAGATGTCTAAACACCTGCCTTCAGTCATTTGTGGGCAAACTCACCCATAGCAATGTGGTTGCCCACAAACTTACCTAGAGGAGAAGTTTCAACAGAGAACTGGTTTTCTTCATGGGAACCCAGAGACAGCAAAAAACCCTTTATATCATAAATTAATTCCTGATCCCAAGCAAGTTAGAAAATCCTTCTTATCTACAAAACGAGGAACTCTGATGCAATGAGGAAAACACAGAACAGCGCTGCCATTACTCCTCCTCCACTTCTTTCCCATTTCTTTGGTTGCCCTTCAGATCGTAAATTAGAACACCGCTTTAGGAGCAGATTTCATGAGACCCTCTGCTTCTAATAAACCACACATATTGTGATCGACAGAAAGACAGTGTGCATGGCACTAACTCTTCTTGCTTCTGGTTGATTTATCAATGCTTGATCTGCACGTTGCAAGTAAGATGCTGGGGGGACTAAAAAGAAGTGGAAAAGAAGAAACACTCCTGGCTGCTAATTCCAGAAGAGAGAAGTTATCCTAATGCATGGAAACCTCCAACAAGGCTGACCACAGCCACCAACAGAAGCCAGGGGCAAGACAGGGCAAGGACTACAGGGAGGATGGCAAAAAAATTCAGATAGATTGGCTCTCTATGATTCTACGAAAATTCAGATAGATTGGCTGTAGAAACACAGGCAGTGAAATGGAACTGAAGAAAGCAAGAAAAGACAGTTACCTCTTACTTTTCAGCAAGTTCCTGGAACAGACACTTCTATGACAATATAATGTACTCTCTGTAAAACATGAGAAGGATTGCTTTATAGTACAGTGCAGGATCTTGGGATGTAAAGGAACAGCCCCATGTTCTAGACCTCACAGAATGGTGAAATCACATCAATGCATTGCAATTATTCAACTGCTGCCTCCTTTACACTTCAGTTCCTGCTTGCTTTTAGCAATTGCTCTACCAATCAGAATTTAAAAATAAAAGATGACACCATTGAAAAGTCAAGAGAAATGGAGAACCACCATCGTCCACCTGATACGCAGTAACGGGCAAAGAGTCGACTCCACCAAGCAAGAAGAAAGGTGTCACTTCTTAATTAAGAGACAGCTCTGGGAATAGCCTGTGTGACACGCTTTAATCAAATCCGCATCTCAATTCAGACACTGGAGTGTGCAAAGAGCTGGGAGCAGGTGAGGCAAGAGACCCAGCTGCTTTCCCAGCCTTCTCACACCGAGCAATATAAAGAGGCAAGGACGTACGAGAGACTCTGTCTTCTGTTTTCTAACCCAGAACTTCATGGTAACCTGAACGCTGAAGTGACAACACAAAAAAATGTGAAAAAGGAAGATGATGTGAATTTTACCCTGGAGCTGAACGTTACCACCCACTACTGAAAACAGAAAACCATGACCTATTCCACATTTCTTTTCTTATGGCAGGAGACAAAAATTTCTAGATTTCAAAGGTTCACCACAGGGTGAAAGGAAAGACAAAGGGACAACTTTTATGAAAGTCCAGCTCCCAGTGTGCTTTCCCTACCGCTTCATCAGTGCTATAAATGGTTCTTTCACCTACTTCCCACAAATACTACTAATTGAAGAACTTAACTGGAGAAAACCAAGAGATGTATTTAATTAACTCTGACAACAACATAAGAGCACCTGGGCAGCTGCCATTACACTTCCACACCCGTACCACGCTTTCAGCCTGGACCTTGCCTCTGCGCAGGGTTTTTGGACGGTGAGACACCACATCTCAAGAAAATTCTCCAAGTATTTGCAAGAAAAGCACAGCTCACTGATACAGAGCGCATCACACACTGCCCAGGGAACCTCCGATTGGGATTTGGGGGGCCTGACCTCCTCCGTGACAATTAATTATGCTTTGAACATAAAATGCCTGTAGGAGAGGGAATACAGTAGGTGATTCAGTACATCCTGCCCAAAACAGAAGCATATTAATAGTCAAAAAACTTTATTCTAATTCCTACTGTGCTAACTAAAACCACCCTGCATTTATTTTAAGGGCATTTAGGAGACTCTGCATATGATTATTTTTGACTAATACTGTGGCATCAAAACCCGTGCTACTATTCATCCCAGAACATGCTAGATTTAGAAACTTGTTCATCACAAGATCTCACCTGGATAATGCAAAGTAACTTGTTCAGTTTTAAATCAGCTCCACGCACCCTCCTAGTTGCACAGAAGGTATTAAAAAAAGATAATTTAATTTCAATGTAGCAGGCAGGCCTGCTTGGCTGTGTTCTATACAGAAAACAGTTAAATGCAGACCCTTGTTCCCAACTGCTTTTCAGATACCCTCTTTCCAACCAAGATAAATTCGCTCTCTTAAGTCCTCTGTTTAAGTGACAAACCTCCCGAGCTACTCCAACACCCTCCCACCCCGTTTTAGCAAAATCAGTACAATTTTGTGTCCTACTTACTAGCTGGTGCTCATGACCACAAATGATTTCTGCAAATTATAGAGAACTGTGATAGCTTATGGGAATAGATGAGTGTATTAAATCCTGCAGTACTTCACATGCAATAGGCACACTATTACCTGAAACACGAAATGAGCTTGAAATAAAAAAAGGCTAGCTCTCAGAATTAAAAAATCCCTCCAACTGCTCTGAAGCAAAAGGACCATTGCCTTTACCTGATTAGAATTGACAGAGACTGACTGAATCTTTCAGGGGATTAATGCATTTGTCTTTCAAATCCTAAGACCCAGATTCTAATTCGATCACAAGTAAAATATCTGTTGCGAAGGCCCAGTACGTAGTGAAGTGCTTTTTTTGTAAGGTGGGAGAAGTTTCAGAACAAACATGTAGAGCTGCACTCAATTGGAAAGGTGAATCCAGAGCAGAATGAGGCACCTGCTAACGTCTTCCTGATAGAAAATTACTGTTATGTAAGGAAAGGATATGAAATCTTTATATACACAAGGTTTTCCTGTCGTTTTGCATATATACATTTTAAAGTTTCACATTGCAAAAATGAGACAAGAAATAGAAGAATATATGTATCTATTTTATATATATTAAAAAAATAACTGAAATTGCCCTGAGGCACTTACCCTTGCAGGACTTAATTCTTTACATGGGGCAATTAACAGGAAATACACACATAAAACTCTCTGATTTCTTCCTCCAAAGCAAGAACAAGAGCAGGGCCAGTGAAAAGTACTGAATATCCTACCCAGTAATGTCCAAAGAGGACATAATTAACCTATATTGAAATGTGGAAGGCAAATGAAGATGAATTTCAGTAAGGCTGCACTGATGGTGATCTAGAGCTAAAATCACAAGAAACTTCTGTGAAACATACTGTTAAGTGTTTTAACACACAAATACTGCTGTCAAATGTGGTTCAGCATTTCCTTTCCAATCCAGAGAGGATTTTAGGTGGTTAAATTTCCTGCATATTAACTGAGCCTATGATCAATTTTTTTTCTTTCCTCAAAAAGCACAAACCTTAAAAGAACCAAAAAAATGCATAGTGCAGTTGCTCCTACATTCACCAGGAGAAATGCTGAAACAGCACGATGGTGATTACCTCTGCTTTTAATATCAGTGTTACAGAAAATATTCCATAACTAAAATACATGACTTTTGGAATTCCCTGCATTCATATTAGATTCAAAATCAATACTTAGTAAGTCTTTACGTTTACTTTAACAACATATGTATTCCTTAGCTATAAGGTCACTACTCACTAATTTATCTGGAGAGCCTTTCAAAGTTATTAATAGCTATTGATACTATTCTCAGCGCAAAGACACTTACAGTGCCAATCCAGCACATCCATCTGTCCAATTACATTTCTAAAGACACTGCAGAAATGATGGTGACTGTTTAAAAGCGGTTCTTAACGGTGAGGGCTCTCTGCAGATCACACTGTTTATTTTAACAAGGAGTCCTCTCAAAGCCCAATCTCAAGTTTAAGAAAGATTTCCTTAAACGAGTGAAAATGTAATTCCACAATATAAGGCAGGCAAACTAGTATTATCTAATTGGAGTATTGCTCTATGAACCACACTTTTAATTATCTAAGAATTTCACACACCTTGTTAGCTCCACTAGCACTCTAATTGAAGGATATTTCTTACAAGGTATGTGTTTTTGTTTTGTAAACATGTGAGAAACCTAACTCCACACACCTTAAAATGTTTACAAAGCTTTCACAGTAAACTCCTCTGCAGTATTTCAGTGCTTCCCCCCTCCTCCTCTTCTTTCTGGTTACAGGTTAATATTCTACACAACATACTTCTTCCCTTTCTGCATTTATATTAGAAATAATGGCTCAGTCCTGCAAATATTTACAAGTGAAAATAAGTCCACTGTGGCTACACAACCACTGCTCAGTTGAAGGTTAACTTGAATAAGCATCTACATTATTAGACCCCAGCTTTTTAAACTAAATGGAATAATGCATCAGAATCACTTGAAAATACATTTACTGTTACCAGTTTGTAGAGATTCTAAGAAAAAAGCTCAGTCTTTGACTAACTAAAACCTCAGAACGTACAAATGGAACAACAGCTGAAGCTAAAAACTCAGCCTTTAAAACAGCACACATCTAACTCCAGCACAACTGGAGACTGAAGACCTAGAGAGGAACCGCTGCAGAGTCAAAATTGAGAGGCCACGTAATTTTCTATTCACTTACTTATTACAATTTTAGTAGAGCAGTTTATAGGGCCCAAAATGAATGACTCTTAAAGGTTTCCAGTGCTTGAATTAGCTTGTCTGCTTTAATATTGATTATTTGCCGTGCAGACAGGTTGCTGCAGGAACACAGAAGGATTGGGACACAAGAAATGTCCAGCTTATGCTTCTTTCTCACCATTATCTCACTCTCTATCACATTTGGCAGTGTCTGCAGCCTTCTGAATCTACAGGTATCTCTGAGTGTGACAGGGTGACAGGTACCTCTACCTAACTCAGGAATGCTGCAATCCAGTATAATCTACAAAACAAAGACCATGAAACTTCCCTTAATGCATGTTTTAGCTAAAAGATCCTTCCTTAGAAGAATTTCCCATTTTACTATAGGATATGACGTTTCAGAGGCAGGGAACCCAGTAGAACATGTAACAGCTCTAATATGTTACTGGACCCACTGCATACATTTGCTCCTTCAATCCAAATGAATTAGGATTAAATTTTAAGCAATTTGTGACACTTTGCCAGACTGAAGACCCACCTTTTACCAATTTTTTTCCTCCTCATTTTGGGTAGTTATAAGCAACCACCAGGTCACTCACTAACGCCTTTTAAATTTATTTATTTAGAGAAACACCTTATTTCATTCACCTGAAGGTGTATTTTCCAATCCCTTAATCACTGTCATGGCTCTTCTCTGGATACTCTACAAACGTTTAAATCTGCCTTGCACCTGTTTGATGGGGCAAATTAACAATACCAATCAAGCCCCTGCTGCTTTCCCTCACAGAAGAATTAATCACGATAATGTCATAGCATTGATGGTGGTTACAATTGGCAAGAAAACAGACAGGTCAGTATGTTACTAGTAAAATTAAGGATGACATGTACACAGTGTTATATGGGCAAAGGTTCCCAAAACCTGGCACAAGAAATTTAATTAAATTATTTAAGTAATTAATTTTTTTTTAAATACAAAACAGTACAGAAAAAACATGCTTACTTTGAAATTCAAGAATGAACACAAATATATGAGTTCAGTATTTTGTCTATCTTCAAGCTTTAACTGGCCAAGAACAATCCAATTTGTTTGGACTGAGAATAGGAGACAACAAAATTTTACAGCAAAACATTTTTGTTTTAACAAGCTAGGAAATATTGAGCTGAGATGCAAGAATAAGAATATTCAGTCTCAAGCACAATGAATACTGAAAGCATATACTCTGAAAAACAAATCAACAGAACCCACAGATTTTTAGAAGTTTGCAGATGAAGCTGTAGAAATCTTGTTGCACTTAGGAATGAGAGATGCCTGTCCCAAACCCAAAAGGACTAACAGGAGATGCCTATAACCAGCTGTGGTTTGGTTTTTAATGTCAGGGCTCCGTAATTGACTGTTTAGTCTTCTTTAAAGCAATATACAGCAAGGTAAAATCAAAATACCACATAGCTAAGAGCATCTTCTGCAGCTAATGAACACCTGCGTAATGTGCATGTGTTTTATAAACTCCTATTAAAGCAACAGGAATGCCTAATCCCAATTTGTTGTTAAAAGGTCAGATGTATTTTAACCAGTATTCCCGTTACTCTAACTAGCTTCCTAGTCTTCCTGGAACTCCCATCACTCCATCACTAATCCCGCATTGTCTTTGTACACAGCAATTACAGCATACACTTGTTTCAAGACAAAGATAATAATGGATTTATTATGACGTTCAGGAGCTTTATCAATGCAATATCAAGTCTCAGGATTTTCAAGTCTAAGAGATTGCCTTGTCCAAATTATTTTTCATTTACCTCCTCCATTGACTATAATTATTCGTGAGGACAATGCAAACATTCAGCTTCAAGGAATAACAGAAATATAATCCGCATTGAAGCTTACACAAGATTTGCAAGATAGTAAGCCCTCAAGGCACGTAGCATTCTTCTCTTTGTCAAATCTTACTTTTTCGAACATCACGAAAGCAAGATGTATCCCCAGTGCAGTGACACCTGCACGCCCACCCTTAAATGTTATAAGTTACGGAGTAAACAGATGAAGAAAACATGAAAAAAACCACAACAGGAAAAAAAACCCAACCAACCCATGGGATGCAATTTTATGAACCAGTTGCAGAACCAGCCCATGGCTCTGTATT
The DNA here is from genome assembly GCA_026413425.1 of Tringa solitaria. NCBI lineage: Eukaryota > Metazoa > Chordata > Aves > Charadriiformes > Scolopacidae > Tringa > Tringa solitaria. The sequence goes on along the minus strand of JAOXJM010000023.1, from coordinate 85,827,604 downwards.
TCTAAAGAAATAAGATTGCTGCATAAAACACACTCCAACAAGCTTTCCTTCCACAGTGTTTTCTTTATCGAAACTTTTATTCAGACTTTTCTGGTCTTAACCAAAACTGTATTTCTGAGAGCTCAGATGTCATTACTTCACACTAAAGTGCTGGGGTTTGGTACTATGAAAACAGCTGTAGGGGTATCAGTGAGCAGTAATGCAAACACAGGATTTATGCCCATGTAATGTTGCAATAACAGATTCCACTATTGTCCCATCTAACATGATTCAGGGTTTTGTAACGCCAAAGGGGATGATCATAGAATAAATCTTCTCCATAGACGCTTTTATGGGGTTCCCTGAGTTAGAAGCTAGCACCCTTGAAAGATGGGCAGGATTATTAATAACGGTTTAATAATAACTCTGTAAGGCTTTATCCAGTGTACAGAGCCATGTGTCACACACATGGGAGACTAAGTTCAGCACTGATTTATGTCTTCCCAATGTGCCACCACAGCGGAAGGATGCTGAAAGACACAGCAAATATAAACAACTGATGTTGCTGCTCTTGTAACAGAGTGATTTGGGGTTGCAGGTGAACATTTACAGACTCTTAGATGCAGTGACTGAACACAGAATCATAGAACTGTTTGGGTTGGAAGGGACCTTAAAGACCATCCAGTTCCCACCCCCTGCCCTGGGCAGGGACACCTCCCACCAGACCAGGTTGCTCAAAGCCCCATCCAACCTGATCTTGAACCCCTCCAGGGATGGGGCATAACATGTATGAAAAACAGCCATGGCAAGTGAAATCTACCTAAAAATAATACCAGAAAGCTACGGGAGAACATTTGCAAGGAGCTGCGCTGAAATCTCTCAAACTACCTGGTTTTTTTCTGTTTGTATCAGCACAAGGATGCTGGTCATCAATTTGATTTTACAGAAGAATGAATGAGGAGGGAATTCTGAGTAAAAACTATCCAAGGAGTTATTGAAATATATTAGCTCTTCTCTTCAAAGTTCAGGGGCAGAAGTAAAATCCTCAGTTGTGAGGTTCATTAGGTCTTCTGTTAGCCTAATGTAAGTACGTCAGTCAAAGCCTCCAAAGAAAAATAACACAACAAAAGATTTAGAACTTACTTGCTCAATGTGCCTTTGACAAGCAGCAAAAATGACAAATCTATGGAGAGGGGGAAAAAAAACAACACCAAACCCCAAAAAACAGACTAATTTTGAAATGCTGATTTTCAAAACATGAACTTAATAGGAAAACGTTCTTATACCCAAAGATGACCAGAAGAATGATCAGTGTCTGCATCTTTCATTCACTAAATTACAGGAGCAAAATCATCAGCTTGGCAGCTGGAAAATCCATATCCAAATGAATGCTACAACTAAGTCTCTTCACTTCTACAGTCGTGTTTTACCTTTCGTGGTAACACATGGCCCCCAAATCTAAGCTTTCTGTAATATTTTCTGCAAAAGTTTCTCACTCTTGATCAAAAATTCATGGATTCACTGAAACTGAGATTAGAGAGAGTAGAAGAGAATCTGACCTAAATGTGAAAGTACTTTGGGGTACTCCATGTGTAAGTATTTCTATTGGGCATATCTGTCCTAGTAAACAACTAAATATTAAATGCAAACCCAGAAAACATGGTTATGACGTCTCTTATTTACAGCCCAATGATTCAATTTAGCACCTATTTTTTTACCCTTTAGAGTATCTTAAACCATTTAAAAACAAGGTGTTACAAAGGTGCTCTGGAAATAGGAGGACATAAAATCTTGTCTACAGAGGTAAGATCTACTGGCTCAGCAGAAAAAGTGAAGGACATGGGTTATAAATTCCATTCTTCCAGCAGCATTCTACGAACAATAAAGCAATAAAATGATCTCTCATGCTTGCTATAACTGGGAGAGGGAAATAAGGGAGTTATATCTATAAGCAGAGGAAAAAAAAATAACAGAAAAACATCAAAGTCATGCAAACTGAGGCAAAACATATACAAGAGCAGGAAGAAGACACTGCAGGAAGATATTAGAGGAATAGGAAAATATGATGGAAACAAACCAAATAATCAAGAGTCCACGATTATGCTGACATGTGGGAGGTGGATGGATGGAGTAAAACTAGAAAAGAATCTCATGGTACAAGCAGACACAACGCCATGGAGAGAGAACACTCCAGGGCAGGAGTTAAGGATCAAACCATTGAAATTATTCAAGTACATAAAGAAAGGAGTTGAGTTGCAGGCACCTAAGTGAGTGAACCTGACACAACCAAGAGCAGTCCATGCCCACAGGCGGGCTATTATCTTGCATCAAATGCAAGCCAAATTTGAGGTCGCTTAATCCCCCTCACCTTCCACAAGAGAAAGGCAAACTAGCTCATGTTTATCTTCAGATCCAAGCACCCACAAGGGCAGTTAATATAAACCATGTTGCACTCAATCCATCTCCAGGCCTGCCTTGGGGCTACTTATTGCTTTGCAATCTACGATCCAGGGTGCAATCCTGAAAATACCCACAGAGCTGACACCCGAGACTCAGCAGGTCTGAATTTCAGAGCTGCCTTCCCTTATTTCCTTAAAATGCCCCAAGACCCTGAAGTCCATATGCTCAGAAACACTTGAGACTTGACAAAATTGAGTAACATTGTTCAGAAACTATGCACCCCTCCATCAACATCTTCCTAAAGGAGATGTCAGTCAGATAGTCCCCCACACAAGAGTTCCTTATGAAATCCAACGCTAGCTTCAACTTTGTTTTCAACTACAGCTTGAGAAAGCAAAGCTCTGTCATACAACAGTTTATTTGTCAGAGCAGTCCTACCTCAAGGATCAGATCTGCCCTTAAAAGCACACTGTCCCAGCTTCTGTGCTCGGCACACACTCCACTCGTACCAACACTCTTTAAAATCCAAAGCTCTCATTCTTTTTATGGCCAATTCTTTTTAGCTAAATGAGCTCTCATTTAGTGCCAGTTGTTCATTTGCCTTACCTCAAAACACTCTTCAGTACACACCACAGCCTTCCTCCCCACCCCAGGCTTGCACCCTAGTAAATTCTTCCTCCCAAAGTTGTCTCCATGTCCGCTTGGAGCCTTTCATCTAAGTACTCCCTTAATCCTTTCCATGTGAATCTCGTAACTCCAAAAACTTGTCTGGACTGGCAGAGGAAAAAGTGGAGCCCTGCCTTACCCAATCCTCACAGCTCCTGAGCCACAAGGCCTTAAAAGGAACCTCAACCTGTGTTTCCTACACCTTCCTCTACTAATTGTTCTTATGCAGCCTTTGACAATCTTTCTTAGTTGCACAGTATAGAATAGCTGCCTTGAAGACAACCTCTTCTGGTCTTCCATAGCTATAACCACAGCCTTGCTACATGCTTCTTTACCACAAGCACAGCATAAATACAGAATGACTACCACAACCAACTTCTCATCAAGTTTCTCCAACCAGAGACACCTTAGTGTGAGGGTGGTGAGACACTGGCCCAGGTTGCCCAGAGAAGCTGTGGCTGCCCCA
>JAOXJM010000023.1:85790750-85811777 GCA_026413425.1 Tringa solitaria | reverse complement strand
CCAAAACTGGACACAGTACTCGAGGTGGGGCCTCACCAGTGCCGAGTACAGGGGGGCGATCACCTCCTGAGTCCTACTTGCCACACTGTTCCTGAAAATAATAACCATAAAGAAGAAATTTTTGAAGATGAGGGTGGTGAAACGCCGGCCCAGGTTGCCCAGGGAGGTGGTGGATGCCCCATCCCTGGAGACATACAAGGTCAGGTTGGATGGGGCTCTAAGGAACCCGCTCTAGTTGAAGATGTCCCTGCTCATTGCAGGGGGGATGGACTAGATGACCATTAAAGATCCCTTTCAACCCAAACTATTCAGTGATTCTATGATTGTATGTGCAGTGATAGAGCATGTACATGCTTGTATAATTTTTATCATCTTACATAGGTGATATTTTAGCTGTATCATTCTTATGAATAAATAATACGTAGCAGCAGTTGATTGAGCAAAATGGTAAGTCTGTGATTAATCTCACTTTACTTTGGCACCTCCATATCTTGTACGAACTACTCCAGGTTTCACACACAACAAAGAGAAATTGACACTGGCAGAGGAAGATGCTTTCTGCCATCCCATTGTCTGAGGTTTCCTGTCTCTATCAATAATATGAAGAGCTTAGACTACGGACAGGTGAGATACCTAAGTGTTAAATGGCTAAAGAAAATGAATCCCACCCTTGTATGTAGTTTAGGTAAACTTCACCCATTCTGAGCCAGCGTGGATATTCTCTGTGAACATAAAATCACAGAATGGTTCAGGTTGGAAGGGACCTAAACGATCATCCAGTTCCAACTCCCTGCCCTGGGCAGAGTCACCTCCCACCAGACCAGGTTGCTCAAATCCCCATCCACCCTGGCCTTGAACCCCTCCAGGGATGGGGCAGCCACAGCTTCTCTAGGCAACCTGTCCCTCCTTACAAGAAGAATGTGCTGTCCCATTATGAATAATAAGAATACTTTTCATATATCTATCTCATTCACCCCAGGATATCCTCTGTGTGCTTTATAAACATTAATTAATGAGGCTTCATAGCAATCCCATGAGGAAAGCATTGCCCCCAATTTAGAGATGAAGAAATGCAGCTGTAGCATGCTTAAAGTAGCCATCTCGGGTTGCAGAGAAAAACAGTGGCATAAATGTAAATACCAGAGGATGCCTCACAATCATAGCCCAAAGATAAGGTAATAACAAGGTGTGGCTACCAAATCCATACAAACAGTGTAATATGGTGCTTGCCTCCGCTCTGCTCAAGGTAAATAGGTTGAGGTGTGGTGAGCACAGGGTAATTCCCGATGTCTTCACAGCAGTCATACCTTAAACTCAGTGCAGATGTGGCCAGGCTGACTAAGGACAGAACGACAGGGCAAGGGTCAAATACTTGTCCCACATACTTGAGACATTTGTGTGTCCCTACCATTCACTTTTTTTGATTCTGCAGAATCCAACCTTTCAGCAAAGAAATACCATTTGAGAGCAGCCCTGAAGAGAAGGACTTGGGAGTACTGGTGAATGAGAAGCTCAACATGAGCTGGCAACATGTGCTGGCAGCCCAGAAAGCCATTCTTGCCCAACACCTCTTATGACTGTGTCTAGACCCACCACCACAAGCGTGTGCATCACCAGAGCTGCAGGACACACAGCAAAAGCAAGCACACAGGTACTTCAAGCACTGCTAAAGCAATCTCCAAGTATTATTCACACAATCCCCTTCATATTTTTATCATTCTCCCTAATTTTTTCCTTGTTGCTTTTCCAGGTACTGGATGACTTCCTGATGTGTTGACACTCGAACAAGGTTTCACTCTCCATTTCCATATGGACCTCTCCCTTCGCTACGCAGTTTGTCTCAGCTATGCCAGCCAACAAAGCGTCAAGTCACCTTTCCTGGCGCTATCTGGGTCACAGTAGGGTTCGGGTTAACTGCTGGTGTGAGCAACCAACAGCCAACTCCTTCAGCCACCATCACCTGCTGTGACACAACTTTGGACAGAGTCTCACTTCCTTTCCTGAAGGATATGGGTGAAAGTAACTGAGAGGTTGCATGTTAATGGCAAGGAGGAAGAAGAAGACACCACGATATCCGTGGCCCTCAAGGTCAGCCTCTGGTCAGGTGTTCTGCTGAACATTACAAGTGCTGGACTAAGTACAAGCTGTGGACACGTCCTAGAGAATGGTCTCTGGCCAGAAAAAGATCCACTGATTCTCATTGCTATTGTCATGGGCAAAGTGTAAAAGAACAGCAGGAGATTCCTGAATTGCTTTACGCATGGGATTCATTACTGCTTTGCAGCTGTGGGTTGTATTTGGCTTTGTGCAAAGATGAGAGAAAAATTATTTGTCTTGAACCACTTTTTTTCCTGTATCTGGTATTCTACAGATGGAAGTGATTTAAACACAAAACTAGAGGCTATTTTACAATATCTTTGCAATTTGCATAGATATGGGAGATATAGGTGTAGTAAGGAAGAGTACTGATCTCTTCCAATATTTTTCTAGCTCTGTCCCAGCAGTAGATTGATACAGATTAATTAACATGAAAAAATTGTGCCAAACTGATGGACTGTGGAACCCAATAAAGTTCCAGTCTCTGGCTTGTGTCATATCTTAGCAAGCTTTTTCCGATGGAGAGGGACAGGGAAAGGTACATGAAAGAATTTGGTTTTCAGATTTCCCTCATAGTTCAGCTTCTTTTCGTGCTTGCCTGAATTTTCCCTTTAGCTGACAGGTGACACCTCAGAATACATTGTTCGGGTGGACCTGCAGGTGGTCAATGGGATGATAGTGAGTGTGTTTTCAATGCCAGCCTCCATAACTAACACATATTACAGCCCATAATACACCATCACCAGGTTATAAAGAAATCTCCTTTGCATTAACAGGTGGAATTACACTTATCTTTTCTGTACCTTGCCTTTTTTTTCAGTCTCCAATACTAATGTATTCCAAGACCTACTGAGTATGAAGAAATAGTGAACCCAGTGGAGAGGAGTCCACGCTGTAGCAGCTTTTCTGGCAGGAACTGTGGCCTGTGGGGGACCCAACTGGAGCAGTCTGTTCCTGAAGGACTGTACCCTGTAGTAAGGACCCATACTGGAGAAGGATGATGATGAAGGACTGAAGTTTCATCTCCTGACTGCCTTTGGCTTTCCTAACTCTATGCCTGCGAGCTCAGGTCATGTCTCCACAGTCCTCCTGAGTCACCCGTCTTTGTTTCCACGTCTTGTACACTTCCTTTTTGTGTCTGAGTTTTGTCAGGAGCTCCCTGTTTGTGCACGCAGGGATTAGAAAGTGTTTAAAGTCATCTGATCCTGCAATCTTTAATATGTAGTGCCATTCTCTTGCGTATCTCTTCAACTTACCTTCCTGGTATTAATATGGGCATGGATTCTTCTCAGAAGATGTGTAAGATAAAGACTAGGGCAAAACCAGATGTGATGTTATTGGTTGCTCTGCCAGTCTTCTGGCCAGCCAGTTTAAAACATTGTGGGATTTTTAGACATGGGAATTGAGATTCCAATGACACACTCAACACAGAGCGCAATGGTTTGGGATGGTGAGAAAATTTTGCTGCATCTGTCTAATGTCGGTTGAGATCTCAGGAGATTTTTTTAAGGTGCTTTGTGGTTTCTGTGAAGAAATGCAATAAATCAGGCACTCAGCTGCCATGCACTTCAGAGAGACAGCAGGCACTTCCCTTTGGACAAAATAGGACTCAGTATTTCATAGAACGCTCACAGAATAATAGAAGCTATAAGGCATTGGATTTATTCAACCATGAATGCTCAATTCTTTCAATTTAAGATGGAGAACAAAAATCCTCCTCCTTATCCACTTGATTATGTTGGATTTGCACACTACAGTGAATAATTCCCTATTCCTTCTCTGGTAAGTTTTAAAAATTTAACTTCTATTATCTTAAGCTATCATTTATTTTTGGAAGGAAAAATGCTGGTGAATTAGACAGCTTTTATTTGGCATTTGTTTTTCTAAGGCATCTTGAAAGTAATGGTTTCCATTTTTGTAGGAAGGAGTTGGTACTGAGGCACGAGACGTGCACTGGTTAGTGACTGGGTCAGTGGGAGTACCTGCAAACACTCAGGATGTGGGCTTTATCTCTGTTCTCCCTACAGAAACGATACAGATCACCTGCCGAAACCACTTTCAACATCTGTAGGGTAGTTTTCCTTTACATCACCCATTGATAGGTCAGATTAATGGCTAATTTAAACAAAACCCATTCATCTCCTCTGCACAAGCTCCATCCTTCATCTTTGCTGCTGCCTTGTTCAACACTCAGGCCATCTTCAATGGGTTCCGTACTGTCTAAACATCCACTGGGATTGCAGATATTAATGGCCTGAAGTTTCCAACATAATTCTTCAAACAGTGTTAAGCTTGAAGGGTTCCTGACAGGCTTCTCTATTTGGAAGGCAGCCCTGGCAGTGCTTTCTTAGTTGTACAGGATCTTTCTTACTGACAATCAAGGTATTTCATTTGGTCATAATTAAATTCCCTTTCCATTACTGCAAACAGGCACAAGCTTTTCAAACTGGTTTTCATGCAGAGTCCACATACCCATACAGTGGAACACCCTCTAGCTACATCAACGTAAGGAACTATTCACTGGGAATGAGGTGGCCAACTGCCAATGTCCAACCAACTGACTATGGTTGTCAATAATCAGGTTCTCCCAGTATGTATGAACTGGTCAGCACAGGCAGGGTCAAAACAGCAACAACTTTACCTACTGGTGACTGCACTGCACTTTTGAAGGATTTGGTATCAGCAGTTTTAAGATCATGTGCTCACTTAAGGCAATGCTGTTAACGTTCTCTAAGGTGTCATAAGCTGAATTTCAACCTTCCCAGGGCATAAGGTAATAAACTGGGCAACTGGAGTGACTTCTCCCCTAGACAGCATCAGAAATGGGTACTGCCAGGATGACTCTGCTTCTTTAGTTCTTGTATTCTTCTCCCTGGAGACAAGCCCTCTTGTGATGTACTCCAAGTATGGAGTAAGAGGTTATTCTCACGTCTTTGCTTTTAAAAAGAAGTTTTGTAACATCAGCAGAAGCCATAGCCGTGCAATGAATACAGAATGTGTTGGTTACTGGCCCACACCGTGCTGCCATGTCTTCCCTGCTGTTACCTCTCGTGCAAAGCTAACTCGTGCGTGTCTATTCACGCTGCTCCCACGCCCAATGGAAAGCAGGGTGGACAAAGCCTCCTAATCTCTTTTTATCAGTATCGTGTGTCTGGACATTTGCTAATTGCTAATTTCAGCTCTTATACCTTTGATTAAGTCACTCTTGGTGGTTGGTTCCTTCGTGCCATTCATTTATGGGTTCCTTTTTGAGTAACCTTCTTCCTTGAGAAACCTTGGGAGTAGGTGTTAACACAACTACAGTTTGCTACCCAAGCCATGGTTCCTTTCCTAATTTTCTGCTGCTTTCACGCTCCATCAATTAGAGAAGGGAAGATCTCAGCACGCAAGATCTGATTCCCAAGGAAGTAACTTGATTTTTCAATATTAACCTTCTTGCAAACTGGTCAGGACAGAACAGAGGAACTGGCTCCGTGCTAAATCATGGTTCTCTTAAATTACAATCAGGTTCTTGTGGAGCAAGCAACACTTTCCATAAGGCAGCCCATGCAGTCTGTACAGCGCTATAATAGTCCTTAAAAAATGCTATTTGGGTACCAGCAGCAACAGGAACAGCACAGAGAACCATCCAGGACAGAGCACGGCTTCTCAGCTTGACAGTTCTCAGCAGCATCTCAGAGCCCACGGTGCTGCTCTTGGACTGCTTTCAGTAAGCAGATGAACTCATTGAAGATGAGCTAAAATTAAGAGCTCTAACGGAGGATGTCCTGAGGTGGATATTTTGGCTCTTGTGCTGCGATTTACAGCTGTGATAAAAATCAGCCACATATTTATTCCTAGTAATAAGATCTGAAAACACACCTTGTGTTTGGCAGGCTTAGATCATTTTTTTTCTTCTAAATATCTCCTGAGGCTGCGTTCTGGGCAATCTGCCTGCTAGCAGCTTCCACTGGGTTTGCTTCATTGTGTCATCTTGAATATTTTCGGCTGGAGAAGTCCATTCTTTTTGTGGGAAAACATCATTCAATATCATTATTTCAGCCCTCTTTAATAACTTAGTATTGGGGACCAGACTTTTTCCTTCAGCTTCAATTTTCATTTCCTTCCTGCTTTACAGAAACAGCATTTCAGTCAATTTTGTGTCTATTCTAAGATTTCAGTTTGCATCTCTCTTGCTGAAGTTTAAAATCTATTTTTTAATTCCAGCAATGGTAACAATCCCTGATATTTCAGATCTTACCCTTCTTCACTGCTTACATGGTCTCATTAATATGAAAACAAAAAAATCTTTATTTCCATTTACTGGGAGGTATCCCAAAAATAGCCAAAGCCACACTCAGTTTCCTTAAATGCTTATCCTTCAGTTCACCAAAGTTTTCTTTTTTCATTAAAATGATGTAGGAAAATAAGCATTAATTTAAAATCTATCACACTTTAAAAACTTGCAGAGAAAATATTTATTTTCTTGATACATTAAAAATCAAACCACAACCTTCAACTCAAGTACTGACTATTTTGATGAAAATAAATTGAGAAAAATAATCTCACGGCAGATAAAAAGAAAGAAAAGCATTTCTATACTCTGTGTTATTTTGTGGAGAGTGTTGATGTGATCATTTGGCTGTATTGGTAATTAAACAATCTAGGTAACTTCAGCTTAAGCAGTATCCACAAGCAGGCATTCTTCTGAGGCTGCAACCAACAGTTTGTATCTCAGGTTCCATCTTTCTCTCTGGCAAGGTCTGATTAATCCCTATTTCCTATATGATTAGAAATAACAGGGTCCACTTTCTCAAGAGTACTGATGAACAGCAATTACAACCTACCTCCAAAGAGAGCTCAAGACATTAACGTCAGGATGATGCAACACAGAGCTGACCTATCTGTGCGGTACTAGAACCTCTTGCTGCTTCGTGTAACTTCCACCATCAGTCCAACGGAATATTATAGGATGATACATTGGTACTTCTTGTCCGGCTTCACAAATAAAATTCATTCCATTTTGTCCCTGTGCCATTTTTTACCGACTGCCTAAATTTTTAAATGTTTTTCCAAACTCTTTCTAATTTGTAAATAACTCTGTGATAATGTGGTAATTGGGAGCCGCAGTGATGCTTTTGGTGCAGTCTCTCCAGGGCTGTTGAGAAAAAGATGACAGGAAAGTCTGAATTTGATCTGCCTCCTAATTCTGGCAGCAAAGGCGTTTGAACTCGGGTCCCTGCCATCCTTGCTGAAACGACAAGCTTCTTTGTTAGCAGATCATTAATTTGTTGTAGAGTTGTGGCTTGTGCATGCTCACAGTTCATCTATCACATCAAAATCTCTTGTTGAAATGAGCAGGGGAATGCTTAGCGTTGCTGGAGTCTTCCACTAATGTTAAGCGTGAGACAAACCTTGCAAGTTGTTAACACTGGAGTGGTTTTCTCATAATTATCAGCACAGAGAGTAAGAACTTTCAAGGTAAAGACGAATTTACCCATTTCTAGGGGTAGGAGATGATTTTGAGAGTAATTGGCCTGCATGTTTTGACCATACTGCTGAGAAAAGCTGAGAAAAATACTGCCTGAGGGGACTTCCCCTGGAGCAGAGAGCACCAAAAGAAATGTGTGTTTGAGCTGCGCCACTTCAGTGGAGCATCCCGCTGTCGCTGGGATCAAAGAAGTATGCTGCCTTTCTTTATCTGCACCGTGGAAGTAGCGACCTCCAACAAAAGAGGGAGAAAACACGTAGAAAGCAAGATTCACGAGAGCTCTGCCAGAGCGCTTAATTGCTTAAAATGGCAATTGCTTTTGGGGGCAGTTATGAGATGCTTATGTCCTTGTGTAACATCATCTGTACTACCCTTGCAGCATTACTGATTGCATGTTTAATCATTCTTTTTGAACACCTGCAAGGGTTTTTTTTTTATAATTTATTTTTCTGTTCTGATTCTAATTTGTATTCTCCTATGGTTGTTGTATGTTACTCATGTCTATGTCAGCTCCTCCCATTCACTTATCAATTTCACGAATATTTTATTTACTTCCTTCTTAAGGTGATTAGTAAAGATGGGTCAGAAGTGCAATCTCTGTGGCATAATAATACATTGCTTGGATGCATTGATAATTCAGAGGGTGGAGTATTAATGATTGGCCACTTAAATTTTGAACCCTACTTCTTCTAGTCATGAGGGGACACTTCATTCCGGTATAAATAGATTATTATTTATGCAATAATAACAATAACTGTATTTACATACTTATAACAGTATCTTCCACCTGAGGAACTGCAATGATTACAAATCCATTATCATAATCACTTTTCATAGATAAGGAAGAAGGAAAATGAAAGCCCTAAGCCTTAGCTAAACCTCAGTAAGACAGTGGACGACTCGTAAAGAAAACACAAGACTTGTCCCTATTCAATTTTTGTCACCTCAGTTTTTATAAAATTATTGAAAAGCTGGGAAAAGAAGAAGCTGGCAAGTAAGAAGTGATGTAGATACGGGGTTGTACTTACTCCTGAGGGGCAGAAGAAGCATTCAAATCTGTTGGATTTAGTGTCTGAAGGCCTGATCCTCTCTAGGCTTGTTGTACCTTGATTGTGCCTTCTTGGATGTAGTTATCCTCAAAGACCTTCTATCTCTCTAGGCCTGCTCCTTTTCCCAGCAGATGATTTCTGGAAAATCAACCCATCTGTTAGATTTTTTTCTGTTACTAAATATCATAGTTACATGGGCTTACAGAAGCTGCATCTGAAACCAGTCTGGTAAGAACTGACTTCTTGGTTAAGTATTTAGAAATCATTTCATGTTCTTCTTCTTCAGTATCATTTAGATTACCCAAATCTAGACCTTGCCATCAGTTTTTCAGGACTGAATTTCCAATTATATGTGGTATCTTTTCTTGCTTTCACTGGTAAAGGCCTCATCAAAGGAGACTTCTAACAATGGCAAAGGCCTCAACAGTCCCACAGTCTGTGGAGCAGCAAGCCCAACATTTTATAGATCTCTCAAACTTCTAAAGACCCCACACAGTCACACGGACTGGTGAATTACCAGAAACTATTCTGTATCCTATTTTGTCTGTGGGGTCCTACAATGTCACCATAAACAAATGCACTTTGGTATTTATCTGGGGGTTTTTTTAGACCCTGATAAAAGAATTGTCTGATACCATAGCTGTATGTCATATTACAGACATCTAAACAGCAATCACCATTAGAGCTGTTACACCTCTTTTGAAAGGTATATGTTAAAATGACTGATGCACATTATTGCGTTATGGCCACCTACTCTCTGAAATACCCTAATAATGCAGTGAACAATGGTACATGTTGTAATAACTTTAGGCCTTGATCTGGTATCACGAGCAGGTGCATCCTTCACCCATGCACGTTCTTAAATTTACTACTTTGAGCTGCCCAAGTAAAACGACTTTTACTGGGTTCTTTCTGATAACCTAAGTCTTTTCTCCCAGACCTAACAACAGCAAAGTCTCAAGTCAAGTCATTTATCAGGAAAGATGTGAAGAACAGATGTTAAGCAAACTCAGGCCTCAGATGCCTTAAACTGGAAGGCATTCACAGATGATGTCCCTCTGTACACACCCCTTATTTTCATTAAAAAGTAAATTGCAGCCTCTCACTGCTTTCTAAGGGAGAGGTGAAAATGGATTGAAGTTTCTCTGGCCAAGCTTACTAGTCACAGAGAAACCACATGAGTCTAAGGGCGGTGCAGAGGAACGCTATGCACAAACTACCATATGCTGCTTCTCAGGCAAGTTTCAGAGGACCATTCCGGTACAACTGTGTCTCTTCTGAACTGGTCCTGGTCCACATCCAACTGGACCAGAATGTGGGCAAAAAAGACTGTAGCTTGTAGCTGTCTGACTAATCGCTCTTAAGCGACCACTGCTGCCAAAGCTTTAATCACAGGAGTAGCTGTCAGTATTATCTACAGTTTTACAAATCAAAACTTAGATTTCACATTTCACTAAGGAAATGATTAGCAGCCAGTGTAACAAATTTATAAGTTTTATTGCAGTTAATATATATTACCTGACATTTTTTAAAAAATATTCAAGAATGCACTTATATAAAACGTGCTGCAGTAAACATGGCAACTGTACCATGCTTAGCTGCTATAAAACGGAAACTCCAAAGGAAATTTCTGACAGATATATATACAAAATATGTTTTCTTCTGCTCTTTTTACACAGACATCCAACAGAACCTTTGGATCCAGTGTGACCTGAAGTTGTGAGCCTGCACAAGAGAGTGTTCACACGATTTCTCAACTCTGTTCTTTTTTAGTTATTTCCAGCCCACATGAATCTGTCACTCCATTTGGCCGTGTATGAAGCAAGCTGCTGAACAGCACCAGCTGGATCTGATGAAATCAATATATACAGCTGGGTATTATCCTCCTACTGAAGGTACCACAACTCTCTTATCATCATGGATTTCCTGTGTGGCCTCACACATATATGGTACTGGCCAGATAACAGAACAAAACACAAGAGAACTCCAGTTGAAAAGATTAGTAATTACCCAGTATGCAGGTGAGCAATCACCTACTATTTATTGCACTCAGTGCCAACCTGTAGAGGCTGATGCTATAATAGGTCTACAATTACCATCATTTGAAGTGGCTATATATAATAATATACTTTTCCTCAAAGATTAGTGCAGCTATTGAGCGCCAAAGAAATCCTCAAATGAGAAAGTTCTAAATGTGCTGGAATTGTTATCACAATCTCTGCAGTTGAACCCTTGATCTGTTTTGAGCATCATGTATGACTTTGCTGTGCCTTAGTTTTCCAACATAAGATGTGAATAATACTTCTCAGTCTTACACAGGTGCTGAAAACAAAATTCTCAGGTATTCCCAAGGTATTCTGATGAGGTAGGGATGCACAGAAAAGCACCCGAAAATGAGAAGGCACTAAAAGGATGAAAAAAGGATGTTTGGCCTACGTAGCAGCTCATCACTGAGATATACAGGCTGCCTTCTTACTTCCAAGGCGAGTAAATTAAAAACTGGAGGGCGGGTGATCAGCTGAATTAAAACCATTGAGTTTTTAACTTAAAAACAAGATAAAGATTGACCAGTGAAAAAGTATATACCTGAAGGCAGGAAGCTAGTAACAAATTAGGGTAGGAGATATAGCAGAGGACAGGATGAGGAGAAATAGTATTGCTTGTGGAAGTAAGCATTTGAGGGAGAATTCACTTTACCTTCTTTAAGTGAGTGCAAGTTACGCATTCAGACTAACATTGCTGCACCCTCAACAGCCAGCTGAGAGGACAGAAGACACCTCCAGATGGTCCCTCACCGCATCTGTGGACTGGAAAGACATAGGGTTAGACAGACTCCCCTTTGCTGATGGCAAAGGGAACATGATCACTAGCTTTGTCTGGCTACCTACCTTTTAAAAAGCTCAGAGAAGGTAAAAACCAATCCTACCCTCCTGGGTTGTTTGGGGTTTTTTTTGTTTTTTTTTTTTTCTTTTTCCCAATAGTAACCAAAGGCTTAATGCTAGCAGTCATCTCAATTTGTAATAAAGAACAATCAGACATTGCATCACTACATGAGTAAAGATGTGTCCTTACTGTAAAAGAAGTATAATTAACCCCATCTTCTCCATAGCTCTCTCTTGTGCAACTGCTAGCTGGATTTTGGGAAATACCAGAGGTTTATATCCAGATTAAGCAACTCTTGTTTGACAGATTTTGAATGTTGAGACAAGTGTTCCCTAAGCAGCAAAGCAGAAAGGGAAGAACACAGAAATACAAAGAACAGAAAGCGGGAGAACAAGAAACAGATTTATACAAGGGCTCCAAAGATTCATCAGAAATTATTTCTCCAGTTCCCCAGAAAGCAGATGCTGTGAAGTAACAAATCTGTCTGAAAGAAACTTTGTAAGACGAGATCCAGCCTTTCCAAGTGATAACGAATCCTGATCGATTCGTGAACAGTAAGGGTATGTCTCTCTTGAGTCTTGTGGATTCATGCAGTTCAAGGTGGAAAGGACCATTGGATTATCCAGCCTGATCTCTTCTTAGCACAGTTTAGAAATTTTCACGTAGTAGCTCTGCTAACGATCAGAGTTATGCTAAATATAACATATTGTACTACAAGCCTTCTGGGAAAAGCAAGAAAACATACGCCTATCTTTCAAGCACTTATCACCTCTTCTCCCATTTCTCAGCTCTTTTTTGCTGCCCTTGCACCTCCCTTTCTCTGTCCCAGTCTCCTCCCAGAACCTGCCTCTAATTCCTTTCCCTCTGTTGGTCCCAGTTTTGATAAATCTGTATTCAAATCTGGTAAATCTGGCACTGTTACCTAAGCGATCTTATGATGTGGGTAAGTCGGTGCTCTTGGAGTTGTACGATTGTACTCTCCAAAAGATGCTCTTTCCAAAATACTCCCCTTCAAATACCTGTGAAGTTTGTCTGTTCCTCACATAACGCCTCCATAACCACATGAGAACCTTCCGCAGCATGACCTGTAGTTTTCATCAGCTTCTCACAAAGTTATTAATGTTCAGCAGCCTCTCACGTCACGCTCACCAGATCTCCATGTCCCCTCGGCCCAGGACCTAGTCAACAGCCCAGGCATCTCCCTGCAGCCTTAACACCATCTTTGTCTCAGATTTTTGGGCAATCATTTTATATCAACCTTTTTAGGTCTGTAAAGGAAGAAACGCCATGGGACATGCCTCTGATATAAATAACTATTGTTCTCTATTTCTCTTCATTAAAAGCAGTATGTCATGGAAACATAACACCTCGGAGGAGTGGGAATTCTCGACAGCTGGTGATTTTTCTTGCTGCTGAAAATCTTAATAGTTTCTTAATTACCCACTGATTATTTTCAGAACAACTTCTTGGTTGCTGAGGTGACTCTGCCATCTAGAATGTTTGTTTGCCTCTTCTCTCATGGACATCCCTAGGTTGTAGCAAAGCATCAGCAGTTGGGAACATCTCAGTAAACAGAGTACATGAAATACACCCCAGAGCTTTCTCCAAACACACTTTCCACCAAATGCCTGCCATTAGTTGTAACCAATGAGCTACCATCTCTCCTCTTTTAGATCATAAACCTCAAATACCAAGTTCAGAGGATGTGTTAGTGGCTGCCAAATTTTCAACTAGAAGAGGAAGGCCTTTCTCTGAGATCCATTTGCAGAAAACACCACAGTGTGGTACAAAGATTTCATCAACATTTCAAAAATCCTTCATGACTCACTTGTACCTTTGTTACATTTGGATTTGCAATACTATTATCCAAACAATCCAACAATCTTGTCCTTGCTTTTTGTGATTGACATGACGCCTCTGTCATTCAAACTGGAATCACCTTTTAGATTGGTATACTTTTTGGTATATACCATCCAAACACCGCAACTACATTATATTTTATTGGAGAATACTAAATGAAGGTTCCTTTATTTTTTCTATGAATCTTACAGCCTTTCTTTCTCTGACACTTTTTTCTCTTTGCTGCTTTTTTCAGAGGTCTACCCTGTCTTCTTTCTCCTATTCGTTTTGGTTTTGCCAGAATTCTACATGGCATCCCAGATCCTCATCACAGATACAGAAATCAAATAACTCCTTACAGTGTTATTCACTCACTAGAACAATACAACTCTCTTATCCTTCAGACCCATAAAAACTGCTAATAAAATAATGTATGTCCCTCAAGTGAAGATAGATGCAGACAAAATTCATGCAAGTTGTGCTGCATCTTTAAGTGTTCACTAGATTCATATTCTGCTGGAACACGAGAACCTCAACACAGCAAAAAAACCATCAAAACCATAACAAAAAAAGCATACTCGCAAGGAGGAATAAGGCAATGCAGAAAAAATTATTATCTCACTTAATCTTAGCTGGAAGTTAGAATTGCTCTATACTTATTAAACAGGCACCTCCACGGAATGATCCATTACATTTTAAAAACAAGCATTTGGACTGAATGTGTCTCTTGAAATGCCTCTTTTCCTTTCTGTAGAGTGAGCTTGCATGACTAGATGAGATGAGATACTTAAATTCTAGATGAATGAGTAAGATCAATTTCAATGAAAGACCAGTTTATGTATCATATCACGTGTGGCGTCTATGGAAAGCTAATGATTAGTAATTTATCAGATTAATAAGGCGTATATATACATGTATAACTGTATTTTATAGTATGTTAACAAGCCTAAAAAATATTAGGAGCATCAGAAGAACCATATTGCTCTAAAGAACATAGCAATTAATACATACAGCCAGACAAACTGAGAGGCTGAACCGTTCTACTTAGTGCATGTGCATTACTATAATCCAACTCCAAGAAGAAAGGGACAGCTCAGAGAAAGAGCTGCTTTTAGCAGCCTTAGGCAATACTGCAGATAGGGGATCCGCTTATGAAGAATCCGTCTGAGAAAAAATTAGAGGAAAGACGTAATCTTAAAAGAGCCGGCCAGGGCACACCGTCCCGCTGCTGTTACAGCTAAACGAAGCTTCAAAAAATAACCAGTCATCGCCTAAAGAAGAAAATATTTTCAGGTATATTTTAAGAACGCTCGCGTTATCAAAATTCTGTGCTTTGCACTTTGGTAATCGAGAACTGAACGCGGGAAGCTCAGGCTTTCCCTTTCCCTCCCTGAGGGGACGGGGAATACCGGCGGGAGCCATGCCAGAGCCCCAGGGCGGCGGGGAACCAGACGCCGCTGCGGCCGCCCCTGACCAGCGCTCCGGCTGGAGCTTCCCCTCCTCACTCCACAAAGGGAAGAGAAGCCTACGGCACGCCAGCCCGATGGGACAAACCACCGCCTCCACCGCCGAAGGAAGCCCTTTCCGGACGGCGAGGCGCTGCCCTCTCCCTCCCCTCAGCTCCGGGCCGGGCGGGAGCCCCGCTCCTCGCTCAGCGGCTGAGGAGACTAACGGCCCCGCCGCGCGCGCGCACCCCCGCCCCCGCCGCGGGGCGCGGCACGAGCATCCCCGCGGAGCACGGGGAAGGGGAGGGGCAGAACCACAACTCCCCTCCAATAGGCACGCGGGCTCTGCTGTTTTTCCTTCCTCCGGCCAATCAGCGCTCACTTCCTTCCCCCACCCCTTTAGGCGCTCTGGCCAATGGGGAGCGGGCTCTTAGGGCGTCGGTGGTATTCAAACGGAGAGCGGCGCGGGCGCCCTGGCCTGGCCGGAGCTCCGTCCCGGCCCCGCAGCGGCGGGCGGTGAGGGTGAGTCGGACCGGGCTAGGCCGGGGGGGAAATTGCAGTAGGGTGCCGGTGAGGCCGTGGGGCTCGCCTCCCACCGGCCCCGTCCTCAGGCCCGGTGCAGGCCCTGCGGGGTGGGCGCGGCGCCTCCCTCGGCCCTGTGGGGCGGCCTCGGCGGAGAACGGGGCCCGCGACGCCGGGTTCCCTGTGGGGAAGGGGGCCGGTCGGCTCTCTCTGCTCATCTCCCGGACCACCTTCTCTCACCGCCTTCCTCTTCTGTAGTTTCTTTAAGCTGAATTTTATGAGGGGTTTCGAGGGTGGTGTTGGTTTTTCTCCCCCTTGTTTATGCTCGGTATGTTATGAAATTAAAAGAAGAAGTAGTTCTGGGTAATACAGCTGGATGTAGGCTTGGCAAACACAGGAGAAGGTCCAATTGGTTGAGGTTATTGTGCAAGTTATTCTCATTTAGGCTGAGGAGTAGCACTTTCTATAAATACATATAAAGCAGGAGTCTGCTTGATACTAATTTGGGAAATTGTTTTGGAAACAGGAAGGTGCCTGTCGGCAAAGAGAGGGAAAAGGAGAGAAAAATCTTGGAATTCGTACCCATTCAGGTGCTAAAGCAATAGCTATTCCTGAAGTGATACCCTCAACTAAAACTGCCCTCAGCTATGTCCCTTGTTACTCCTGGGCTATATCCTTAACTCTTCGGAGCTTAAAATCTTGTCTCAGTGGCTTTGTGAGCTGCTCTGTTCTCCACCGCTTCTCGATAACTTACCTGCCATACAGCCTCTGGTTTGGTGATGCTTCAGTAGCTCACCAGCTTCTCTGCTCTTCAGTTTCTTTCTGATTAGTCCTATTTTGAATCTTTGAATCTTACGTTATTTTGTAGATAACACCAGAATTTCAGTTTCTCCTATTTGTTTTCATGGTTAGTATTGCTAGTCTCTTAAAATATTTGTCATGTTGGGGTGTTTTTGTTTCCCCTCTTAAAAAAAAAAAAGCCTGATCTAGGCTTTAGGATTTGTAAACAAAACCAAACAAAGATTATGCACATACATAGGGCTTTTTAAAGCCTGGGTAGAGGCTTTGAAACCACCACGTTTCTATGTATTTTGTGACATAATGGCTGGATAAAGGAGAGACTTCCACTAACTACTGCACTAGGGAACAGGTTAGAAGTGAGTTATTGAGTCTGTTTAGTTAGATAGCTAATTAATAGTCTTGGAACCCCAACTTGTAATCAGAGTATGAAGGGAGCTGAAGTTGGAGAGGATTTGGAGGGCTGTGCCACTCATCTGAATTCAGATTTTGGTGACTGCTTGTGGAAAAATTTAGCTTGACTATTTCTAGTAACCATTTTTTTAACATCCATCTGGAGTAAGCAAAAGTTTCAGCATTTCATTCATATTTCTGCCATTGTAATTCGCTCTTTAAAAATTAACCTAAAAGCTTTTATCTTTTAGCAAGCTCTTTTGCTTTCTTGACTGCCTGTGGGTTTTAAATAAATTCAGCAGTGTTAAAACCAGTATCTGTTTCTTCAAAGCAGTAATAAAAAACAGCTTCTGCTTTAATATCTACGTTACTGGAGGGATGACAGATAATGCCATGTAGTTCTGAAGGTGGTTGTGTGTTGTTATCGTATGTTTCCATTTGTACTTGCCTTGACTCAGGGCATGAAGATCCTGAAGATACTAGCTTTTAAACACTTGAATGTCCATGTGATAGATGCTAATGTTGAGGTAGTGTCTCTGGTAGCACTGTGGTGTGTTTAAGCAATGTTGATATAACTGCACCTGGAGGAAGTTCTGCTCCCTGTAACTGACAGCATTTGCTCTACTACCATCAAACATGAGCATCTTTGCTTAAATGTTGAGAACTATTAAATAACAAACAAATATATCAGCAGAATAATGCAAGCACTGTAGAAGACAAAGGCTACAGTTAGTTTCCCCCTCTTGTTTGTGTGTGATATTTCTGCACAGGAAAGGAAGGCACCAGAAAACATGTGCATGGACAGAGTTCCTGAACCTGAGGTGGCATTTGTACCTCCTCTACACAGAGTAGAAGACTTAACTCAAAGTTCTTCTTCTTTAGACACTATAAGACACTTTAATCAGACCATAGGAGCAGAGCTAAGGAAATCTTTAACATTTGTAGCCACAATGGTCTGGAGGTACAAGGAAAACATAGATAAAAGGATAACTTAAATATATTTTACTAGGCTTGGAGGAAAAAAGCTAGGCAAGCTCTTGGGCACTTTCTTAAATTTTTTACTGCCCTCTCTACTTCCTTAAACAGCTGCAGTATTTCAGTAGATTGCAGGGGTAGGAAGAATATGCCTTTTTGTTCAAGGATTAAAAAGTGTTTTCATACTTTCTCAAAGTTTGCATTTGAGGAAAACTGAACAAATAGTCTAACACAGCAAATCTGGTATTTCAAGACTGGATATTGTTCCTTCTCTTTAGTATCAATAAATGTTATTGGGTGTATTGCGTATGCAATCCTATGGATAACCACTTCATCCATTTACAACATACTCTGCCCTTTTCGTCTCTGTTCCTTGGCTCCTTAGTGCGTCTGTGTGAGGGGTTGAAGTTATTTGAATACACTTTTTTAAAGGTTGTACTGTATCTTCCTGATCTCTGCGTGCATGTTCTCTTTATTCTTTGCTTCCCTGTCTCTTAACCTCCTTACAGGGTATACTCATTTACTTTTCAATGTCTAACCATTCCATTTTTGATACACAGGAACTTCTTCAGGATGGAGAGCTACATTTCTCGCCTTTGTTGGATTCTTGAGACCATCTGAGATAGTCTGACCCTCATCCACCTTATCTTTTTGACAAGGCATATCCTTTCTTTGGGAGAAGTTTTCTCCCCATAGTACACATTGAACCTTGAACAATTAAGCAGCACACCAGAAACGTAAGTTTGACATGTATTAATGAGAGCTAAGAGCAAAATTATGCAGGAAATGATTTGTCTACTACATTTGGCAAGCTATCAGTGTAAAAAGAGTAATGAACCTTTTACAATGGTGAGGAAAATATAAATATTGTCTTAGAAAAAAAAAATCCATCTGGGAATTATTAGTGTTTACAGTTATAATGAGAGATTATGGTATTGCTAAACCTGAGGTAAATTTCTTTTGATCTTCTTGGTGCTTCAGGTTTTGGAGAGGCTGTCTTCGACCGTACTTTGAGGGAATGGGGTACAGTTCAAGGACAGATATTTAAGGATATTCTCACCTGTGAAGAGGAGATTTGGTGTGTTGAGTTCCTGTGGCCCCCTCCACCATATCAAAAGCAAACCTGCAATATGTACCAAAATCTTCCTTATGAAGAGACCTATGTGTTGGGTTTTTTTTCCCCTATGAAGTAAATAAGTATCATCTTTAGAACAGCATGTAAACAGTGTTTGCTACAGTAATCACTTGTGTAATTTTAGCAACATAGTCTCCAAAAAATGGGACAGTTTATAGAGCCAGCCTAGTATTTTTTCCTATGCACTTTAGAGAGAAACAGATAGTAAAGGAAGTTCCAAACAAGTGCCGAAATTAGAATTTATTCAATGTACTTCTTTTTTAAAGAAGAATGAAGTTAGGGTTCTTTTTTATTTGGTCTCAGCTCAGTGAAACAAAAAAATCTTTTTCAGATAGCGCTGATTTAGCATGTTGTCTTTAGCTTTCATATTTTTTTCTTCTGTATAGGTTTTGCTTCCAGCCATATTTGGGGGATACCTGCTTCTACTTTTCTTAGACCACTGAAAATATGTCATTTTGTAATTGAAGGAAAGAACCATTTTCAGATCTTAGTGCTTTTTTTTTTTTGCTTTTCTGCAAAGCTGTTACAAAGTCATGTGTTGAATGTCTCACCAGGCTCTGAGAGTAGTTGAAGTGATGCTGAGACCTTTTGATAGTGGTAATGTACATGGTGCTTTTACCAGACTAAAATTTGGAGTTTACACAAAAAAACCCCCCATGTTTTGAACCTATTAAAACAACTCCTCTACATAGACAAGAGACGAATTTATATTCTTGATGGGCTATTTATAATACAGGCAGAACATGAAATCTGCATACTTCTACTGTACAAGAAAGCTCTGTAAACATGAAAATCATTCTGTTTTATAGTTTCTGCCACTTTTAAAGATGCGCAAACTTGTGACAATTACTCTAAAATTTATTGTGAGGTTTCACGAAAGCGGTGCCGGGTTTAGTTTTTTGATAGTGGAATTAGAGGTGGATGACCTTAGTTTATCCCATTCAATTACATCCCTATTGATAATTCATCTGAAATAGATCTAATTTCTCTGAGCCTTCCAGCAACTTTTCATTGACGCGTTATACCCAAGTATGAAAGGAATAAAGACCAATAATTCACTGTAAAAATAAACTTAGTCTTTCTTTGAACCTATTTATTCTGTCCAGAGCGCTTTACCTTCCTTGTTTCTGTGCCCAACTTCACAGTATTTGGGAATTCAAATCCCCTGCATGTGCACTTAATTGACCACAGTTTTTAGTGTTAAAATTCTTCTGTTCATTAGATGCATGGAACTTGCAAGCCTTTACCCAGTTTGTTCTTTAGAAAGAATCCTAACTCTGATGGACTTTGCTTTTCACCCATAGTATCTTTTTACACTTCTACGTGTCTATTAAATGTGCAAGGTCATGATTATATCTCCTTCTGGTGAGAAGATCCCTGGGTCCTCTTACTGTCCCAAACTGCAAAATAGTGCTGTAGATGCATAGTGTATCTTTAAGGTATATATTTGTTTCTTACTGATATTGTTTATTTTTCCTGACCTCTCTTCAGGCAGAGGTGGCATAGTTCCTCCCTGTCTCATCACAGCCTTAATTCTGTGAATGCTTACCCAGAATTATTCACTATTTGGTTTAGTTTATATGTAAGAGTAGTGGTAACTTCAAATATTTCACTGTTAATCATGAGAGCAGAGGTTTGGAGTTAGATATCCATCTCTGGCTTTGCCCACTTCTAGCCCATTTTGTTCATACTTCTCCAACACTATATGTTAATTGCAATGAAGCTTTATAATTTATTTTTCAGTTATGTGGAGATAATTCTTAGTAGCTGACAAAGTACATTGATTTGCTTTAGGAGTCTCCCAGCCTCTACAGAACCTATGTAACTGTGCAAATACATATTTGGGGTTTCATGTATGAACTTTCCTCATTTTCTGATTAGTGTCTCCTGGCTAGTCCTCCCCTCAATTATCAATTTTTAGTTTCAGCGTTGGATTATATTCCTCAATAAAGCAGACATTCCAGCCAGGAATTAACACAAAAGCTGTATATTATTCATTATCAGTAATGTAGTTTAGTAAATTATTACATATACCTTACTGATTCACCTGTGTTCAGTGGTTTGTGTAATATCTTAGAATGAATCCTTTTGGATAGACATCCAGGCAGTAAATTTTGCAACCACAAAACTTAATGTGAACTAGGACAAGAACTATTTCAAAACGTTTGACTTAAAATCTCAGTGGTATAAGTAAGTGCACCGCATCTCGCTTAAGAAATGCTGCTTTAGAGAAGGAAAATGTTAAAATTGAGGTATAACAGGGATAAACTGATATTTTTCAGACCACATCGCGCTCTCCAACTATGGATGAGGCGTAATGGTGTTAAACTGAAAGAGGGGAGATGTAGATCAGATATTAGGACACCCTTTCTTGTGAGGGTGGTGAGAGCCTGGCCCAGGTTGCCCAGAGAAGCTGTGGCT
>JAOXJM010000023.1:85769342-85781336 GCA_026413425.1 Tringa solitaria | reverse complement strand
GAGGACCCTGACCATAAATAAAACTTTAATTTTGGCTATTTAGAATGTTATGCTTAAGTGGATTGTTCTTTTTGTATGTGATTGAAACTCACAGGTACTTCTGGCTTTGCTTTTATGCCTTTGTTCCTCATCTGTTAAAGAGGAATGGAGCTGTCCAATTTTTACACAAGTGTTTTAATGTCATATTATTTCTTATTCAATGAAAGGCACATAATACTAGGAGGAATTAATTTAATTTTGAACAGTAGGTCTTGTTGAAGCAATGTGTGGTTACTAAATATGGCCAAAGGCAGAATGCTGGGTAAGGTTTCTTAAAAAGAAACACCAAGCCTATCCACTTACTCAGGGGTTGGGAGAAAAGTAGTATTTGATTATATGATTAAACAAAGCATAACAGATATGCACAAAATACACTTAAATGAAATCATAGCTAATCTTATTTTGGTGTTTACTTGCTTCAGTGTTCAACATTATCCAGTTAATATTCTTAAAATATTACTTAAGCATCAGTTCCTAATATCTACCACCCACCTGCCCCAGTCTGAACTGCAGGTGACATTGCCAGCTAACTCTAGTTTGAGTTTTGAGTGCTAGAGAGACATCATGGAGCTCTGAAATATACTATTATATAGTATAGCAAATAATTATATATGTACATGGCACCTATAAAAACAAAGTGCTTTATGTTATGCTGCTTTGGAACTGAGGAAGAAGGGCATTTGGGACTTAAGGGCATTAACAGCTCTACCAAAACATTGCATCACTTTGCCCTGATGCTCTCTAAACAAAGGAAAATGGTTTGGTTGCAGTACACTTCTTTCCTTATTTGACTCTTAGTTTTTTTTACTAGCTGTATGTGGACATGCTTATGTATGTAAACTGATTGCTTTCAGTATATTTTTTTAAAACACACCCTCTTCCCTCCCAGTCCTCTTCAGTCTCTGTTTATGACATTTAGTAATGTGTAAAATTAATGAAGCAGTATCCTTCCTTTTCAGTCTTTTCTTAATGGTAGTGCTTTCTGGAGTAGTGATGTTTGGTTTAGCAGCTGCTTTTTACTTTGATTTCTATTAAGTGCATTAAAGATGTCTTATAATGCATATGTAAAAGTTTGTATCTGGTCAGATGTAAAGGAAAGTCCATAAAGCTCTTATTTCCTTGCTGATACTGCAGAAAACTGAATTTTAGAATTTGTGTTGTATTTCCTTGCAATTCCTATAGCATTAAACAAATGCTATGTAACTGTATAAAGCATATTTTGTCACCTGGTTTTCAACTTCATGTGAAAAATTGACTTACGTGATTCACCTGTAGCTTGTTCCAGGCAGTATCTTGAAACTGGATAAGGGGGTGGGGGTGGTGGTGGGGCAAGTGCCTCGTGAACAATGGCTTCACAGAACGGCATGAGTGTAATCATGTCTCTAAAAAAAGATCATGTTGCCCCAGTATAACTTCTTATTTCCTTGATTTCTACTTCTGTGTTCCTTGCTGCTTAGGAAATATGAAGAAGTGTAAGCAGCTCCTTCAGAAAGCTATGGAGTGCTCTGCTGTTCCACTAGAAATGTTGGAAACTGCTCTGCAAAACTTTCATTCACAAAAAAAGCAGTTGCTTTCAGATGAAGAGAAGGAGAACTTTACAGGTAACAGCAATTTCTTAAACTGTTAGAGTTCTTTTGCGTGTTGTAACGCTTGATTGGAAAAAAAATATTCTGTAATGTTTATCCTTTCTAGTTTGCAAACTCAAAATCTGTTATTGTCTAATAAAAAGACTTATCTATCTATATTCTCCATCTTATTCCCTCAGTACTCAGTTCCATCATTGATGAGATTAATTTAGTTTGCAGGAGGCTTAGGATGGTAGACTTTAATTCTGTTCCTCTGATTCATTAGGTCTTTCTCTTTCGTAATAGAGATTTCCAGCTGAAAGTGTCAAGAGCTACTGGTGGTAGAGTTGAGTTAGAACAGAAACACAGAGTAAGCCATATAGATTGCTTACTAGTCAAATTTAGGAAAAAGAATCCATTTCAACTTCATATTTATTTTATGCTTTAAATGGATGGATCTAGAGAAACACAACTGCACAAAAATTTTGTATCAAAATTAAATACCACATAAATGAAGTCAGAGCCCAAAAACTAGTGTTTGGCAGGAAGAAAAGGATTTGTCAGGAGTGTTATCAATATCTTGGGTCTCTGCAGCAGCAGGGAGTTGTTAGGATCATTTAGACAGTTGTACCTCTGAGATCTCTCAAACAAGCTGAGTTTTGATAGTTAATTTAGGATTTATTATAGTTATTCAGGTGTGGGTGTTCTCAGCACATGAGCTGATAAATAACTGAAATGAACAGAGAAAGAATCCAAATGTAAGAGGTTTTAAATTTCATGGGGAATTCTTATGGAGCAAGCTTCAGAAGCATCCTTTGGATGATGCTGTTTTGGAGTGGAGGTGTATTCTGAAAGTGTAGATTCGGAAAATCCACTTGCTCTGAAAGTGTGGGTTTCTTCCTCACTCCCCCAAGATACTATTTAAACCAATGTTTTTGGTGCTTGTATTCCTTACTGTAAAAGAACCCCTTGGCTTTTGAAATAGCTACAATCTGCAGTATTATCTGAATAATTCTAACTCATTTGCCTACAGTACCAAGTACACAAGAGTTTGGACTTCAGAGCGTAGTTGGAAATCACAGAAGCATAAAAAGGAATGAATCTGGTGAAAACTCTTCTACTGTTACCAGACCTTTGCTTGGGTAATGGCTTGCTTTCTTACTTAATTTCTTAAAACATTATTTAAACAAACCACACATACATGCTACAGTGCTCTTTTTTTTTCCTTTGCCTTCAGGGAGGAGAAATCACAGGAATTTGATGCCCTAATAAATTGCCACAATCCATTAAGACCACTAAACAAATCCAACCAGGTAGATTAAAATATGTAACATTTTGCTACAAAAACTTAAACTTTCTGTTGTTCTTTACACGTGTGATAACTTTCAATTTGCTCTTAGGCCTGTCCGTTCGGGAGGGTTCCTGTGAAACTAGTCACTGATGATGATGATGATGTGAAGATGATGGATGTTCCTCTTACAGCCAGTGTTATGAGGAGGTACGGTTACTGGGTTTACTGCAGCACCACAGATCTTAATACTCCTTTTAAACAGAATATTTTGGTTGGAAATACCAGTTGAATGTTAAAATTAATCTAAATATTATCACTGAGTAGTCATAACTGCAGTAGGTATTGCAATAACCCACTTCCTATCTTATTACTCTGATTATTAGTATGAGAGCAGTTTCTTGTTTTGGGTAATCAGTAGGCTCAAAAGAAATGGAGACAAGCAAAAAAAATAAACTTTGCTCAAAATAACTTTACACTTATGTATTCTGGTTCCTAAAATTAGATATAAGGCAGTCTTGAAAGTTCCAAAAAACTTCGAAATCCTCATTTTTAACATAACCCGTATGATAATGATTATATTAAGAAAGTGGTTATACTCATTTTATTGTGAATAATTGTTTAATATTAGAAGAATCTGCCAATAAAAATAGCACTTTGCTACCTGACCATAGCACAGTCTGAAATTAAACAGAGGAGAAAAAGCTTCCCTTGCCCCCAAGTCAAGTCTGTTATGCCAACTTTATTCCTTTGTTATTGCTTTGAAATTCACGTGGAAATGGGAACTTGGGGAAGAAATATGTAACCAAAGAGTAAAAATTGCATAATTCTGAGAAGGTAACTAAAACCCAGTATTCTGAATCTGTTATTTCAATAGGCAAATATCCAGCTCCAAATGTACGGCCTTCGTTCAACCACTTCCACCATCAGAACCAAAATCTAGTGGGGCTGATTCATACAACCTGGGAGACTTACAGGTAACTTAAGTTTGTTTTTTTTAAATAGATATACGGAACTCTACCTGGCTGTCCTATGATATTAGAAAGGAAAGTAATAAACGTTTTTCCAGTTCAAGAAGGAAATAAGGTAGAATGTCTCATGTATGTTAAGTAATTAGTTGTGAATAGAAACATTCATTGTGGCTTTTAAATTTGAAATTTGTTAAGCATAGTCATGCATTAAAACATTTCTCCCACCTAATGGGAGAAATGGAGGTGGTGGTGTTAAAAGCCATCATATGATTTATAAAGAGTGGATAATCAGATTTCATCTTGACTACAGGAGCTTTTTCACCCGTGGCCATGACTTTTATTATGGGAAGTACTCTATTCAGTGAAGTTTGTTTAATTGAGTTCACTAATGCTCTATGGAGCTGTAAATTACGGCTTCTGATAGATGAATTTTGAGTGTGCCTTGCATTTTCATCTCCTGTGTCCCAGTTCCCCAAAAGAAAATTCAAGAGTAGAAAGCATTTGTCGTTGAATTTCCATCATGTGGTTTCTATAACAGGTTGTTGATGGATTTAAACACAGTAATAATTGTCTGTGTACCCTCCACTGTTTCCTGAAGCATATTTGCTTTGTGGCTTCTCAGTCATTAATTATAATGCCTGTTTCCTTATATCATAAGGAAACATTTTTCCGACACTGCTTGGGATCTCCTTTGATGCTTTTTAAGATGCTTTTTGGTGGTTTTTTTAATTACAGATGTTGGATGAGAATAGCTTAGAAATGGCTACCAATTCCACTGTAACTCTCAAACCCAAAATGGATACGAGTTTGGTGATGAAAAGAGAAGGTAACTATTAATATGTGACGTTTTAGTAGTCTGAAATAGAATAACCATTGAAAATTAGCCATTCTGTAGTTTAAAGAAAACTCATTGCTAAAGAAAATATTCTTCAAAAAGTGAAAAAGTTGTTCTGCCTTGCAATTGAGGAGCATTAAATTAAAATTTGGCTTTATTGGTAACAGTGCTAGTTTATAAACAAAATAAAACAAAACAAAACAAAAACCCCAAAAAAACCAAAGGAGGATGTTGCCTGAGAGAAATTCAAACTAAGGATTATAATGTTCTGGAGGGGGTGTCTGTTTAGATTTCAAGACTGCTATAATTTCAGTCTGTTTGTTTCTCCTGTGCCTTTCCTTGAATATGCTCCTTGTCTACCCTATAGATGCCACAGCTCTAATGTTTTTGTTGACATTTAATCTGGGATTGTTTTGGCTGAAGTAAGTTTAAAAAGGGGAGACCACAACATCATCTTGCACTTGAAAAAACGTGCAAACATCCCAAAATTCTCTCTGAATGCAGAATATCCTCATCCTCCGTTGCTTTCAGCATCTTCTATCCTCATTACCCATTGGTACATGAAGCTTTAGCTTTTTCTGCTGATGTTTGTGTCGGACTATTTGTCATATTAGGATTTTCCAATGTCCTGCAAAAACCCTGAATTATTTTCACTGTTCTTTCCATATATTTACTCAAATTTATGAACTGCAGGAATCCTTTGTGTGAATGACACTTGTACTAAATAAATGTGTACTCTTTAGAGGCTTATTAAATCTCAGCATCAATCAAATGCACTGTTACACTTTTTATTACTGTAAATGCTCTTGCTTTAAACATGGGTTTTCACCTTAACTGGATCGTTCCTTGTGCTCCATGATTGTCTGTAAAGATACCACATGAGGATGCTTCTGTCTAATTTTTATAAGTTTTCTTTTTTAAAGAAATCTATGCTTTGCTATCATTTGAATGGTTGAGATTTTTATTGGATTCTTAACATACTTTTGGGGAATAATTTTTTAACTTACACCAAAAAATGTCTTTCTGAAGTATTCTAGAAATAACCTAAGCTCTACTTAAGTATTTATCTAATGCATGGAGTTTGACTATTGTGTGAAGTCACCTCGTGACATAGAAATCAGGGTGATGTGAGATCACCTTGAGCTGAGAGCAAGTATTTCAGGGCTGGTAAAATTGAGAAGGTTACTACTGATGATAGCACCAACACCGTGGAATATGGAATCCATGTACTAATCTTTTACACTTTGCTGCTTCTGTATTTCTGATAAAACACAGTTCCCTGGGCGGCTTTCTGATTTCTTATTCTACTGAAGAAATTAGATGAAAATTCCTAATAATATTGTATGGCTTGGATTTAGGATTATGTACATACTTATTGTAGCGAAGAAAAAGAATTGATTTGAAAAATTTTTTTTTTCAACTTCAGTGCTTCCCTAAACCCCCACCAAAGGTTTTATTGCCTTTTAATGTCTGATTCTAGTTAGTCAACTGTGTTCATTTATTTTGATATAGAAAATGAGGTTAAATTATTCTAGAAACTCTGGGATAAATATGTCAGAAACTGTTTCAAGTATTAACTATCAAGTCTTTTTAATAATCTGAATTTTTTTTTTAAGAAAATAAAGTCCAGCACCAGGAGCTGAAGATACCAGAGCTGAGGAGCCAGGAAAGTCAACAGCAACAATTTAGTGCTGATGAAAGCTATAGAAAGCAGTTGGAACAGATTAAACTAAACTGTGTTAGTGCCAGAAAAAAATGGCCAGTTCAAGAAGTGACACAAAAAAGCTGCTATAGAGAGGTAAAGTAAGAGGACTATGCAGTGTTTTTCTAGCTGCAGCGGCTCTCACATGTCAAAAAAATTATTTCTGTGTTTGTAGTTGTGGTTCTTAGTGCGGAATAATATCTTTGCCCTCCTTAGGGAAAACGATCGAGCCTTGAACAACCTGGTCCTCCTGTTTCAAAAGGATTATCCCCACCAGATGCTGTTTCTAAGAAGAGTGATCCATCACATCTCTGTGGAACACCGAGCACCTCGTGTAATGACTACATGGACTGGTAAGGCACTGCTTTGAGCCAAACCCTCACGAATGGTAGTTGATGTCTGGAACGACTTTTAGCAGCTTTTAATGGGGTTTCTTAAGCTTTTCTGTTCAGAGAGCAAACAAGATTTCCGAGTGCTTCCACCACTTGATGTCAAGTGCCTGACTTGAAGATTCAGATTGCATTTGGGGAACTTTGTCTTCCTTGGCAGCTTTTCAGCCTTTGGAAATACGCCATCAAATCAATAAGTCCTTATTCTAGAACATTTACCTGTTTCTCTGCTCGCTGCTACTTGACAATTTCTTTTGGATGCTTTGTGTTTTCATGTCTCACAGGCTTTTTAGATTGATAACCGTGTATCAGCCTGGTTCCCATGATGCAAATATAATTTAAAAAAAAAAGTGTAAGGAATCTAGAGGCTTGCAGTATCCAGCACTCAAGTTAGGAAACGTCAGCATCTGTTTATCCCTGCAATCTTAAATTAGGCATAAATCCCTGTGCCTATATTGATAAATCTTTCTAATTATATGATTACTTACTGTTTTCCGAAGTCTCTAGGATGAATCATAAGGCTGTATGAGTAAGCACTGTTCCTCTTGGCAGGATCTCTGTCTCTGTAGCTCTTAGAATATATGGAGTGAATGAAGCACATCATCTCATGATGGAACTTC
Organism: Tringa solitaria; assembly: GCA_026413425.1. Taxonomy (NCBI): domain Eukaryota; kingdom Metazoa; phylum Chordata; class Aves; order Charadriiformes; family Scolopacidae; genus Tringa; species Tringa solitaria. The sequence goes on along the minus strand of JAOXJM010000023.1, from coordinate 85,773,927 downwards.
ATAAAAGTAGTCCTTGGATAGATTCTGTTCTTGCTTCCTTCAAACTTCTTTAAAAATTAAATTCTCATTACACACAGTTTGTACGGCACATGGTAAATATGCAGAATTGTGGAGTGCTTTTGTGTTCAGTGAGAACATTGATTTTGACTCGTTTTGACTGTTTTCTTCAAACTTTTGTCATTTTATTCTCCACAAAAAAAGTCCTAGTGATATAAGTTTTTCCAGTTCTGATCTTTGCATCAGTTTTTATACATACTGTGGAAAAAAAGGTATATTTGGTGGTAGAATATATATATATAGAAATATATTGTAGACACATGAAGGGAACAAATCAGAAAAACATAAAGGATTTCTTGCAATCTTTAATCTTAAATACATAATCTTTCCTCTCATACAGTATAGCTAAAGCTCTCAAAGCCCCTCTCGTGACTGCCTTGAAATTATTTGCCTCAATACACTCACTTAAAGAGAGACTTCTTTTTAATTTTATCTAAAAAGGTTTTGAATATAGAACAATAAGCTGAAAAAAAAATATGTGGCTGTCTTGCTGTCTTATGGTCAGCTCTTCTAGTTCTATGGTCCTTTCATTTTCCAGTTTGTGGGCAGTACCAGCCAGTATCTGAAAATGGGAATTTAATTACTGTTTTAAGAAATACTTCCCAAGTGTGTTACAGTTTAAGTGTACTCTAAAGGACTTCTAAGCCAAGAAGCTAAACTGGTCATGATTCTAATTATTGAATTAGTAGAGGCTCTTGCTACTCAATAGGGTTTAATTTTCTTGAAACAATGAAGATTCAAACTTTGCTATTAGAATAGCCTTAAAAAAAAATCTACAACTAAATGCAACTATTCATAATTTCCTTTAGTTTCAGAACGCCGGTTGTAAAGAACAACTTCTTACCAGGATGTCAGATTTCTACTCCCTACAGCCAGCTCCCATATTTCCTACCTCACACTCCAGTAACTCAATTTCAAAATCAAGTTGGTTTGCAGGTATGACTTTAGGCTGTCTTCTGCCAGTTTTCAGTACATATTTTCATTGGAGACTACTTTAGGTTAAATATATGCACGTATATATATATTTTTTTTTAATCTAAAGTTGCTATTCACCTTTCTGGATAAGCAACAGAATGTAGTCTGGATTGCTTATTCTCAAAATAACTGTTTTCTCATATGTATGTCTGAATTTAGGTAAAATAAGTCAGCTCTTGAAAAATCAGTTCAGTTGTGTCCAAATCCTGAAGGCTTTATCTCTGAAATCTAAGCTTTTCAGAAATACTTCCTGACAGAGGCAAGAAAGAGTCACTGTTCTCTTTCTGCTGTATTTTTATAGTGGTACTACCATTAGAAAAGCCTCATTAAAAACCATCCTTTTCTTTATTTCCAGTGTGAAAAGCATTGGTATCTTTTATGAGTTCAGTGATGTTCCATGCCAAGTGATGGCCATTATACAAATACTTTTGCTATAGAGATCTTTAGCTTTCAAGACAAATCTATTTAAAATTTAGCTTTCCTATACTTCATGCTGTTTAGAAAGACCAACACAACTTAAAGCATATTAACTTGATAAAAAGTTCTACCAAGTTCTGCTGCAAGTATAGTTATTTTCTTAACTTCCACAATAGTTATTTTTGTTAACTGCTTTCTGTACGTTCACAGGTTCCAGCTTCTATCCCTTCACATGAATGTCTTGCCATCAAAGGAAAGGTTTATACAATATTAAAGCAAATAGGAAGTGGAGGCTCAAGTAAGGTGAGATGCTCTTTTATCCTTTTAGACAGTCACTCATTTACACAGTAGTACCTGTATTATAAACATAGATGATGAAATGGTCTAATAAGGACTGCCTTGTACTAACATTTACAAAGGGTTTGAGTGACCCAGAGCATCTAGAAATTTGTTTTAATGCTATGCTTCGACTTTATCCCTTAGAGGTTCAGGAGAAAGGTAACACACAGATTAGATGTGGTACAGTGCTGTTTTATCTGAGTCTTCAGGTGGCCTGAAATAACAACTGAATTAATGTATTATTATGAAAATGCTGCTTCAATTAGCACAGGTTGTTAAGCACAGTCCTGTTGATTTTAGTGGAGAAATAAAGTAAAAGCAGCAGGTAGATAAAGGGTGTGTGTGTGCTGAAGTAAAGAATAAACAGTGAAGAGAAACTCTGGAGAGATGTGATCAGAACACTGCCAGAAGCTATGGAAATAGGAAAAAGCAATTGCCCAACTTTTCCAACAATCTAGAAATCTCACTTAAATCAGTGAACATCCTTTATCTTAGGAACACTTCAAGACTTATGATCGCATACACCTAGTGAAACATAATGAGGTACCAAGATGGCTTCTGATAGAGGGTTGTTTCTGTTGGAACTGGTGGCTTTCTTATTTTTGCTTCATGCTGACTTGTAGGAAATTCTTTGTAAATTTAGTGTGGGTGCTTCCTTTTGAAAAAGCAGACTTTTTCTTTGAGATTCTCGCTGTGGTGAGTTGAAGGACTGTAGTAAGTCAGAACTTGGATTGAATGAAGTCATAAACTGATACTGTTTTGCAGGTGTTTCAAGTGCTGAATGAGAAGAAGCAGCTCTATGCTGTCAAATACGTGAATCTAGAGGAGGCTGATCAACAGACTGTTGAGAGCTACAAGAATGAAATTGCTCATTTGAGCAAACTGCAGCAACACAGCGATAAGATCATCCGCCTTTATGGCTAGTGAGTGAACCCTAATCTTATTAAACCAGCATCATTTTCTATAAAGAAGTTGCCTTAAATTTTAACACAAGTATATTTATTTTTTTAGTGAAATTACTGATCATCATATCTACATGGTAATGGAGTGTGGGAATATTGACCTCAATAGCTGGCTCAAGAAGAAAAAACACATTGATCCATTGGAACGGAAGAGCTATTGGAAAAATATGCTGGAAGCTGTTCACACAATCCATGAATATGGTATAGTTGAATAATTCTAGGTATTTGTATGGGTTATAACATAGAGATAATAAGAATGCATTAAAATTTTTGAAGTGGTATGGCTCTTAGTTTTGGTGTAAGCCCAGTGATCTTTACAATACAGTATTTACTGTATGGTGAAAAACATGCATGCTTCTGTATTCTCTTTGGAATAACATAAAGGAGAAAGCAGATCTGGATCCTTCTATTTAAGAAAAAAAAGTGAAGAGACCTTTACATACAGCAGAACTCATCAGCACAGGAACACTAGAAAATTCAATGATAAAGACAGCAAAGCCTACTAAAACACAGGCTACTTACTGTATGATGTGTCCTTGAAACAAACAATTTTGCAAAATATAAAGATGGATTGGTCAATTATGTGGATAATAACCAAAATTCGTAATAAATCATGTAGGTAGGGCTTGTGAGAGGTCAGTCATACATAATCCTCAGTGAATGGTACCTTTGAGATAAAACGTTGAACTATAAACTCAAGCGAGTCTTAAGTATTTAAAAAGAAATGGAACCACTTTTAGGAAATCTGCAAAAAATAATTTGATTTTCATTGAGTAAAGCTGATCTGCACCTTCTCTCCGTGCAAGGGTTGTGGGAATTGAGCAATAAAAAAAACCCCATAGAAGTAACTTGGATTGACTTTAAACTCTATTTTACAGGCATTATTCACAGCGATCTGAAACCAGCAAATTTTCTGATAGTGGATGGGATGTTAAAACTAATTGACTTTGGGATTGCAAACCAAATGCAGCCAGATGTGACAAGCATCATTAAAGATTCTCAGGTGAAATGCTTCTGGAAAATCCATGTACACTTTTCTGGAAAGTGCTATAGTACTTGCTGATTGTGTTAATTAATGTTAATTCAATGACTGCTGCATGGTTTTATATGTCTATATAAATATTCCTATATATGAATTTTTACATGTTTTTATAGAATGGAATAACAACAGCCTTCAGCCTTAATAGAAAAAAATTTTCAGATGCTTTTCAGTGCTTTGAGGCAAAAATCTAATGTTTTATCAAGTGAGTAAATTAAGTGCATGCTTCACTTAAAGAAATTTAACTTTTTTTTTAACGGCTAGGTTGGTACAATGAATTATATGCCACCTGAAGCAATAAAAGATATGTCTTCCTATGGAGAAAATGGGAAATCTCGATCTAAGGTAACATGATCTTTTTTTCTCTGTTCCCTTCATATTAAGAAGAAAGTAATTTAGGCATATATCTTAAGACTTAGTTTTCTCCAAATCCTCCACTGAAACTAGAACGCAAGAAAATCCATTGTGCCACAATGATGGTGGGCAGAGATCAAAAGCTAAGTTTGTTCCTCTCAGCTACCTAAAAGCATTTTGCAGATGGTGTTTAGAAACATGTAAGTGCTTAATTAATGAGTGAAATTGAAACTGATGCACAGGCTTGGGTGTTGGAGGAACTCATAATAATATAATGATAACATCTAAGCTGATAATCATAAAATCACAGAATGGTTAGAGTTGGAAGGGACCTTAAAGATCATCGAGTTCCACCCCCTGCCCTGGGCAGGGACACCTCCCACCAGCCCACGTTGCTCCAAGCCCCATCCAGCCTGGCCTTGAACCCCTCCAGGGATGGGGC
>JAOXJM010000023.1:85530202-85545245 GCA_026413425.1 Tringa solitaria | reverse complement strand
ACACCCCCAGCTCCCTCAGCCACTCCTCACAAGACTTGTGCTCCAGACCCCTCACGAGCTTCATTGTCCTTCTCTGGACACACTCCTGCACCTCAATGTCTTTTTTGTGGTAAGGGGAATGTGGCCTCGAGGACCATGCCCTGTACTGAGAGAACATGTGAGTTGTCCTGTACCACTTGGTCCAGGCACCAGGGCTTAGCCTACATGTGAAAACACTCAAGAGTTGGGAGCTTCAGCCTTCTGGATCATCTAATGGCTTTAAATCTATTGGACTAGGGGAGAATGGGCTAGTGGGTCCCTGAGTGGACAGGCAAACATACATGCACTCAGTACATGCAAGTTGAATGTAAAATAAACACAGAGAATACTTCCTCACTATTTTTTTTCTTCGGGATATGTTGCAATGACTGTCAACTGTTGTAGTAAACTTGCTGAGGCGTTAAAGGACTTAAGACATAATCTTGCAACATGGAAATCCCAGCCATATTCCCCTTTAGCTTTTCTGGGAAAGCAGATGGAGGTGACAGAGGGGCTGAGCCCTGCTTCCCACGCTTACCCAGGAAGCCTAACCATCGGCACTAGTCATGCGGCATTCAGTGAACCAGAGAAATGCAAAACACATCTACCCTTGGGAGCTCAAGTTCCCGAGCAGTGCTTTGCCTTCTCTTCAGGGAGTGGGTGGCACACAGATGCCAGCAATGACAGGGGAACTAAACACAATCTGCTTCTCACAGGGTATCTGGAGGCATCACCTTCTCTTAAGAGCACGTCGAAGAGCCCACCTAACGTGAGTGAGGAGAAGTAGAATCTCTCTTTGTTGATGTCGTGGGTATGACTTCATCGTCCAAGGCTGGGAAAGGCTGGACTGGATTGCCAAGAATCACAGTTGGTGCAGAAACATCAATAAAGTTGTGTGGTAAGAGCAGTATTTTTGCCCGTCTCTTCCGATGTCAGCTTCAGTCGTGTTGTTACTAAGGTGGGGGAGATAAATAAGATTCACTAATGACTTAGGAAATAAATAATGCAGAGTAACGAAAATATTTTGTAAATTACATTTGTCACTGATGCGTATGAAAAATTGCTCTGTAAGCCTAGAGGAACAAATGTACAGACAAAGGGATTTTGTGGCACCATCCATGTACAGGAAAGCTGTCACTGTACACAACTGCAACCCTGGCAATGGGAGAAAGAAATCTGGAAAGAAGAAAAGGTGAAAAAATTGTGGTTCAGTTTTAGTCACACGGACTTGTATACAAGATACCAACATCTCAAAATCACTCATTTGTATTAGTTTAGATGTAGGACCTGTAGGACCAGGCCTCTTCCTTCTGGTTTCGGGAGAGATGCCAGCCCAGCTGCCTTTCCAGGTGTGTGGAGGTCCAGGACCAGGAGTTGGGGTGTTTCAAGCTCTCGATGTTCCCTGTAGGCAAAGCTTATATGTTTGTGTAGTGGGTCTAAACAACCCCGGATGGGCTGTTCCACACAGTCTCATGGCAGTCAGCTTTTTGGATCCTGTCTGGCCGTGGAAAAATTGATGTGTATAAAGAGCATACAGATAATTTTCTTGCAGTCCTTAGTGATATGAAGAAGGCTGTCACTACAGGGGACAGTGCTGGCCAAAGCTCTGTCATGAAACAGTTTGGGCCAGATGGCCCAGGACCCTGCAGTAACACAGGCACCTAAAATGTTCAACACGCCTGCCCCAAAATGGCTTTGGAGGGTTATTCTGTCTTCTTCACTCCAGCCAAGTGTTTTCTTGAGTGCTGAGAGGAAAGATGATCTTAGTAGTTTACCTGTGTCCCATTAAAATTGTTTTGGGTCTAGTCTTATATACACTCCTAAATCACCATAAAGTGCAGTACACAGCTACATTAAGCCAACCCCACCACTAAGAAGGTGTACCTCCAAAGGGAAGAAATTTTTTTCTCCTTTCTTGATCCTGAAGATTACCACTGGCTATAAACAGCTCTGAGCGCTATAAAATTGCTCATCCTATTTAGTGACACAACTGTGCTGACTGATGCCATTGAATATCTATCAAAGACATCTAGATGCACATAAACCTGTGTGCAAATATATGGATATACGTGCACTTAACGTACATGGTGATGTACTTGTGATTACCTTTTCAGATAAGGTCTTCCTGTTTATTTTTAATTTATAACTAAATGCTTTTAATTGCTTTTATGAAGCGGAGTTGGAGTTCACAACTCTGGTTGTGGTGATCCGTACCAAGGCAAGCTCGCACTATCCTGACACGCTTTGTAGCTTGAAGCTTTGGGGCAGTATCTCCCCTAAAAAGGAAAAAGCTACAACTGTGCTTAGATGCAGGGGGTCAACAGATGCCTGTGTTGAAGTGAGTTTTCCAGTGACTCAACACAACAGTTAAAATCTGAGGTTCCCGTGGGAGCTAGTGATGCACAGCCGACTGGAATTACAAACAACCTTTGAAGAGGATGTCTTAGATGGAACGAATGACTAAATGCAAATACCTTTCCTTAAAAATAATAATGATCATCTTGTCTCGGCCCAATCTTCTTGCTCTCAGTCGTTGCCAAGAAGTGAGATGTTTTGAGACCACATACTGACTTTTGAAAGAATGCCTTTGACATTTGTTGAATTTGGTTTGATCAGAGATCCTTTCAGTTATGAAAAAAGGAAGAAAGTTAAGAAGTGGAATGTCAAAGGCTCTGGGCAACAAATGGAACCGAGGGGTTTTCTTAAACGTAGGCTGAAACCCGAAAACAAAGTTGGAATCAACATTTAACCCTCAGGGATCAAGTTAAACCATTTCTGTGCCATTTCACTTCCAACAAGCGTGATTGACACTCTCTTTCTGTTTATGTTCTTTAGCTGGGCTTCTGGGATACTGATCTTAAAGAAACCACTTAAACCACATTTCTCATCCGCTTAGGCTCTAACCAGCTGCTAGGATTAAATGACAGGCTTATTTTCTACTAATTGCTCCTTTGCCTGTCATGTAATTTCCCCTATATACAGTACAAGTCCTCCAGTATTTGTCTAAAATCCTGTTTTCCCTCTCTCTGTTAACATATCTTATGTTTTTTCTCACCATTTATTGCTTCAGACATGTCTGTTTCTCTGCCTCTGTCTGCCCTCCAGTTTGATGGGTTTTCTTGCTCATTCAGTGTTTGTTTATTTGGTTTTTTTTTTTGTTGGGTTTTCTTATACCTGTTTTCTCAAAGGCCTCTTTATTATGTGATATTTTAAAATATCGTCTTTTGAATATACTTTATAATGCTTTACGTGTTGGCTCTCCTCCACTCTTACCTTTTCCATTTGTAGATAATTTTCCTTTCCTTGGTTCTGTATTTACAGTCTAGTACATTTTCTATTCCCTGAGCCTTCCCGTGTTCCTCTTGTCTGTGCTCTTGCTTTTGATCTCTTTCTGCAGTCATTCTATTTTTGCCTTTACAGATAATTTCTCAGTAAAACCTCTTGGTCCTCTCTGTCACTAACCTTTTCAGACTCCATAGTATTTAAGAGAACACTATTTTTCTGGTGCATTATAATAAACATGATGACCTACTTCCTCTTTATTTTGCAGCCACAAAAGAGATATTGCTCATCATGAAACAGCAAAACCAGAAAATATCTTCTAGTATATATGGCAAAACAGAAGCGGAATATAAGAAAGATCCTCATTTTGGTCATGATTTCATAACCTTTTATCACCATCTGGCCATGCACCACCTAATTGTTTTAGTCTGGTATCACAGAATCATAGAATGGTTAGAGTTGGAAGGGACCTTAAAGACCATCGAGTTCCAAACCCCCTGCCATGGGGTATGTCTTCATTTTCTCAGTGGTAAAGATGCTGAAAGCACTAGAAGAAAAAGTCTTCCCAGATTCTGTGGTAGGAAGCGAGTAAGGAAAGGGGTTTTTTTTATTAATTGGCATCTGGTGCATGCTGTTGTCTTGTCTCTGTGCCTTTGCCTCAGATGGTGGTGGTGGTTGTCCGGCACACCCAGACCTATAAGAGTTGTCCTCTGTCTAAAGAGTGAAAAGTCTGTGCTGTTGCCAAGGGAAGTCCTTGGTGATGGTGAAGTCATATCTTTGTGGGCTGAGATTCTGCTCTAGTTTCAGGCAGATAAAACCTATGATCCAGGTTGCCTTATGATCACCCTGCATTTGCAGGAGTTTTAGGCAAAATACTTGGGCCTAATGGTGGAAGAAATCTGCAGAAACCAAAGGAGTTGTTTGAGGTTCATGTCAGAGCAGCTAAAGAGTAGAAATTTCCCATTTTTCCAGATCTCAGAAGCAATCCTGCCCTGCTTTGCATTGGTATCTTGCCACTTCTTAATCGTAAAACCGAATTATATTGAGTTCCTTCCCTAGTTTTGGTTTGGGCTTTCCATTTTTCACATCCTTAGTTCTAAATATTTTTCTAATATATTCATATTTATTTCCAGGCATCCAGCCTACTTTTATTCTGGCCTTTGCATCTTTTTTTCCTTCTCTATTTTAGTCCAACATAAACGATTCCCTTTCAGCACACACAGTACCCTGCTATTTATTTAAGATTGAAAGAAGGCAAGAAAGTAGTTTTCTCATGCAACTTCTAGGACATCTCCAATTTTGTGGCAAGTTTTGGCCAGTTCCTAGGTAAAGCGCAGTCATGGTCATCGGCAAAATAAGTTAGTGTGTGTGGCTAATAGAACTTGTCTGCAGATTAAAAACACTTTGGTCTAATCATAGTCATATTTTAAGAGTTACTTACTAGCAGGTTTTTATGTACTATTTAACTGTATTTTCAAACAAGAAGATGCAACGTTGCATTCAAGTAGTTTTATAATCAACTTTCACATCCCCTAAATTTTTTATTCTAGGTATGGAGCCAGCCTGGCTTTTGGGAAATCACCAACACAAAAAAATGCCAAAGCAAAAGAGAAAGTGGTCTCTCCTGATGTTCTTTGTTTCCGAGAAAGAAAGGCACATTGTTTTTTGCTACAGATGCATACACTTGTTTTCATGGTGAACCTCAGTTTTATAGCCTGATATTGGATACTTTCCTGGGATACGTGCGTAAAAATCTATAGATGGTTTATTCGTTAGGACAAATTAGCTGCTTCTTTGCAGTGTGAGTAATCACACTGAAGCCAGTGGGTTTCTCAGACCTGTGTCAGGAAGGATATTAGTTCTGTTTTTATATATCATCCATTACAGTGGGGTCCTGGCCCACGACTATGGTTCTGAGACTCTGTAATAAAACACAAATATAATAGTTAGTAATGCTTTGGCTCCTTGGGTGGAACATCTGTCTGACCGGCTCTGAAACCAAATTCAGCTTCTTTCTTTAAAATAATACCAAGATTGGAATTTTGTTCCCATTTGCCATGAAAATAGGTTATACCCATATATTTTCTTGGGGGGTTTAGAGGCTTCACTACCAAGAGGTGATTCTGTCTATTTTCAGGGCTCTCTTTATTGTCATATGTGAAAAAAACAGTGTTACATAAAGTTTCCAGCATCACAATCACTCTTCAGGTTGCATTTGAAGGTGGGTGTTGAGGCATCTATTTATCTGTAGGGATTCATACAGCGTAAGCTGGGTATGCCAGCTCTGTCTGGAGTGCTTCAGGGGGATTTCAGCATCCCAGCTGTGATCTGAGCCCACATGGAGTTCTGGCTGAGTAGAAATACGATGGGAAATTCGTAGATGGGAAACTCATAGATGGAAAACTCAAGAAGAAATGATGTTTATACTCTGCCCTTGTCTTAGGGCACCTTATCCAAGATGTCAGAAAGTTGCTCTCCTGCATGCAGTATACGTCATGAATGAGGCAGTTGCTTTTGGGAAGTGTCTGACAGAAGAGGTTGGTTATCCTTGGGCGGTTCATAGAATCATAGAATCATGGAATTGCCCAGGTTGGAAGGGGTCTTTAAGAGCAGCTAGTCCAACCATCACCCCAACACTGAAAAAAAGCACCACTAAACCATATTTCTAAGTACCACATCTGCCCGTCTTTTAAATAGTGCCAGGAATGGTGACTCCACCACTTCACTGAGCAGCCCATTCCAATATTTAATAACCCTTTCAGTGTAAAAATTTGTCCCAAACCTCCCTTGGTGCAACCTGAGGCTATTTCTTCTTGTCCCATTGCCTGTTCTTTGGGAGAAGAGACACCGACCCCCCCTGGCTACACCCTCCTTTAAGGAAGTTGGAGAGAGCGAGAAGGTCTCCCTTCAGCCTCCTTTTCTCCAGGCTGAACACCCCCAGCTCCCTCAACTGCTCCTCACAAGACTTGTGCTCCAGACCCCTCACCAGCTCCCCTGCCCTTCTCTGGACCCGCTCCAACACCTCAATGTCTTTCTTGTGGTGAGGGGCCCAAAACTGGACACAGTACTCAGGATGGGGCCTCACCAGTGCCCAGTACAGGGGGATGGTCACTGACCCAGTCCTGCTGGCCAGGATGCTGTCGGCAGGTGAAGGACTCGCTTGACAGGTAGGAGACTGAGAGGATTGAAAGAGGTGGTGGGACTCAAGAAAGTGCCCCAATCCCGAAGGCAGATCCCAACCCCTCTCTGGCACACTTGGAGCTGTGAGGATGCTCTCACCTCTCCCGTTCCAGGGCACCCTTCTTTCTGGGGCTGGGCCACTGTCGATGAGACAAAGTGAGTAGCTGTGCAGGTCCCTGTCCCACAAGTTGTGGCATTAGCTGGAGGCAGTGGTAAACTAAATTAATTTAGTGAAAAGTTAAACAGCTTTAACTGACAGGAATGGGACCACCTCCTCCCAGCTCCCTGTTCTCCTCCATCTTGGTAGCATACCCTCTGGCTCTGTAATTACTGTGCTTGTGAAGGACTGAGGTACGGGGTTAAAATGCTAGATCCAGATATCTCACAGCTCCAATTAAAGATCAAAGATGTAGCCTCCCTCCTCCCCCTTTTGTGTTGGTGAGCTCTGGGACCACTGACAGACCTGGCTGGGCATGAGACCAGCAGGAGGAATACCAGTTGCCTTTTCCCGATGTGATGCTTGGCATTGCCAGGACTGAGGCACTTCTGTAGACACTCCAGGACAAAATTTGAAATGCCCAATATATTCTGGTATAGAAGAAACAGATAAATAGGTATCTACCAGAACCAGGAGGTTTTTGTGGGTGGATGATTTTAGCATAAGTACCTAACATGGTAAATTGTGTCATAGGTCTCCTCCTTAAGTCCTTCTGGTTCCATGCCGATGTTTCTCTGAAGGGAGGGCCTCAAGCCTGGCTAACAGACTTCTCGGTACCCTTGGAAATCTGGCCATGGGTATTTCCTGTGAGTTTCTAGCTGTAAGATTCCTACCACATGGATATTTAAATTTTGGAGATTTTTATGAGTCCTGTCAAATTTCTCCACTCTCCTCCTCCTTTCTGCCTCTTATTTTGGTACGTAGAGCAACTTTTATATCTGAAGAATGAAAAATATTTTTTTGCATCTTTCTTGCATTAAATTTCCTTCTCTAGACTCCACTAGAGCTGCTCAAAGGTACTGACAATGTCTGTAGGATAGCTCTTCCCCATTTTAATATGTTTAGCAGACCAAAGGTTTTACCTGTTATGTCAGTTTGCTGTGCCAGTGACTTTAGTATTTTTAGCTCCCTGTATGAAGAATGTGTATGACTGAGGGAGTTTAAGAAAGCTCCTAGGATGTCTTTGGCTGGAGCCCTGAAGACTGAAATTCCTATTACAATACCTTGGCTGAGGAGTAAGATAAATTTAATTCATCTGTATGTGACATCCCCCCATGATCCCCGAGCAGGTGGACAAAAACTGGAAAAGGACTTGCCTAAGGGGGTTTGTTCATATACATCACTTGATGCTGGCATAGGGCAGTAACAATTTTCAAGTGCTCATATTTCCATTCCCCCTTTCTTCGTCTTTCTCCCACAGCAACAGTATGCTGAAGGTGAGGTGATAATTTTTTTTCCCACTACTGCTGAGTGTATCACAACTGAATACCCTTCTGGGCATGGGTCTTGGGTCTTAGAACAAAGTCAGGGTCTAGTCCTTACTAGCAGACCCAAAGTCTTTGTCTGCTTGTACGTTTGCTTGTTTTAAAAGCTTTCCTGAGCTCCTTTACTCTTCAGAACTGTGGTGATGCCACCTACCAGTTGCTTCAATATCTTGAAGTGTGCTCTTCTATACTCTGTTATCTCCTTTCCTGCTCTGTTCTGGATCTCACACTCTGCTATTTCACAGTCACTGCAGCCAGCTTTGCTATTGATTATCACATCCCTGACCAGCTCTTCCTTATTAGTGGACAGCAGATTCAACTGGGCATTATCCCTAGTAGCCCATCCTATACCTGAGCCAAGAAGTTACCCCCTGCCACAAGTCATCTTGGCTGTCTTCATCTCACCATGTTGTCCCTCCAGCAGCTGTCAGGGGTGTTAAAGTCCCCTTTGAGATTCAGGATCTGTGATCCAGACAATTGAATTACTGTTATGGTGGAAGTACAATGCTGAATGATGAGACTCTATTGCAGATTATTTCAGGTGTAAAATTGTAAACAGCAAATCTCAGGACCATAAGATGATAGCATAGATCAGGTGCAAAGGGACCTCAGGAAGTCCACTTCCATCTGAAAGCATGGACAGCTATGAGATCAGACCAAACTGTTCAGGCCTTTATCTACACAGGTTTTGAAAACTTCCAACGGTGGAGGCGGCACAGCCTCTCTAGAAAATCTGTTCCTGTTCTTGACTGTCCTCACCTTCTTATGGTTAACAATAAACAAGCAAAAATATTTGTTAGAAGAAATGGATTGTTTTGTGGGTGACAATTTAAAGTGTCGACTAGTAGATGTTCATAAACCTTCTTTTTATACCTAAGAGATGATGAAAAAAAATCATAAACCATTTCATGGGATAGCTGTTGAAAGGCAAGTACAACTGTCTTCAATAAATTTGTCTTTGTTTCAAGATGTCATCGGAGGAATCTTAGTGTGTCAGCAGCTTCTCTTCAGAGGCTCCCTCAATTGAATCCGTAGTAAGTATTACCATTGCAATGCTGCACTGTATAATAAGTATTTAAAAAGTTATAAGTTCAGCCTTATTTTGCTCTTATGGTTTGAGGTTACGTTGCCACAGACTGATGGAGGCACAACACCGTATGTAAAACAGAGCATTATCACATCTGCTGTTGTATCAAAGGCATATGTCTTAGAGCATCACCACAGAAATTTTGTAGGCTAACAGAATGGTGCTGTGTTGCCATCATATTAGTACTAGTTGTTCTCTGACATAATTTTATACCCTCCTTTTCCCACCAGTGCTTCAAGTCTGGTATTCGTGCAGCAATTTGGGACATACTTTGGTAATGATGTAGGTTTACAAAGACCGTAACACGGATGATTCATGCAAAACTTTTTTTCTTTTTCTTTTTCTTTTTCTTTTTTTTTTTGATTTCTGGACAACTTTTGGCAAAACTTCCAAAACCAACCACTAATATAACATAAATATAGAGGATACTTTTCTATTTCTAGAGGCAAATGTACTTGAAATGGGGCTTTTTTTTAGTACTTTAAGGACTGCCAGCACAGTCATGTCTTACCATCTGGGGTCATAGACACTTGGAAAGAAAAGCAGTGTCCATTTGCAGTCGTGACTATTTGTGCTGGTTCCTACTTTCCCACACACAGAGATGTTTTGTTTTTGTTCCTAACAATGGCCATTTTAGCTCCAAGAAAGGTATGCATTTCTACCAACAGCGAGATCCAAAGAGAGAGCTCACATTGAAATGACTGAACGTGCTCCAAGGTGAAAGAAGGGGGAAACCCTCTTTGTAACGAGACTCTCCCTCGAGATGAGAGAGGTTTGGCAAGGCTGAGGGACAGACTGAACAGCTTCTTCCTCTGCCTCGGGAATTCAGCCCTTTTAGTGGGGAATATATAAATGCCCTCCCCAGGCTGGTGCAGACACATGACGTACCCCTGCACCACTGAAAAAACGATCAGACATGAAGTTTTGGCCTGTTCATGGGGACATGCTGTAGCAGAGGATCTTTCCAAAGGACTTAAATTCTTTTTTTTGTTTTGTTTTGTTTTCTACTTTTCAGGCTGGCTGTGCCTCTGGTCCTGTGCTCATTTTTTGGGAAGATGGGCCAAGTTGGCAGGGGCAAGTGAGAGAGGGCATTGCATGCTAAACACAAGAGGTTTGCAGAGCCAGATGCTTTCCCTGGGGTGATGTGTACCCTCAGGTCATTTCTTTGGTCCTCCAAAGAGATCAGTATCTACAACCTCCACCACCATAACCAAAGGTAAGAGAAGAGGGCGTCTTGGAGGTGTCCCATAGGACAGCAAGCATCAGCTGCAGCTGTGGCTGCCATCAGAGGGACTGATGGGCACCAAAGGAGCTGAAGAACATCTGGAAGAGTACTGGAAACTTTGCTACCCTACAATACAGGCAGGTATCACAAATATCCCTCTGCCTGCTTCTTGACAGATTGGTGTTTTTGAATTATTCTCTTGGAGAGGTGGACTGTGAAATATTTGAAATGGGGAGCTCAGTCTGAGTTTCCCACATCCCAGCAGATGCCTCTTTTGGTGGGCAATCAAAGCCTTCACTCTGTCTCTGTGTGGCCCTGTAACTTTCTTTTTTTTCACAGATATAAATCAGATATGCAATGGCCCAAGCAGCCAGGATATTTAAGTTCTTTCTATCAAAAATTAATCAACACATTGACTCTCAACTATCAAATGTAAGCTTTTCCATACAGATTTTTGTGAATACTGGCTCAAATATGTTATATTTTGACTTAGAGTCTCACAAATAGGTTGTGACTTTGAACCTGGAACTGAGAACAAATCGAGGCCCTGCTCACCAAGACACCATCTGCTTTTTATTTAAGTTACTTCAAAAACAAATGCTTCTTCCATGCTGCCTGCAGTACGTGATCTGGTTAATATAAGTAAAATATATCACTTAACAAATTTGCAAGTATCATTGGGACATGCATGTGTAAAAAAATCATGCTTACATAGTCCTTTGCCATAAATTTTATCTGGTTTCTCTCTGTCCCTCCCCTTGTTTATTGATGTCCCCTGGCATATCCCACACCACAGAGGTCCAGATTGTCACAAGTGTCGAGGCACTGAACTACTAACAAGCCACTGCACTTTCCAGTGAAGCACTTGCATTTCGCCTTCAGGTGCTTTCAACAGGAACATTGAACCCTGCAAGCACTGCAAAAACAAAAGGCTGCCTCCCTCAGAAGGCTATTTATTTTCTAAGGTAACTGAGTAGTCATCTGGCACCCCTCATTTTTCTTTGGGCATTTTCTTGGAGGGAGTCTGTGTTGAATTGCCTCCTAATTTAAGATGCTTAGGTTAGATGGAATGAACCTGGGCCCTCAACAGGACTTCAGTATGTGAGCCTTTGAGGATTTGAGCCTTTGTACAAGAAGCAAAGTCAAATCTTTCCTATTTGCTCTTTAAAGCCTGACAAATTTTTGGATCTTATTTAAAAAATAATAATCTCTGATAATGACTCATTTATAGAAGTTATTACTTGCCTCTAGTTTTCTCTTAACCCAGCTACAGATAAGAGCAAAACTGAGTTATAATATTTTTATAATAGAATCTTGTCTTTCATTGGATTTTTTAAAGCCAGCAAATCCAGAAAGTCTTATGTTACATTTTAATTTGAACTGCACGTATTAGCGGAATTAGGTACAAATTGGAGTTTAACATCTTGAATTTATTAACATTTTTGCATTCCTTTTTACTTACTTAAGGGCCTTTTTGGCTAACCATGGAGAACTGAAATGGTGAATTAGTAATTACACAGAGACCTTGAGTATGGCACATGATTGCCCATTATCAGATAAGAAAACCAAATCCACAGAAAGAGTATAATTTTTGCAGAGATGTTTTTCTTCACAGAAGCGCCTGTTTTGACCTGCTGGTTTGGCAGATAACCATTCATTTAAAACAAAAGATAGATGGAATAGGTTCTCTTTAATCTCACTCTAACGTCTAAAACAGCTGTTGCTATGGGAAGTGTATTTCCCATGCAGCTCTGTTGAATATTACCTGGTGATCCTAATCCTCGTCTTATGCACACATTGAGAAAAGAGAAAAGTGATTTTTTTTGTGTCCTTCCCTTCCGGCTTCTGCTGTATTTGATCTGTTCAACCTGGAAATATACTGCTTATTTCCACAACATCTCACTCTATAGAACATGATGCATCTTTTAATGAGTCACTGTCTTGCTATCTTATGAATATTCAAATTATGTTTGAAATTACTAGATGAAAAGAAGAGCACGTTAAATACCAGTATCCACTTGGGTTAAGCTGTCGCACTATTGTTACATTCCTACAGAAATGCCGGCCAAATTTCCCAGGTGCAGCTTCCACATCCCTCACATAACATCAAAATAAAATCTCTGCATTAAAATAATGCATACAAATACACTGATGGTTATTAGGGAAAAAAAAAAACCCAAACAAACCTGCACATGCTCTAAGTTCATCCAAAAGAAACTATATTAAAGATCCGGCGTGAGACAGAATTTTGGATGAGCTCTAAGCAACTTTTCATCAGCATGGTTCTCTGAAGAGAAACACTTTCCAGTGTTGCTCCTCTTTCTAAATGAGCTAAACCTCAGACGTTACCAAGCACCCAAACAACTGGGCCGTTTCAGACTTGCAGTACATTAATAAATGATGATGTTTATGAAAGATATTGCAGACATTTTTCCAGGGCTGTGCAAAGCCCAATGAAGAAGAAGGGAAAAAGAAAAAAAAAAAGGAGAAAACCAAAAGAGGTCTCAAGTCTTCTGGGTTTATTTTTGGGGGGGCACAAGGACATACAAGCCTAATGAAGGAAGTTTATGATGAGTTGAAAGGCCGCTGCTGACAATCTGTGATCTTGGTGTTAGGGAAAGGGCAGATGTCCTCCAAGCAAGCACGCCGGCTGTCCGGACTGGCAGCCCTGGCTTTGGATATTTATTTGTTGTGGCTCTTTTGTGAACAGTAGTTCAGCAGAAGGTTGCTAAATGTAAATAATAATTAGAAAGGTCTAAAAATCCTCCGCTGTGGAGCTTAAGCAGCAGAGGGAAGGAACAAGCAGATCCAGAGGAACAGACGGTGCCACCTCTTCAGTGGTCTCCTGAGGCAGAGGGTGATATGAATCCTTGCACCCTTTGTTCAAAGTCTCATCACGAAGCTTTGAGGAGGATTTCAGATGACTCATTGTGCTTACTGAACGGGATTGTTTGCGTATGAAGACATCAAAATGTTGTCACACCTCAGTTAATTACTGCAATAGAGCCCCTGTGGTGGAAATTAAGTATGAATACCCAGAGAAAAGAAACAGCAGAACACAGCTATGTGTGCATGGACACCTACACTGTCAGTGCTGCCTGTGGTTTTCTACCTTGTTCAGGGACAACTTTCTTCTGTGAGCTGTAGCTAATGGCCCTCAGTGCCCACATTCTCAACTGCGTGGGGACAGACAAGCCCCTGAGGAGCTAGTGTGGCTGTGGGTTGATGTCATACATTTCTGATGATCACCAAGTGCCTTGGGCCTTCCTTGTTGCTCTCCCGTGAGGCTCCGTGCTTTCCTCCAAGGTCTGCAGCAACTTCATCACAGGTTTCTCTGGACATACCTTGATATGTAGCCGTGTTCTAACAGGTTCTGGTAGTGCTCTGCCAAGCTTGAAGAGAGGATTTCAGAGCATCTTTAAAGTGCTTTCAGGGGCCTCTTCTTGTTCATTTGTCTCTAGCAGCCCAGCTGTACAGCATGCCAACATTTTTGGTAGCTTTGGGCTCTTCTCCAGCAACTCTATGCCCAACCTGGCAGCAATGAGGGCTTCCTGAGGGTACCCATACCAGTGCCATTGCTGTGAAAGAGAATATCAGTGTTTGTCAAACACTCGTGCCAGCAGATGTCCAGAATATGAATTAAGCAGACATGATAAAACAGGTCAAGCTGTTGGATTTGGTAACTATGCGGCTTCCAGGAATCTAGCTCACAGAGGGGACAGATATTTGTGTCCTTGCACATGGCATCCAGTGATAATTTTGCAGGTGATGAAAGAATGAAGTTTTTAAAAAGAAAAAGAGAGATTTTATCATCAATTATGTAGCATGTATTAAATATATGTATTTTGAAGTTGTTAAAAATTTACATGAAGATCTCTGCCCTGCACTTGTTCAGAACATTATCTGTGAAGTCATTAAAAGATGAAAAGTTCTAGACTGAGGAGTGCATAAAAAGCATTCAATATAAATTCTTTGTTATTGTTCACTGGCCAGAAAACAACCGGCTCAGTATGCAAGAGAAAGAGGGAGAAGAGAAGCAGTGCAAGGCAGCAGTCATCTGTTATCTTGCAAGACAGCAAACACATCACAGGTGACAATTTGTCAATAAGCCCAGATGAAAATAGTAGGTAGAGGGAAAAAAAACCCCAACTCTAATGCTATCGCAATACCAGAAAAGAGAGGGCTGCAGCGTTCACAGATTAAAGCAAAGCGGTTTGTGTAAAACAGGAAAGTCAAAACCAAATGCCTGAACTGAGCCATGTGCTCTTTTAATTCTCTTCCTTCCCTTGATAAAAATATCAAGCTAAATTAAGCCTCAATGTAACAGCAGCAAAGCCAGTGGAGTTACACCGAGGATAAATTGCTGCCATAAATCATCAAAATCAACGACAATTGTATCTATTCATGCCAGAAATTAATCTGGCCCATTACAACAGCAATTTTTTTGACACCCAAAGCTAAATTTAATTTCTGTTTTCTATGCAAAGGAAGAAACTTGAGCTTTGACGTGTAAAGAGGTGCCCAGGTCCTGGGAAACAGGCCTCCAAGCCTTAACCTACCAGCTGCGTAGAAGGGAGGGTACAGCATCCCCATTCTGCTATCCCCTTTCCCTGCAGGTGTTCCTGACTCCACTCCTGTGGGTGCTGGAAGGAAGGACTTTTGCAGTGCATGGAGGCAGGTGTGAGATAAGGAAATCATACATATAATGGTTAGAGTTGGAAGGGATCTTAAAGACCATCCAGTTCCAACCCCCTGCCCTGGGCAGGGAC
>JAOXJM010000023.1:85483135-85496588 GCA_026413425.1 Tringa solitaria | reverse complement strand
AAAAAAGAGAGAGTATGAATTCAGAATAGAAAGTGAATGCACAGTTCTCAGGGATAAAAATGAGCAACTCGAATTTGATGAATCAGTTGTAAAGCAGAGTCCGTAAACTGAAAAAATCTGTTCTCAGTCAACCATGGTTAATTGGGCACAATGGTTCATTGGGAAAGGCAAGTGTGGTAATTCCATGAATGGAGAACACTGAGTCTCATTGAGACTTCAGTTTTGTGAGAGGACCATCATAACCAGTTTAGCGTCAATGCTTGACCTGCTCAGTACTTTAAAAAAACCTTGCAAGTTGGTCACTGAGGAATTGGACAAACAGTTGTTATACTCACAAAGTGCTTTATTTATATTCTTATCACCAACAGGAGAGGAAGCGAGATATCATTGGATGTTAACACAGTCAGTTTAATCTGAGAGCTGTTCTGCCCTGAAAATACTGTAAAGTCAATAGGCACTGTAGAGAGTCAATGTTTTTGAAAAAATGATTCATATAATCACTTTTGGAATTCAGTTTTAAAAATTCACACGCAAGCTTATTGGATTATAGGAGCCTAATTTATTCAGTAATACAATTGCAAGTTGTTACTTCACTCCAGGTCTTATGCTCTATACATAAGCTTTACCATATAGAAAATGTTATGGATACACCATGTGCTTTGTTGCTTCATAAACAAATCGAAATATGCACAGTTTTAATTGGTGTAGCCCCACTTTGCAATCTGAATCCGTAACTTACTGAAATCACCTGTAAGAAACCTACGGACTTTAATAAGAAAAGGATCACAGAAACAGCTCTGTAGATTTTGTTGATGGATGATTCAGGTACCGAGTGACCAGAACAATTCACATTTACTTTGTCAGCTGTCAAACAAATGAATGGTAACCATTTTCTTTGGGTCAAAGAGAAGACGAATGAAAATGATATTGAAGAAGGACGGGTAGTATTTCCTGACATCCTTGTGCAGTATCCAAATGGTCAGATGGGTCTAGAGAGGTTTTCAAAGTTGCGTGAAGACCTCATCTACCTTAGAAGTGTACTTTCCTGCTCAGTGAACAGCTGCAAATTTTACAGTTTTTAAATTTATTAATCTCTCCAGGTCATTCTTTCTATGTGCTGGCTTTTTAAAACATAAAAAGGTTCTAGTAATTAGTTCTGTCCTTCAAAGATGCTTATATAAGTGAAAATAGAGTAATTGTTTATAGTCTTTATGATGGAAGCAGATCATGAGAAGGGAGATGAATGAGGAGGGTGCGTTGACTTGGCAAGCCACCTAAGCAAGAGCACACTATCCGTCAAGATATAGGGTGTTAATGGAGAACAGCATGGCTGTAGAAAACAGACAGTAGGGCATCAAGCCTAATATTAGTTTTGTAGAGACATCGCCATCATGGCAAGGAGCAAAGCTCCATAAATAGAGAGGGAAGGACTCGTATGACAACTTGAGTATGAAGACGAGAAATTAAAATTCAATGCAGCAGTGAAGTGGAAGTCAAAGGATCTTCATTTATTATCTAGGTTCTTCTACTAAAAAACCTCACTCTTTGAAGGAAAGGTTCAATGCTTCTTCCCATTTACCTGGCATAATGAAGTGGGGTACGTGTCACAGTGGAAGTGTACTCTGTTTATTAAGGAAGTAAAACTGTGAACTCTCTTTTGGATTATTTCTTGGTGTAATGATAAGGAGTAAGCATTTAGTTGGACTGTGCATATCTGTTAAATCAGGTTTTCCATGCCATTATTAAATATGTCTCTATATATGCAATGTAACATTTCATTTGCTCAAGCCTTGGCAGAGACAGCCTCTTGAAGCCATGCAATAGGGGTGTTCTGCTGGCTGATCAAGTTGACCATTCTGCTACCTCCCAGATAGCACTCCACGTCCTCTGACGGTTGGAGGGAAAGATTTCTGCTTTGCTTCTCTCTTTCTTCATTAAGAGTGTTCTTTGGTAACTTGAGTTTTACTATTAGCTGCCTCTCACAGATGTTTGTGAGCTCCATTAAGTGCAGATGAGCACCATTGCTGTAAGAGACTCTGATGAAGCCTCTACATGTGCACCAGTATATTTCCTATTTTTTATAGTTTATAGGTTTTCTTCAGTGGTCTGGGTCTCACACAATGGTAAATTGATTCTTTTTCTTCACTTCTCCCCCCCGCTGCTCCCTCTGATGGGATGTACCACCTAAAAATCATCTGTGGAAGTTCAACAGCTTCCTATGTTGGAGTGCCTTTCAAAATTCCTTCTCTCTTTTTTTTTTTTTTTTTTTTCTGTTTTGGTTTGGAGAACAAATGGTGAACCAAAATCCTGTTTACTAAGCCTAAGTATAACCTTTCCCCATTTTCCTGGTATTACTGGAAAACTGCAAAGCTGTCATACCTTTTAAATGATGCATCACAATGAAGTGCTAAAACAGAGTCCCAATTTACTCTGGCTTGTAATTTTCTGACAGACGCCAAGAAGAGGCAGGGAGCTCCATTTGACTAAACTGGAAAAAATTCCACAGAAGACAAGTCTAGCTCACTTTTTTTTTATTTATCATTTCCGTAAGCTAGTCCACCTCTTCAGTCAACATCATAAATATCGAGGGCAAACAGTAAATGTCTATAGTTTGACGCATTTGCATAGAAGACTGGTAAAGTGGGTTCCCCTGCTCTTAAAGGGCTGTCCCTGTCTCAGTCGGGGCTGTAGTGGAAGAGGGAGGCTGTCCTGCTCTAAATACTAGATTCAAGAAATCTTTTCCGATTTTTGGTGTCAAAGTCAGTTTTAACTGTGGGCAATCCTTCAATGACTTTGCAGGATACAAAGGAGAAGAATCATTGCTCTCATTTTGTGCAACCCAGAAGGCTAGATCTGGGTCTTGAAACATAGGAGTCACATTAGAAAAAATAGAGCTCTTGATCAGTGCTAAGTAGAGAAAAAGATGGGAATGAAATCTTAAAGTATAACACATTCTTCTTTAACAGACCTCCTCTGTAACACATCTGGGGATAAGATAACGGGCCATTATCAAAGTGAAATGAGAGTGCAGTTCACATAAATCTTGAAAACTGTTCTGTAACCTGCTAAAACCTCTTCAGAATTTTAAATGAATGGCTATTAAAAGCATGAGAGGGTATTCTTATGTCGCTTGGATTTCATCAAGCGTGAAATACAAATACGCTGGAAATCTGTGGCAAAATTCTCATTGTCTTTTGCAGAACTCTAAGTCTTCCTAGTTCCATTCTGTTTTCACTTCTTTTTCATAGCTTTTTAGGCCTGTTCAAGATTTCTTCAAGATGTACCCTCGTGGACTTCTGCTGTCTTTCACATATTCAGGATGTTAAAGTATTCCTTTATAAAATATCTGAAAAGGAAATGAGAAAAACAACAAATGCACAAAATAGGGTGTGATCCAAGTCTTGTTTATATCACCACAAGTATTTTCTATTTATGTAAGGTTTGAGGTTTGGGCTCTTCAATAGCAGCAAAAGGCTGATGTTGAAATCCCTTAAGCAGCGATGCAGGTTAAATAAATGGGATTTTTATCTGAAGGAGGAATTTAATTGCTAAGAGGACAGGCAGTAAAATACTACCTTGCCCCCACCCCCTCGTTTGTGGAGGTTGCAAATAGCTTGGTTTGAGCCTGTTGGAGAGTGTTTCCACTCTGCTGGCTCTCAGGCCACCTCTGCCCGTGCTCAGGCTGGCAAGCAGCAGCCAGGTCTGGGCCACCAGCCACGCTGACGTGTTGGGTCAGGAAAATCCCTGTGATAACGGGTTGCTCTACACAACTCTGGTGAGCTGCCATACCTGCAGCAGACAGAGAGGGACTGTGTCCTGCCATGTGGGGACATGAGGAGAGCCACCATGGGTGACTCATGGCCCCCAATGGGTCTCTGCCAGTGCCTGGGACAGTGCTTCAGAGTCTGAAGCATGTTTATCTCACAATATGTGGAGCAAATGCATATGAGAATATAATTTTACATATTATACAAGGGAAATATTATTTTCTTTTATCTATATTATCTGAAAGTATATGGTTTTACTCCACTGAATAGAGGAGGAAGTCGGGCTGAGCTTAGTGACCTTTTGATACCTGAACTGCAGACATGTCTGAGGTGATACTCTCTAGGGGATCCCTCAACAGACAGTAGAGCTATGTAGGCATTCTGAGGGTAGGATTTGTCAGTCTGTTCTGGACATCTTCTTTAGGATGAGATTATCTGCATTCTAGAAATGTCCATTCATCCATTAGTTGCAAAGGGCATGTAAAAGGACTAGCTTCGTGGGTGCTCAGTATCAAACTGCTTCTGATAGTTTTGCCAATGTGACGTCTACAAGGTCTTGTGAAAGGCATGTGGCAGAAGAAGGAGTTTAATGACAGTCCTTGACTGACACCCTAGAAAATGGACCACTCTTCATAGGACACTCCAATCTCCACTGATCCCTACTTTTTTACGAAACCACCAGGCTGTAATAAACTCAAGTGTGATTGATTTCTACTCCAGAGTTTACCCTGAGCTGCAAAAAAGCAGAGGGATGCTTCAGATGAGGATCACCACTTATTGGCAGAGCTGTGTGTGGGCACGACACGCTTAAACAGCACCTGTCCATGCTAAACCTGATTCGAGTCAACGCCACAAGAACATGATATTGTGCCATAAATGAATAATGAAATGAATGACAAAAGAGATGTGTCAGCCCGGAGGGAAAAAGAAAAACACTATTTTTTTTTTCCTTCTGCACCTGCAGTGGGTAATTTTACTCTGAATGCCATATACATAGTACTTCCAGAAATGACATTTACTGCGGCAGATTCAGAGGGAGGTGTTCACAGGTTAATATACACGGGTAATGAACACTTCATTATGCTGTCATTACCAGTAAAAAAAAAAATATATATAATTGGGGAGTAAATGTTAAATTCTTTCATATCTTTTTTCAACTTTATAATTTAAAATAACAGCTGAAAAAGGGATTTAAGATGAACATTATGAAGAGAAAACCTAGAAGTTCAGGATTTTAACAATTAATACTGTATCCTACTATCACCTACTATCAAGCTTCAGTGTTTTCCTCTGATTGGGTATGTGATTCCTCAGATGTGTAGGGAGTTGTCAGGATGAGATAATTAGCGTGGTGTGAACAGGGTCCAACACAGCACCCCGAAGGATTTTATTGCGTGAAATTAGCCCAGAGTCCCTCCAGTCTCACGAGATAAGCATAACCTGCTGGAACAAGATGAGGATGATGATGGCTTTCAAACATCAACTGCTGAAGATTGATCGTCGCGTGAGGAAGAGCACCATGTTGCCTGCAATGGATCTGTTGTAGCCATTAGGGTGAGTGTGTAGTAATTCCTGCTGAAGCTGGGAAAAGAGCAGACCAAATTGTCAAATGAATAAATGGTTCCCTTTCTGAGCAAATCTTTTTCCATTTTTCACTAGCTAGAGAATGCTGCTGTTGCTGTTGACTCTGCTCTCTAGTAAGAGAGCAGTCTTCCTTTCCAGACCGTCGGTATTTGCTTGAAATCTGTTTGGAGCCCTGTTCTGGAAATGCAGCCTGGGAGAGATGAGCTTAGAGGTTGCTGTCACCTGGAAGAAACCTGTGGTTGGGCTGGAGCACAAACTCATCAGTGCATCATACGAGGGATTGGTTTTCTTTCTTCAAAACAAGGTAGGAGCTGGGCTATGGGAGGTCCTTAGGACATGCTGTGGGGGATTTGAAGCTGTGTGTTAACTCCTCCGACCACATGAGGAGATAAGCTTTCTTTGCCCTGTTAAAATGAAAACTTTCTGAAATGCTGTCTCCGGAGATGTTGGCAACTTTCTGTTATACACTGTAGTTTTTCTACCAGCCGCATAGGTGTGTACTAAAAATTCAGAATTTGAATGACTTGAATTTTCTCTTCAGACCTAGAAGTATGACCTGCAAAATGTGCCCTCTGAAAATTATATGCCCCTAAAATGAACCCTAAAATATTTAACTCATTTAATGCTTGCACAATGGGCACTGCATGGTAGATGTCATATGATGCCACTTTTTTTCTAGTACATAGTAAGGGCTGCTTGTTCATCTTTTATTTACTCTTATAATCCCAACAGTGGTAATTGGAGTGAGGAAAACATGTGCCCTGGTATTCAGTTGAATAAATCAAAGCACAGTCCCCAATGCACAACAAATTTTGTTTCTTCATGTAAATAAATTGAAATAGGGATGAATTGAAACCACAAAACCAGGACCCCCATGTAGGTGGGTCTGACTGATCCACAGAAAAATCTAGAGAGTGTCCTTTAAAAAATATTACTATGACCCCTGTGCTTCTCCTATCCAAATACAAGAATTTACTGCCAGGCACCTACTAGTTTTGTCATGACTTCACGTGACTTAGAAACCAAGCCAGAGAGCTGTTGGGAAGCTTATAGTCCTACAAATATTAGAAGTGGGGTGGCAGATACTGCATCCAAAATGACCTCCCTTGGAAAATCTCCATTTAGTATGTTCTAACAATGATTTATCTTCTTCTGGTTTGCTTTGTGTGAGATGATGCTGATTAGAGAGACTCAGGGGGAGCGAGAGCAGTAACTCAACTCATCTCCAGGCTTCACAATAGCAGCTGGGACTTTAATTGCCCTCTCTTATCCCTCAAGGTTGTGGGGTTGGGAATACCTTCCTTTCATTCTTCCCCACCCCCCGCACCTCTGGCCTCTACTTTTTAAGAGATGATGTTGGTTCCAGATGGACTTTTTCCAAAGCCTCCCACGTTGATCCCCTGCTTCTGCTTTGGACACGTGCTGCCAGGACACATGTGTATGAAGGTGAACATGATAGAGCAAGCAGAGGGGAAAACAAGAGCTGTGGAAAATGTGTCGTAACCTAACCTGTGATACTGAAGTGAGAAAAACATAGCTGGCGGTGTGCTAAAGCTATGTTTATTCACTCAGCTGCTTCTGTGTTCAGGTCTGGCAAAAGGATCAATATGTGAATGTCCCACTCGATTCCTAGTAACTGGCCAATCTTATGGCAAATTGTCCCAGAGAGTGGACGAGTCTGGGAAAGACAAGCGGAGAAAGTAAATAAGGAACAAAGAATACCTTATGGGTGCAGCCTGAGGGCTGACAAAATCGTAGCAGTGATGGAGGCAGAGCCTACCTTGTCACTCTGAGACAGAACTGGATCCACTTTGACAATGTCCCTACAGATATTTGTCTAGCATTTTCTTAAAACTATACAAAAGCAGTGGATTTTTTTCGGCCTCTGAAGACAGCCTAGTTCCAGTTGGTTTCTATCCTTGCAGTAAAAGCTTTTTTATATTCTCCCCCAGCCTCCTTCTGTACTATCTTACCTAAATCTCCCCAGTAGCCATTGTTCCCTGTTTTGTACACAGGCGTTCAGCCTTTCTTTCACTCACTTTCATTACCCACCTCGTAGAGGGCATATGCTTTGTCCAGATGGTCAGGGGCACTTTGAATTTCAATCTTGTCCACAATTATACATACAGACCCTCCCAGGTTGCTTTGATCTGCTCATTTTATATGTTTAATTGCATGAACAACTTCTGTTCCAGCATCCAACTAAAAAGATTGGGAATTCATAGTGAATTTATACTGGACTCCTCTAGGACACTGCTTGATCTGCCCTGACCATTTCATAACATGTTACTGACACATGTTCTTTGAGCTTGACTTATGACAAACTGTACTCCTTTGTAGCGATTTTACCTAGCCAGCATTTCCCACAGTTATTTATATGTCACATAGGACGATGTCCAGACTTTATCGTAGCAGAGTTATAGCTTATCCCTGCTGGCTTCCTGGCTAATTATCCTGTCAGGAAAGGGTCAGATTGGTACAACTTGTTCTTGAGATATCCATGTTGGCCATTGCATTATCTTGTCACTCTCTTTGGGCTTTCAAAGAGTTTATAGTACATCTCCCCTTACCCAGGCCAGACTGACTTCCCTTATTACCCTGCATTTGCTTTTTCCCCATAAGAAGACTTATTGCACTTGCTCATCTCCAGTTTCTGGGATGTCATTTGTCCTCCATGACTTCACAGTAGCATCCAACAGTTTAATAATTACTTCATTTTGTTCTTCAAGATTTAAGTACTTCAGGCAAATTTTATCAGGTAATGTTACTAGTTTTTCTAAATATTCTTTGAGCTCTTGTGTTTCTATTCTTCCAGTGTTTCCAGTTCTATACTATAATAAACATATTGTCAGAAGTATCCTTTTGTTTACGTGTGTGTAAGGAAAGAAGCAAACGGGACATGGAGCATTTCAACTTTATCAATGGCACCTGAGCGTTTCTTTCAATTTTCAGCACCTGTGTTTTGTTTTCAAGTGACCAGGCAACTGTTTTAGAACCATTATTAACTGTGTCTATTAAACTGTAGAATATTTAGGACATGGGTTCTTGTATACGTACCTCTTGTGGAATTGGCTCATCCTCTGCCTTCAGACTTTAGTGGGTTTTCTTGCCCTGCTACCCAGTATAATGCACTCCTTTTTGCTCTGTCTAGTGACATTATTGTTTTTAAAGCTGAGGAAGCAACTTGAGTCTAGGAAATCCTTATGAGAGCCTAATAAAGGTCACTCTGCACCTTGAAGAGCATGCTGACTTTGTTATTGTTCCTGGTATGACAAAATAAGTGATAATAACACTAATCTAAACCTCTGTTTTTCCTGAGAATACTTGAAAATTTGCTAATTTACAGGGAATCTGTAACATCAGTCCTGTTCATGCAAGCAGACTGTGACTACTGTTCACGACTTTAACTGAAGACACAGAGAGAAGATGCTTACCTTTAATAGGCTTTCCAAAAGATAGTATCTGTCAGAAACCTGACTCATTCATAGCTGAACACTATGACCAGTTCACCAAACCCACATAATGGGAATTTTTGACAAAGAACGAGCTACAGTTTCAGATTTCATTTTTTTGGTGTAGGGGGGAAGAGCCAGAAGACCTTGGTGAAAAATGACTGGTGATTTTTGTGCTGAATGGGTAACACAAAAAGCAGTATATCTTCCAGTGTCGTCTTTAAAAAAGAGAGAAAGGAAAAAAATAGGAAAAGCTAAGAAAAAGATGAGCCAAGCAAACTACAGCAAAATTACTCAGCTAAGTCTTTTCTGTATTCAGGTTTATAACAACCGTAGTATTCAGAAACCTCAATTGTGGAGCAATGACAAGGATCAGTGTATAAAGATATCATTTTCTTTCAGCCTGGAGATCATTTCCTTCTCTCTGCTGCCAATGCACACGAGCTGTGTCCATGCGAGGGGTGGGGAGTGTAGGTGCTACGGCAGATGCTGGCCATGGTGGGGCTCCTGGGAGTGGTCCTGGTGAGCCCTGGGTCATGAGCAACCTGGTCTAGTGGGAGGTGTCCCTGCCCATGGCAGAGGGGTTGGAACTCAATGATTTTTAAGGTCCCTTCCAACCCAAACCATTCTATGATTCTCTGATATGATTCTATGGCCTTCTGTCCAGCCACAAGCCGCTTTGTCACCAGTGAAATCCTTCCTTGCCTTCATTTCTGTTGCTCCATGAAACATTCATGAAAAAACCGACTTCCTACCGAGTATCCATTAGCCACCAATGCTGATGTTAATGAGCAAGCTGCAAATGCACTAAAGAGCAAATTGAAATGAGTCACAAAATACACTTAGGATGTGCTTCCTGCCAGTATTGGTGCGTCATTGGGAAAATGCTGGTTCCTTAACAACAGGATTATAAAGAGCAGAAATATAGCTGATATAAAAAGGGCAATATTTAAAGGAGTTCCATTAAAAAAGATTAACTGATTTATGTGCAAATGAATCATATCTGCACATTAGCCCTTTATTTGTCATCCCAACTTGTTTTCTATTACATTAAAGCAGTTTTAAATTAAAACATAGCATTAAATTAAATTAAGGTCTGCTAAGGAAAAAAGATGTATTTCAAAACAGACATAATTTAATTACAGTTAGCCTGTCTAAATAAGTGTAAATAATTAAGTTGTGACAGTAAAACAGTGTCATCTTGCATACTCGGTGCAATTAAACAGACTTATTAAGGCCTAGAACTGCAGTGCTTTGTTGTCTTTATTCATTCCTTTCAGTTTTACACCTTTCTGAATATTTAATGGGAAGCAGACGGTTGTTAAAAACATCTTGGCATTCATCATTCAGCTGGATGGGAGGAAATTCTTGCTGTATTACACAGGACGACAGCTAGCGCTGATCACAATTTCAGGTGAGAAGTCAATCCTCAAAAAAAAGGCAAGAAAGAAAAGACCTCACTGGGAGCTCCTCACTTTTCCTCCTCCAGGAACGGGGTGAAGGAGCCAGCTCTTCTAGAGTGGCTACAACTGGGCAACTTCAGATTCTAATATCTGAATCTCGAATTATCCAATGCAGAGGAGCAGCAGCTGCCTCAAAGGTGAGCTGCTACCTGCTGGCCACTAAGGTATGTACATGGGATGTGAAAACCTGGAGATCAAGGAGTTTGAGACTTAGAGAATAGGCCCCAAGAAAAACATGCATGATCTCCTGAGGTTTTCCAGTATCCATTGGAACTAGACTCATATAATCCAGTTTAATTCCCCCCTGAAGTCCATGGAAAGACTCCAGCTGAGTGCAGAGGGTGTTGAAATTTGTGTACAATAAGAATGTTACTTGTGGTTGGTTGAAAAGCTTCTAAGGAAATCTCCACTTTAACCAGTCTTAGATACAAACATTTTTGCTTTTGAAGAACTTTCATAAAACTATTCGTATGAATGTTTGTGAAATGAAGTTAAGCCTATGAGCAAGCATTGGCTAATCAGAAAATCAAATTTAGTTCATGAGCAAAATAAATTAGTTCTGGGCAGAAATGGAAGTAGTTTATTTATTAAGAAAGAGATTTTAGGCCATCTGTCAGGAAACTCAAACTAAACAATCTGCTCAGTTCTCAGCAGACATAAATCTGTGAATCTGTGGATTTTGAGTGACCAACGGCACAGTTCAGATGGATGCGAAAAAAATACAGACAGTGTATTCACAATTGATAGACTGAAATTTGATCACAAAAATATTTGCCAAAAAAAGTACTCTAAACCAGCTAGTAAAATCCACAGACAGTTAGAAAATGAGATTAAATCGGCTACATTTTCCATCCATGTATTTAATTTATCATTATTATATCTGTCTTGCTGCATTAGTTCAGCAGTTTTTTCACTGGAGGATTTTTTTTTTCTTCTGCTGGTACTTGAAAATTTATGTCACATGGCCGAGTAGCCTGATTCCATGTACACTCTTGTTAAATATAAACTCCCCTATCACAGGGTGGTGCTAATGAGTTGTCTTAACAGTGGTCCCACTGGCAGGAGTCGCAATCTCTTCATGAGGTGGTCTAGAGTAGACAGTATTGCTGGGTTTACAGGTGACTTTCTGCTTTTGAACAGTGCTTTCTAAACTTTCCTTATTCCTCCTAAGAGGTACAACAAAGAGAAGAAAGTCAAGAGGACGGAAACATTTGAGGATGTCTCCATGTACCTTGAAGAGGGTGTGCTTGCTGGTAGTTAGGCTGCAGGTTTAAGCACGGGGATGAACATGGAGAATTATAGAAGCTGGGAACTTCTGAATTTTGTGGAAGGCTGTGAGGAAATCTCTGGGCTGAAGTTTTGAACGAAATCTCCTGAAACCAATCCAGTCAGCACCACTGTTCATAATACAACTTAACCTGGAAACACAGCTTCATAAGAGTTTCATAATAGAGCTCTACTCCTATCTTCAAAAAAAATTAGGTCAGTTTTGTCAACCAAAACTGGTGCACAATGACCCTATGAATTATGACAGTCCTGTCAGATACCAGTATCAGCTCTGGAGTCATAACAGAATATAAACCCAGCAAAAATGCAGTGCTTTTTCTGACACTCTGTGTCCAAGCCCTGAATTTAGCACAGCATGTTTGCAATACATGGATAAAAAAACTTAAGAGGCTGTCTCTGTACTAATGTGTATGTGTTGCATTTTTGCTAATCAGTATTATATTTGATGCCCTTTCAAATTTGTGTTTCAGAATCTTAACGTTTGCTCCAAACTTGGTTATGAAATACAGCTACAGAAGAGGCAAGGAGGAGAAATGACAGGAGGTGGGGGAGAGGAAAAGGACATGAACTAAATTTCTAGTGCCTCATAATTACCAAAGTTGGAATGAAGGTTTATTTCATGATTATTTGGTCCAGCTGTCTCTCCCCAGTCTTCGCCTCTGCCTTTACAGGCTGTGGTGATGCTGGTGGTGGCACAGGGGAGGTGTCTGACAAACTCCATCTCCAGTAAATCACTTTCCAGCCACCATTTGGTTTCTCTGCCTGGATCCCCCGAGCCGGGTCAGGTCAGGTCGCAGAGAGGAGGGAGAGGCTGGCTGGATGGGCGAGCTCTCCATGTGCTACTGCTTTCTTTGGGCCCGAATTTGCAGCCCCTCCCTTGTGAGAATTCCTGCCGAAGGCAAAGGTGCTTCCAAATTTGAGCAGCTGCAAAACCGAGCCCTAAATCACTTCTGCATCTCTCCTGGTCAATATTGCGCTACTGCTTGTTACGGCATTGACGGGGAGGTTTATGTATCCATGGCACTTATGTTTAGGTCGTTGGAAAGAGGAGGAAAATGAATACTAGTGCAGACTGAGTAGGTGCTGGGGAGCAGAGGGAAGAAATCCCTGTTGAGTTTTTGGCTTTTTCAAGTTTCCAGAAACTCTCAGTACAAGATTTAATGATGACCTGGAATATATGAACCTTCACAGATCAGCAGCAGCTACAAGCTCTTTGGAAGGGATTTCTGACCTTTTTTTTTTCTTTCCCCATCAGGTCTTTCATGTAAAATAAAACAGTGCACAGTAGAAATCAAGAACTAAATCTTTCTAAGAAGAAAGCCGAATGGATCAGAGGAGAATCTTGCAGAAGCCTTTGATAAGGCAGCTGGTGCTGGAAGGAAGTAACTCCTAGCACCAGCAAAGGTGGAAAAAAGCCAACTTGAGTCATATATATATATGAATTCTTAATCTGGATTGGCATTTCTGTCCATTTAAAATGCTACTGTCATAGTTCTGCCAACAGTAGTCTTCTCCTTTTCTCCTTTTAAGGATTTTCAAGGCAGTGGAGTTGAAGGGAAAATTTACGTAAAATAATCCCTCTTTTTTTGCTGGCATTGCATTTCTTTCATTTAACAAGCAAACATCATGTATATAGTCCAGTCTCCCAGCAGAACCACTAGCACAGCTCTCTGGCTCCAGAGGGGCTTAATTAAATAGTTGCTTAAAAACATAGCGGAACTCAGGTATTGAATATATGAAATTCTTCTTCAAGGCTTGAAGATACAACTCAGAGATCTTGGTGATGGGTCTGTTCATTTTGAATCGAGGGGTTATGCTTTTCTCCTGTGGGTAGATAATCACAGAGTCACAGAATGCTATGGGGTTGGAAGGGACCTCTGGAGATCATCTAGTCCAACCC
>JAOXJM010000023.1:85397074-85434875 GCA_026413425.1 Tringa solitaria | reverse complement strand
TGGTCAGATCCCCCCTCAGTCTTCTCTTCTCCAGACTAAACAGACCCAAGTCCCTTCCCCCCCCTCCTTGTAAGAGAGATTCTCCAGGCATCTAGTCATTTTTGTAGCCCTCTGCTGCACCTTCTCCAGCAGTTTCCTCTCCTCTTTGAACTGGAGAGCCCAGAACTGGACCCAGTGCTCCAGATGGGGCCTCACCAGGGCAGAGTAAAGGGGGAGGACAACCTCTCTCGACCTGCTGGTCACACTCCTTCTAATGCACCAGAAGATATTTTTCCAAGGCATGTATTACATTGTTGAAGCAGAACTCACTTTTTGTTGAATGTTTGTGGGGCAGAATGGGTTGAGAATTGCTGTGACTTATATGTGGGCCAAGGTACTCTAGGTAGAAAAATGCAAAACCACTTAATCGTACAGTTACTTTGAAGTTTAGTTTTTACATGTTGACATTTATTTTTTTCTAATCTTCCACAGAATTTGCCATCTAACCTCTGGGAAGCTCCTTTCTACAGAAACAACCCAAAGAGCAAAATAAGGGTAAAAGAAAGGGAAAAATGTGGAGGCAGCAATGCTTTAGTGACAAAAGAAGTTAATCACCTTAAGGTCACATTCTTGATGCTGGACATGGTAGATGTAGATATAAACCAGAAGAATGTCCATAGAGCTTTTAAAATCGAATAGGAAGGCTAGAAGTGGAAAAGGTAGGGGAAAAAAGGAAAGTAAGTTTTCTGAGAGCTCTAGGAAAAGCATAAGTTAACTCCTTAAAACAGGGAGTTAGATAAGAGTATCCCTAAAATTATTCTATGATTCTATGAGATAGCAAAAATATCTAAGAGGAATTTAATAAAGAATTAAAGAACAGCCTGAAGCTCAAAGAAACCCCAGAAACCTGCTAATCCATACTTTTTAAGACACTGGAAACCACAAGTTCAAGCCTATCCAAGAGGAAAAATACAAGTTTAGTTGGAAACAGCAGACAGAAGAACTTAGAAGTGCTGATCAGGTGGCACGTAGTCACTTGATTTCGACTCAACAAATGAGATTTAAATGATAAAATAAACAGTTAGGATTAAAGGAATATTAGACTTCTGAGAGAGCCAGTAACAGCCCTGAAACACTCATTCCCTTTGACAACAGGAAAAGTCCAGTGTTTGCAGACTTGTACTCAAAAGTGTGCCAGACATCCTTTAGATGAGTCCAATTCTGGATATACTGATTCGTCCACTGAGAAGACAGGTGAAAAGAAGAAGCTGCCCCATGGAAAAAATAAAGGCCAAAACATATTTTATAGCATTGCCCAAGAAAGTTGAATAGTTATGAAAGGTACACATATGAATGCCCATGATCTCATAATAAAAATATATGTTTCTTATGCTGGGCAATGCAGTTATGTGAAAAACATCTGCCAGCCAAGCTCAGTCTACCAGTCACTTAAGCCAGCACTTTGCAAGAGGGAAAAAGTAAAGAAGAAACACCCCAAAATTAAAAAAAAACCAAGTAAAAACCAAGAAAACAAAATTCAGCAATTAAAACTAAATGCAAGCACTTGAAGATAGAAGCCTTTCACAAAAAATCTCTACTGAACAAATACATAAGCTAACCTAAATATCTTTGCTCAAAAAGAGATTTTTTTTCTTCTGATCTGAAAGGAAAATAACTACTTGGCAAACTTCTTAAATATGGCTAAATGTCCTTACAGTTAAAAGCAAACAGAAAGAAGCGTTTAGTAATAGCTGTGGCTCTACTTTCCAGTGATATGACTTATGCTTCCAAGTACTTTGTTTGCCTTTTTCTAAACTCAACGTTTAAAAAATATAATCTTGGAAATTCAGTCATTTCAGTACTGGACTTCAACTGTAATCAATATATATAAATACTGGCCCTAGGACAATGCCCATAGGATGAAGATATTTTTTTTCAGAATGAAAGTTGTGGATTTTTTCATTTTATTTTTTCAGAAAGAAAGTTTTTCTCTGTGGAGGAAGAAATGGGGAAAAACAAGTGTTGCTTTGAAAAATATAATTTTCTAAGGCAACTTAACTAAAGTCAGGCTATTTAACAAGGCAGACTAAAAACAAAGAACTCCAGAGAAGTGAGGTTCTTTGCAGTTGTTCAGCCTGCAAGCCTGTAACACTTCCCCCTTTACAAATATCAATAGCACTGTTTTCTCACTTAGGAGAGGTTACATGGCCGGGTTACGTGTCGCAACCAATGTCTCTGCCATTGCTATGCAAGTAGCCTATACAATTTTGTGTTTTATTCGAGAAGGGACTGCCAGCAACCAGCGCAGAAGGGTCAGAAAGATCTCTGTTTCAGCACTCAACCAGACTGGGTCTGGATAAAGTCCAAGGTTTTCTTTAAAGGTAAGGGCAGCTTTGTAATCTACTTTACATAGGTTTTCCACTCTAGATGACAAGCAAAAGATAGACTTCGTACGATGAACATGAGTTGAGTTCCTTTTCTCACCTTGTTTCTGTGCAGTAAAGGAACAGGTATGTAGGAATCTGGTCTTGTGGTCTTCTGGAAACATCAAACTGCAACACCTCTTCATCTTTTCTGCTGGTTCAATGATCTCTGATGGGCTTTACTTTACAAATTAAAATGTCTGTTATATATATTATTGGATGAGAATGATTTATGCGAAGGTGTCATTTGTGAACTTTTAAGATACCAAGTAATAACAGCAATCCCAGAACAGTCTCTAGCAACAAACTGAGAAATCATTTTCATTGATGCTTCTTGGCTTCACAATGAGGTTGTACAGCTTTTCAAAGGGTTCTGGCACTGAGTGCTGTTTAAGAAAGTGAAAAGTTCCTCTTGGAGACTGTTGACGTGACTTGCCTAGTTTTCCATGGATTCAAAGCTGACTTGTTTTACAGATATTCTACTTTTGAATACTGGCTTTGGAATGTCAATATTACCTAATTTTTTAGGTAATTACCTAATTACCTAATGTCAAAATTACCTAATTTTTTAAAAAAGCCACAGTGAGTGAGTACTAGTCCATTTTAAAATATTTTTACTATTTACTTGTTAACACCCACTGCAGGTGAAACTCTAGTTACAGATAGACCACTGTGCTTCATGATAAACCCAAAATAAATCTTTCAGTGACCCTACACCACTCTTACTTCTCAAAACTAGCTTCACAAGATGCAGACTAAGATGCTTTAAAGAGGTGTGATGGGACACACACCTCTATCGGCAAGAACAAGATCTCAAGCTATTAATTTTACATGGTGATTGTCACCAACATCCATCTGGAGGTGGATGGAGATATTCTGTCTCTAGCTGTGGACTGCTGATTATGCAGTGTGTTGCTGAAAAACCATATTAATCAAATATGCTCCTTCAAAAGGTGCCGAGAAGACTCTGTTTTGAGCTTTTTCTCATTAGCCGTGGCATTACATCTGACAGTCTGTGCAAACATCTTCTCCTATAAGACTGCAGGTCCCTCTTTTTTGTTAGGTAGATAGTGAAGGTAGGGTGCCGACCTCCAAAGCAACCTACACCTTGGTCTGCCAGTGGGTCACAAGGCCCTGTTCCCAAACTCACGTAAGAATCATAGAATCATGGTTTGGGTTGGAAGGGACCTTAAAGATCACCGAGTTCCAACCCCTGCCACGGGCAGGGACACCTCCCACCAGACCAGGTTATTTCAAGCCCCATCCAGCCTGGCCTTGAACACTTCCAGGGAAGAAGAAAGTCTCCAGGTCTAACTGGTTGCATCCTTTCCCCAATTTCATCATCCATCAGAGCAATGCCAGATATGTGTTGTGCACAGTGCTATTCCTCGCTGTGCAGGTGGGCTGTAGGAAATGAATCACTCTCAAATGCGGAAAGACTAAATGTCAGTTGCAGTCATAAGAAGCTGAGAAGGAAGCTGAGTGTAGGCTGCTGAAACTATTTGTATGATGTCATTAAAAAATAAAAAGGAAGAATAAGGTAAACCTTCCATGGTGCCGCATGCTGTGTGTGTGAGCACAGTTGTGTTGGACAGTTGTGTGACTGGCTGAGAGAATTGGGGTCAGGCTGACAGAGTTGAGGGTGTTCAGCCTGGAGAAGAGAAGGCTCCAGGGAGACCTTAGAGCCCTTCCAGTCCCTAAAGAGGCTCCAGGAGAGATGGGGAGGGACTCTATCAGGGATTGGAGCGACAGGGCAAGGGGTAACATTTTTAAACTGAAAGAGGGGAGATTTAGATGAGATTTTAGGAAGAAATTCTTTGCTGTGAGGGTGGTGAGACCCGGCCCAGGTTGCCCAGAGAAGCTGTGGCTGCCTCATCCCTGGAAGGGTTCAAGGCCAGGTTGGAGGGGGTTTTGAGCAACCTGGTCTGGTGGGAGATGTCCCTGCCCAGGGCAGAGGGTTGGAACTGGATGATCTTTAACGTCACTTCCAACTCTTGACTCTTCTATGATTCCATGACCATTCAGCTTCTGTTTGGACAAAGATAAAGTGTTTGCCATGCTCTACAGGTTGGGACAGGAGCAAAATCTCCACTTTCTTGACGCTGACAAGAGACATACCAAAGAAAAGTAAATTAACACAAGTCTGTGCCACTACCCAGCATACAGTGGTGTGACTGGGTGACAGCAGTGTGAAGGGTGACCAGGAGCAGTGAGAACGTTCAGACTCATCAAGGATAGATTAGGAGGTGCAAATGTGGCAGCTTCTCCCTTGCAGCTGCTCAGCTCCTGAGCACCGTCCTGTGGGCAGTTTAACCAGCCTCAAACCAGGAAAACCCAGCTTTATAAAATCACAAACAAGCCTTCTCCCCTGCAACTATTTCTTACTTCAGTCTATCCTTAGGCAGTGAGAATGCTTTTTTTCGTGATTGAAACACTATCTTTTTTTATGTAAACAGAAGAATAGCAAATCACAGGTAAAAAAAAAAATAATTCTTTAAAACAACAAAGCTGAGATTCCTGCACTGAGCACTCTGAATCCTCTGCCTTAGGGGGCGACACATAGAGAATACTTCTGAGAGGGAGAAATGAGATCAAAGCACAAAAGATTGTAGTAGCTTAATATTTATATTTTTGTTAAGCTTTCTCACTTTTCACGTTTAATTATCAACAAGAAAAAGGCTCTGCCTTGCCAGATATTTTATGTTACAGTAATTAAATTCTGTTCAAAATCTTTTCATATTTGTAATTGCAATTTAAATGTGGCACTGCTGGAAGACACTCATCCAATTTAGAGTCTGTTTAACTATTTTTGCCTGACACATTCTATTTCAACCTAACAATTATCCTTTTTTATCTTATTGTACCCTTCCATCATAGAACTCCTTTTTTTCTTTTTTTTTTTTATTTTTTTATAGCTGCCATAACTTTTGAGCATATTCAGAGCCTGGTCTTGTCTGTTCGAGCAGGAAAGGTCTGCATCGAGTTCAGGTCCAGGATCAGTCCGTATGGGGTTGTAGTCTTTGAAGGACCAATGGACTTTATCTTCAACTGTGTATGCAAAAGATAGATTTCACACTTATTTTCAAGTGTGATAAGTGTCTTGGTGCTGTTTTGTAGTACAGAACATTAGAGCAAAAGAAATGACAGGAACATAATAAAATTGATGAAAAGTTTCTCGGGCTTCTGAGCCTGGGATTATGGGACGTGGCAACAGTTAAGTGTCTCTGCTTATTATGCATTTTCTTCTTGTCTCCTGGTGGAGAATTTAGTATGGAAAAACTTAATTCTTTGGAGATCAATTCTAATTAAATGTAGATGGTTTGTAACATAGTTCTGGAGTGAATAGGAGTTAAGCTAATGCTATCTGGCTATGTAAGATGTGTGTGGGGTCAGAATTTATCTGCCCTAATTTAAGCAACTGAAAGATGGATATCTGAGTCTAAGCAGGCCAGGTAAGCAACTCCTGAATTAATGGAGAAAAACAGGCACTTCCTGGCAGTGATTCAGCTAATCCTAACCTCAAGGTTTTGGATGGTGTGATGATTTAGCCTCCGGAACTGCCTGTGTTTTTCCCTTGAGCACAGGGGATGATTTAGCTGTGTAATCTTTAGGCAATAAAAATTGAGGAAGGTGTGTTGAGCAAAAGAGATACCGTTATGAAGGAGGAATATTTAATAGTGTGTTGCACGGAGCTTTTCTGGTAATTGCTGCAGGGTTCTACTTAAGCAAAGCTTAATGATCTTGAGAACAGTGGGCTACAGAAGGCCACTCTGTTACCCTTTTTAAAATGCATATTACTGCAGTGAAAATGTGCAGCAAAAAAAATCCTACTCTATTGAAACCAAAGCTCTCACTGATTTCAGGGCACCTGGCATTTCACTTGCTGTTCTAATCTGAAGCCGTAGGTACTATGCCACATTAAATAATTCGTAGGCAATTTAAGAAAACATCTTAGCGATTTTTAGTTATCACATGGAGAATTCGTAACTCCTTCCTGAGTCATTTCAATGAAATTGCCTAGACATGATGAATTTTCATCACCACTTGTCAGATGTGCTCTGTATAGGTTGGCTGTAGTCGTTTTTATTCTATACAGGTATTTTTTCTTCCCCAGGAAATACGTACTCTTACAGCCCCATAAGAAAAGATATTGAAGTTGTTATACACAGTTATCTTCTGTCACCTGTTACTTTTGTGGATAATGTCAACATTGGCACCTTTTCATTGAGGAAGTAATTGCATACCAACACACTCTGCTTGTTTCAGCAACTATCTTTAATAAGTCAATTAGTCTCAGAGATGATGTAAGCAAATGTGGTTACAAAGGTATTGCTTTAATCTTTTGTTCTTTGCAACAAATTCATCATCATTGAATTATCTCCAATTTCAGAACTCAGTTTATTTTCCCAAACTCTTACTGATAAAAGAAATATGGTTTTAGGTAACCTTCAATACATTTAGTAGAAAGGCTGATCTTGTAGTGTAATGTAAGGAACTTCCAGAAGTTTTAAATGCTGATCTGATGAAGTCCCTGTTGCAATACCAAAGGCCAGTGAGCTCTGCTAATTTACACCACCTGAGGATCTTGACAGTGTGTGCACTACTATCTAATCCTCAATAATATTGTAATAATCTCAAATTTAGTGTTTCTGTTTTCAAAAAATAAAATAAAAATTACAGATTTAGAAAGGAGCTGATAAATTTAAATTACAGGTTTTGTAAAACTAAAGGAAATTTTTCCAGTTGCCATAAATCAAGAAGCAGACTTTTCTTTTATAAAAGACGTCATTGCCTACTTAATGCATTTTTGATAGCATTTCTGATTCATCTCTTCTAGGATCACATCCTGATAATATATCACACTCACGGAGAGACTAATCTAACTGGCAAACAGTTACAGCATTCAGTCTTTCCTTTTCAGTCTTCATTTTTCCTGGGGAGAATATCCTTAATCAAACCATTCTGCCTTGGTAACACAGCAGTTTTTAGTTCTCATTCACAACTTACACTTTTCAAGATGAACTAATATGTATTCTATAAAGTCATAGGTCATATATTTTATTGTTGGAAATACTTCATTGAACAGAGCTGGTCAGTAGCAAAGGTCTAACCCTCCTCACTACTGGAAGGTTTAAATGCTTGCACTTCTCAAAAGGATGCTACAGTTTGTTGTTATTGTTAACAGTGTTAAAACAGGTCCCAGAATTTTCTAGTCTCTTGTGTTCTTGGAGTTTCCAAAATAGTTGTATTTGACAGATCTCTCACCCTGATTCTATCTGCAATACATTCGCCGTTCTTAAAAGTTTTTTATTTTGTTGCAACACATCATGAATGCTCGAAGTCTTTCTTGCAAGTGGATGGAGGTGTGATAGATAAGGACAGAGAAGGCAGGAATTTCTTGCAGGCTTTTCTGTTCTTCGTTTAGAGGTTGTATCAGGTAAGATGCTTTCACTCCTCTAACAAAGGAGAACAGCACAGTTGCCCCTAACGCATCCTCTCAATACCTGGTGATGTCGGTGCGACGGACGACTGTTAATATGGTCCCTGTGGGTCCTCAGTTTCTCGTGGATTTGCATCCTTACACTCAGCATTGCAACAGAGCAGGCTGCCTGGAGAAAGAAATGCAGCTCCAGCAAGCTGTGGGGGTAGAAGCACAAAAGCCACATCAAACTACTTTTCTGCTCTCATTTGGTGGCCAGTATCCATATTTTCAAAGGAACATTGAACGGGAGGATATATTGGAATAATCAGCTTCTAATATATTTTCTGTCTTGCTTCAGTTATAGTTGAGAGAGAAGATCTGTGGGAGGATTCAAGTACTGATGGCAACTATAGTCAGCACGTTTCCAAGATGTAAGCTTTGAAAAGCCCTGATGAAATGTTCCCTAGGTATTGATGTGTGTGAGATACAGATATATCTCAGAGTGGCCAGTGTTCAAATTCTTCAGGCATTTGAGGAGCTTTGGGTAAGCTTGTTGAAGTTCCTAAGTGCAGATAAAGTTAAGCTGATCTCAGCCCTAAGCCATTTTGAATTTCAAAGAAAGGGATTTCTCTATCTTTTTGCCTGTTTTCTGTAGCAAAACATAGAAGTTTGCACCATTTCAAATAGCTTCTGGGTTTTAATGCTTTATTTCTTACTGTTATCAAGTATGCTTTTGCATATAATTGTGCAGTCTTTCTAAATGACATCTTTGAAGCCTGTGGCCCTGTGATGGAAATCTAAAACTAGTCTGGAAATAACTGCAAGGGAATATATGCTAGAAAACAATCCGATCCTGGCGAAGGAGCAGATCAGATAATTTAACATCTTCTCAATTCCGGGTTCTATTATTCTCTAATGATTCACCCTGTCTGCTGTCAGATTCCTCTGCTGTGTTTTTGCTTTCTCCTGTCTTACATTGGAAAGAGAAAAGAATAAAGAAAATGGATGTTTGCTTTGTATCAACTTCAATGGTACTTACAGTTTTCACAAGATGACTGTCAGTCTTGAATAAGATATGACATTTCCAGCTGATAGACAAATACCTTTTCAAAAATTAGAGTGGTTTTTTGTACTCTAGTGACTTTCAGAGAATTTCAAGATCCACTCTTTTACTTTACAATGACAATTTCTTCCTATAAATGGAAAGAAAGTAGAGGAAACTGTTTATTTTTGGTTGGTTTTTATGGAAGTACAGCTTTTAAGTTAATGTCCAAGCCCCAGAGCACCCTCTGTCACCCCAGAAATATACTGTCCTTGAAATGTTCATTTCGTATCCAGAATTTGTGAAGCCACATAGCTGACTGGCTATCTCTTCTTTTAATATAACTGTATTTTATTCACAGGCTTAGAAACAGATACGTCAATTATTTCTTCACCTGTGGAAGAAGCAGAGACAAGTTATACCAAAATATATTTTCATCATGACTTCAACTTTTGCATTCACCACTTCTATATTTCGTTCTTCCTGCTTTACTTTTCAAAAAAAGTGAAGAGAGGAGTAGCATAAAGGCACAGCTTTGGAAATCCTGTCTTCAAGAGTTCAGGGTCTCAGAGTTTGTGTTTTCAGAGAGCATTAGGCGTAAAATTCAAGGGAGGTGACAGTAGACTGCTATCAGACCTGTTGTCCTCTTTCAGTACTTTCACGTACTGTCAAAAAAAGACACAGTACTATTCTGTACTATCGGATTGAATTTTTAGGATGTAGCAACTAGAAACTGATCCCTGAAAACATGTTTTTCCAACCTGTTTTGTAGTATGTAGCTTTCATTCTCTTTGTTTGGTTGTATATTTTTTAATTTCCATGACAGCTTCTTATAAAGGTGGTAACCACTTACTGAGCAAATTGAAATAATCTTTTAATATTTTCACAACACGCAAGAAGTATTCTAGCAAATCAGAGAAGTAAATTTATTTCATTATAGTCAATGCTCCTCGATTTCTGCCCTTTCTCTGTGAAACAAATAGGACTCCTACCTATGATTAGTAAGAACAAATCCTTGATCATGATTCATGTATAGCAACCCTATTTCTATGTATATATAATACTCATAGAGCACAAGATCCAAAGAGGAAGATACACGCTGCCAGTAACTGCTTTTTAGATGTCAGGTGTCTGGAGCAGAATCCAGAATCCTATACAAAATATCTGGCCACCATATGGAGCTTGTAGTCAAAGTTAAGTACTCCTGAAAAAGCAGTTCCATGAACAGCCTAAACCCACTTTCTAACTTTCTAAAAGTGTTGGGAATGGTACTGACAGGAGGGCATGTGGTATACAGGCTCCTCCATCTACTCTGGACAAATAGCCCAGCAGTCCTGCACGAAAATATGAATCTGTGGTGGATCTGGTACTGGATAACACCTGGTCCGTTGGTAAAATAAACTGCTGATGAGAATAAGCAGTGGCAGACTCAGACTTAAACTCATGTTTCTCACAAATGTATCCAAATCACAAGCCCGGTCTATGAGTTGAGCACGTCGGTGGTCACCCCGTCCAAGTTGTTCAACACAAACAACAGAAGCTAAGATTTATCTGATGAGAGGGGATGGTTGTTTGGCCGAACAGTGAAGTTACTCAGAATGGAAGGAAAAGATTTTGATTCCTACTTCCAGCACCAATATATTTATATGATGACATCAAACACTGCTGGAGACCAGGTGTCAGTTTTG
The DNA here is from genome assembly GCA_026413425.1 of Tringa solitaria. NCBI lineage: Eukaryota > Metazoa > Chordata > Aves > Charadriiformes > Scolopacidae > Tringa > Tringa solitaria. Next base: position 85,424,321 of record JAOXJM010000023.1, on the reverse strand, counting down.
TGCTTATCTCGGTAATACGTGAGCCTCAGGATACTAATTTGGGGACTAGAATTCTGACTGGTTTGGAAGTCTAACCCTAAATCTAACCCAAATGCTAGAGTGGAGGTACCTGTAGGAGGAGATACGAGTGGATTTAGTTTTGTGTTAGATGTTTACTGCCTTTACTGAATGTACTCTGGTGCCCCTGTTGGCTCCAGCCCAGTGCTACTGCCAAAGCAAAGACTGGAATAGGTGCTGCTAAATTACTTTTTCAGTTTACTCTTATTTGTGAGACAATATTGCTCACAGATTATTACAAATAATGATGTGGTTAATAGTTTCCTCAGGCTATCCCACTGGATCTTTTCCTGTTACTATTGCATTACACGTGCCATGATGTAACTTCAGCTTTTTTTACAGAAAGCATGAACCAGAGCTTTCTAATTAAGCATTATAGAAATTTAATAAGAGCAATGTGTCAAAAGTATCTTTCTGCAACATGGTAAACTTTGCAACCTTCACATTTTCATAGAACTTTTGATTTTATTAGTGGTTTGCAGATTTATTTTTAAAGTACCAGCATATGTTTATTATTCTCTATGCATTTATAAAACTCAAAGCGACATATGTTTTTCTATAGAAAGGACCCTTGCAGAACCCTATGTTATCTATACACAGGCAAAAAAAAAAAGAAGCTAGTGTTACTGACTCTTCTGTTTCTTTTTCTCTCTAATGATGTTGTTTCCGACAGAGAAAAGGTAAAATAATGATCAACTAGAGTAACCTGTGCCCACACTTGTTTTTTATACAAAGCTGATATACCCAGCAGAAACACAAAGTGCCTGCATCATGGCCTTGTCATAAAGGTGAATATGCTCCCAAAACATGACACTGTAATGAACTGCAAATAAGTAAAATAAAATTATCATCTGAATTAATATCGATTTTTTTTGTTTGCTAAAATTTAACAAGACACTGAGATAGGGGTGTAGATGGGAGATGAGAAGATGGCTTTACAGAAAAATTAAGCATACAAATATGCCCAGAAGGTTTTTTTTATTTCTTTTCTTCTCAAATCATTCCCAGAAAATATCAGGGATTGTGAAATGTGCCTGCATCTGAGCAAACATAACTCGGTCCAGCACTTTGCAACTCCTTGTTCATTTCTTACTTTTCCTTGGTTCTTTGAAAATATTCCAGGCTATTGATGTAAAGGAGATATTTGTCAAAGTCAAATCTCCCCCTAAAACTGCAACTCAGTAAAGTGTCTGTTAATGCTCAGTCTTTCTTTGCCTCAGTAACCAACCAGCTGGAACCCAGCAGGCAGTATGAGCAGTCTATGATGACATTATTGCTTATTTTAGTAATTTAGCGTGATAAAGTGTGATGCCTCCATTAAATTTTCAAATGCATAAAAAATGGCTTGTTAAATGGAAAGTTTTGCTGAAGAAGAAGTACGGAAGACATAGTTGATACCCTGGAATCACAGGGCTTGTGCCAATTCTGTAGAAGCACCTGTAGTGATGCATAGACAGGTCTGGAGGTAGCCACAGTGTCCCCCTGAAGCACAGCAGCGACACACAATTCACAGTTTCATGAGTGGAAAACCTGCATCAGATGTAAACTCTCTTGCAGATGGTGTTCTGTAATCCCTGCCTGTCTGGGTGATCCCTGATTTCTGTGGGTTCCCTCATTACTCCTGAAATCTCTGCTGCCGTAAACTTGGCTTGTATATTTTCCAGGGTAGGGACTATCTCTCTGCCATGTTTGGGAACTCCTTAGCTAAATAGAGCCAAGATATTTAAAAATTATTAGAGTGCAAATAATAGATAATAATGATAACACAAATGTTTACGAAACATGTTTTGTTTACCTGGCTGTTGCTTTTCCATTTTAGGCAAGTAGAAGTTCCTCGGGGTGAGGATGCCACGAGTTTTGTATCATGCTGAATACTGGAGCTGTCAGGACCTCTCTTCTGCAGTTCAGAGAAATAACTGGCAAACTTCAGAACTCAATTATGTTTTGCATCGAAACAGAACTTCGCAAAACATCTCACAGGCTGGAAAAATCCAGCCCTGACATTGTTTGCAGATTCATAATAGCAGGGGTTGGTTTCATCTCACCTAAGGCTAGATGTGTGCAGTGCAGATGTCTACATCTGAGCTGTTCAATGAAGACTCTTTACGCTCAGCCGGGAGAAAGCAGGCGTTCCAGTCTGTGACTCATCTGACCTACTTCAGCTGTTTACTTCCAGATAGGATGATTCATTCCCCAGAAGCACCCATGTCTTCCCAATGCCTGTTCCTCCAACCTGGATGACTATCCCAACACAGATGTCTCAGCAGCTTTACCGAAGATGTCGAACATGAAGTGAAGTTTCTATCACTCACTGCATCTCAAACAAGAAATGAGCTCTCCACCCAAGTACCTATTGAAAAAACTTCCTAAAAAATTCACACTTCTATACCATAGACCATGCTGATAAAAGTTTCACATAAGTGGCAGCAACATGCATGCCAAGCTCATAGCGACACTGTGTCCCCTTCCAAACTCCAGGGACCATCTGCTTTCCCTAGAGCATTTGATCCTCAAAGGAGAGTACACGGAGCCTGTTTCAGCAGTTTGGAGCCAAAACGACAGCAAAGACTTAAAGGGTCTTCACTCACAGTGTGGTGGGATATCTGGTCTGTGCATGCAAAGTACTACCTGCTATTATTAGGACTTTTGAAAACCTACCAGTTAGTTATGACTTCTGTAGTATTGTATTTATATCATATGGATTGTTTGCTTTGGGCTTCATAACTGAGGCGATGTTAGAACTGCTTAAGCTGCCTTATCTCTGCATTTTCATACTCGCAGAAGCCTGGGAGAGATTGAAAGAGTAACCTTAACCTTGAATTTCCTGGCTGCCCAACATTTGGGTGTCCTCAGAACTTCCGTACAGCATTCTTTTGCAAGTTTTCCCTTAGGCTGCTTACAATCTCCACTTCCTCACTTGGCCATATGCATGCCTGGGAACTTCCAAACAGTTTTTTTAACCATCAATACTTTTATCTCTGGAGGAGAGTGCCACTTTCAGGAAAGCTGTAACACCCAGAATTCTGGGTTCTCCGTAGAGAGTGACAGAAACATTGCAGCATTCAGGCTAGCGTGTTTTACCGCAGTAGCCAAATATTTTAACTTTAAAAAGTTGATAATCAGGACCAAATCACTCTTCCTGTAACATAGCAACCCAGCCTCCATTTGCTTGCATAGTTATGTGCAGTGTTTGGTCTGTGCCGGGCTCTGTTTTTTAGGTCCCTGGTGGAGAAATCACCCAACTGATACTGGCAAAGGCTTCACTTTTTCAGTTAGATGCTGTACCATGTCTGTAAATAAAGAACCTGGTGCTGATGCTGAGATCACTAGATCAGGGTGGGACCTGTTTTGAGAAGTCTCATATGGATCCAAAGAGCTGGAAATTATTGAGAAATTGGAGGTTGTATCTGTGTATAAGAACCCAACTCCTATTTTTTAAAAAATCCTTTCTTATCCCCAAAAGGCAATGCAGTGAATATTTCCTGGAAGCATTTGTTCCTTAAGGACCTGGCCAGACTTGAGCCAGCATATTTACTGTCCATGTGCTATAAGCTCAACCCTGAACCTTCCCTTACCAGCATCCCAATCTTTCCATATCAACTCTAACATTGAGACAGGGATTACCTTTACTTTAGGTGAGAGGGAAATTGAATAATGCAGGTTGAACAGCATTCGTGGTTCTCCCAATATTGAGATTAGTTGGTTTTGGGGTTTGCTTAGGGATGAGGCTTGAGCTGTCTGTGAATCCCAGATCATGCCACGATGCTTCCCCTCTGTCTGTCAGTCTGTCTGACAGTGTCACCACATGGGGACACGAGTCATTTTTGTCTTCAGCACAATGGCATCCAGGCCCTATGCAGGTACTGAAAAGTAAAGGTTAAAAAAGAAATAAATACTTCAAATAGAGGCAAAACACTTCAGAAAGCTGCTGTTTTCAAGAAAGTGACCAAAAAATGTTGCGTTTTGGTACCATGGATAACACTGACTTCTAAGGGGGGAGAATTTACAAAAGTCATAGAGAATTCCAGCTAACTTTGCTAAAATTTAGTCCGCATTCAAGTGCTACCCAGCGATTCAACTTGTCGTCTGTGAGTGACAGCAGTAATAACTTCTTTTTTGGTGTGTATCTTTTCTTAGCTTTGCTTGTGTCTACATTATAAATGCTTCATTACATGGACTTTATTCCAGGCCTTGTACCATTCCATGGATATTACAGGCTCATAAATAACTTGGCTGAGGAACAGCTATGCTAAAATAACTCATCATTTGAATCTCAGTACAGTAATATATTTAAGCACATGCTTAACTTGAAATGAGGCAGCACAGTATTTGGATGCTACAGCATTTGAAAAGAGCTTAGTGCTCCCAGTGCTGAAAGAAAGGAGAAGGTCATTGTTTTCTCTCTGTAATCAGGTGGTCACACCAAAATATAGATTTAAAAGAGCCCTTGAAAATGAAATTCAACTGTCATTTCTCCAGATAGAAGTTAAGTTTGGAGAAAAATAAACAACCAAACTATCAAACCTATCAACATACATTTATTCATTTTCAGAAGGGGTATGAGTGTGTGGGCACTCAGTAGGAGACATTGGTTTTTATTGGCTTGAATCTGGACCTGATTTGCAGAGGGCAACTTACCACGTCACATCATAGTGGGACAAGTAGAAAATACAAAACAAAAGAAAAACATGATTAGAGAAAGAAAAACAGACTAGGTTTAGATTCCTAATGTAGTTAAATGCCCAGACTCTCAGAGCACCCATTCAACAGGAGACGAACTCTGGAAGATCCCGGAATCTGCTTGAGTGTCCCAACCTTGGAGTTGTCTTGGTATCTAAGCTTCTACTGCTGGACATAGATGGAATCAGCTAGAACTCAGTGCCTAAACCTCTGTTGATGTCACAGGTATGATGCAAACAGCTACCTCACTTGTGTATCCTGGCATATATCTTCGAATCATGTTCAACAGGTCAGGTCTTTCATGAAGCTGGACTATTAAAAGCTAGAAGACCTTCTTGGGCTATCAACCTACTGCTTTTCAAGGCCACTAAACGATGTTGATACTAATGGTTTATTTCAAGGGTACACCAGTAATCTATAGACATAATACATCTCCTCACTTCAGTTTCTCGTGACTGCCATCACAACCAGAGAGTATCCTCATAATCATGGAGTTCTGTTAACTCATGACAGCAATAGCAGCATTTTTCCAGGAAAAAATTATCTAAACATGACTGCATTGACTGAATGATTTTTTTCTCTGTAGAAACTTACCCTCTGGCCATTCCCAGACCACATTTTCTCTTGAGTTTCTGCTATTGGCCCATAGCCTGCTGAAAAAAGCCAAAAGATACTTTAGATGGAGAGAAAATAGAGTAAGCCTACATTTATATGTCAATCAGTTATTGATGTTTACTTGCTACAGTAAACAAAGTGTGTTTGTTTTAAATAGTAAAGAAAATGAAAAGGACCGAACAACCAACCCTCAATGTTCTCTTGTTACTGATGAAGTTAAAGGAGAACTATCATTTCTAACTGAGAGAAGGGAAGGAAAAATAGCACATATGAATGAGCGTTGCAAAGCACTTGGATTTACTTTCTCTTTTCAAGGCTAGCTATTTTTCTTTCCTTGAAATTCTGAAAGTAGATTTCTCTTTGCATTCCAGAAGGCACATCTTGAGTCCAATATTCTTTCCTCTTCACCCACACAAAATTCTTCACGGCCTTTCTTGTTTCTAAAGATAGCATATTGAGATCAAAATTGATCAAGTATGTATAAATGACATTTCTCCAAAGCTGAAAGCATGGCCTCTGTCCTTTTTAATGGTATCAGTTCAAACTTCAGATTAGTTAGTACAAGGAAAGAAAAAAATGTAGACAATGTAACATACTATTTTATAAGCACCATTCACAAGGACAAACAATTTGAGGACTGCCCAGTCTTTAACTCTACCCAGTCTTTTAATCTGTCTTTAACCTCCATGCCTAAAGTTCCTGGGGCTGAACTTTAAAGGCCAGAGTTTTCCCCTGTTTTTCCTCAGCCCCTTTCCCGCCCCCATTACTTTTCAGCTCTAAAAGTTTGTGAAAAAGCCATACATTTTCTTTGTGAAAGATTGAATCCCCTTTTATGGCAACCCTAGGGTATGAACTCTGAATTGGCACAGTTTAAGTCCTCACATCTGAGTAACATGAGGATGTTAGGTATCTGCAGACTTCATAAAGATGGGATTATTGTTGGAAATAAGAAATTAGTAGATTGAAGACATAGAAATTGGTACATTGAAGACAGAGATCTGTCTTCAGAAGCAGCGAGGTCCATAAGAAACAACAGTATTAGGAAATTGTAGCTGTGTCCTGATGGCTAACATTGTCTTATAAAAACTTTCTGTCCCATAGGAAGGATTACTTCATAGAAGATCTTTGCACCTGGTTACTCGGCACCTAAAAATCTGATCAATGTAAAAGTAAAAAATCCCAACAGAGTGCGGACGAAAATACTGAAACTGCGATGGCAGGGACGTGCACTGTATCATTAAAAAAAAAAAAAAAAAAGAAAAAAATAAGAAAAAAATACTTGAGTTTGACAGGAGCTATTAACTTTTGAACAAATATTGTAATAATTTTCCAAGACAGCAATGGCCTCTTGGTAGTTTTGATTGTACATTAGAGATTGGACCCTACATCCTTGCTCTTTCCTTTTTTTCCTCTCTTCTTTCCATCTGCTCTGTGGATGTTCAGTCTCTTGGGAGGATGGGATTTCATAATGCACTAACTGGCATTCAGAACATGCTGAATAACATGGAAGCAGCCAAGAACTGTAGTGAACCAGAAAGAGAACAGCAGGTGAAGTGATTTATATATTGCTTCCATTTGTGATTAATCTTTTTCTTTTTTACTTAATTCTGAGCAGATACCCTTATTTTCTGTGAGAACAGAAAACCATGAACAAATGCATTTTTTCTTTATTTGCTAATCATTCAATAAGGCATATTTTTTGCTGTTCAAATTTTTCCCATAGTCATGTTAATATTACATAAAAGAACTCTAGAATTAACACTAATGGCAATTGCTGGTTGTTTATGTAAAATCACTGCAGAATTAATTCCACACAGTCTTCTGAAAATATGCACATATTTAAAACAGGTTTTCAAAATAACAATTTGTTGTGCCATGTATTTGTTTTGATTTATATATTGGCCTATTTCGCTATGACCTGCTAAGAGGATCCTTATGAGAAACAAATGATCAACTTCAAGTATTTTCCATACTTTTAGAACAGATTTTACAGCACTTAAGCCTTCCCAAAAGTCTCTGTGTGAACCCACATGAGGCACAGTGCACATATATGCACACAGAGAATCTCCAGGCACTGCAAAACCTAAGCTATGAGTTTAGCCCAGGTCAGACCTGTGTTGAAGACCTGAGTTTTACAGGCTGATAGCAAGGAGATGGTAAAAGAGCGTGAAGCTGGTCCAGAAGCATGAGCTCCCTTCCTTCCCTGGAATATGAGTTTCTACTACAGACCAAAAATTAAACCTACCCATCAATTTGAAGTGCAGAGATTTTAGTTGATTTCTGAGGACCTCAGGAAATCTCTTTTCATCAAATAACTTTAACCATTCTGGTATTCACTAGCCAGGGAGCAAATGCTAACTGCAGCTTCAGATGTCTTAATTCCGTGAGCCCTAGGAGATGTGCCCAAGAGGCACTCTGTTCCTTCCTACTGAAGGACATTGGTGTCACAAGGGACACTTGAGTCATGGTGCTTGGAGAATCACCGAAAGGCTCTCGGCTGCTGTCCTCATGGTTCAGGCGTGCAGGTGGGAGGATTTATGTTTGGAAAATGGATGGTTTTTAGATTAGTCACCAGGAATGGAGTCCCAGTGATTTTAAGCCAAGTACTCCCTGTAATAAAATAGGCATATCTTTTTTGCTTCTTCTCCTTCCAGCCTGATGATTTAAATAATCCTGGTAAAACAAAAGCTTTGCTTCAACAGGGAGCTGTTGGGAGAGTGTGCCCATCCTGAGTACCTGGCTGCACGAGGGTTAAAAGCACATTTGGGCCCTGGTCCTCCTGTGCTGGGGTGGGAAGAGCATGGAGAGCCCAGGGTTAAAACCTGCTCTGACAAAAGATGCTTGTCCTGGGCCACAGGGGAGTTCATAATTAACATCACTGTCCCTGATCTCAAGATGTTACAAAAGAACTCAGTCTTCTGGAAGACGGAGGCAATCATCTCCTTATACTGAGGGCTTCTAAACTGTCCACTATTGAAATTTAGGCATTCGTGGAATTTTAACAGCAACCTGGAAAAGTTTAAAATTGTCCAATGTTCAGCCAGTGCTAAAGGGTAAAGAGTGTGGGTGATGGGCAGGGACTTTGGCAGCCAAGCAAGGGCTGAACATCAGATAATATGGTTGCTTTCCCTAATTACTGCAGAACTACATCTCAGCTTGTTTTGTCACTATCATCACCACATTGTCTTTGTATCCTTTTGTAATCACCAAAGATTCGAGGCAGCATTGTTCTACACTTATCACAAGCCAGTGTAATATGTTTTCTAATGTCTTGTACTGATATTTTTTTCTTCTCTTGACTTGTAATTTTAATGCACTGTAGCATTCGCAGTCTTCCCCTGCATTTTTTTTCCAGCATCTTGACAATGCAAAAAGATCTCTTGTGACATTCACAGATATTATTGTCTCAGTGCTGACTGACTCTTAGAGCAACGTTTTGCTGATATTATCAACACCGTTAAGGAAATGTAACCTCTGAGGATGTTTCAGAGATTTGTTCATAGTAGTTAGAGAAGAAAGGTGATCTGAACTGATTTGTAAAGCAGTAGGAAAAGCAGGGGATGTAATATCCCTGAGAACAAGCTGACCGCTTTCACATCTCCTCCAGTGTGTAAATAAGGTACTAGTAAAATATTTATTGTAGTACAATTTCAATTGTCTACTTTAGCTCCAGACTGGGATTTGTAAAAGAAAGGCTGGTGAGAGATCGCTAGGTGACATTCTGGCATTATTTTGGAAAGTACCACCTATGATTGGTACTGAGGATTAATAGAAAAAGAATAGATGTTCTCTCCAAAAAGTATCTCGCAGAGTGCCTTGATCACTAAGAACTTGCATTTTTTTACCCCTCATTGTTGGAGACATCTATGTTTGCAGCAAGAGGCTGATCTCTGAACTCCCCCTGACTCTTTAAATTTGCGAGTGTGAGTGTCCTTGGGGTTCACATGGGTTTAGTGAGATGGAATAAACCCTCTTAATACTTGAGCTTCCTCTCTAGCACCTTTCAATTCCCTGCTTCTTGGAAGAAGAAAAAGAAAAGTTTAGCAAGGACATCTTTGAGAGGTGAATAAAACGAACTCTGTGAAGAACTTGAGGAGTTTCTCAATAGTTTGCAGTTAAAATGTAATTTTCAGTCCTCCTGACATTATTCAATCACCAAATGTTTGACTCAGGTTTGGTTGTTTCATTTGAAGATAAGAGCACCGTGTAATAAGCATCGTGTCATCCGGCGTACTTTCTCAGGAGTGATGTGAGGAAAGAAAGACTGGAAGAAAACTGATTACCAAGGTACAGAAAATCAGTATAGATGGTGAGCTATTGCCTAGGCTGTGATACAAACCAGTAAGATCTGACTTTTACGGCACTGATAGAAACATTTTGAAATATGAGAGGGGAAAAGGAGGAAGATGATGTTGTTAGTGTGTTTTTTCTTCTGTGTGGCTAACCTTATTCAGTGAAGAGCAAGTAACTAACTTTATTTCTTGCACTTTTAGGAAATTAATGACAACATCAAAGAATTAATTTAATATGACATATGAAAAGTAAAAGCAACACAAAATCAAGTTTAACCTAATTCTGAGGTAACCAATTCAATTGCCATAAAAGGAAGAAAATCTTATTTAAATAGATATGTATCATAAAGGCAGAAAGTATGCTAAAGAACTTTTTCTGTTACTGATCACATTTTTTTGTTATTCAAATGAGAAAATACTCTATTATATTTCTAGTTAGCAAATAATAAGGAATTAATTATACAAAATATGATTTTATTAAAAGCAGATAAGGTGTAATCTCACAAACATTTTCTTAGTCCCATCTCATTCTACCATCCCCATCAAATGATTCTTTTGGTTGCTCTGCTCAGTGCAGCTGGGGCTTATTTTCACTATACCAACCTGTGTGCAAATAGTTTCCTATACCAGAAGCTGTCAAATTCAGTCAGGTTTTAATATTTTTCTAGAACACAAATGAAAAGAAATGCAAACATAATGAAATTGCTTGTTCTCGGTACTAAACCAAGAGGCAACTTGACGCTTTTTGGACTTATCCCAAGATTTTGTTTCAGCATTCCCTATTATTTCCAGTGGTGATAACTTGGATGCTATTTAGTCTCAGATCCTTGGAAGTCTTCGATATTCCTCTGTGTTGCAACACATAATCCTCGGTGGCCTGATGCCCGGTAGTCTTTTTAACCCTGAGTCAAACGTTCAGTTCTCCACTGGTGGGAAGAACACTTTCGCAAGAGACCACCTGGGCAGGAATCACATAAATCATCCTGCAATGAAATCACCAGGACAGAAATGAAAGAAATCAGCGCAGCTTCAGCAGCTCTGCTAGAGATCCGATGCCTGCAGATACTAAAGGAGCATGAAGAACCTTTCCCTCCTTGCTTCCAAATTCTCATGTTTACTCAATAACTTCAGATCAGCTGCCTGTGGGAGGGATGGATATTGCTCTTACCACATCATTAAGTCCAGACAAACTAAAAGCGGATCTCAACTATTTTTCCCTTTTCCATCAAGCTAAGTTCAGACTTGACTTGCTGCAAGAAAGATTGTGATCGAGGATGAGTCATCTCACATTTAACAAACAAAATAAAGGATATATTCATTGTTATTTATATGACAACTTTCAGTGCATTAGCAGGATGATTCTTTTGCAGTGTTTAGCTGCTGAGTCCTTGAAGGACCAGCAACCCATAGCTGAAGTATACATTTTAGTGGAATATGATAAGAAGTGCACATGCTAAGCTTGCAGACTGACACATCATCTTGCTTTCCTTCCCCTTCTCCACCTCTGCTGAAGTGTTCGTACTGAGAAGTGTTTATTTTCTGATTCATTGTGCTAATGCAACTCTTGATAAAATCTTTAAGTAGCACTGTACAGGTCTAGAACTATTCTAACCGAGAAACCAGAAGACTTCCATTTTAGTACTTTGGCCTTGTAACCACAGCCATGAAAGAGATCATCTGCATCACGTTTCCCATCTGCTTTTGCAATATAGACAACTTAAAAGTCAGCAGTTTGTTTTTATCAGGTGTGTGTCACCGATTCCTAGGAAGAAATGAGACTTTGATTATCCCTAGAAATGATAAATGCTGTTCCATCTGGCATCTTCCAGTCTAGTGAAGGCGTGCACAACACCAAATTTTCTGACCTTTGTAAACAGACTTTAAACTGTGAATTTATTATTTTAAAATCTGAAACTTCTCTCCAATCAATTAACTGCTGTAAAATAGACAAAAGTAATTCATTGAAAAATATAAATAGCCTAAATCTCAGCATATTAACTGTTCTCGTGGGTTGTGTGTCATGATTCTGTCCCTTAAAGAGGAACAATCCTCAGAGTCAGCTGATCACGTCAACATGTCTGGCATCCTCTTGCTGTACGTGTGGTAGAATATTTCTTTGAATTTCTTGTCTCAATGAACTTTCCCATCTGTAAAATCATTTGCTACTGTAGCTACAGGATTTCAAAAGGGAATTTCTACACAAGGTGAACCCGAGTTATATTTCTCCTGGTAAATAAAGCAGGACAGTGATTGTTCCCTGGCATGCGTGCACCCAGCTGGGATCTCTGAGCCCCCAGCACCACATGCTGAATCCATGCTACTTGTTTATTTAGTCTCTAGCCCACACTTGGTCCCAATTCATTCCCAGGCACTGTCTCTGATTGTGCCAGCTCTCTTGGACCCAAACCATGCCAAGGACCATGGGAACAGTTAAACTAGATAGAGTTGCCAGAGCTCAGCCCGGTTCCCTCATGCTATTCAATTTGCTAGCCTAGACACCATCTGTACATTTATTTGATTTATATATATTGCACATTTTAACCAATATTCACAGGGAGTGTAGTTCTTTTTTCTCTTAAGTTTATTTTGCATCAGGTTTCAGACACTAGGTTTCCTCAGAAGCTTTATATTTTATATGTCATGTAATGTTTTTCCCATCCCAGTAATGATAAAACCCATTTCTTTTTCTCTGTTCCTCAGATATGTTTATGCTGATTTTAGTAGTGATAATGTCAGGAACAGAAGTAATGAAGCAATTACTACTGTGCTGGAAAAAAACCACTGCTTTTAATAAAACTGATTAGTTTTCACATAAACATGTCAAAAGTTAAATTAATTCAGATAAACCCAACATATCCTTGATATTTTATCTTAAACTCTGAAGACTTTTATATAGAATTAGAAATATAGTTCACATATAAGGACATTTGGCAAGAACCTGAAAATGGAAGATGTGCAGCAGAGAATGAAAGTATAAAAGTAGTTCAAGAGGAACAGGGTGAAATGAAAAGAGAAGGTCAATTCATATAGTGAAAGCATTGAGTTTCAGATAGCTTTGTTGAAGTTTGGATAAGGGGAGAGTACAATAAAGGAATCCTGGCTGCATTTTTAGAAAGGAAAATAAAGGAACATTGCACTCAGTTTCCTCAGTACAATTAATGAAGTGTACAGTATATGTAAATCTGATCTTCTAAAAAGAGAAATTTGCAAAGACTTCTCAATGTGGGGTCTTTTCTTCTATTTTTTTTTTAATTATTTTTTTGGGGGGACAATGACCATTGCAAAAAGCCACTTTATATATTGGCGTGTCCAGTCACCATGACAACATCTGTACTGTGGGAGTTGGGAACGCTCCCAGTTTCTGATTCCATGTGTCTCAGCTGTATTTTATCTCTTTGTCAAGGTGAGAAATGGGCATACGTATCTGCCCAAGGCTCAAGATTGGTTGGCTTCAGAAGAGAGAAAACTCAGACACATGGGGCAACAGGCAGACAGGACTGAAAGGCACATCACTGCAGGTCAGGTCTCCTGATGTATAGACAAAGCTCATGGCAGAAGGGGAGAGATGCCAGAGAAAGCTAATTATGCTGGAATCAATCTGTTAAAGCTGAATTAAAGTCAGTGGTATTATTCTCATCTTATTGCAAACCAGAATGTAGTTAGGAGTGCCATTATCTCATAGCTTGCAGAAGTCCTTTGTGCATTTAATATTGCAATTTACACAAACAATAATAAAAAATCACTTATTGGCATCTCAAAAGACTACAAAACTGTGTGATTTTTAGGTAGAAACAGAAAATTTTGATAATTTTCTTTGTTGAAGACAAAAGACCACCTACATTCTTGCCATATTTACAGGAGATTCATTTTTTTAAAGAAATTCAGCAGAAGGTGTTCCATATTACAACCAGATTTACGTTTTACTCTGTCACCCTTACAGTATAATTTCCAAATGGATACTTCAGAATATGTCGGAGTGACATTTACATAGCACTTAAGCATTCTTTTCAGGAGAGGAGATGGAAGGATGAACAGAACAGAAAGTTTTCCACTCATTTCGAACACTTATTTCACGCAGCTGACTTTGCTCTCACTCTATTTTTCCTGCACAAGGACAAGACATTGATGCCTACACAAACTGTACTGATATTAGAGGAGCACCAGGTAACGTTACTGATTGAATGCGCTGCTGAAGGTGCCAGGTCAGAAGCCCTGTGAATGGTTTTCGGAAAGTTTCTGTCTTGGAATCTGCATGCCATCCATTCACACAATACTTCTATCATAAAGTTTACTCTTTCATGAAGTTCTGTCAATAGTTTGGCAGGTAAAGTTGTACCATTTTCATTAATTTTGCTTTTACTTGCTCTGTTGCATTTAATAGCTACATTGATGAAATAGTCAGTGGGATCGAGTACACCCTCAGCAAGTTTATGGATGACACCAAGCTCTGTGATGTCATTGTGACTCTGAGGGATGGGTTGCCACCCAGAGGCACCTGGACAGGCTCAACAGGTGGGTCTGTGTGAACCTCATGTGAATCCTTGGGTGTGCCAAGTCCTGCTCCTGGGTTGGGCAACCCCCTGTATCAACAAAGAGATTGAGTGCAGCCATGCCAAGAAAGAGCTGGGGGTACTGGTGGATGAAAAGCTGGACATGAGCTGGCACTGTGCACTGGCAGCCCAGGAAGCCAACTGTATCCTGGGCTGCATCAAAAGCAGCTTGGCCAGCAGGGCAAGGGGGGGATTCTGTCCCTCTGCTCTGTACTGGTGAGACTTCGCCTGGAGCACAGCATCCAATTCTGGAGTCCTCAGCATAGGAAGGACATTGATCTGTTGGAGAAAGTCCAGAGGAGGGCCACGAAGATGAACAGACGACTGGAGGACAGACTGAGAGAGTTGGGGTTGTTCAGCCTAGAGAAGAGAAGGCTCTGGGGAGACCTTATTGCAGCCTTTCAGTACTTAAAGGGGGCTCCAGGAAAGATGGGGACTAACTTTATAGATGGGCCCATTGCCACAGGACAAAGGGTAATGGTTTTAAACTATAAGAGAAGGATTTAGATTAGATATTAGGAAGAAATTTTTTACTGCAAGGGTGGTGAGAAACTGGCACAGGTTGCCCAGAGAAGCTGTGGCTGCCCCATCCCTGGAAACATTCAAGGTCAGGTTGGACTGGGCTCTGAGCAACCTGATCTAGTTGAAGATGTCCCTGCTCGTTGCAGGGGGGTTGGACTAGATGACTTTTAAAGTTCCCTTTCAGCCCAACTATTCTATGATTTTATGGTCTTCACAGCTAGCAGTAATATTTTTGTCTTGTTTCTAAGAAATTTCTGTGTTGATTTCTGGTTTCCTTTTTCTCAGTCATTTGGCTTTTTAGAAGGTTCTTGCAATAATCCTAGGACAATCGGAAAGTATTTGTAATTCATGCCTTGTTCAACCAACACACCATCACAACGACAAGTGCAAATTTCATCCAAAATTAGCTAATGCTATCCCAGTTGTCTAAACTGTCATCAGTCAAGAAATGAAGCTTTTCCTCTAAATCTGGGTCTTCTTTTCAAGCTGCTGAATATAGAGCTCCCTGATGCATTGTAAATGGATAGGTAGACAGACAGATATTCACTGCAATATGTTTCCCAGTTTTCTCGCTTGTGAAGTCTACTAATATCACCCAAGAAGACCATAAATCTGGGGAAAAGGTCAAGGCTGTTGTTTGAAATGAGGAAACAAAGTAGCACGGGAAAGAGTGACAGATGCACTCATTTGCAGGTCATTCTAGTTGTCCGGCTGCAGGTAGGTTCTGATGGCACTATATAACATTTTGGTTTAAGAAGCTAGATCTAAAACCAGAGAGGGATTAGCCACAGATGTACAGACAGGTGTTCTGGAGAGCCTGAGTCGTGATTTACAACTATCATTGAAAGGGCTTATGGGCACAGACGTTTGCCATTATCTCAATGAAAGCTGACTGCAAAAATAAGGTAACTCAAGAGACACTGATGGAGCAATTGGAAACAGATGGAGGGAACGCACCTGAAACAAATGAAGCAACTAATTGTAGGGCAGAAAACAGTGTGGCTCTTGGGTAAGATATGGAGGGTGGTACAATGTGGTTACAATGAAAGGTATATGAAGCAGAACAAAAAACAGTCAGAACAAAGATTCTGTAATCTTTAATAAATACTTACTGTACATTTTGTCAGAGTGGAATAATTCCAGAGCTTATACGAAATTTAAATTACAGGGTTTGGACCTGTATAGACATATATGACTAATAGTAGGGGCCATGTGAGAATCTACAAAGGTCTCTTCAGCCATTTCAACCAAATCATACCCTAAAGATTTTGTAGAGGCCGGGTAAATCATCCAAGCTGTGCAAATCTTACATACTAAGGATTTTTTTTTTATAAGTTTGGAACTTGCAGAACAATTTCTCTTTATTTTCACATACGTAGTCCTGAAATTGCAGTTCTTAGGCAAGGAAGCGTCTCAAATGTGAAGTCAATAGGAGTTTTGGCTGCCCACCTTCCATCTCATTACGGAAAGAGGTTGTCTGGGACATCAGGTTGCTTGCACGTCTTAGAGTCAGCTCGCCCAGCTAAGGCAGCTGTGTCTTCAGCTCAGATGGTTTGAGCACGGGCTTAGAAAGAATTGGAGGATCCACTCCTGCTATCATCAGAACCAGAGTTCAAGGGCTTCAGCTTTTACCCCAAGATGTCTTTTATCACTGCATTGAAAAGTCCTTGAATTTTAAAATGCCTTACCATTTTTGTGCATGCCTGAACAAAACCAGGAGTATGTACTTTTCCACATATTTTTCTTCATTGCTATTTATAACATAGCTGTGCTGAGTGATCTCAGTCATGGAAAAGGCTGAAATGTCTTCTCTTCCACGTTAAATATATTTATGTCTGACAGACTACCGTAACAGCCTTGCAGGCAACTCTACCATTCCTGTTTCTGTTCCTTGGATTCTGGACTGCTTTTGAGTTATGACATCTTTTGGTTAAGTTCTTTACACACCTGCAATGGAAACACAGTTCTCTATGGAGTTTACACATGAAATAACAGGTGAAGGAGCATTTATATTTGAAGGGTTTCTCCTTGGTCTAGTAACCAGGTGGGTTCAGGCTGTGAACCATGTGATCAGCAAAGAATGCAGGGTTAGACCCACCTGGGTTTTCTCCAGGCGAGATGATTCTGCACAACTCTAAGGAAATCACAAAGCGAAACCATGATACAATTGCTTTATTTTTTTTAATATATATTTTGCCACCTGATGTGGGGTAGAACATTGGTGTACCAACTTCTTTTTTTTCTCTGTTGGCCTTACGCTTAAGTAGCAGTGAGCTAACTGGGAGCACTGGGAGTTGAAAAAGACAGTGACAAGGGATGTCCAGGCACAGAAGCAGAAGGAGGGGAGAAGGGCTAAAGCACTGAGATCGCCATGAAGCCCCTGTGATGGCAGAAGCAGTGGGAGGGATGGAGGAAATGGCTTGTTAGCACAAGGGAGCTTACACTGCAGCCAGCACTGCAATGGCACAGCAGTACTTTTCAGTCCTTGCTGCTGAACCTGCTGAGATCACTTTCAGCTCCTGCTGTTTGAAAATGTATCATTAGAACCCTTTAAATGAAAAAAAAAAAAAAAACCAAAAACAATTTTCTTTGAAGAAAACATTGGAGTGTCCTTGAGAGTCCCCCTGCTGTGAGCTCCCATGTCTTTGGGCCACCCTGCTGCCTTCCTACCCTGTTGTTCTTCCACAGACCATGCAGTCCATTAGTGGGATGGGGAAGCTCAAAACCACTGCCTGGGAAGGCTGGTCTCTCTGCAGTCCACTCATCCTGGCCCAAGGAGGTCCTCTCAGGTGGCAACACCTGATCCCTCATGGTGGCAGTAAGAGGTATCACCTCTGCTAGTTCTTGAAGGCTTAGTGGAAGAGAAAAAAAAAGTAGGAGGACCCGATTTTCCATATTTTTAACATGAATTGTACTAAGCTCAATGCAGTTGAAAGAGTTGTCCACAGAGAGGATATTCAGCACGCTGCCATCTTGTCTTCTCGTCAAAACCAGGTAAGTTTGAAACTCTTCCAAAGTGGGGAGATTAGCAATGGGACTGCTGAGGTACAGTCCACAAATAGCTCTGCTGTAATTCATGATCACAGGTGAGTGAAAGCCAAAAGCCAAGAACAACAAATCTCGTTAGCATATACATGGGATTGCTTTTTTTTCTTTAACCTCTAGTTTCATATACTTATAATAAATATTAAAACCAAGCTGTGATTTGAAACTGCTCTGTTTCAAGCACACATCTTTGCAGAAGACATTTTTCTGTCCGTGAATAGTTAATTGTCTGTGTGAACCATGATTTAATGTGTCAGAACTGTAACAGGGGTATGCTCTTTTCATGTCGAGAGTCTGTTTGACACTCCAGAAGTGACATATATGATAACCAGAGAATACTGAGGACTCGGTGGCCCTTTGGCACACCACTGTCACAGGGACATCCTCAAGTACCTTATTATGCTGCAGGTGCTGAGTTTAACTTGATTGGTACAGCCCTGTGGCAGAAGAAAATGTCAAAAATTGCACCCAAAGACCTGATCCTGCATCTTTTGAGAGGGTGTGCATGGCACAACTGACAAACGCAGCCACTGACCCAGGAAGGGCAGGTACAGCTCCCCAAAACACCTATTCTTTAGTGTATTTTTAATGCCAAGTGCTACAGAGCTGTGTCGCCCTACTGTGTCAGAACACGTCTCTTCCACCCACCTCCCACTCTGGTAAAAGGTGTCCTGAGGTTAAAACCACTTCAAAGACTGACCAGGACTAATTCTCTTGCCTAGACATAATAAAAAAATTTTTTAGTATATAACTATTTTAAGTGAGATCAGAAAAGAGGTCTTTCAGCTCATTTATTTTACTTTAATTACTCAAAGCTTTTAGTTGTATGATTGCAGTCAGAATCAGGTCCTACATAAGCAGCTTTTAGTCCATAATACTATGAAATATATTTTTAAAAGAAGAACTTGCCAGGGTGCTGCAGTAATGAAATGGATCTCCTCCATAGCTGTGAGAGCTGTGGCCAATGGGCCGGTTGTCATTGTTTTTTAAAATCCTATATATACTTTCAGGAGTCTGAAAAGCAAAAAAAGATTGAATATCAAAACTAAAGCTCATGTAAATTTTTATTCAGAGAAAGGGGGGCTACAGAGGTGGCTTCTGTGAGAAGCTCCTAGGAGCTTCCCCCATGTCCGATAAAGCCAATGTCAGCTGGCTCCAAGATGGACATGCTGCTGGCCAAGGCTGAGCCCACCAGTGATGGTGGTAGTACCTCTAGGGATAGCATATTAAAGAAGGGGAAAAAACTGCTGCACAACAGCAGCCAGAAGAGAGGAGTGAGAATATGTGAGAGAAATAGCTCTGCAGACATGAAGGTCAGTGAAGAAGGAAGAGGAGGAGATGCTCCAGGCACCGGAGCAGAGATCCTGTTGCAGCCCATGGTGAAGACCATGGTGAGGCAGGCTGTCCCCCTGCAGCCCATGGAGGTCCGTGGTGGACCAGATACCAACTGCAGCCTGTGGAAAACTCCACACCAGAACAGGTGGATGCACCCAAAGGAAAATATTGCTGGTTTAAAACCAGAAAGAAACAAAGAGTATATAATAGCTAGAAGGACCAATTTTCACCTAATAAAATAAATATGTAGCTACTCATTTTAGTGGATTCATATTTTATTTGCACTTCAGAGGCTTTAAACTCCCTGTTTCTAGTGGGAGCACAACATCTGGGAAGCTTCTGGTGTAGAAGGTTAGACAAATGAGGAGGCTTTAATGTTTTATAGCAGTCACATTAAGAAAAATACTTTCATTAACTCTACAGACATTATACATTTCAGGGCTGTTTTGTTTTATACTTCAGTGTATGAGAGTTCAGGGCTCCCCCTGAGAAAAGCACTGGCAATGCAGATTAGATGCCTCAGATGAAACAGTACGAATGAGAACAGTTTGTATCAGAGGAGGAGATGACGAGTTCGGCCTCAGGTAAAATGCCTTGTGAAGTTATATTTCTCATGGAATTCCTTTCGCTGTTCCAGGATAATATTGCACCATTTCTGTTGCAATCTGCACCGTATGTGGAAAGTATGAAATAGGAGTTCTTTCCACCTGCACCACAGACCAGAAATTCTAATGCTTGTATTTCCTTAGAGCGTGAAACATATTTTTTAATTTAATTAGCTGCGACACGAAAATGCTATTAAGAATATTAACCTTTAATGCAGTTGAAATCTCAAGTAATCCCCTCTTGCTTGCAACCATTTAAATTTTCTATTTATTTGGAAAACCAGACATTTTGAACAGCCACTGCACATCTTGGAGTCTCAGCTAAGCTAAATATGCAAATACAAAGTTAGCAAGAATGGCTGTGATGAAATCTAAGGTTGTTCAGGAATTTCTTCAAAAGATAGCAGATGTCTCTTGTGTGAAACACAGAAATTTTGACTCCTCTCAGCATAACAGCAAAGGGCAGCACTGAAGGCAAGGATTAGCAAGCGTCAGAGGAAAATATATCACCATAAAAGTGTCACCAACTTGTAGCAGACAGGATTCTGCTCAATCACCTGATTGACGTATCTAAGCGTAGGAATCTACATGTAGATCTTTATGCTCCCATTGTAGTCAGTGACGATCTAGTCGATACAGCTAGGTGCCAACTAGCTACTCAACCAGCCACCAGATGCCAGCTTCAGAGTGAGCTGAATCACTGCCCAGCAGTCACCAAAAATGCCCGATTCCTCCAGAATTTTTTTTCTAAAGGCATTAATAGTCTGCAGGGGAGTTCTGAATAAGTACAGGTCTCAAGCTGCCATGAGGAAGCTCCATCTGTATTGGAAAACTGAATTAATCTTTGATTTCTCTCTTATGCTGAAGTACAGAGTGACTTTGTGCATTGTGTATTAAACGGTTCTACCCTCCCCAATACAATGGATACATCTAGACTGATATTACGAGTGGTTTCTGGTGGTTACTAGCTGACAAATCATGCCCAGGAATTACTTGCAAGGCTGCCAATTGGCCAAAGCCAAAACTGTACCAGGACAACTATGTACAGAGTCCAGATCCAGTGGCGGGGAAAACTCCCTGGTGCTGTTTAATTTCCTAGCATAGACAGAGCTACTACGTGTGGTCGTTCAGAAAAGCACTCATTTTCAGTCTGAGCCTTTTGACTGTCCATCTTAGGAACGAATGGCGACAGCTAAGAGCTGTGCAACAAGACTGTCACAGCTTTTATCCCCAGTGTATGCTCAGTGATCTTCTTTTGTCCATGTTTCCTAGTGAGGAGAAAATAAGTCAGCCTTTGAGTGTCATCAAATATTTAGTGTGAACAAAGTTTATAGTAGCAACCTCCAGCTGACGGGGAATAGTTGAACCCACTGAGGCTTAAGGTTAACATTCATATGGTCATTCAATAGTCATGGTCTACAAAGTAGGTAAGACATCTGGCCATGAATCTGTTACTGGACTCTGACCAAGGGCCTCCTAGGGTAACCCAGATGTTTTTTGTCCTCAGTGGTCAAATCAGGCTAGAGACGATGCTAACCAGATCACCTCTTACATGTCAGTGGCAGAGGGAAAGGTTGTGGTAGCCAAGTTTTAGACGTTTTCTTCCCCCCCCCAAAGCTTTTGAAACTCTGGAATTAGAAAGCCAACAAGGGATTGTGAATCAATTTGGTCATAAACGTATTTCAAAACATACATATACTTTTAAAAAGTGAATGTTCTTGTTTAAATAAAAGATCATCTAAAGCACATTGTAAAATACTGCTTTCTCAGCATAACTTCGTCTTCTTCAGGCCAAAGCTGCAGTAACTGAAAACCTGCCTTGAACTATGGACTGAGATGGCTTGTCAAGCTGATTTTCCTCAAACTCATCACAATCTCACAAGAAACAAACAGCAGGCTCTTTGTTTACACTAGCACTAGTGCAAGGTACATTTGCTTTACCTGCATTCAGCTGTTCCCACGCTTTGTTGTACCTCAAGCAAAAATCACATTTATGCATCCCGTAAATGCATTAAATCCTTGGGACATGCACACTAAGACAATTAAATACTTTTTTAAATTGCAGAGCTTATTTCCAAAAGGTTCTGTGAATGTCAAAAATTCCAATGCATTCAAAAAAGATTAGGTATAATCTTGAAACATATCCACTGATGGATACTAAACATGATGGTCTAGATAAAGTTTTGGCTCGTAAAGGTCCTGAACCAGATTGCTGGAATTTAGCACAATGTGCCAGTGAAAAGGTCACTCTGTTCTTGTCAGGTCTTTGGTGTTCCCAGAAGCATCCACTACCAGCCTCTGTTGAAGTCACCCTTTAGGCTGATGATGTGCAGTCATTCTTACCTTATTTTCTAAGCCAAGCAGCATTGGCTTTACCCGCAGACCCCTTTTCCTCACATTTCTAATGGGTTGTTAGCCCCACCAGCACTATAGCAAAGTTCTATTAAATCAGTAAGGTTGTTTGTACGTTGCAATATATCAGAATGCATTTATTAATTGCATAAATAAATAAAGATAAGTAAGGGGAAAACATTACTTGGAAGAATTCTGAGCCACATCTAAGCAAGTTGCTTAATTTGAAATGCACGAAATGGTAGGGTTTTTAAAACAGTTTTGATGACTTGAAAGCCCATGAAGTTAAAACTCACGACACTCAGGAGCAGAGCTTCTGTGGTGGAGAGCGAGGTCATGCACGCATCATTTGACAACTTTGTCATCGCCCAAATGAATGTTTCTGAAGTACAGAGTGCACAGAAACAACAACAGCTGCTTTTGGGTAGCTCCTTTAAAGTGTCCTTGTGATCTGTACATGGTCTGTGTGCCAGAATCCTGAGGGAGAGCTGGAAATTTCTATATTTCTATAACCTTCCAGCAAAGCTAACCGAATCTCCACTTTTTCAAAAACACGTTCGTACTTGCTTCTTGAAAACATCACCCACAGTTTTTTGTTGTCATCTCACATAAAGTGAGAAACCAGAGACTTCAAGAGCTCTTCTGACACTGGGGTTAACCCCAGGGTTATGTTATTCCACCGCTGATTAAAAAAAGCCGAAACATAAATATGTAAACTGCACAGCTTTTGTCATTGATTCCATTATTGTAATCTCTACTCCAGTCTCTCTTGTAAAATAATGAATCATCACCACCTTATTGTAAAAGAACGTGTTCTTTCAGCACCAGCATGATTTTCATGGCAAGAGCTTATTAATTCTGAATTGTTAGTATAATCTTCTGCGCATTTTTATGATTACACTCTTTTTCAGAAGGTTTTATGTTGTCTCCTGCTGGCAGTAGTAATGATGAAATGCTAGAGATATTTCAAAACCCAGATTTTTATAGTATGTTTGTGACTGATGCCGCTCTATTCTTGTGGAATAAATGTATGGATTTACCCACTGCTGCTTTTGCCAGCGATGGGTAAGTGGGAGATGGCATACGCTGGCATGTGGTCTCAGAGATGGAAGCGTTACACATAAAAATTACTCATGCTTATCTGCTTTGACACTGAAATCCAAGTAGCTCCTGACATTTGCAAACCTCCTGCCCTGGGCAGGGACACCTCCCACCAGACCAGGTTGCTCCAAGCCCCATCCAGCCTGGCCTTGAACACCTTCAAGGATGGAGCATCCACAGCTTCTCAGGCAACATATTCCAGTGCCTCAACATCCTCAGAGTAAATAATTTCTTCCTAATATCTAATCTAAATCTTCCCTCTTTCAGTGTAAAACCACTACCCCTGGTCTCCCCTGGATTTGTGTTATATCCTGGCCCTTGCCTACAATAACCAAACTTTGGGGCTGAACTAGGTGGTGTCCAAAGATCGCTCCCAGCCCCTACAGTTCTGTGAAATTTCTGAGCCCAGGCCCCAGAGACCTTGAGATAAACATTTTCTTTCTCCCCTACCTGTATCTCGGGCATATATACCATCCTCCTGTAGCTCAGCCTAATGCTCTCAGGTGACATAACTCTACTTTTCTCCCCCAGGATTGCTCAGGAGGCTCATTTTCATCTTATTATTTTCTGTTTACCCTATGGAGAGCAAGGAATGCGTGATTTGGGGGTAAAAAGTTGCTAGGCAGGAAGCTACAAGGATTAGGCACTACAACACAGAGCAAGTTGGTCCCCAAGAACCTTTAATACCCTTAATTACATCTGAGCTATCATTATTATGATCAGCAGGGAATGCTGACATCTTGGGCCAAACCAACAGAGGATCAAATGTGTTTCTTGTTTGCTTGATTTTTCCCTCTCCGGTTGCTATTGCCTTTTTAAGGTCCAAGCCATGCCTGCTCTTCATGAATTTTTCAAAAAGTATATTAAAATCTGATTAGATTTGACAGATTCGAAGTCAGAAACCCCCTTGTGCAGAATGGCATAGTGAAAATCTGAAGCAGCTGCACTAATTTCTCGCTGTTCCCACCCAGCTGACCTTTTTGTTGAGTAGAGACCCAGAAAAAACTCCTTGGATTATCTCTTATTTGAATCCAGGAAAAAAATTAAAATAAAATCATGTTTTGTATTATTTGCTCTGTGTCATTAAGATAATTAGATAAACAAAGCCCACCAGAGGATAACGAGTCAACATTTCTGTACTGAAGAATAAGAAACTATAACAATTATTCGCATACTTCTTTACAAATGTAGCTGCTGTTTTCCAAATTTTCTCTACCACATGAGCTTCAGCCACAGAAGCAATGAAGTGGAAACTTTTGAAAGGCTGGGACATGTCCAAGGAGCACATAATGAGCTCAGAAGCCTTCCTGGTATACATAATTTAGTCAGGTCAAAGACGGCACCCAGCGTGCCCACGAGCACATGTGGTTGAACTCCACAACGGACACAAACCCAAGACTTTCCGTTCGGAGATTTCATAAATCTCTCCTGAGAGATTGGAGATGAATGGGGCTAGAAAGGACATTTTTAAATCGTGGAATGATGTAATGATGTGAAGGCATGGAAGGAATGAGGAGTATTAGAGGGTCCTCAGATACCTGTAGTAAGACAGGTAACCCAAAACACAGCTCCCTGTTTCTTCCTTTTAAGAAGGAATGGACTTTTTTTCTAGAATCTGACTCCAGCATAGATATTCCAACTAGATGGCAGTGCTTATTAAAATCACAGTAACACATAATAACTTAGGTTAGAAGTGACCTCTGGAGATCATCTGATCCAAACCACATTCAAAGCAGGGCCAACTTCCAAGTTAGGCCCAGATGCAATGGTAAACCAGGCTGCTCAGAGCCAGATCCAGATCAATTTTCTGGAGATTCCCCAGTCTGTCTTCACAACCAGCTCTGCAGATGAGCTCAGCTGCCTCCTTGACCCTGGCCCTTCCAGCTGTGAGTCTTTTCTTTGTAGTGCCAGAAGAAGGAGGAAGAAGTTGCACACAAAGAAGAACATTCAATGAAGAAAAATGCCATGGAAAGGGACTGTTCGAAGTAGGAGAAGCTCCTCTAGTGATCTGTTTGCAGCCACAGAATAAAATAGAAATAGATCATAGAATTGTCTAGGTTGGAAGGGACCTTTCAGATCTTCTAGTCCAACCGTCAAGGGTCACCAGTAAAATTCTCCCCTTCCCTTTTGAGATGCTGAGGATGGTCGCAGAGCCAGGCAGTAATTAACCCAAATTACCTACCCAGAGGAAGAGGGAGGGGAGCTGCTTTTAGTACAGGGTAGAGTTTGGAAGCAGAAACATGTCTGTGTGTTGTTCCCTCTGGATGGTAATTAACAGACACTATGGGCCTGCAATGGATGCAGAGCTGATGAGCTCATTAATCTCAAGGTGACTGACTACTTCTAAAGGCAAATGAATACTTTTTCATAGGTGCACGTGTATCCTTTTTGACTTGTCCTGATGAAGGCAGTGCTAGAGGCATGAGAAGCTAAGGTTTTGCCAAATTTGGGTATATATGATACTGTTCTCCTATACCAGCTAACCAGGCTGCTTTGTTGTGAGTTTTTTGGTGAAAAAAAAATACCTACGCTCGGTTTATAGCAACACTGAAAAATGCAGAGAAAAAGAAGCTACAAGTTTTTAAAAGAACCACAGCTGAGGAAACACAACCCCTGACTCTCTCCCTTTTGGTTCCTGCAATGCTTGGCCTATATCACCTTGTGAACTGTTTTCTTTAAAATGCAGACAGGAAATATTCTATGTGATAAGAGAAACCTGCCTGACTTCTACCAACACTTGACTAGTACCTCTGTATTGTGTGCCAGTTTGACGTCTCCACTTTTAGCGAAAAACACATTCTGAGGAACAGCAGTTGTTTAATCGGCTTCGGAAAACCCAGTTGAAGGTAAAGAGTTGTTGTGCCATGGGCAAAACAAGGTTTTATTAATACATTAGGACTGGGTAGGCCAAAAATCCATATGATTTAGTTTATTTATTGAGTGAAAATATTGAAAAATTAGGTTATCATAGCACATGATATTCGGGTGGACAGGGAAGGTGGAGTCTCATTGTGCCTGAATACATCCCTAGTGATAAAGGAGGCTTCTGGTTTAGGTTTTTGTCTACTTTCCCAAAATAAGAGAAGTTTTTAAATCCAGTAAAAACCATTTTTCTGTAAACAGGTTTTGTAAAAGCTATGATTTTTTTTTCATTTATTTTATTTTTAAAACCCAGTATTTGAAGCTAGAGAGCCACTAGTCTGCCTGGCCTGAATGTGTTCACTGAATCAGTGGCCTGAACCCTTCCAGGCCAAAGTCCTCTCATTGCTTGCTCGGTGCAGAATCCAGCTCCTCTGCCCCAGATGTCAGAAAGTGACAAAACATGAACAGAAGAACCATTCTCTGCTTGTTTAAGAACAAGTCTCTTAAATATCTGAGGAGAAGGAAATACTGCATGAGTAATAGGAGTTTAAAAGAATTTCCTGGCTACTGTTTATTCAACAAATATAAAAATAATAGGCTATATTTTAACAAGCAAAATGCGAGACAGCCTGACATATGGTGATGATGTTAAAGCCTGGACCTCTAATCCCAGAATTATGGTAGGGAAACCCTGAAATTGGAGTGTCTTTTTTATTCTTCCAACTCCAATAATTTACTTCTGAAGTTCGTGTAGTCCATTGATTGTTTGCATGAGCAGAAGTCTCCAAAGGCCTTACTTTCCGTGCTGCAGCCTCACAATGTCTTTTGCAGGCTCGGTCTGGAAATTTGCAACACCCTGTCCTTCCATGGTTTCATTGCAAACAATTTGGTTTGCTGGAGAAGGCTTGTGTGTGCCTCTTGCACCGAATAAAGGCTATCTCTGTGTTACCTGCTTCCTTGCTAACTGTATATCTTTGTAAAATACGCTGTTGACAACTTTAGAGAGTGGTGCTTCTGGAAAGTCTGTAGCAGTCGACAAGCTGGATGGGAAATGCTGCATTTCTGTTTCAGAAAGTGTAATTTGCAGGCAACGGCCTGAAATTTCCAAAGTGACCAGAGAGATTTTGAGTAGCTCTTTTTTATTTTTTCCTATTTTCTTTTTTTTTTCCTTTTTTCTCCTTTTTTCTTCATTTTTTATTTTCTTTCTTTCTTTTTTTTTTTTTTTTCTATT
>JAOXJM010000023.1:85348897-85367698 GCA_026413425.1 Tringa solitaria | reverse complement strand
CACGCTCTGACATGCTCTGGGCAATCCTGCTTCAGCAGGGGAGTGGGACTAGATGGTCTCTATGGTCCCTTCTAACTCTAAAAAATTCAGTGAAATTCAGTGAATATATTATAAAAAATGAAATAAGATAATGAAATTTAGACCTATCCTGCAACACATAGCATCAATATAGGTGCAATAATTAAAATTATTTATATATGGCTACTGTCTTAACAGCGAATTCACACATGAACTTATCTTTCAGGAAGGAAAAGGACAAGCTGCATTAGCAACGCCAGATCATCTTTTGATCATTTATCAGACAGAACTGGAAAGAGAAAAGACATCAAATTCCAACCAAGTAATTTTATTTTTTTTTCCAAAAAAAAGTGATGTTATGCAAATGTTCCCGCGAGCCACAGATCACTGCCGAGATTCCAGGCGAAAGGCATTTGTGATGTCCACACACCAGAGCGCACATGAAGCGGCGGGATGAAAATCTGCAGTGACGAGGCACCGCGTTGGGACCGGCATCTGGGAAGCCATGCCAAGATGGTAACACAAAAGCTGTGCTGAGCTTGTCGTGTGTCTGGAAGGGAAGACGTGAACCGCTGAAGTTATAGCGGTGACGCCGTAGCCTGAAGACGGGAGGGTTGCGTGGGAGAAAGGCAGGCGAACGCCTGGAAGACACGCCTGGAGCACAGCTTCTGGCGAGGCAAAAACCGACAGCAGAAGCTGCGAGTTGCTGACAGAAAACAGGTTTTTGCCCTTCAAGTTGCGGCTGAGCAGCAATGCTGAGCGTTAAGCCGTGAGCAGAAACAGAATCTGTAGCGGTGTCAACAGGGAAGAGGTGCCAAACTCTGGTGACACCTTTAATCAACATGCAAAGGATGCCCGCACAGGATTCCGTGAAAGTCAGCATCCTCAGGTGAATATATTGCTTAAGGAGCTTATCAAAAGTCACTAAATCTCCAAACTTAGCTTTTATTTCAATGTAAAATTCTGAACTAGGGAAAAAAAAATAAAAGAAAACAAGTAGGAGATTTTAAATAGAAAATACCTCTACTCTGCTAGCTAAGATGGATGGCAATGCATCGTTTAAAAACAAATCCTACTCGCTCCTTTCTACTGTCTCCTTACATTGAGGACCTTTTATTCCACTCTTACTGTCTAGCTCAGCACTTTCTGTGCTTTCCCAGACTGCAAATGCTGCAGGCACTCACATTTCTGAAGAAGGGGCTCTGCTTCTTGCTGGAAACCTCCAGCCTGTGCTCATGATCGGTCCTTGCATCTCCCATCTCCTGCTCTGCACCCATCCAGACATCCCCTACAGGAGCAGTGCAGTCACCATCTCTCTCAAAAATATTCTGGCCAAACAGCCCTCTTCCACTTCTGCTTTTTAGTCAAACCCTTGGATGAAGAAGTGGAGTAGTTCTCTGTAAGGCAGAAATAAACACATTGACCCGAAGGGTTTCCATCTCAACACCAGCCATGTGTATGTTCTCACATAGAGAGAAGCTCGATACCACCAGCAGCTTCAACTTAAGTTCCAAATTATAATACCATCAGTAGCCAAATGTCACAAGCAAACCTCTGTGAGAACCCTTAAATTTGAAGGGTGCAGCCACTTCCATTCGGCCTTATCACATAAGTGGTTGCAGTGGTGCAATCAGTCTGTCCAAGAGATTTTGGAAACTCTTTTCCATCTATGACATGGTGCTATTAAATGTTGCATGTTATTGTCTATCCCACTCAGACTTATGCTTTGAGGAATTAATTTATGGGTTTTTCCCCTCCAACATTTATCTTCATTCACTGTAGTTACTGTCACAAATTATTTCCTCCTGTGTGTACGTGGGTGTAGGTGTGAGTAAGTGCACTTCTTTCATGTGTCATTTGAGTTGTCAACAAGCCCGGCACAGAGTTTTGAAAATTGGAATCACTGTGAATAGGATGTAATTAATATAACGAGAACAGAAATATTCCCTTTTGTACCCCAATGTCTTTCATTGCAAATTTTATTTTCAGGTTTTCCCACCTCTTGTTCCAGCTACAGCTGGCTTTTTAAAATAGGAAATTATACCACCAGGCTGGAGTCACTAGATTGTCACCCCTAACGTTAGTGTAGCAGCAAAAGGAATCTGAAATTAGCATCCATGAACGGGATTCGGCTGCCTGTATTTTACACCAAAGCTGTCTAACACTTTATCTCCATTTGCAGAAACCTACAACGTGCCAATGTCAGCATCCACTTCAGTAACAACAATTTTAAACATGCATCATTCCTCCACTTTCTCTGATGGTATGTTTAACTCATCTTCTTGTTAGAATGAGATATCCCAGACTCTGGCGTTCTGCTAAAGAAAATCATCACCTTGGCTGCCTGGAACGTCATCAAACATTAGGTGACCCAGATCCCACAGTCTCTTTTTACAGGTTTGAGATGGCTGAGTGTCTTTTAGTGTCCTGCAGAGTTGGAACAGCCCTAAGGCCCCTCCAACTAAATGAAAGCTAATGAGTGTTGTCAACACACAGGGACAAAAGCCTTTTCACCCTCAGAAGACCAATCCAAATTCTTTAATTACCCCCTTCTTTTTCCTATTCTGCAGTCGTTCCACTTGTGCTAATTTTCTACTTATTGGTATAATGAAGTCATGTTCTTCCTGCTGTGCCTTTTTTTTTCCTGAAGCCATTCAGTGGTCACCTCTCCCAGCCTGTGCTGCTTTGATACCCTGTTCCTCATCCCACATTTGCTTTGAGGGCAATGTTTTCATATTTTTCGCAGTTCTTATGCCACTGAAACGCTTCATCATCACCAGCTGGACCTGTTTGAAGGAACAGAGTGCCAGACATTGAGACCCAGCTGATCAAATAGTACGAAATGAAAATGGCCCAGCTTTCTGGGTGTCCTAGAGAGCTAACAGCACTGCCTGTCTGCCCAGGGCTTCCCCGTGCTTGGGATCATAGCTCTATAACTCATAGTTCAAGTTCTACAAATCTCACTCATGCCATTTCTCAGCTTTGCTGGTCAAAACCAAACCTGAGTGACATAGACAAAGCAGAAGGAGCTTGCTTCAATAAAAAATAAAGGCAAGGGTGCCGGGAGAAGAATAGCGTGGATTATTTTGTAGAGAATAATTAGCACTGTTTACAGTCTTCAACATATTTTTTTGAGTGGAAGAAATAAGGAGAACTTCCATATGACAGACACGTTGGCATATTTAGTGAGGCAAAACAGAGATTGCTCTAGTTTCTGAAGCTGCAGTCTACTGTGTTTGCAGAACTGTGTGAAAGTTAAAATCTTGTTGACCAAAAGTTCTAGTTTTCTTCAAAAGAATCCTGCTATCTGGAATGCAAAACTATTCGTTTATGAGTAGACCTATAAATTTGACTCTGTAGATGATGCTCCCATGGACAAACAATCCTTTCACAGCAAATCTGTCAAAGTTATGATCTTATTTTGATGCTCCTTTGGCACCACTAGTCACAACTGCTGATATAAAAAAAAAAAAAAAGAAAAAGGTATTTACACAAACTGATGATTCATTTTTGTAATGACATCTATGTCTCACATGTCTTTGAGTTGTTTTTTCTGTGTTTAAAAGACTCCTAACAGCTGTGTCTGAGTTGTAAAGCAGACCCCAGAGAGAAGTATACAGACATCTAATCCAGGGGAATTACTAAAGAGCATTACTGACCCTCAACTTGCTCCAGCAGTTTTATCTCTCCGTGGATGGAAGAGGAACACAGCTGAGATACTTACCAGGGGGCCAGAAATGGAAGGTACAGCATGGAGTGCTCCTGTCTGATCATGCAGGGCAGCCACGGCCTTGTTAAGGTGGAAGTAAGTCAATTAGGGTGATGGCTATAACTTTTTTCATGATTTTTGTGCATGAGCCTCTTCTGAGACTAAAGAAGTCAAAAACTGGGACTTCTTGCTCAGAGATTGACAGGAAAGTCATTGGAAATTAGAGAGAGAGTTTAAAATGAATGAGTAAAACACCATTCATTCCCTCTATAAAAAACTTTTCAGAGTTGGAAAGTCTCACCACAACTCAGTTTCCCTTCATTACTTTCCAACCTGGATTAAACTAAATTGAACTAATTGGGAAAACATCCACACGTAGAAGTTTAATCCATTTTATCTAGTCATTTAAATCATACATTTAGATAAACCAGACTTGTTGATGCTCCAGAAACTCCTCTAAGAAAGTCTTGAACAAATATGAAAGCAAATATACTTAACTATCACAGCTCTGATTCCCCTTCACCCATGCCAGAATAAAGATCACATCCAAGGCAGGAAAGAGGAGACCAATAAAACTTATTTAGATACTGTACCATCTTATGGATTAATAAAATGTCTGAATGTAGTTATAACTCTGCTAAGCAATGGTTGAAACACAATAAATGATTAGAATTCAAAGGAAATACATAGCATCAGCTTCCACAAATAGTTTCTAAAAAGTGTAAAGATAATTGCAATGCGGTGCTAGATGCCTTTCATATTTATTTTCTACCAGGTTGACTCATTTGGTATTGATTTAGCATGAATTTCAAAGCATGCATAGGCAGTGCATTCTAATTTTATCCACATAAGTACTTGCATCAGAATTATTCTGCTTTTAATCATTCAAGGAGTACAAATTAATATTATGTGATGCATGCCATCTTAATAAACAGAAGTTCTGGAATTTGAGATTCTTGGGTTTTGTATCTCAAATCAGGTGCTGGATTGTTCAGCAAGTTGTTCACAATCAGCCCAGAGACAACCAAAAAATAACAATAGTCCAATTCCTGACTGCAACAACAAAAAAAAAATCCAGGGAAGAATGTCTTCATGTATAAGTATTCTGTGAACATATAAATTTGCTGAATTCAGTTATTTATTACAAATTAGTTAGATCTTGCATGCACCAAATGTGGGAAAAGAAGAACACATGAAGTTATAAAAACTGGTATAAAAGCTTATTATTAGATATAATGAGAAGACACCAAGGCATATGTTGACTTAATAATATTCAGTATAAATCAAGGTAGTACTGAGTGTTATATCACATAAATATCTGGCATACGGTGTTTCTGTTTTGTATATCACACTGAACACTTCCTTTTATCTTTTTCTTTTCATCGTAAGATATGCTACCTTGTGCTTCTTATGAAGTACTTTGTATAAGAACTAGTTTCATAGGGAAAGATGACATTCCTGTTCTCTTTTCAAGTTAAATTGCATCTTTGTCTTATGAGAGGCCCTGCTTTTGAATTTTTTGTTTTCTCTCCTTGCTTTTGTGTTTTTCACTTTTTTATCTGCTAGCATATTTTTTTTTTAAATTTAGGACACGGACTCACAGACTATTAAATCATTAAATGGCTTAACTGTCAATGTAATAAAACTTAAGCACACAATATGTTTTTATAAGGCTACAATACAGTTTAAGTGCTTACAGTAAGAGATGTTGTAAGGTGCCACATAAAACAAGCCATCTGCAGGACATGAAAGTTCTTTAAAGTCCAGGAAAGATATTGCACAAAGATAAATATTCTCAGCTGGTGTTTAATATGGAACTATCTTATCTGATATGAAGCTACCTATTTTATGGACCACTTCTACAGGACGTATTTGGTGAATAGTTCCATTGTTTATTACTATTCCATTATTGTTATTGTAACTCTAAAGGTGTTATAAAATTATTTCTAAAATATATTATTTATATTTAAATAAAATATTGGATATGAACTATTCACAGAATACTGTAACCCAGAGCAGAAATGACCATATACATCTCCTTTGCTTTGTTCCAGAACAAACTTTCCTTCCTTTGGCCAGCTCTCCCAGGCTTTCTGGCATTGGGGGTTCTCCAAGGAAAACCTTCTGGTAATCACATCTCCTGGGCTAAAATCCACTCTGTGTAAGGAGGAAGAGACAGTAGAGATTTTCTAGCTTTTTTGTGTAAACCAATTTGATGATGGCAGATCCATTTTCCCCCCTGTAG
Source organism: Tringa solitaria (assembly GCA_026413425.1). Lineage (NCBI taxonomy): Eukaryota > Metazoa > Chordata > Aves > Charadriiformes > Scolopacidae > Tringa > Tringa solitaria. The sequence continues at coordinate 85,361,726 of JAOXJM010000023.1, read as the reverse complement.
TGGTCATTTGGCACAATACAGGAAATGGTGAGGTGAGCTTCATAGATGAAATATAGAAGGTGGAAGAGTTGGGTAGGGAAAGGCTGAAGAGCAGAAAGAGATAGTCGGAGTGAGGAGCTAACAGTAATATAGAAAAAGAAAAGAGATGAAAGTATCATCCTTGAAAGGAGAAATGAAGAATGAACTTTCAGTAAACGCAATCAATCATTTCTGTTTGTTTGTCAGGGACACTTTCTGCTTTGATTCGTGCCTGTGGGCTCGAGGTGAGGTCAAGATCCACGCTTAGCGCTCCCATTAAGCAGAAGCTTCAGTTCATCAAAAGTTATTCCTCATAGTTTCATTGTCACAATTTTTCTTCCTTTTCTCTTAGTTTCTTCCTTGCTGCCAAGGCATAACAGTGAAACAAATCTGGAGAAAGTCTTGAATAAATGGTAGTCTTCTGTAATGACATGACTGGCTTGATGGATTATTGATAGCACGAGGTAGAAACCACAGGAATGGGAAAGCCTTCACATAATAACCAATTCTCATGGGATACATATTTTAGATAAAGGTAAAAGTGGCAGAAAACCTTGATGTAGCCTATTATCTCAGTTCACTATATGTCTTTGAGGTTCGTGTACAGCAAGTCCTGCCCTACATTCCATTTTCTACATAACTTTTCCACTACTGAAATTCTAACAATTGAGGGCCTGAGAAGGACCAAGGAAATAACAGGGGTGTTAATGGGTGGTGTTAAGTTTCTGAAGAACCTTACCTTGCTGGTTTTTTCCCCCCTCAAACAAATGACTTTGATTACTGAGATATTCAGGTTTCCTACAGCTTCTGATGCAATAAGTATAGTCTGGGACATTGACAGTCAGCGGGAATCTTTCTGGTTTATTTCTACTGTCTCCTTCCAAATTGACTCTTTACTCAAAAGAGCTGTGGAGTTTCTTTTCCATCCATGGATCTATTACTTAGGAAGGAGTTTCTTATGCCGAAGTCAGTCTTTCCCTATAGGATACATGTGAATTGTACATATTCTATCAGATATTCTTGAATGCATGTTTTAAAGTCTGCATACATAAGTGCTCAGAGGATTTATATAAACACATTAATTTATTTTTCCCTTAGAAATGGTCTAACCCTTACTAAAGCTAAAAACCTCTTGTGTTTCCAGGGATTTGGGCTCTACTAAATAAAGAAAAAAAAACAACTGATAAATTCAGTTACTCACTAGAGAACTCTGCATGAGTCGTATGGCAATCTCAACCAATCTCTGTGACACGCTGTGCAAGACAAAGTAATTAGAAGAGTACCTCAGTTGTCTTCACATTCCAGCCACAAATTAGGAAAAGGTACCAACAGTCTGACATTTCTGAAAAAGCAGTTTCACAGAGTGCCAGGGTAACTGTAAGGAGTGCCTGGGATGTGAAGAGGTGGCCAAATATTATCTTAGGAACAGACTTATAACTTGAATCATGTATCTAAATGGAGAGCTTTTTGCAGTCCCCTTGGGCTCCTCGTTTCTAGTTTGTTTCCATGTTATCATGAAGAAGTGGCAAATGCTGATTATGTTTGTACACTAAGCTGTTGGTGGATGACATTACTGAAAGAGGTGCTCATTCCATCCATAGCACTGCTCCCTTCTGCTTGCTCGCTATACAGAATTAAAATTATTCAAGAATTTCTTTCTTTATAAAGCATAATTTGCTGCTCCCTCAGATATGCATACGTTGTTGTTTGAAATAACACATGGCATTGACAGCACCTTACATTTTTTTCCAGACTTTCAGTGGAGAGATTTGTAGAGCAGGAGATTTGAAGTGCAAGAGATAATGTTCTGCTGCCTGATTCTTTGTTGTCTTACATGTGGGGAAGCTGTTTAAATCTTGACAAATTGTATATATGTTTTTAAAAAGACAAAATAATCTTTTTTTTACATTCACTTCACAGGTGTGAAGACTAACGTAGCTGCAAATCAGACAAGACCAGGATGGTCTCAGTTTTAAATTGCTTTTCCATTATGAATTGAAATTATTATCCATCATAAGCATTTCTAGGAAAAACAAATCATCCCATTACTCACTGTGTAATCTAACAAGTGCAAGGGAGTGAAAACAGTAGCTCACAACCCTTCCAAGTGATATTTCTCAGGGATGCATGGAAGTGACTCATGATGAAGACATTTAGCTATAGGGGAAACACACTGAGACTGTAACTCAGTGTGGGTACAAGGAGTGAAAGCTGAGCACAGTGTATTTTGCTGCTTTCCAAGTAAAGGATTTGCCCAAAATGAGTCCTGATTTCAGAAGTGAAATGTCTATTAACAGAAGCTTTTGCTGACTTCACTTCCCAGGTACCCCTCTGGAAAGATACCCCTAAACTTTTGAAATCTTGACAAGGTCCTGTAACATCTAGACTTACTACGTTTCCTCTTGAACATTTTTTTGGCAAGCTGGCTTGTTGAAAATGGGGAAATAACCTCTTTGTCAGGAATAATGACCAACCATTGACTCTAGTCTCAGCAGTCAGTGACAAGCATTTTTCCCTTTCGTTGTAAATCAACGAATTCACCAGAAAGCAAATGACACATTTAACAGATAACTTTGCCGTTTTAGGCCAGCAACCATCTGTGACTTTAAGGCCAGTGGGTCTATGAACATCCCGAGTGTCAACTTTACCACCTGATACCTCCATCTGTACAGCACAGTGAAAACTGATGGATGAAACCAGACTTCCTTAGCAACACTACTAGAAAACAAAACAAAACATCACAATTTACACAACAAATGAACTAAATGAAACAAATACTGGGCCCTCTCTCCTGCATTAGACTAACCAATCTGTTTTCTTGGAAAAATGATTACACTGATCTGCTGTTTAGTTTTTCTTTTTGGTGCCACTCACTGGTTCCGTGGCATAACTTGTACTTTCAAGTTGCCAAATTTTCAAGAAATTTTGTTCTCATATATACAGTAGGCAAGCAAGCTTCCAAGTACTCAATGTCATGTGTCAAACATAAGTAAATTACATTGTTTCTTTAAAACCTTTGAGAATTTACATATACGTACACAGTCTTCAAAGGATAAGCTTATTATATACTGCAGCTAAAACTGTTCAAACTTTATCACTCCAGCCCCCGATTTGTGAGGCGTCCTGTCAGTAGTTTTTTTGTGGATGTTTATAATATTGCTATTTTTCTCTCTCAGATTCATAAAAACAATTCAAAAGATGTCTAAAATCTGATAGAGCAGAAGAAGTGTATACCTCGTACACTTTGTTGAGCATTTGGTTTGTATACTGGGATGAATTTTCCTTTGGGTATTGCTGCCCCATGAAAAAGAGCCGTCTAGGCACAAAAATCACTACAGAGACACTAACTGAGGCTACAAGACCTCTTCAACAGTTTCCATTAGTGAGCCTGTCTTTACTTCTGTGTCCCAGGAGGTACTGGTGTGTTCCCCATTTATACAGCATGGCCCAAGCCTAGAATAAGTCTGCTTTAGTAAATATGGCCCAGTCCCATTCTCTAGCCCCGAGAGCAACACAGTCTGCCTTCTGCCCAGATAGATAAAAAATGGTTTCCACACAGTGGCTTTATTCTAGCCTATTTTATTCCCCAAGTCAGGCCCAGGTGTTATTTTAAAGAAGATTATTATTATTATTTTGGCATTGGCCAAAACTGTGCCAAGGAGTTTCACAATGTGGACAACAGCAGGAGTTACTGAGACTGTTCATTCTTCCCCTATTGACACAACAAATGTGCATGCTGGCAATGGTGAAAACATATTCTATATTTTGTAGATAAATATTCCATCTAGTTTACAATTGGGCAATTTTCCGTAATTTGAGAAAAATCACATTATGGAGGAAATAACATTCTTTGCTGTCTTAAAACCTGCAAGAGCTTTCATTCTTCTGTAGTGCAGTTGAGAAGTAATTTGTTTATTGTTCTGGATAATATTTTTAGTCATGGTTATAGACAGGAGGGATTCTGTCTTCTCCAGTGTCCCTTTTTCTTTTTTTTCTAGCGGGAACCACCCTTTCAAATATCTTTCTTTATAGTTATGGTCATGCTTGGCTTAGTCTGGTCCAACGGGCAAACAAATGCTGCTTTCTTTTGAAGAGACGATGGAATTGGTAGCAACCCAGCAACAGGGTGTGCCCTCACTGAATATATTTAGGAAAAGGCACAGAAATATCCTGCAATTAAAAAATACGCTTAGAAATAAAACATCCTGACCATGATTCTCATTGGATTCCTCTCATTGCTGCCTGAAAATTGAAGAACTTTATTGCAGAAAAACTACTCTATCACAACAAAATAATGACTAGAGTTAAAAGCCATAAACAGCCAATAAATGAAAAGGGAGACTTCAGCAGTTTGGAACACGTAACATTCTTCAGAGGGTTTGTAATGCAGGAAGAAAAAAAAATAAATGTATTACAGAACATAAAAATATCCCCAGTTTGTGTGGATGTGTCTGGGTTTTACATTCACTGATTTAGCTGTAGGTGTAAAGTTCCGTGGCGGTTTTCATATTTATCAAAGTGCTGCTCCTGCAAGAGTAAGGAAGACTTAAGTTTGGAATTCCACCCAAAAAATGATTATACACCACAATGACGAAGAAAGAGCTTGTTGTATAAATCAGAAGGACAAATGTTGCTCTGTTTATGTGAGCTGTTGCATTCAGTATGATTTATCAAGTGCTGTGTGAAATTCGGAGATGAAAGCATCCTGTATGCCTGGGATGGTATTTACTCTGTGCATCTACTGCTCACATATTATCATTGTGTTTAAATCTTGCATACATCAAAACACAAATTATCTGGATAGGCAGGGCTTGCTAATTGCTTGGATTGGTTTACTTTTGCTTTTTTTTTTCATTGCTAAAGCTGCCACAGCTTATTCTGGGATGTTTTTCAGGTATTTTCCTGAGCTGTCTTAAACGGAAACAATAGGGTTATAAACGTGGGTTGTCTCACCGGTTGAAGAAGCAGCTGAGGTCCACGTAAAACTATTAACCTTCTGAGAGACCGAGAGGTGCTAGCAGCTCGCATATAGTGCTGGTAGCACATGAACCCTCATCGTCATGACAGTTCCACTCACGTGGCACCGAGCATGAAGATGTCAAATGAAATCAGCGGAGAGATCTCATAGACGGTGAGAATTACAGCTGTGCTAATACGAACCCAGCTTTGAGAACAGCTCCCTCGGGCCTCGTGCAGCGTAAATTGAATTGATCTTTCTCCTTCAGTGGCAAGATCTACACCTTTTCTAAAGTAGTATACTTCTTACACTGCTAACTGTTACTGTCAAGAAAAGCCCAGCTCACCAAAGGGAAAATATGGATTTTTGCTGCTCAAAGTGCTCACTTATTCCACCTTTAAAGGTCCAGAGTCACTACTGCTACTGAGCATCACCCAACAAGATACCCCACCACAGACCATCTCCACCATGCGGAGAGTAAGACTTGAGGATAAACAATGACAAATTTTCAGACCCTGATTTCATTCAAGTAAGTCTCAAACTGAAATAAATCTTTAAAGATGGCCTCTTTCCCCAGTGGGTCTCTCATTAGATTGGTGAAATTAAAAACTAATTAGAAGCAGCAATTTAGATTCAACTCATATTCAACCTGCATTGGGAAGCTGAATGAACTGTCAATTTACAAAACAAAAATGCAACAGCATGAGGATGATACAGTATTGAAAAAGCCAGACAATTAGCTGATGCAACCAAAATAGCAGGCACTGTGATTACATGAATTCTGCTAAATCCTCCTTCATTAAAGCAAATTAGAATGCCATCTTCATCTTTGCCCATGTTGTTATACCTATCACAGAAGTGTAAAAATCAATTCCAAACTAATTGACACTTTGGGGAGAAGAGTCTGGCAGCCACTTTTCCAATATCGAAGAGCAGAAGGGCACTGAGCAACTGTAGGTCAGACATGGCAAAACTATTTCTTCCATAGTGCCTGAGCAGGGTAGCAAGCTTTAAATTGCAGTGACAAAATCTGTCCTTTGGGATGAATCTTTTCTTCATGACCATAAAATATTTCTCCACTGTGAGCCGTGAATGTGGTTTTGCTCCATTTAAATGCCAGCAATAACACCCTTTCTACTCTTTTTCCTGGCTGCCTTTACTCATTAAGCTGTTTAAGGAGAGTTGTAATAAATGCACATCTAAAAGACCTTGCCTTAAACAAATCTGAGACTCATACATTTGAATAGCTTCCTCTATGGCACGAAAGACTGAATCAAGGAATTTGGCTGTGGTGACACGAAGGAAAAGGAATATCACGTCTTTAGCAGTATTCTCTTACTGATTGTCTTGGTCTTTGCGTTGCATCAAAATCACTCCTTCCAATAATCACACACACACAATTAAACACCGAGGCAGCTTAATGAGGAAAAAGTTATCGAAGAATGAATATTTTATTGGAAGAAATCTTCAAAATAATAAACATTCAGGAAACAAACTTCAGGAAGAAATCATAAACTAAGGTAGTTTAATACCTATGTTAACACAGTTTCATCTCAATCTTATCCAAGTACTTAGATGTTAAACTTAACTCCTGCAAAAACAATCTATGAAGAAGGCAAGTGAGGGAGCCATTTTCCAAGGTAGGAGTGTTTACTATCTTTTTTTTTTCTTTTCATGGATAAGTCAGAAGAACAATGTAGAAAAGCAAGTAACAAACTGCAGAGTCAAAAGAAAAAACACTGTATTTTGAATTGACCGAAAAAAAATAGCCTTATTGCACATATCTATGTTACTTCTCAGGTTCAGCTATCTTTTAATTTCAGGTTAATTTACTTGGCTTTTCTTAAACCTCTGACAAGGTTTCAGTTACGCTCCATTATGCTGGGTTTTTTTCTGTGAAGAGTTGAGCTACTCAGAAACTTCTCCACACAATAAAAATCATCGTAGGCTTTATTTCAAAGCCTTATCCAGTCACCAAACTTTACAGAAGGGTTTTCTAAAAGTATTTTTAAGAATTTTTTTGAGAAATGGCAAACACAGCTTTTTTTCTCGAACTTCCCCCTTAAACCTAGAGGACAAAAAAGAGTGTAAAGACACGACCGTGGTGAGAATTGAATATCCCAGAACAAGAGTTCTGCCCCAGATTTGCCTTTCATGCCATTTTGGCCCCGCAATGCCAGAACCAGAACCATTATCTGCTGAGCAGAGCCCTTCCTTTTTTCTCAGTCCAACTTTAAACGCTACTCTTTCAAACTAATTCCATACTGAATTTTAGCAAGGAGGGCTGAAAGAGAAAGACATGATCCTAAAACTCACTAGTTATTTCCTTCTTCTAAACTTACTGTTGTGTACCACATCTACCTGCAACTCCTTTGCATTTTTTAAGGCAAAACAGGGTTTCTTTGTACTTAAGTGGGTTTCCCTTTTTGTCATGCTTCTGTGAATGTAAGTGGAAAGTTAAAAGTAAGATGACAGTTAATGCAGGATTTCCTTTTTTTATCCTCCACTAGCAGCCAGTCAACATTAACAACCCAATATTTCCTTGACCTACTTCATATTAAATACATTTTTTTTTTCAACAGAAAAATGAAGCAATGCTCTGGCACACAGCTGCTAAACTGGGTAGCGTTTGCTAAAAGTGGGACTATTACTTAGACACTCACAACTAAATAAAACAATAAGAAACATTTCTGCAGTCTGTGCAAATGGCTTTATAATGACATTAAAAGAAAATAAGATTTTAAAAGAGCACTACCAGGTCTCCATAACGGTTTCCCCGAAAAATCCTGAACAATTTGGCCCTCTGCCAGGAATTTAGGACCTTTATTGAACACACTCGGCTTCATTACAGTGCACCGTGTTTTTTCATCTGTCAGCTGAAATTATATGTGCGCCTTCCTGATAATCCAGATGTAAGAAATGAATTTTTCCATTAAAGGAGCCTTTTCAATGAAAAAAAATATGCCTTATTTCTAGAACTGAAAATAAAATGAAAGAATCACTAGCACAACTCCATAAAAATACTGCTATTCTTCAGGAGGATTATCTAATAGCATGATTATAGGCAGTGCTATTTACAACAGTGGTAATTATAATTGCCCAACACTTTCCATTGTGTACTGAATAAATAATACAACAAAAGACTAAAAGACATCCTTTTTTTTTTTTTCCTTCCAAGTCTAATTGCTTTTATTCTCATGTTTCAAAGTTTCCCCAGAAACTGAAAACACTGCAAACAATTTTGGCTTGTTATCCAAATTTACAGCAATTTACTCAGATTTATTTTGTCATGATTGTGCTGCAGCATGTGGTAGCCTGAAAATCCAAATATGCTTAAATTTTTGAAACCTCCAAGATGACATTTATCTGAGCAGCCAGGGAAGTCCTAGCTTCAGTACCATTACTTATACATGAGCCTAAATATTCCAGGCTGCAGGGCAAAATCAAGACCTTTCAAAAGAAGGATGGGATGAGGAAGACTCAGGTCCTCCTTGGATATAACAGTCCACTAATATTTATATTTTGCATTGTGGTTCTGGGCTGGAGTTTTCAGGCCATGTTTATGGGAAGCACAGCAGAGGTGGATTCATCCTGCTTAATTTCTGATGGAGGAGGCAAAGGAACTTAGAATTGAGGTGTCTTGCTTCCTTTTCTGGAAGCATTGGTGTTACTTCTTCACATATATAAATCTACTTCCAATATGAGAAATAGGAAACAGTTGCCAAAATAGCAAGGGAATGATGTTATGATTTTTCTCAGGAACTCTGCTCATGCTCTGAAGTATGCACTTGGAGAAACTAATTAATATTATCTTTATCTGCAGCATGAACTTCACATACAGAAGGATCAATCAAAACCCATCATTCACCAGAAGGCTTTGTGCTTCTATAGTCTGAAAAGTTGCTTCTAAGCTACCACCTCAATTTTTCAAAGCCTCCTTTGACTCAGGGAATGTATTCAACTGAGATATAGAAGTACATGAGTGGAGAGTCTTTGCAAATGCCCACTGTATAAATTTCCATGTTAAAAGACACCTTTCTCCACAATTGCCATTATCATTGGAGACAATGAATTTAAAAGGCCTTCTCATGTGTGGCCGATTGCATCCAACTTTCCCAACACCAGAAAAAAATGCCCTTTTAAAACAGTGGTTTTTAAAACCCACGGAAATAGCAACCAAATGAGCAGTGCCAACAGGTTTTAGCAGGTTTTGTTGTGGGAGTAGCTATTGCTCACAAATCTTTATTCTTTGATTCTAAAGATTTAGTAAAACATTGAAATAAACTGAGAAAACAATACAAACGATTTTTTTTTTTAAGTGCATAACATTCCTATCTGGAAAACGTTGGAGCCATTTTGGGAGAGAGAGTTGCTAAGGGAGAAAAGCAAAGAGAAACCAGCTCTGCAGAGCACTGCAGTCTCGGGTGAGCTGGGCTTAGTGATCCGAAATCCACTGAGCTCATTTTTATCCTTATTTCAATTCTGTGATGGTTTGGAGGAGCTTTATAAACAATTCCAAGATAATTCAATTTTTAAAAAATAACTTTAGCACTCTGTTTATAGTCCTTTTAAAAAAACATTTTATCTTTAAAAACAAACCAGAAGGTAACTTCAAAACATTGGCAATGCACTTCATCTAACAGACAGGAATCAAGACACTGTTTTCAAGAAAACAAAGATTATTTTTCATAGGCTTCATGGCAAGTTGATGTGTTTTCTAAGCTCACAAATACCCACTCTCCTCTCCAGCGCTCAGAAGAAACATCTTGTTTCAAACACATGGTTTGGTTTCCATTACTGAAATAGTACATTTTGGCTGAGCCACAGCCTGCACCAGGGCCCCCCACCCCGAGCAGCACGGATACTGCCTGGGGGTTCCCAGCCCAGGCATCCCCACTGCAGTGGGGCAAATTCAGTGCCAGCAGTCACTCTTTGAGAAAACATGGAGGGGCAAACTTCTTCTTTTTTTTTTTTTTTCTTTACAGCCAGGTCCAGCATACTTTTTAACAGGTGGTGATGATACGTTATGGTCATTAATTTTCTTTTTCATCCATGTAGTTTCCCACTGTGCAGTGAAGAGCTGACCCAGGTTTGCTGACCACCGTGACTCCATGCATGCCCAATCCATTCAGAGGTTCCACACAGGGTACAGAAGTAGCTGATGTGGGAGTTATCTCCAGCTGGAGAAGGGTTTAGTGATCCAGCTCACCTGAGGCTGATATGCAGGGTCAGGTGCTAGCATATAATTTCACTGGGCTTGGTCTCTCTGGTTATAGCTCTGCTAGAAAACCAAGCAGTGTCAGGCCATGTTAGTCTTCTTACTGACAGTACGGCAACATCCAAACTGCATTTTGGGAACAGGCTGGAAACTGTGAGAATGTAACCCAGAGACAATGGGTTACTGAAGACAATGCAAAAATTAAACTTACAATTACATCCTCGTGCTGAGGCCTGAGCCCTGGTGCTGTTGAACTCATTGGGAAAGATCTAGACCCTGGGTGAGTAGTTTTGTGTCTGCTGTGTGCACTGGATATGACCATGAACTTGAGGACAAGCTCAGACCCATGCTTGGTTGACACTGTAGACATACCATATTAACCCACAACATACTGCAACCACGATCTGTGCATTAATTTCAGTAAGTTTTGCAGCAGCACCTCAAAGAGGAGAAAGATGCACAGAACATTCCAGTTTTGGATAAGAGGCTTAAAAGAGAAAACACTCTTGTGCATTGAGAGGTTTGGGTAAAAACCAGATCTTTTCTTCTTTGTTGCTGCAGGGAAGCCACAGTAAGGGGGCAAAGAAAAAAGGGGAGAAAGAATATTGGATGTCCACCCACCAGTTTCAAACTTGAGAGAAAGTCGCCCGCTCCATTGGAGGCAGAGAGTGTCTCCAGTCCTCCTCAAGTCACACTGTGTGAGCCCTCACATTTGTCAGATATCTCTGCATCCTGCATGTATGTATGGTCTTTTTCCTTTTTTCTTCTTTTCTTGTTGTCAGAAGAGGGCAGATAAGATGCCTCCCACTTCTATGGTCTTGCACTCTAAGTACTCTTATTTGCTGGAGTGAAATTACTGCTCTGAGGAGTGGTTCCTGCAGTGGCAGGGTAAGGCTGCCTCTGGCCCGATTCCTAGATTTCTTGTAGTGCTAGTTACCTTCTCTGCTCAAGTGTCTGCCACGAGTTTAATCCTTTCCCCAGATAGTTCATCTGTCCCCACTTTTCAAAAGCATTTCTGGAGACTGTGTCTGTTTTTCTGAAGAATAATTCTTGCATGCTGAAATCACAAGTACAACAAATGATCCTGTCCTTCAGCTGGGGAATTTAGAAATCCTTCCAAAGTTACATGCAAATATCAGAGATCTCTACTCGGAAATGTGCTTTGGTTCCCCCTCTGGTTCTTGGCCACAGGTAAAAGAAAACAGTCTCATTTCAAGTCTTAGTTTTTCTTGGGCTGCAGTTTACATTAAATTACCTTATCGGTTGTTCCAATGCCTTTGGTACTATTTCTGGTAATCATGTCTCATTCACTTCTCACCTCTCATCTACCTCACGTGAAAGTGAAAACAATCTTTGTCTTCCTTTTATAATCTCTAACTGTGCTAAGATCTGTAAGCCTTTAGTACAAACACAGCTCTTGGTCTCATTGTTTCCCCGATTGTTTGTCTAGAAATCTGGTGTTCCCACTGGCCGGTCTGTGTGTTGCCTTTCCCTTTTCTTCCACTTCCTCTTCGTGCTCCTTTCTCTGCCGTGGGTCTCTCTCAGCTGGTCACCATTTCAGCTGCTGAATGGGAGGGACAAGGGCAAAAGGCAAAGAGCCACCACATCCACTTTCTTATGGACTGGGATCCCTTTATTGGATTCTCTGCTGGTTGATGCCCAGAGGTGCTTCTCTCATGCTGGAGCATTTCAATTAGTGAAGACATTAATAGTGTTCCCTCTCACTGCTCAGAAAACCTTCTTCATGAATCAAAGAATCACAGAATGGTTTGGGATGGAAGGGACCTTAAAGATCATCAAGTTCCTGCCATGGGAAGGGACACCTCCCACCAGACCAGGTTGCTCAAAGCCCCATCCAGCCTGGCCTGAACCCAGTTAAACGTGAAACCCAGTTATGTTCAAGACTGCTGTTCCTCTGCCAGGCTTGGCTGAGCTCAGCCAAGGGGCTTAAAATTCATAGGGAGGAGAAACACACATTCAAGTCAAGCTAGAAATCGAAACCTCTTATCGCTGGTGGGGGTGCTTCACTTGCAGCCAGCACACGATCCAAACTCCCCTTTCCTGCAGCCCCCCAACCTCCTCTCAACCTCCGAGTGGAAAAAAAAAAAAAAACATTTGGAAGCGGGGTGCGACTGAAGGATAAGGACTGAGGGATGGTACCCCCAGAATGTGGGCAGCAGTGGGGTTATGTCTCAGGCTGCCCCTTGCTCCATGATGCCAGTTTGCACTGTTTCACATTTTCTGTTGGAAATAATGCACTCTCAGCTCCACAGAAAACAAAAGCCTGTGGGAGGTTATGGTGGGCCTTATGGATTTTTCTGTTTTGCTAATCCAGCTGGTGAATCACTGGCTACTTGCTAAAGCTTACCTTCATTGTGCCATTTATCCTCAGCCTCAGGCAGGGGATGGATGTCATCCTTTGTGTGACAGGCTGCCATGCCAACAGCAGACATTGGGCATTTTGATGTACCCTCTAAACAATACAGTTTTAAGGACTAATAATATCCTACCCAGCACCAACATTTACACATGCCTCGAAAACAGGGTTTGGCTATTTTTTCATCTTGACAGGTTTCATCTTGACATTGAGGTGCTGGAGCGGGTCCAGAGAAGGGCAACGAAGCTGGTGAGGGGTC
>JAOXJM010000023.1:85329342-85348797 GCA_026413425.1 Tringa solitaria | reverse complement strand
AGCAACCTGGTCTGGTGGGAGGTGTCACTGCCCAGGGCAGGGGGTTGGAACTCAACCAACCTCCTGATCTTTAAGGTCCCTTCCAACCCAAACCTTCTATGATTCTATGATTCACTGATGTGTAATACAACAGAGTTCACACAGGTAGAGTGTGCACAGCAACCAGGGAACCCTCAGAGCAGTCAAAACATGATTAGCAGTAAAAACATGCCCAGCCTTACTCTGTGTTGTCTCCTTTCTCTGACAAGTAGCTATCATTTAAGGCAAGGTCCTACAATGGCTTTATCAGTCCCAAAAACAGTCCTCTAACCTCTGTGTGATTTGATGACAGATCTGATAATTGGGCAGGGCTAAAGAACTGGAGTGTGGCTGTTATTTGCTTACTAAATGTCTCAGAGGAAAAAGATACAAACACACACATATGCGTGCAGCCACTCACACACAATTTAAGTGGCTCATTAATCCAAGGAGATGCCTTCCCTTTGACAGTCTGCAGCCAGAGCCAGCAGTGCAAAAAAAAACCCCTTCTCTTGCTGAGTAATTTGAGAGTCAAAAATCCAAAGTGCTCCGTTAAAAATTACCGCTTCTCCACGTAGCCCATAAAGCATAAGTATTGTGGATTTTGATGCAAAAAGATTGAGAATCTTTCTCTTTTTCCAGCAAGCAGTAGTGGTGGTGTTTCAAATTACAGTACTGTGCCAGGGCTCTGCTTTTCCTCTGTTAGAGGCAGTGCTTGGTGGTGAGATGCCTCTCAGAATGAGTTCAAAAGTCTCTGGCAAATATCTGTGTTTGCTGGGCCCACAGAACTCATCTCCATGATGGACAACCGACTTCTCTAAAACCTGTTTCCTTCATTAGTCCCCTCTGCATAAGCTACTGAAAGCCTGAAAGTCAAAATGAAAGTCATGAAACCAAACAGCTCCCTGGCAAGCACTTCTTTGTATCTCTCCTCCTTGAAACTAGAAACCAGGCAAGTGAAAACTCTCCAGATGCCCTGGCAGTAAACAATCTGATTAAAATCTGCTTTTCCCATTAGATAGCCACTCTTCTTAATTATGCCAGTTCTGATTGCAGAGCACGGTGACGCAGTGAAATATTTAAGTAGTTCTCCTGTTTATAAGGATGGACTCCGCAGGCAGATTACTTGACTATTTCGATATACTGAATGACATGCCGAAGAGATAGCTCCAGCCTATCTCCCCTCCAAATGCCATCAAGAAAATTGCAATTCTGTACAATTTCTCAAAGGCATTGACAAAGATTACAGAGCTGTCAGCCAACACTGAGATTTGCAGATTTCGCATGAGAGCTGTGCTCCTTGACTCGTGTTATACCCACCTCGCTCAAGAGGTGCAAGAAAGGCAAGTAATTACTTCCTACTGGGTGTTTCCCACACAAATAAAAATATACAACATATAAAACCACAGGTTTCCTGATACAAAATGTTTTCCAGATCACGATGTTGCTGCTGTTTGAACTCGGCATTCAGCACCCTGTAATTTTCTAACTCTGCCAGTGCACAACCCCTGTTCTAGCCGTGCCCAGGACAAATCAGGTAAGGATTTTTCCTCCATGGATGTCATCGGAAAACTGTGTTTTTCAAAGATTTCTAAGCCCTGGCCAAACGTAGGCTAGATATGGCAAGTAATCAAGAAGATATATACCTAGGAAAGCATACTAAACAAATGAAGTCAGAATAGCTCTTGTTTGCCCCAGGATCAGATGTGGTTACAAAAGGACAGACATGACCAAGCAGAGTATTAAACTGGTAACTCGGATTCACACCATCCTGCAGCTTGCTCTTTTCAGTGAAAAATATAATTATCTGCTGCTGGAATAGAAAAAGGCAGGCACCAAACAAGGGACATTTTGGGTCCAAAGCCCTGCCCCTTTGTACAGACATTTTCATAGGCATTCTAGATCCAATCTTCTCTCCTTCTAGGAGTGGCTTCTGCAAACAGTCATGGCCAGAAGAGGGTCATGACAAAACAAGGCATAGGATGCTGCATTTCACTGTCGTAAAGTAACAACGAGGGGTGTAGTTAACATTTTCTTAATGAAAGCTGTTTTATCAGGGATGGTGAGCCCAAACCAGGACAGCACACTAACGCTTATCCTTATCACTCAGTAAATCTCAGCTATGGTTTGTTGTTGTTGTTTGTTAGCCAACAAATAATTGCTTTATACTTTTAAGCCGTGTGTATCTTCCTGGCAGAGTGTTTTTGCCAGGATGGGTTAAAGATGCCCAAGTTAACTAATGCAAAAGAGAGGTTGCAAAAGGGCCTGTATGAGTTTTAAAAAAAGGAGATAAGGGATGTGGTCAAAGCCAAGGCCATGAAGGAAATCCAGGTGTCTCCTTTGCTGGAGGACCTCTGTGCTGTTACTCCAGACTCCAGCTATTGACCTGAAATCTTGTCTCTGCTCCCTTCCTTAGCAACATGGGTGGGTTGCCCCACTGTTGCTTGACTTAATTTGTAGATCTAGATCTTCCCTTCCCTTCCCTTTCCTTTGCCTTACCTCTGCACTATCACAGACACGATCCAAACAGGCTTATCATTGACTTCACTGGAAGTCACAGTTGTCCCCTGCTGCATTTTATAAAATGCTTCTCAAGCCTTTGTGGAAGGTGGAACTTATTCTAACACCCCCACGAACATGGGATTTTCTTCCCCTTTAGAGACAAGATGCCTCCCACTTATTTTGACAAACTTGTTCCCTAAGTCTGTGCTTTCTGTGAACCCTGTGACTCCTGGCAGCAACTTGATCTTTTTACATATTGCGTCAACATCTATGTCAGAGCAAGGTAGAGTTTAAGTAGTTGTTTTGCTAGCTGAAAAGCTTCAGACGGCAAATGGAAATAATTGTCTCTATCCGCTGGTGAAAGAGTGCAGAAAATCAGATCAAGTATAAGTTTAAAAGAAAAAAAAAAACAGATTAAGTAACAGCAAATAAGGAAGAAGAGATTGGCACGTTACTTGCACTGTGTTTACAGCTGAATTAATATGACAAGACACACATTTTAACCATACAGAACCCTGGAACATACCTATGCCTTGTTGGTTCTTAGTTACATTTTAAGCCAAAGGTAAAATCCCTACCTGGCAGCAGGCCCTAATTGACTGCTCTGCCATACAAACTGGCAAAAATATAGCCCTTATGGGCTTCATAGATTTCCGTAAGTAATTTATTCTGATATAGTGCAGCTATTGTTACTAAATGTACATAACTCTTCTGAGGGGCTGGAGGCAATGCTTATTCATCCTTCAGTAAATGTGATCATGATCTGACACAATCTGATAGTGCTCCTCAATCTGGTTATAGCTATTGTTCATTTACAAGGACAATGAGCAATTCATATTTAGATAGAAGAAAGGCTTTACTTGCCTTATGTTGGGTATAATGTTGTCAGCTGGACAAAGGAAGACGTTATTGCTATTATACAATCAACATGATATGTTATCTAAATGGTATTCGGTTTCTTTAATTTGCTAAGTGCTTCATAATTTTCCTCCCACTGTGTCCATTATTGGGTTTACAGTTTTCTACTGTTTACCGTTTCCTCTGATGATTTTCGATTTCTTTGCCCATAGTTTAAAGCAGTAATTAATTGCTTCTCTGAACTTACCCAAAACAAGTTTCTCCGTTTGCTTCTGCTTCTTGGGAGATTAGACCTAATCTTGTGATGGGACAACCTAAAAATTTTCCATTTACTATCATTAATGTTTTTGCAGCATTTTAACATGCAGGGATATTACTGCTTATTAAGATTTTTAACCTTTCCTTTGAAAGCAAAGTACATTCCTGCAACTGGATCACTCACCAGATTTTAGATTTTAGATTTTGATTATAGGTGAGTCTGACTCAAGCCAATATGGCTCAAAAGACTTCATTTTTTGCAGGTTATTGCAGCTTTCCCTATATTTTCCTTGCATGCTGCAGAGTGCTTAGCAGTGAGCATTTCCAGCAGTGACTGGAAAAGTCCTTTTCAGTTTCTGAAAAATGAAAAAAAGTAAATAAATCAAGAAATCTTCTAACTGTATACAGAATGTGAATCTCATACTGGGAAAATAAGTAAAATCTTTTTTTTTCAGTCCATGTTGACCCACATACCAGCTAGCCCAAAGCATTTAGTTGTGGATCCCTTCAAAAAGCAACAGTTGTGGTTCACTATCTCCCAAGGGCTGACAGCAATGGACCTCATCTGCCATCTTGCAATGTGGAGTTGGCCAATTAATCTGAATTATGCACCCGAATACCTAGAACAGTAGCCTGAACAGACTGATACACCAAAGGTACGTCCTACAGGCACTTTGCATGTCTTTCATATGCGAAGATTTCCACCCCAGCTCCTGCCTAGGAAGATGAAGGCCTGATGCCAGCGGTGACTTTAGACATTTTGATATGGCTGATAATCAACTGGGAACAAAATAATATCATGTAGCCTACTGAACAGTCATCTGATAGCAACTATTTTTATCTATATGGAAACCAGATGTCCAAACAACACATCTTTAATGATGCACACTTTCCTCTCTGGTTTACCACCTTGGAAAATGTGGTAGAGGAGTCACGTCATTGCTGAAGTCATTCAGCAGCCTTGTCATGTAGCGTTTGCAACACAACAGCAGCAGCACAGGGCTTTTCTTCACAGGTGTTAAATGCACCTGACAATGAAATAGACCTCTTGGATGTATTTGCTTCCCAGCTAAAGAGTCTGCACAACTTCAGGTTAAGAGACTTGTCAATGCTCACAACATTGTGCGTCTCATGCTTTTGGGTGGTGCCCTTGGGAAAGTCTGGTTGGCTCTAGGAGCTTACCAGAGCACCCTGCTGTTTGCACATTTTCGGCCATGAGGAAAGCCACACCGTTTCTGTTGGAAACAGGTTTAGAAGCTGCCAGTGAAACTGCAGTTTCTCAGTGGTCTGTGAGGAGGGGAGCCCTCAGGCAGAGCAAACCTGCCACCCAGTTTCAGCAGGGTCTTCAACACATCTCTGCTCCGCTTAGGAAATAGCTACTGTATTTCCAGAAGCTAGCTTGGGACGTCAGTGTTATCCAATTTGCAGGTGGACTTGGATCCACATGGGACAGGCAGCCATATTAACCAAGATTAATGCCTCTGTCAACTGACCACCTCCACGGAGTACTCGGCGTGGTCAGGGCCATCACACAATACCTTCGTGTTTACATAGTCACATCCTGGTGGTACACCATGGTCTTTTTCAAATGCATCTTAAAAAGTGAGTTCACTGAGAAAACTTGTTCAAAGATTTATTGCTAAAGTTCAGTAATTCCAGGTAAATCCCTTTGTGGAAGCTGACTTCAGTTCTACTTCAGATCTCTCATCTAAAATGTGAACATCAACCTCTGGTTGAACCTTATGTGAGCAGAACATACGGACCCTGTGCATAAGTCTTCTGAGGCAGTATCTGTACTGCTTTAACAGAATTTCCCTCTTCCCCAAAATGATTGTCTTACCTTTTCAACACAGAAAGCTGCTGGCATGCATGCTCTGATGAGCGTCTGTTTACCAGCTGTGTTCAAAGGGTTTGATAACATGTTATAAAACTCCCGCAGACTGCATAGCATCTGTTCCCTATCAATTTCATACGCTTGGTCCAGGGAAGGGAGAGGAGTTTACTTAGAAGAAAAATAGAGCAGCCGATAGTACCACCCCCCAAAAATTAATATATTTTTAAAATAAGCTTTTCAATAAGCATAACATCCTTTGGGGGCCCAAGGGACAGTTGTTTTCTAAGTGAATTTATCAACTAGAGATTTTGCAAAGAGCAAAATTAAAGGAAGTGTTTTCTTTGAAGCTGGGCACGGCAGAGGAATGCAAATCCAAGGGCCGGATAATGGAGCACTGCGCATTCCGTGCTGGTGCCCCACAAAATCCACTCTGTTGACATGATTATTTGGAATTTTGTTTCATAAATTTTAATGTGAGAAACATGGTCTTCTAGACAAACAAGAATGCAGGCGTATCCTCTGCATATCATTGGCATTTTAAACAGCCTCGGCCTCTCTCTTCTGAAATAAAAACAAGGAAGGAAGCGATTACTGCGGGATTTGTACAACTGCGGAGCCCAGCTGATAATGCTGATACTAATAAACCCTTCTGTGTAGCTGTGTTCTCACCAGGAGGACTCAAAGAGGTTCTTTGTTTGCTAGTTTGTTTTACTGAAGATATTTTACCATCAGTCCCTTTTTTTTCCAGATGGTGAAGCCGAGGCATGGAGGAGTGAAACCTCACAGCCATGGCCAGGAAAATAATTCCAGCCTTCCAGCCCCCAAGGTCTTGTCTCTACCCGCTACACCATCTTGTTCTTTCATGCACTACAAGGGCATGTCATGATGGAAAACCTAAAACGTAGCATTTCCTCCTTCTATGGATTAAGAACCTCTAAAGAAGAGCTGTATTAGGGACTCATTGCAGTTCAGGTGCCTGGGAATTTGTCAGGAAAAAAAATAAAATTGCTTAATCCAATACAAAATACCCAAAGCTTTTAGCCACGTGAAATATTTTCATTTCAGACAATTTTGGCTGATAAAGAAATGCTTTGATTCAACTTGTTTAAAAACAGGAGTATTTCTCAAAACAATGTTTTATTAATCACTGCTCCTGATGATGTCATTTACGTACTTGGATCTCAGGCTGCACCCTGCCGTTGCTGACCAGTGC
The DNA here is from genome assembly GCA_026413425.1 of Tringa solitaria. Lineage (NCBI taxonomy): Eukaryota > Metazoa > Chordata > Aves > Charadriiformes > Scolopacidae > Tringa > Tringa solitaria. Next base: position 85,342,114 of record JAOXJM010000023.1, on the reverse strand, counting down.
AGAAAAATGTTAAATAGGAAAATAACAGTAAAAGAATCTTCTGAATTCATGTCTGAAATGAAACATGAACTTCCCAGGCATGCATGTGTGTTCTTTAAAAAAAAGTTATGCTCGGTGGAAATGCCAAGAGAAAACAAAAGTGTTACTGTATCACCAAATGGATTACAAGGAACAGGGAAAGCAAACATACCTGGAACGAGTTTAGCATGCGAGGGTGACTTCAACCTTCTTAGATTTTGTACAATTAAGGAAACTATGTACCTTTGGAAAACAGTTTCCCTTTAGATCTCACCATGAGGATTTTTTCCACAGAAGTAATTAAAAAAGGACACAGTAATTTTCTGAGGCAGGGATCAAGAAATATAATTCTGAGAATGTCACCAGAATGCTATGAGGAAAGGGAAAACACCAAAGACATGTAGGATCACTTGCATAAATTCAGCTGCAACGCAAATTTTCTTTGTCCTAGGGACAAAAACACAGAGATGGTGTAGTTTGTGTGCTTTAATGCTGAGCAATATACAAAAACAGCTGCTCTGAGAAGTGTTTGTCCTGTTACATGTGAGACCATCATAAATTGTGTAAGTTACAGAAATGGGAACAGAACATTTGTAGCAATCAAAATTGATAACCAAAGAAAGCAGCCCAGCTTTCATATAAAGCAGTGTGGTCATGGATGTGTGAGCTGAACGGCTCTGACTCGTCACTTCATGATTCATGACCAACGGAGAACGTAGGATATGTCTCAAATGTAAAAATGTCACAAAAGTAACGTGCCCCCTGAAAGTTGTCATGCTTGGTCAAATCTTCAGTTGGCCAGTAGCAATCACTTAGCACTTGGTCAAACCATCAGGAAACTCCAGTTTTAACAATGCTCCCCCACCACTGGCACAGGTGGAAACGGGCACTCCTCCATCTCAACAATAGCTGGACCTGAATGATCACAGAAAGAAACACAGCTTGGCATCCCCCTATTCCTTGTATGTCAAGGAATATAAAGAAAAGATTCCTCACTAAAATCACTATCTTCCGACAAAACAAAATGCAACTAAAATTTCATAGATACTCGAGAGAATATTTTTGGCCTCATTGTTTACTTCTGACCAAAAGAATTTGCATCTGGACTGAGCAATAGATAAGGCATCAAGATCTTTTCGTATCTTTCAGCATGTGCTGAGGCAGATCATAATCTAGTTTATTAATGAGCTATTAATGTTAATTATTAGTGTTTATTTATTAGATAGTGTTGGTTTGTTCAAGCAATTGGTTTTAACCACTCTAAGAGCTTTTCTGCTTGAGACAAGCTGCAATCAGACTTAAAACGTACCATAAATGAACTAGGGGTTGCATAACTTCACAAAGTTATTTTTCCATTTCTATAATTTGCTGTTAAGTAACAGGGACTCCAAAACGGGATTGTTCCAGCCTGCATGATCCAGGTCCTTCAAAACCAATGATGTCTAGTAAACAAGTCATGCCGTGCTAGATTTCAAGGTGTGCTGAGAACTGCAGTTGCATCCTCAGGGTTTCTTTTTTGTTGGTTTCTAACAAATCTACCATTGCCATTGGCTTGGCAATGCTTACGAATGGATTTTGTACTTTCATTCTGTTGGAAACTGGAACTAGCCACTGCCTTCTAGTCCCCAATATTTTTCTTAAAAAATATCTTAAGATGTCTCTTTTCATCCAAAAATATACAGACACAGAAAAAAAAAACCCCAAAAACCTAGAATTTTGCACCAAGTTCCTCAAAATTGAAAGACACAACTTCAGATTTCTGTGAATTGAAACTCACAGAAGACTCATTTTGTGTAAACTTTCTTGTACTCTGCAAGTTCAAAGCTTTAAACCCGTTTTGTACTGTATCCTTGTGATACAATCTATACACTCCATGAAAAAAACTGAATGCTAAGGGCACTGTTTGTGAGACTGAAAAACATAGAGGAGAAACAGAGTGAAGCCAGATAAGAATTAGGATCAGGAACCTCAGAACTTACTTCATTGCATGTCTTGCTACTACTTGGAAAAGTATCTAGGAAAAACCTGTGTTTATCCCTAGTATCTCTCTCATCTTGATTTTACTGCCCCAAACATCTTTATTCACAGCACACCTACCATGAGCAATAGATGGGTTGGTCCCACCTTTAAGACGAATACGGTGCATATGAAGAAGACCATTGACTCAGGCAAGATCTGTTCTCCCCATGCAGTAAAACTGATGAGATGTCCTGTGAGAAACATCAGGTGTTAGTGCAGCCAGGCTCGTGCTGTTCCTGTTGGGGTACAATTACTCTGATTTGTTTACACGATGCTGAAAAAGCAATTAAACAAGAAGTAAAGACCTATTTAAAAAAAAAAACCACAAAGCCACCAAAACCACCTACAAAATGTTCCCTGTACATGGATATCTCCTTCAGAAGATCACTCAGACAACAGAATTTCAAGCTGTACTAGTTTTTCAAGCCAGCGAGACCAAAACACCATGTGCTGAAAGCTGATACTATGGTGTAACCTGGTTGTTAAGTGCTGGTTAAGCTATTACACAACCCTGACCTTTCCCGAAGAGAAAGTGCTGGTTCTGCTTCCTCGTTTGTAGGGAGTTACAGCCACGCACAGCCCCACAGGGACCAGAAGAGACTGCAGTACTCTGTGTTAGCCCAGCAGGTCCAGTTTGGCCAACCTGGTGGGTTTTGTGCACGAAGGTTACTGCTACTCCAGACCTTCTTGCCCCATCTCCCCTCTAGTGGCAGCTGTAGGTGAGGGCTAGGACAGTACTTTCATGGCTGATGCCTAGAAGTGGCCTCAGTTTTCTCAGCCTGCCCTTGCAGAAAACCAAACCATAACCCCATCTGCACCTCATGCTTGACCCGTTCCTGTCTGTGTGTCCCTACCTCTACCCCATCAGTGTCCCCTCTCCTTCCTTATCATCCATTTAGCTCCTGTGCTACCAAGAAAACCTCAGATAAGCTGTTCTTCTGTTCTTCAATCTTTCTTTATTTTCTGGTTTGGTTTGGATTGGTTTGGATTGGTTTGCTAGGTTTGGTCTGTAAACCTTTTGAGGCAAGGATACTCCGGAGATCATCTCACACAGAGCCCAGCATGACATGGACCTACTTTTAATTCCTCCTTAGGTGAAGGTAGCATTAATCCATTTTGTCCTAGCCCACTTATCATCAACACCTCAGCATATGGAGGTAGATAGTAAACGAAGGTTGTAAGGGCTTCTATTGCTACTTCTTTGTTATTTTGCTGAGATACAGTATCGCAGATTCTGAGGAAATGGGAGCATTAAAGACGCACAGATTAGGCCTAAGGAGCAACTGTGTTCTGAGGAAAGCTGGGATACAAACATTTAAAGATTGGCTGCTAAACTTTTTTGAGTCTTATCCAATTAAAAACCTTAAGAATTTGTAAGAAAACAGCACAGAAAGGAAGAATGTAGACAAAGCTATAAATATTTATGAATGAGCAAGGGTAAACAGCTGCTAATTTCATCCTATACTCCAGGGCTAAAGCAATTATGTTCTGACCAGATTTTAAAAGCCAGCTGAGGAACTTAATTGTTGAGAAAAAGGCTCAACAGGCCAGTTAAATAGGACAAGAAATTTCTGTCTGCCTGTGCCACGCAGGAAAGCCAGAGCCTCGGAGGCTACAGAAAAGAAGAAGAAGCTGCTGTAGCCTCTCACAGCAATGACTGAAAACATAGCAAACAAAATAAATCTGTCTTTTATACCTGAACTCACTGTGAACAATTAAGGTCTAAATAAACCAGATGATACATTTTCAGCAAAGGCAAGACCTACGGCTTGCTGAAGGAAGTTATCATTAGAGCTGGAAAATGATTCTGGGCTCGGTGACAGCTGATAGCACAGCACAAGAGAGGATTTCTAATCTAATTTGGTCGAATGTGATTCATTTAATTCCTCCAAATAAAAAAAAAAAAAGAGTAATTAACATGGAACATAATTGTTAGGCACTTTCAAGGCAACGTGCTTTCATCTCAGTACCTATAACTGCGGGTTATGTGTTAGATGCTGATATTTAGCCCTAGGGGCTTATGGTTGGAGGATTTAATTTCGGTACCATACTTGATGCATGTAATTAAATGTGTCTGCTATTTATAGGTAATAATGAGACAAATATGCTGCATTTTTCCATGCAGAACTTTGAAGCTATGACATGAGTGAGCACCCTACGTGGGACAGAGCAGACACCCCAACCTGTTAAAACACTAAGGTTTTGGATAGAAGAGCAGCCTCTGCATGGTAACTCTTCTTATTTGCATCATCTAATAATCTATAATATTACATTATAATATTACATTAGGAGAATAGCCCACAGAGTGATACTCATCCATCACTACAGTACCATAGTATGTGGGGAATGAGAAAGTAAAGCTAAAGACCAGTATCTAAATCCATGCTTTTAAGTTAATAGATGTTGGAACTTTGCATCCTAGAGTTTTAAAAGAACTGATTGAGGACCAGGAATGCTGATTTTCTATAAACTTGCTTGGTGAACTTCAGAACAATTGGGAGATAATTTGCCACATCATCTGTTACATAAAAAAAAATGCACAAGGAAGGTTTTATTTGTCAAAATTTTAAATTAGGAAAAAGAGCTCATGTTAATTAATTTTAGACTCCGGGGAGAGAGTTAGATAAAGTTGCTATACTTTTGATTTGCTCAAATGGGTAGCTTAGTGTAGTTATGGTAATAAGGGATTGCTGTATATTTTTTTAATCACAAAATTTAGTTGTTGAAGACAGAAGAAAGAATACAAAAATGAAATACTGATCAGCTTGTTGAACCATGCCTAAATGTGGTCAAGAGCAGCAACGATTATTGAGGGTTGTTTGTTTTTTTTTTCCAGCAGGAACCCCCAGAAGACAGGTTTTGAAATGATGAAGTCTTTTCTGATGTTTTTTGTAAGGATATAATGATTCACAGGATGGTAATCAATTAAAAGAAGAGGCCTTCAATACAGAATGAGTGGGATTGCTTGCTACATGGAATATAAATGCTGTGTGTTTTAAGAAAAGCACGAATAAAGAGATATGTACAGAAATCCACAACGTAAGTGAACCTTTCAAGATAAGAAACAGTGACTCTGGAAGCAACACTGAAACACCGAAAGAGTCCAAGAATCCAGTTTGTTTATGTAAGACTTTGATGTAGCTATAAGCAGGATACAAGAAAAAAGTTTAATAATTGTGAGTTCTCCAGTCCATCAGCCAGGATGTGCAACAGGGTTCAATGAGTGAAAACAGAAGCTACATTAGCTCAGACAAGGAATATGGAAATTAAATTAAACTAGAATATAAATTAAAATGCAAATTAACTAGAATAATTACTATTTTGCTGGTGTACCTTCTGAGCTTCATTTCCTCCACTAAAGATGTAGTTTGTCAAAGAACATTTTGTCTGATAAACCTGTCCCCCATGGATTTTGCTGGCATAGTCATATTTGTTATAAATCTGGGGTTTTTTTATAATTCCAATCAGCTTAGAAATCTCAGTAAAATATAAGTGTAGGGCAGACCTCATACTACCCTTAATGGTCATCATTATCTTTTGATAATTTGGAGTCTAGGATGCCCTTGACCCATTATAATATATTAAAACTCATAAAGCCCATGGATTATGACATGAGGAAATTTCTTGAAATAATTTTTTTTGTCTGTCTACACTTAAATCATGCTGAAAATATCAAGATCTTTGTTATGGTTTCAAATCTGTACAAGTCTGCATTATTCTGTGAGGGTGCTCCTGATTTGCAGCACTCCAAGCGAAACATGCAGACCCAAAGACTTCAAACGCAGAGTCACACATTCATCATGTGCTAAAATAGAAATTCTACTGGCGAAACTGAGTCGTGTCAGACTAAAATCCAGGTCTGTCAGCAATAAAAACTACAGGGAAAAACATCATGTTTGAAAGATTTATGGTCACTTTGTCAAATCAAAAGTGACTTAATTGTCCCAATATAGACATCTTGGTTAATCTAACTTTCTAATATCCATTCATATCAAAATAAACCATAATTTTTTAGAGCAGAGACCAAATTTGTTAAAATTCCAGATTCCAGTTCTCATACAATCTATCACTATGCCTACACAATCCTATTTTCTGCATGTAGGTGAATGGACCCTAACAGATTCTGCTCTCATCCTCGTTAAACTAAGAGAAATTGGAGATTATACTCTTGAAGTCTGAGCAATTGTAGTAATTTCACACTGCGGGAACTGAAAGCTGAATGTGGACCATTTGATGTGCTGTGCAGTCCATATGAAGTAGTGCTGTGCTAAATAAATGTTACAAAAAACACACCATAGGTTGTTAGTTACAGTCAAAGGATACGCTCCTAAAATGTTTAGCTATCAAGCCGCAAAACAAATTAAATGGAGCTCCCAGGTCCACTGAGAGCTGAATGAGCTTCATTGTGAAGACTTTAGAACAGCCCAGAGGCTGAGGCAGCTCAAGTTTTTAGCCAGTGGAAAAACAATCAGTAAAAAGCCTAGCACTCTATAAGCTGATTTTTAAGACATTAGCTCCAAAACATTGATTTTGTTTTCTTCTCTTTAATGCCATCATCTTCTGAATTTAAAGAGATATTTCAAGCCACCTCTTTAAAGTCAATGCCTTTACTGGAAACTTTATTTAAGTTGACTCTAGAAGATCTGTGGCAAAGGATGGTACTGCTGAACTCATGAACTGAGAAAATATGTAGATAATTAAGAATTGAGACTGCAAAATATCATGTATTGCTCTGTCATTTGACCTGACAGATTTGAAAAGACTAGTAACAGACAAGAAAAAGTTGCAGGTATGCATATAGACTTGAATAGAGAGGGAGGAGACAGGTCAGGGTGAAATGATAGTGTTTTCTTTCCCAAGGACGTGCAAAAGGACAGAATTCTTTTTTTAAAAAAAAAAAAAAAGGTTGAAAAAAGGAGTGTACAACAATCTAAAACAATAAATACATTCATGTATAATACATAAAGGGCAGTATGAACAAAAACAACAACAAAAGAAGAAAAAGCAGGAAGGCAAAAATCATAGAAATAGAGAATTACAGAAGATATCAAGAGCCTTTCTTTAGCCCAAGCCCTGCTCAAACAAGCTAAAGCCAGTTCCTCATGACCATGTTCAGTCAGGTGTTGAATATCCCCGTGGATGGTGACTCTACAACCTCTCTGGACAACATATTTCAGTGTTTGGCCACCTACACAGTAAAAAGATATTTTCTTGTATTCAGATGCAGTTTCCTGTGTTTCAATTTGTGCTCATTGCCTCTTGTCCTATCACTGGACACTATTGAGAAGAGTATGACTCTCCTCTTTTCCCTACCTGATCAGACAACATCTTTATATTCCTCCTGAGTCACTTGCTTCTGCCTCTTGTATGCTTTCTTCATATGTTTAACCTCAGTCAAGAGCTCCTTGTTCATCCATGCAGGCGTCCTCCCACCTGTTTTTGATTTTCTGCTTTTGTGATGGGACTCTGGAGCTTCAATGAGATGATTTAAAAATTAACCAGCTGTCCTGGACCACTCTTTTCTCCAGGGCCATATCCCATGGGATTCCTGCAAGCAGATCCTTGAACGAACCAAAGTCTTCTCTCTTAACATTCAGGATTATGACCCTGCATTTTGTTCTGATTCCTCCTTGCCAAGGGATAACAGGTGAGGAAGGAATAGAAAGGAAGCAGTGAGAAGATGAAATGAAAACTTCTGTCTTTCTCCTTTACTGATACTTCTTTTCATACTCCTCCCTTCTCCCTCTTTGTGTCAAACCCTTTACATGCTTTTAATGAAGTAAAAAAAAATAATAAAAAAAAGTTTTAAAAATCGAATTCTATCTACATAATTTCAAGTTACAGAGAACATTTTAGGACCAACTCATCTCGGTACAGAAGTATTGTTCACTTGATGGCAATTGAAACATTTTCAGATTAGTTTCCAACAGATGCATTGCAATAAAACATGCACAGCATTGTCAGCTATTCTCCTCTTAATCCACAGCTCAAATGAAATGCATTCCACGTGAATGCCAGCGAAGCACGGGGAAACTTGCCAAACCAAAACCATAAGATATTGTACATTTAATTCCTAACAGTGGAAAGTCAGGCGAAACTCTCTTATGTTATTTAAACTGCATTATTTTAAATTGATGCTCCTCTCTTGAAAGTTGGGGTTGAAATATGGCTTCCATTCAAAATCTGGATATGACATCACATCCTGACGCCCCCAGAAACCCTGGCTCCAGTCAGACCTGGAGGTTCCAGAGTTTAAATGCTGTGATGTTCCTGACAAAATCGTACTTTCCGATGAAATCCAGTTTTACTGGAAAGTGTGCTGCTGCTCTACTCCGTAACACTGGCTGTAAGGTTTCTCTGAAGAAGGAATCATTTTGAGTGCTTTTTCTGTGTTTGAACAGGGCCATATCTCTTGGACAACCATCCATTCCTCTCAATAAGTAGCTCCAATATAAGAAATGGGCATATGATGTCTACTCTCACTGCATCTTCCAGCCAATTTATCATAGAATCATAGACTGGTTTGGGTTGGAAAGGGCGTTAAAGATCATTGAGTTCCAACCCCCTGCCCTGGGCAGGGACACCTCCCACTAGACCAGGAGATCTTATATGTCTTATATATCTTATATATTTCCTCCTCTTATCAACTCATCTCCTTCGATCTATTCACTTTCAAAAAAGTAACTGATTAAACTGCAGAAGGCTTTAATTAATCATGTATTAGGCTCATGTCTTCCTGTGGAATCCTCTTCAACACATCAATACTCTTGTTCAACTCTGGTCACCAGGACAGACCAGTGGCACCAGTGTGTCATACAGAGCAGGATAAGACAGCTTGCTTTCCTGGGAATTTCTGAAGCATGTTGTATCTTTCAACTAGAAGTACCCCCAGCTTTATGAGGAGTTACTTTCTTTTCAATCTAATACAGCCATGGCCATTTTTTTATTTATTTATTATGTTTTTTAACCTTGCTAGACCACCGGTCAGCCCCACAGAATCATTAATCTTCCCACAAATATATCTGCTGTAACCGGTCTCTCCATGCACTCTGTGTCTATGGGAAATGTGGGAGATTGGGGGCAACTCTGGCCCCCCGTTCAATCTCTCTTTGATACCAGCTTGCTAAAATGAGGCTAGATTCATTATTCAATTTCTCTGCACCCAATTTTTTAAAGTGTAAAAGTCAGTCATTGTCATGGTTTTAAAAAATGTCATGGCCAGGAAAAAGTCAAAATTTGTTATAAGCAATGGGAAAGCTTCAAAATATATTCCATTTCCACAGCTTTTTTGCTGCTGCTTTTGTTGTACTGCTATTAAGAAGCATTCTTTGCATAGATTGTGGTGTTAACCAGATAAGATAAAGTGATTCAGAGTTTTCATGTAGCCCATAAATACATACTTATTTTATTAGTATTCAACTCAACCATGGGAGACAATCTCTTTGGTACTCTGGGAAGTCCCCTATTCCAAAATAATACTCTTTTTTTTTTTTTTTTGACAGATCCATGTGGGCTTTGGGCAATTCTTGTACATTCTTTTTGTTTTTTTTACCAGCAGTAGCATTCCCTATTTTTTTATGTGTGACTTTTTTATTCTGGCTTTCACGGCCAAATTGAGCAACAGAAGAGTGTGTGAGCACTTTTTGCAGTGGCTCAGAATAATCAGAAACTGAGATTAGGCAACAGTATGTGAAGTAGAAACTTAATTGCGTAATTGATCATTCTGCCCAGCAATCTCTAGCAAATTGACAAAGCCAGTCTTTAAAACTTTGGTTATAAATAGTAAGCATGCAAAGCAATTTGTTAAGCTGGACGGGGAGTGAGCCATACACCTGTATCTTGAAATCCAGAATACTTTTTCTTTTTAAGGGAAGATATACAAAGGAAAGACAATAGGATAAGAGAAATAAACACAGGTAATTATCTATCCACAAGTAACGCTCTGCTGTTAGCTTTGTTCAAGGTAAAATACAGAGGGATCCAAACCAGCAGTCTATGAGAATATAGAAAGTTCTTACAACTATTTTAAAACAGGTTGGAAACCAGGTACAGTGTGGCAGAAATGAAACCACAGACTGTAATTATTAAGCTATAATTCCTAGCTGTTTTATTTAATCAGAGACCTATTGAGCATATATAACTATTTATTCTGTTATTGCTTTAAAAATTGCTGTAAAAACAGTGCAGACAACAGGATGTACATGAGTGTTGCAATGAAAATCTCTATCTTTTCAAAATCCCTTTGTAGTCTAATATGTAGCTATTATACCACGCTTTATGTAAAAAATACATATTATTCCTGGCTGTAAGCCTTTAATTTTCTTACTGTATTAGTATTACTTGAGTCAAGAAACAGCTTTTGCAGCCGCACTGTGCTGCTAAGGGAAATATTCTCATAGTGTTTGATCATGTGTCCAAGCTATCATTTAAATCGTATTAAAAAGCCAAATATAAGGAAGGGGAAAAAAATGCCAAAACTTGATGAAATGTTATTATGCAATGTAATTAACTTCAGAGAGTCTCCATTTTTCTGTGTTGCTCAAGTCTTGCTCAGTGCTTACAGGGATGCCCATTTTTCAGCTGAATCTCTCCAAGTGAGTCATTTTAACATGCTCAATTTCAGAGGTGGCAACTCTGATGATCAAATTTTTAGCTATGCTCTTTACCTTTCTCTCGGAATAAAAAACATGCAGGATGTGGCATGTGAAATGGCTTCATTTCTATAGAAGGTGCTATAGAGATTCGACACTATTAAGATCAGTTCGAATGAATACATGAAACATGATGGAAATCCTTGCTTTTGACATTATTCAGGTCATGGAGTTCACAGAACAAGAAGATAGAAAACTATGAGAGAGAGCCATCAGAAATAGGTCAAAAAATGAGCGCTACAGCTGTGAAATATTCAGCAAGGGACAGAAAGCTTTGCTATAGGGTTGCAATGCTGCACCTAACAGAGATGCTACCAGCTCTACAGAGATACGAAGAGGACAGATGTCTTGATGGCACTGTTCTCTGTTTGCTGAATGATTTCCCAGCCTGAGAATGTGAGTCAAGTACTAATTGAACTGAAGCATTTTATATCATCTCAGGGGCAGAAGAGCCCCATTTAACATAGGCTCTTCCATAGTAAGATTTGCAAGCATTTTATAGAACAACAGAGGTTAACAGAGAGAAAGAGTTCCTTGACTGAAGAGAAGGATTTATTCAACACACTCGTAACCTTTGCATGGCAGCCACCCTGCTGCATTGATCTCCCAAATGTCTTCCACAATCTGTATGAATTGCTGCTACTGGTGTTGAAATTTGAAACAGAGCCTGGTAAAGCCAAGGTTACACATAAATAGTTTTCCTCACTTTGGTTGACCATAAGGTTAAGAGGGAAGAAGAGGATGTCTCAATGTCCTTAAAGAGACTCTGATATTTGGAAAGCTGAAGCTTTAAAGCTGTCTCCTGTTTTAAAAACCCTTTCCCACAGGCTTCTTGCACAATGTTGCTACTTAGCTCGGCATTCTTCTTGGAAAAGAGATGCTGGAGCAGCAAACAATCCAAAGAGCCAAATACTTTCTCCTGACTGCAAGAGCTGGCCATGAGTAGCTGGCTCCACACACAGTCAGGATGGTTGGGAGCTTGGGGTGGGCAACCTGGGACAGGGACACACTCACCCCTTGCAAAAGAAGCCCAGGGACCCCAGCAATTGTGCAACAGCAGGGCTGGTGATGGCACAGAAGAACCCCATGCCTGTGGATGGAGGCAGGAGGGGGACAAGAGTGGGGCAGGCTGGGCCAATGGGACACACTCAGAGGCAGAAACTGGCCCGTGTCTCCACCACCAGCCTCCTGAAACTGGACCCTACTGGTGGCAAGTGCATCTCTTGGCCTTGAAAATGATAAAGATAAATTGTATAATTAAAAAAAAAAAGATGAAAAAATTTACACCTTTTCAGTTGCAAATTCAATTACCTAAAACAAACATTAAAGAAATGGAAACATATAGTTGAAAAATGAGCCTCTCAGTGCAGCACTGTTGCTTTATTAAAACAAGAAAAACTAACTAGCTAAAAACTAATCTATGGGATTGGAAACAAAAAGTGAAGGATGAGACAGGGAGCAAAATCCAGGGTTAAAAATGCTATATTCCTGATCATGAGTGCATATGAATTGCATGTATTTTCTAGAAAAACTGCTCCTACACCAGTTACTTCATATCTCCTCTTTTATCTTCTTTATTGTCCCTGCAGGATGTTATTACATGGATTGCATTTCCACAATAACAGCCTCTGAGAGAGTGCACACAAGCAATATGCATATTTCTCACTGAGAGATAAGATGGTAAAAAAGAAAAAAAAACAACTGGTAATTTTTCACAGGTTTCAGCTATTGATCTTTGTGAGAGAAGAACAGTGATTTGACAGGATTGCCCAGACTAGATACTGGAGGCTAGGCAGTCCTTTTTCATGATTTCACATAGATATCTAAATATCCTTATGTATGATCTCTTTGAAAACAGACTGAGAGAGTTGGGGTTGTTCATAGTGGAGAAGAGAAGGTTCCAGGAATGCCCTAGAGCCCCTAAAGAGGCTCCAGGGGAGACAGGGAGGGACTCTTGATCAGGAATTGAAGTGATAAGATGAGGTATAATGGTTTTAAACTGAAAGAGGGGAGATTTAGGTTAGATTTCAGGAAGAAATTCTTTCCTGTGAGGGTGGTGAGAGCCTGGCCCAGGTTGCCCAGAG
>JAOXJM010000023.1:85307696-85329298 GCA_026413425.1 Tringa solitaria | reverse complement strand
ACCTGGTCTGGTGGGAGGTGTCCCTGCCCAGGGCAGGGGGTTGGAACTCGATGATATTTAAGGTCTATTCCAACCCAAACCATTCTGTGATTCCTTACTTATATAGGAGAATTACTGCTGTAAAATTACTTGGTATAAATGCTTTGATTTTTTAAAACTTTTTCTTTAGCTTGTTTCAAAATGCAGCTAGGCAGAGTCCAACATTATTTTTAAAATGTCCTTACCATTAAACCCCAAATTCATAATATTTTCTGTTTTTCAGAAATGCACTAAAACCTGCAAGTGTAACTTCTTGAGTGTCCAAGATCTCTGAGGAAAACAGTTAAGTTACTGAGATACCTAAATTTAGGGGAATATTTCAGTCAAGTACCTTAGCAGAGGATAACATTTGAACTGGTTGAGTTTTTTTAAAGGCTAACCAAAAAAATAGGTCCCCCGAGTTACGAAGACCTACTTTGCAAACTTCCTTTGGATTTTTCCAGTTTTTCTGCTTTTTCCCTATCCTTTTATGACCTTTTCTTTGCTATAAAATAAAATAGAATGAATAATGGCATGTATTAGTTTCCCTCATTGCCCACCCCAAAACAATAATCTTTCCTATTTTTCCTTTATTTTTCCCTTTGCCACTCTAACTTTTCTAAAGGTTAACAAGGGAAAAAGGGGAAAGAAAAAGTGGAAAAAAAAGTTGCATTTTATTGTGCTCAGCTGGTAGGCATAACTTCAGTTTTTCATTTTTCAAACTGAGACCAAAAAGTCTAAATATTTAATCTTTTCACAGAACAAAAGCTCTAAATAACTCTGGTGTAAAATATTTTGCTTCATCATTTCATAGTAATAAAACAGTGATATTTCTACTTAGCTTCGTTAAAACAGTAGTCTTTAATTTAAACAGCAATACTTAATTTTTAAGGAAGAAACCTCAACATTCAGGATAAGGAAGTGGTTCTTCCATATCCATTTCTGTGAGAAATCAGACCCTCCCAACTTGCTGGGGAGTTGTGATCTGAAACATATGGGGAAACATATGATCCCTTGAGGAGTCAAACGCTGAGATGCAGAGATCTGGCTACTTAGAGAGGGAAGCCAATGCTCCTATATACAAAATGAGCTGGAAAAGTACCCCTCTTACTTAGTGCGTGGCATGTTCTGCTCTAGAAAATATGTAATTATCAAAGCCTCTCCACTAATCTGGTTATTTGGGATAATGGAAAACAATCTCGTCCTCAGCTATGAAAAATATTTTTCCCTTTGCATATCTTATTTTGTAAGACTGTCTGTCTTTGCTTAAGAGTGTCTCAGCCACACTAGCCATGAAGTTTTGAGGTTGAGTAAAAATGAATTGTCTGGCTGAATATTTTTAAATATCTGAGTGTTAATGTCGCTGGATGATTCATAATGATCAGCTTCATCTGCAATTTTTTTTTTCTTTTGCTCTTGCCTGCAATGAGTCATGAATATGTCTGGATTACTCTTCAACCATGAAGGAGTGAAATGTTCTCCTAATGGACAACACAAGGGTCACACATACCACGTACATCCCCAAAAATAGAGCTCTCAGTCCTGTTGCTATGAAATTTCAGTCCTTCCACCAGCTTTCTCGTGCCAGTCAGCTACTTGCCCAGTGAATAGTTCCATTCACCTCATCAGGGAGGTACAAGTGGCACCAGGAGATGCTTGTCATGACGGCGCCAGGACGTGACCCTCTCACAGGGATGGCGCCATGCTCACAGGGTACTCTGTAGCCTCCTTAGGCTGATTTCCCTTGCTGGTTTCACTGGATCCTTGCAAAGGCTCCCTTGTACATTTACAATTAAATGTGTCTTCATTCATTACTGCAAGGTCTCTTCTTCCAAAGAGGAGATTTTTGAACTGGAAATTATAAGGCTTCCAAATTCCACAGCCATGGTATCATTTAAAGCTTTCACTGCAGCTTGTGTAATTCCTCATGTTTGCTGTTTGCCAGCCTCAAGCGTAGGGAGTTCAACAAGATTCCTGTTCCGAACCGTATTACGCTGTTTCCATTAAGAAAAACAAATTTCAGGGCCAAAGAGATGTTATGACTCAGCTTTGATCCTGAGCATCTTTGTTTCACAAAGCAAACGCTTCCCAGTCTGATGTCTGAAAATCCTCTCTAATTAGTGCTCCTTCGCAGGCGAAGAGGAGAACTATTGTCAGAGTGTTGTCTCATTTCATACACTTTTATTGATGCTGTGTTGATGAGCTGTAACCCTGTGTACTTTTAACAAGCGAGAAATACCCCTTTGTCACAGCTAACAGGCATAGCTTTTGGGGTGATGAGTACTCCGGTCTCATGGAAGTCAACGGGCATGAGCTTTAAAGAAAGAAGCCATTCATTTGGGGAAAATTAGGTGTATGGGCTTATTAAACATTTCTGTTACAGGCACTGCTTGGCGGCCCCAAGCAAGAGGTCCTGATACACCAGCAGATCTGCAAGACAGCACGTGTAGCTCCCCATCTCACCATCCCTGACCCAAAGAGGAGGGTGGCAGAGTGAAAGTGAAGGCAAAGACACGGATCCAGGGATATTCATTAGTAACTTTTGAAAGGGGGTAACAAACAGCATCCATCCGCATCTTTTTTTCAGTGCTTTAAGTGGATATTTTTTCTCAATGCTGTATGAAAAAGAGAGAGGGAGGCATGCAGAGACACTGAATCAGCTCACAGCAAGGACACTTAGCCCCATCCAAACAGGATCAGGAGGTGGTTATTCCGAGCTGCTGCTGAAAGAGCAGTTAGAAGAAGCTGGCACCCCTGGGCAGGGAAGAATGAATGCCTGCTTGTATGTAAAAACAGCTGTCAGACAGGAAAGCAGACAGCAGGTTCTGAGCTTGTTTTGTTTCATTTTCACAGCTACATAATGGAAACATAGAAGAAATTATGTCATATTTAAAAATATGCAAAAATTAAAAAAAGGTAATAGCAGCATCCAAACGTTTCTTAGAAGCAGTGTGACTTGGACACAATTTACAGCACATGTTTTGCAATTATTTATTCAAGTCTGTAGTGAATGATGGTCTGTCAGTATCGTTTCCTACCTAGTATAGGAGGATCCTACAACCTCAGTGTTAAGAAACCCAGCTGCTGGGTCTTAAGTGTTAAGAAACCCACCTATTTCTAAGGTTTCTCAGAGCCAAAAACTCACACACATGCCATGAAGCGGTGTTTGATGTGGGCTCCACTAATCTGAGATAACATCCATGCCACAGTAAAAAAGATTAGAGAAAACCACCCTTCATAAATGTCTACTGACTTCTATGTAGGTGAGTAAGTACGTCTTCATACTTGTGGGTCTCAAGTGGCTCACACAGAATTGAACACAGGGACACAAAATTAGGATTTAGTGAACAGCAAGCTAAGATGAAATATTTATATTGAAGTATTTGTGTCTCTGAACTCTCTGGAAATGGATCTCCAGCAAATTGTATTTCAGGAATTTCTGGTGATGTCCTAGTTTCAGGAAAATCAGTGGGGTTTTTACTGTTGCCCATGGTTCAGTCAGTGCGTGATCCTTGGCACAGTGGACACAGATCAAGACATCCCCTTTGCATCCTCACCACCTCAACGACAGCCCACCCAGCCACGCTCTGAACTTCCCGAAACCCTTGGTGCGCCAGAGACTTGCTGCCCACAGAGCCACGTGGAGCTTGGGCCACCCACTTCACCAGCCCTCGCGTCCCTCCAGGAGGGAAGCGGGTCGTTGCTGCTGGCTGCTGTCACCCCTGGGAAGGGTGGGTGGCATAGCTGGAGGAGGCAGAGTCAAACCCTTCAGGTGAGGACATCTCAAACTGTGTGCTTATTAAGGACTCATTTCCCTCGTTCTTGGATCCCAGCCTGAGGGCTGCCAGGCAGCCAGTCCTGGGGTGCTCCAGCCGGCAAGGAATTTAAAAAAAGCAGCTGTTTTGGCTTTCAGCCTAGCATGAGGCTATTTCACACAACACAGAGGATGAAATCCCTGAGTAACAAATTCTCATTTCAGTCAAACCTCAGCTTCAGTCAAACCTGAGCTTCACGTCAGGTTTCCTCACTTTTCCGGTCCCTTAAGAGAATACCTCAGCAATGGACTTAAGATTGGACCTTACCAAGCTGCTTTAAAAAGCAATAAATCATTTTGTCTTCAGACAGTGAAGTCCTTCAGACATATTATTTTGATACTTCCACATTACCAGCTTCATTACTGGGTTGAAACAGCCCTGTACAAGCAATCCCACTGATTTCGTAAAGCACTGCGGTTGTGTCGTCATGGAGAAGATGGATAGGCCTCAGCTGGAGCCAGAGTGATTTCCACTGGTGCATAACATGGTCTTCCAGCGTAGTGAAGGTACATTTTTCAAAGATGAGCAGCAGTACCTTTGTCTCATTTCTCAAGATCAAATTTCTCATCCTTTAGGTAGTGACAAAGGAGCAATATATACTTCCTGCAGATGCCTGTGTACCAAGGCGGTTTGTCCTGGAGTATTTTGGAGTAGTCATTTGATAATGATATATTCCACCACCTCACAGAAATGTTCCTCTAATTCTATCAATAAGTCATAGTTTTTATCTTTACAGTCATCCTAGGTGATATGGTAAATCATATCAAGTAGTAGCCAGCCCCTGTGAGAAGATACATCAGTTGTACTACATGTAGACTTAAGCAGCCTTCAATAAAATATAAAATGATATTCCCACAAAAATGAATGACAGACTTCCACAGGGTCACAACGTCAATTCTTGCTTTCTTTTGCTTTGAAATGTCAAGTTATAAATTATTGAATATTTCCTTACTTAAAAAATGCCTGCTTTTATACTATTATTTTTTTGCTCGATAATGTGTATGTGCCTGCATGCGTACGTTTGCAAAATTTATCTCTCCTGGATAACAATTTTCGTAGCTCCAAAGTATGTCAAGGTTGACTGACCTTCAGTAAAAGCGTCCTTGTTCTAACATTGCTCATGGAAACTAAGTGGGTTAAGCTAAAAACTTGAAGCATTTAAATAGCATAAATATCCCATTTAATTACTTTAAATTTTGCTGCCAGTCCTTGAGATTCTTTCATTTCACAAGTACTCCAAATCAATTTACTAACTTAGTGAAGATTGAGTATTAATTGAAGGAATAAAGAAACAATTAAAATAGTGGTAATTCGGGAAAAAGTCCTCTCTGAGGTCTATATCAGGAAGATGTAAGGTCTTTTATTTTTCCTTTTCAGTTCTGATTTGTTAGAAAAGTATTTAATTTCAAAGAAGTAATTATTTTGGGTAATCTCATTTCCAAGATGCTTCTGAAATCAATTCTCTATTCAAGCTCTCCCACAACAAGAAGAACATTTAATGGTACTGACTTACTGAGTTTCATCCTCTTGGCGTACTGCTGATCATTTTTCTATGAGTGTTACAGCGACTGTTTTATCTTAAGACATAACTGTAGACAGCACTATTATTCCTATAAATAGCCCCATCACTATATAAACAAACATACTTAATTCACTACTTAGTTCTGCCATGAAAGCCTGGAAACTAATTAATATCATTTATTGTAGAGGAGTGATTGCAATCCATTCATTTAAAATTTTGTGCCTTAAAAATTTTTAATTAAAGGGCAGACTTTAAGCCTCCTTTAATTTAAGCCTCCTGAACACAGGCTTAGTTATACTTTTGCAGACCACCTAAAAACAGTGCAGACATTCCCAAAGGTTTCAGACCACAGACTGTAAACCACCGTGGAGGGTGGTTATCTAAAAAACCTAAAAATCAGATGCATGGTATAATATGTCAAGAATTTATTTTCATAAACAAAGCAAAATCAGGTCCTAAACAACAGGATGATTTGGGAGAGCCACAGGAATCAAGTAAACTGAGCAAAAAGAAGAATGCATGCTGCATCTCCTTGTATAGACCAAGAAAAGGCCATTAAAATTGCAGGTAGGGAAAAGCAAATTCATTGTGAATCAAACTTGAATATAAAACTCAACAAATTCAGCTTTTATCTGTGTGGAGCCCTTAAGTCACTATTTAATAACCTGTGTGAAATGAGTGATCTCAGTAAATTGTCTGGACGATTTGTAATTATATTTCATTTTTAAAAGGGCGAACTATCTGGAAAGTACCCAAAACAAAAGGGGCAGGAGTTTGGGGTCTTTTTTCTGATGCTTAAAGCAGAATACATCACATGGCGGTTTGAGGAAGAAGTCACATGCTTCCTTTGGGTCTCTATTGAGGGGACTTCATGCATTTTTTTTAACAGCGCCATACAGCGCATCATAAAATGGAAAGCATTAAGAAAACACGATGAAAATCCCAGCAAAAGGTAGGGAGTGCTGCTGCTAAGTATGGGAATAAAGAAATATACAGAGCTGAACGGTGGCCAGGTTTCTTGAGCAAGCGGTCATCAGAAAGAGCTGCTTAAACTCGAAAGGCACAAATCCTCACTGCACTGCTGGCTTGAAAATGCTTCCACATGTGCCTTCAAGCCCAGAGAGAAATGCTGGTCCTAACGCTTTTGCTTTGTTTGCTCCTCCCGGACAGGCACAAGAGGTTAATCGATAGAGCGGCCCTAATGCTAACAAAAAGAAATTCATTAGACGCCGGCGTTCGGTGAGGATTCCTGGAACAAGCGTGTTCCATGACGCAGGCATCTCTTCGGTCTCTGGTTTAACAGAGGTTTTATATAACTGCCTGTTTCCAGGCTGGGGCCAGGAGATCACAGCTGGACAGCACCAGCTCCTAGCTCTATGAAAGGACTAATATTTGTGAAATTCCCTCTCCTGGAAAGGCAAGCCCTCAAAATAGCTACGTCTGACGTGAAAAGTAGAATTTCATGCCTCCTTAAAAGGCATTTAAGCAGATTACTCAGAAGAAAGAATGAGGTTCATTTTTAGGATAAGAATGCAGAACCAGCAATAGGATGCAATTCTCTTTAAGATTAGAAACAGAGGTTGGTAGCCAGATCCTGGTTTTCAAATTGCCAGAGGAAGCTTAAAACTGAATCTGTTCTTACTCCTAAGAGAGCCGTGGTGAGCTGGGGTTACTGAATGAATCATGTTCTTCATGATGACTCAGAGACTTTGAAAGAGGCCCAGTTTTTAAATGGATGTTGGGATTTGGGGGTCTTAATAAATAAGGGCTTGTTTTTAATATACAGATAGTTTTGTTACACCGAGGTTATACAAGAGTTCCTCTTCTGGTTTAATGCAGTGTTGTACCGTACATACAGGAGTACATTCTGTACTGTACTAGGCAATGAGGCATATGGGATTTATCCCCGCTGATTTTTAATATACTTTTTCTATTCATTTTTTTCATTTTTAATGAATGGTACGGTCAAACGAAATGGCAACGTTCCCTCTGAACATCAGCACAGAAAGAGGGATGGGGGCTGAGAAAGAGCAGAGAGGAAGGATAGTATGGGGTTGGAAGAGCCTCTGGAAACTTGCATGCTGATGGCACAGTATGTGAAATTCTTTCTGTGTTTGCATTCTGGACCTAATTCCTAACTCCATTTACTTTCCCTTTAGCTGCCAAGTGCCAACTTATTGCCGCTGCTACCGCTACTACAGAGATCTCCTGCTGCTACGAGGTGCGTGATACCTCCATATATTCTGTACATGCACCCCTGAATGGGATGATTTCCCATCCCATCCCTGATGGGATGTAGTTTTGCAAAGCACCTTGTCAATTATCTTTAAAAGCCCATTTAAGAATAACCCGCAAAGATAAATTATAGTTTCCAGTGGCATCACAAGTATGCTTGAAGTCACCCTGCTGGGTTTTATAGCTTTGGTATCTCTGTAGCAGTGCACAGAAGACAGTGCACATCACTTAAAGCCAGACTATGAAAAGACATTCCTAGGAGTTAAAAGATATAGTTTCCAGATGGAAATTCTGAATTTCAAGGACAGAAGTTGGATTTGACTATTCCCCATTGTAAACCCCCCCCTGTTTTTTTGCTGGGTTATTTTTTTTTTTATTCAACCATATTACAAACTGCACAACATGTAGTTTCTACTTCCTTTTCTAGAAGTACCCAAAACTTTAAATCAATTGAAATCAGTTGATCTGATGAACTTTTTTTGCTGTTGAAACTCGGAACAATAACAGCTGGCAAGGTTTTGGTGCCAGTAATTAATATTCAAAGACCCATCCTGAATCAGCCCAAGTTCTAACAATATCATATGGGCCACAGAAGGAATAGTCATGAAACATTACTTCAGTCCAGATAATATCCCTGGACTCCCTCCACAGATGATAAAGAAGACAGATGAAGCCTATCTGAAGGAGCACCTCCTGTGATGACTAGAAGGGATATCTGTGAACAGATTGCTACATGTTTACACTAAATGTAATCATACTTTTCTAGTTTTGCAAAAAAAAAACAAACCCAGCCATTCCCTTTTGTTATGCTGGGATGCAATAGCATATAGAGCTGCTCATATCCCACAGCTCCGATGAGATCATGGAGCAGAAATAATCATGAAGACTTGGCCGGTCCAGACTGCTTTTTCACCATAATGAGTTGTACCTAATGAATATCAGGATCACTGGACAAGCCTGTGCCATTGCACACCAGGAATGACGAATGATCCTGTATCATTGCACAAGTGTCCAATGTGTGTGGTTATAAACACTAAAGGAGGTGGGTGCTCTGGATACACTCAGGGGTGGTTTTTACCTTGGGGATAGTAGGGTCTATCTCCACTGCAGTTTTATGATCCTCAGTAAGATCTCAGTCTTATTCCCCTCTACGGAGAGGACCATAGCTGGTAGGTCCATACTAGTGCCCACCCTAGTACGAAGCCCAGCACCAAAACACATCACGAAGGGAAATGCACTGCAGTCGCAGAGTGGCTTTCACCAGCTAGAAGCCATTGAATCTGCCACTGCACACACTCTTTTGCTGCACAGTCCCACATACTCAGTGGGGTGGAACAGACCCTCAGCAGGACCAAGCTTCTCTCCATCGGTTCTCTTTTTTCCCTCAGAATAATTTTTTTACTTTTCTTCTCCCTGAGCAGAACCTGAACATCGGTCTGGGATTTCAGATGTCCAGAAACCTGGATAACCCCCCGGATTCTCTTGTAGAGTAAACCCTTGTCTGTGGGCAATGAACCCAACATGATAGGACTAGAGAACAGTCTGTGCGCCATTGAAAAAACTGGGAATGTGGTGGACCCACTGGGCACCACCACCCAGCACACACCTGTGTACCTTTTTCCAGGATGAACAGTACTCTCCTCCTTCCTCTCATTGACTGAAATATGGCATTGCCACTCAGAGGATTCAAAAGTGACCCTGTAAATCCCCATGCTGATCAAGGAAGGGGACATTTAGCTGGATGGAAGCTGGGCTAATACATTCTCCTTCCACAGAAAATAACCTCACTTTCACACTGCAGAAGTGGTCTGAAGTGTTTCTGTTTGAAATCGTAATTCTAACTTTGTAAAGAAAAAAACACGGTCAAATCTCTGTACTCATTATGTTACATATGATTTAACTCCCTGTAAGCCAGTAACCTATGTGTTTGTGAAAGTGTTGTCACCCTGGGAAATCAAATTTAATCCCAAAAGGCAAATTCTAAATGCTTTTAAAATCTAAGTGGGACATTTACTAGAAAGAAATCTGTGCAGCAATAAATAAAAATCATTTTGGGATATTTTTAATCCTCTTTTCTCTGCAGTATTTGATGGATTTACATTTTTTTAAATTTTAATTTTGAATGTTGCCGAGAGAAACTGAACAGATAACTTATAAAGATATTAATTTTATTTTGACCCATTTCTGCTTTATGAGCTGCTGTTGAATTGGTCTTTTCAATTCCTTTGCATCTCACTTCGCTAAGTCAGAAGAGCTTATATTATGGTTTTGTTTCTGCTCCCGGTTCTGTCATATGTATTGTTCAGCTTACCAAGAATGAATTAAGCTATTTTGCATGACTTAACATTTATTTTTATTTAATATTTGAGTTTTCCATACCTACTTTCTTTGGTTTACAAGTGTTCAGTCCTGTAAACTTTTATTGTCAAGAATATTAATGGAAAATGTTTCAGGCACAAGAGATTTGAAGAGCCAAAGACAGGTATTTAAAAAATGGCCAAGTTTTAAGTTCAGCAAGCTCTGACATATGATTAACATGAGAGTCAGGGCTCACAGAGTGTGTGTAATTCATCTAGTGCAGGTGCACAATATTTTACTGGTATTTGTATACAAATGGCATGTACGCTGGAGTCAATACCTTCATCCAAGTTTTAAATGATGGATTTCAAATGTTCAGGAGTCCATCGGAATTCATTTTCATTAAGATGTGTTCTTACACCAGCTCCACAAGGTGGCAAATGGCATAGAAAAAGAGCTTTGTCTCCTGATCTGCTGAGGGGGGGTCTCATGAGCCACTGTTCCCATAGGGTGGCATCAAATCTCTGCACCGCACTGAAAATCTCGAGCCAGGAGGAGGAGGTGAGGTGCTCAGGGCATTCCTCCACAGCCATGCCCCTTCCTCTCCCTCTCAAACCATCTCAGCTGCCCACATGAGATCCAGCATTTAGCTGAGCTCAGCAGAACCCAGGGTCTGAAGGGCTGTAGAAATCAAGGACTACTGAAGAGAGCAGGCAAGCAAACCACGGCTCCAACTGAATCCTCCCAGAGTCTGCACAGCCCGGAGAAAATTAAAGAAATCAGCCGTAATCCATCTATTGGACACCACCGTCCATATGCCCAGAAAAGACAATAAATCCAAACAGTTCCAGACTTGGCTGCTCATAATAGTTCTTCCAGCTGCTCCGCTGGGACTGCTGTGGATGTAGGCTAGAAACGGAGTGAACAGACACATTCATGCTTAGACAGAAGGCAGCAGGGAGGCACACCACAGATAAACAACGAGAGGAATCTCTTGCTTTGTAAATAGCTTGAAGTGCTTTCAATTTAACCGAAAGACTCAAAGGCGTACTTGTGATGGGTTTTCTTTGCGGAGAGGTTAGTTTCTGTTCTTCAGCACAGAAACCAACGACAGTGGTTGTGGTTTTTGCCCGTCTCGTTCATTTGGTCTAATGACGGAAAGATTTTTTACAAAGGAAAAGTCTGACTAGCACTTTAGTGAGCCTTGAGTGTAATTTTATTTCCTTAAAGAAAATCCATCATTTAAAGACTCATGTGGCCAAAATGCGATGCTCTGCTCCCTGATGTGTGTCCCTGGATAAAATCTGCACAAGAAGCACAAGGGCTGCTTTATGCCATTGACATATCACCTAAGTTCTTGAGGGCGGGTAAAAAGAGGGATGAAAGGAGGTCATTTGAACTAAATTACATTATTTTGAAAGGGCTGGCCATGGCTGCTGAGGAGCTGCAGACACTCCAGCCTTACATGCCTCTCTGCAAGAGCACAGCCCTGGAATACTGTTCCACAGCCAGCTGCATGGGAATGGAGATATTATCCAAACTACACAGCGCACAAGAATACATTCACGCACCGCTGAGAAACACCTCTAGCAATATGCAGACATATGTACTCTGTCCTGGCAGAGCTGACCTAAGCGTCTACAGCAAAGTTGGAAACTGGGAGGAGGCTTCTCGATTTTTTTTTGGAAAAGAATACACAATTTCCATAGCTCTGAATGATACAGAACTAGCATTAGCAGGAAAGATTATTTTAAAAATGGAGAATTCCAGCCAGTGAAGTGCAATAAATAAACTGCTCTCAAAATGTGATCTATATTGAAGTGTTTGATGTCCCTCCTTCCCTTTCCCAAGTGCAGAGAGAGTCTCTCCAATGGGAGACTCAGACTGTCAAGAGCAAAGTTGAGTCTGTAAGCGTCTCTGCATATTCTTCTGGGGAGGATGTTTAGCAAAGCTGAACCCTCACTGCTCCAGTAATTTGTTCAAATCGACCAAGTCACCTTGCCAAGAAAGAAACAGTTGCTTCAGAAAATTTTCAGAATACTAAAACCAAAACCAGCTGAATAATACAATGCTCCAAACAGGTAAGAATCTTTTCACCTGAGGTGAAATGTTGTTAAACTGATATTCTGTCAGTGACAATAAACCCCAGATTTTAGTCCCAAACAGAACATTTCTCTCACTGCAGACCACTACATCTCATCAAGAGGAAAATGAACAGGTGAATGAATTTATGATATTCATCCCCCACGTTTTTCCTGGTGACTCAGTAGCATTTGTCAGTGTTTGGCCAGACAGAAAGGGCCATCAAGTTCAGTCCAGTCTCTGATGTTGACAATGTCAGATTCACAGCGAAAAGTAAAATCAAGGTAATAAAGTAAAAAAAAAAAAAAAAAGTAAAATCAATACTAACATTGGAGATGTCAGGCTGTCTGCTACCTGATGACATATTTCTCAAGATTTTCTACTATTCTTAGGGACCAGTGCTCATTCATTTGAAAATCACATCAGTGGCCTCTTTATATGGGAAGCCCACTTGGATATTTGAGATGTCATCAGCAGAGAAGAAATGCATTTCTTGATCCAAAACATTCTGGAAAGAGCTGAGACCTGTGATATCCCCACAGCCTTACATTGCCTTTGACTAATCAATGTTGCTCCTAGTCTGGAGTCCCTCTTAAGAGTTCATTTTATTCAAGGGGTGGATTGAAAATGAAGCCAATGTGGATCTAAACATGGGTATCGAATGAGCTCCAATTTAAAATTCAAATTACAGACCCAGCTTTTCTAGTTCAGATTGGCTTGATCACTGTGCAAAGGAGTAGATGGTACACTCATTCTCCAAAAGCAGGTACCATCAATAAAGAAAACCATATGTTGTGTACCTCACACACACCACCCCCCGCCCACCCAAGTAGCTCTTCTTTCTTCCCTTCTGTCTGGAGTCATCATATTGCCAGAAGGTGGAATGAAATGTTTCAGACATCTTTGAAATCCTGGATGCTTTCTGAGAGTGTTTTTTGGCTCCTCCACATCTATTCATGAAAAAAAAAAGAGAGACTAATCTTTTGCTGGAAAACACAGAGCATTTAGATGAAATTTTGATAAATAGGGAAGATACGTTTTGGAGGAGTTCTGCAGGAATTTAAAGCACATCAGAGACCAGCACTCTAGGTTACCTGCTAGGTGAAAAACAGAGGCCAGAAAAGTGACCATTGTGACAACATGCCCATACCTGTTACTGAATCATCAGGCTCATCATTTTTTCTGGAGTCTGCTCTTGAAATATTAAAATCATCAGCACGGAAGGCATGAAGCAGTTGAACAAGCTGGTCTTTAAGAAACTTAGACCTTGCTTACAAGCCAAAGATTGATCTCACACATTTAGGTGAAAATCATTTGGTAAAACAGCCAGACCTGTGGTGGTCTTCAGCCAAAGTCAATTTATTTTTGTTTATTTTATTGTGGGAGCAGTAGCTTCTGAGATTTAAATGAAATAGACTAAACTGTGATGTGTTTCAAAACAAATGTTTGGGAAGTGTCTTCACCTCCCTGTGTTTTTTCCTATTACTTCTGTCTTCTAATATGTGTGTTGCCCTTTCACAAGGAAGACAGTAGAGGCAATGTGAGGGGATTCCTGGTGTCCAGAGATTCCTGCTCAAGGAAACCCAACGCTCGAAGAACAAATTGCTGAACTATTTTTTCCAATTTACAGTTGACAAAAAAAATAATCTCTGTTTCAGCTTTAGTGTTGCTCAAAGGGTTCTGCCTCACTGTAAGATGTTTGGAATTCACATACAGATCAATTAACATATGTCTATACTTAATTTTTATTTTTCCCCAAATGCATATAAGGAATTCCATCCAGGGTTTTAAATTCCACCCTCACTGAATTCATCATAAGGCTTATTACTTCTTTTTACTTAAAAATATTTTGTACATATTTCCTGTCATTTTCCCCTAGAGTTATAACACCCCAACAAAGCCTTCAATGTTCACCTGAAGTACCCTGCCCAGCTAGCATCTGTTGATTCCTCTGTGAAAGGTCTTAAGGAAATTTCACTGACTCAGAGGAAAGAAGACACTAGATTTATTTCCCTCCCCATCTAGATATAAAGGATTTGGGAGAGATTTTACAGAAAAACAATCTTTCACTAAAAAAGAAGGAAGCAGAGGAGGGTAAGGTAAATATTCATTTTTTGTCAATAAGACAAGGCACTACAAAGGGTAAAGATTTGTGAAGTCAGTCTCCATTCTAGAGACAGAGGCATGGCAGCCCTTGCCCCAGTCAAGTGCATCAGAAGAGCTGTTGGTGGCACACAGGTTCCTTCCCCTTGACCACCCAAAGGAAAAACAGCTGGGCATTGCATATCCTGGTGTCTTCACAGAGTAGAAAAGGTCCATGGACCTCTATGTGGGGGCCATGGACCTCTATCTAGGAGCCAAGCACACTGAAAAGCATATTTGCCCTTTAATGTAAACTCAACTGTAGGTGTCTATTGAACCATATACCCAGGTGCTGGCTCTGACACCCTCCTGGCACACTCTCCTGGGTGTCTTCCTCACACTCTTACTCTGTACTAGCAGACAGCACAACACACCACAAAAAGATCTGTAAAGGAAAACATTCAGTGCAAGAGGGGCTACGACACATTTTTCAGGGAAGGGTACCTCAGTTGGTCTCTACTGCAGTCTCATGGATCAAACAATGGTCAGAAACCAGTGCACATTATGTGCACTTCTGGAGAACATCTTCCATCTTGGTATAATCAGAACAAAATCTAGTTCATGTGCTCTGACACAGCTCATGAAGTGAAGCACAGCAATTAGGCATGATAGAGACACTTGCCTCAAAAACACACTTCTGATTAGAACCAGGACAGTAATGTAGGTCTACTCATAGGCAGCTGAGATGTCTAGGGTTGCAGTCACTCCTTCTCTAGTTAGTGGAGATATTTCAGAGGACAGTTGAGATGTGTGGAAGATTGAATTGCTATTCTAATGGGTTTCTTTCTCTGACAGTTAATGAGCTGAACTTGTCTGGTTCAGAAAAACAGTCGAAACTCATCTTGATGTCAAAAATATTCCTATGACTTGGACGTGAGATTTTATGAAAGACCCAAAATAAGACGGAGGACGTGACCTGCAGAATTGATGTCAACAGTCTGATTTATCAAATTTCTCTGTAGGACTCTACTGTTGAAGAATGATGCTTTGCTAGGATCAAGGAATAGCATCTGCTTATAGCTGCAGTTCTCTTTGAAGAGATTTAGAAGCCTATAGAGAAATGAAAGGACACCCATGACACCACATATAAATCATGAGCTGTGTAAATAATATATTTGTCTTGCTTCTTTGAATCAAGTTCCAAAAAGTGAATCCTTGCTGGTAGCAAAAACTGAGAAGCATCAGCAACAACAATCTCTATTAGCAGGTCCCTTTGTTTGGTGTTTTCTTTTTTTAAATTGAGACATTTCAAGTACCCTAAATTGTTTAAGAAACAGTAGGAAAGATTTTTGGGTTTTGAACAATGTGGTCTGTTTAGCCAAACATAGCTAATGTAGTATAGAGACCACAATTGGAAACAACTGTTAGTCAGACATTAATTAGCCTTGTTTTCAGACTGAACGTCAATAGACAATGAAACCACCTAAATTAATCTAAGTGGCAAGCTAAAAACAGGCCTCTGGGCATCTTTAAAGAGAACTCAGAGGCTAGGACCCATCTGCCAGAGGTTAGGCACCTGAAGCACAGTCAGACACTGGCGGCCAGGTGGACACCTGCATTTCATGTGACAAAAATGAGCAGTGGACAGTGGGATCATTTTCAGCCATGACGTAGTCTGTGTTCTCCAGCTGTCCTTGGAAAGAATAGCATGCCTCAGCCATGGAGGTAGACTTTTCTTGATAATGGATGAAGTAGAACAGGAAGGAGCAGGATGCAATAACTTTCTGGGGCCCTGTGACAACAGGCTATTGTGTCCCAAATGACCTCTAAAGTTCCTACATAGCTCAAAGAATGTAATTTGTTGTGTATTGTGATAGGGAAGGGAGATGTTCATTACGTGTTCAGAGTTATTTACAGTGTCCGTGTTCAGTGGAGCCCAAGTTAATGTGGAGGAGGGTCTGGGTGTATGATCTCCTCCTAAATCATGTTTCTCTATGTCGCCCCTTGTGATCACATACCTTGGTACAAATATTTCGATTTTCATTCAGGTCCTGTCTCAGGCAACGCCAGAACTCATCCATTCATTTTCCTTCCCTAGTTCAGCCTTTGCCCAAACCAAGCCTGAATAATCACTCCCTTAAAGCCTCTCAAACTATCACTAGCCTCTATTCTAGTTATAGATACCAACTAAACCTTTCTACCTGACCAGCCACCTGATACTAAACCATGTGTATTGGGACAATGTGCTCTTGCTCTACCCTCCACTTGTGTCAGGACAAACAGAGACGGCATCATTAATTAGCTCCACAATAATGAAGAGAAGAGAACTGCTTTGGGAAAGCTGGATATTGAGGTTTTAAAGACATTATATGTAGAATTTCAGTGTCTAAGAAGCAGAGCATGCAAAGGTCATAAAAATGTAGGCACCTACACAATGGATGTTCAGGAGAGGTGATCTGTGTACCTAGAGACATTTGGCATCTAATTTAAGATATCTTAATAGACAGTAGGAGTGTGGAAAGGTCAGCAAAGTCAATGGTGGATAAGTAGATTCTCACTCCAGCTCAGGAGGAAGCCTAATTTAAGCCAGATGAATCCCAGCCAGTGAGTCAGAAGCAGAGCAGCAGGAGACGAAGAAACTAATTCACAATTTACATCTTCACAAACTTCATAGAAGTAGCCCAAGGGATTTTTCTACTGTTCAGATGTTCTCTACCAAAAATTGTGTGGTTGTGCACAGATGTTGAAGGGATGAGGGGAACAAACAGCGTTTTCTGGCATTATCTGTGGCTGATGTTGGAGCCAGAAATTAGAGATGGAGAAGAACTACATGGAGTCCAAAGTACTGAAAATGAGGTAACTTTACCGTCAGGTCCTTGATTGAGCCTTTTAATTGTCAGAATTTAAAAATAGAATAGTTGGGCAGTATATGAAAGTGGAAAAAAAATAAGAAACTCAGCTATATCATTCTATAGTCAATTTTAACAGTCTTAGCAGTGTATTTTTAACTTGATAATTTAACTTGCCTGCCTCCCCGTGATACTTATAAAAATAAAAGAGTACATTCTTTATCTTAGCCAAAAATACTATATAAACAAATTCCAAGGAATGCATTCAATTAGAATGATAGGCTACAATAATGGGTGCACTTGATTGCATTTCCGTCTCACAAAGCAACTCACATTTGCTACTAATATGCTAAAATTTGTACCAGTCAAAATAAGCTTGTCTATCACAGCAAGATAAAATTGTCAAAACACACAACTCAGTTCCTCTGTCACTTATATTAATTTTATGCTGGAACCACTCCATTATTTTTTTTTCAGAGCTGTTCTTGACATTACAGTTAATTCTATCACTTCTATTAATGTGTATACACACCAATTCATGTACATGAGTTCCCACGTACTTCTGAGAACGCTTACGCATGTATGACTTATGCCTGTAAGTAATCAGCTTCCACAAGCCACAGTTACATTGCTCAGACATTTACACACAGCAAAAGAGACTATTTGGATAGTTCTTCTTAAGGCCTTTTTGGGTATCAATTATAGACAACCCATAGATGTCTTGAAGGAAGCACCCTGCTGAACAAACTAGGAAAAAATTGCAAAGCAGAAGAGTCTCAGGCCGGTTCCAGATACCTACCAGATCTACTCCATTTCTAATGCTTTGCTTTTCCTCAGGAGTCCAGGAGCTATTATCTCGCCCAGTGGTTGGAAAATCACAGCCTAACACAACGGGAACCCTAAACACAAAAATCTGTAGCACAAACTCATGTCTTGGTTCTTTCTTTTTGACTTGGAGAGACAAAAAGAGACCTGGTCAGTCCTCTCACTCCCTTAACAAGAAAAACAAGAGTGTAGAGTGCTCTTCCTTTCAGAAAAGCGTGTGTGACCTTTAGTGTTATCCTGGGCTGAAACGGACTGCAGACTCCTGTCCATTCAGTCAGTGGGCATTTTTATCCTGCGCTGGTTGGTCACCTACACAACCTCTTTTCTTCCTTTTATTACTGCTCTACTCATTCATTACAGGAACTCCTGCCATTTTGGGAGGATTTGTGGCATACAGCTGACTGCACATCAATCAATGTCATTAACTCTTTTTTGCTCTGGCTCCATCTCAAGTTTGTACACCCTCCCCCCTCGCAGCAGTCCTCAATATGTTATCTTTATCAACTTTTTCTTATTAAGCAGAAGTAGGCTATTCTGGGTGACTAGAATGTAACTGGATCATGTTCTTTACCCATGAAAACACTTTATTCCATCATCAGTTATGGCTTTTTCCAGCAGATGATAACATACTTATGTGCATATATGTATATATATGGTAAAGTCAATGGGTAAACGTCATTAAGTCTTGAGCAAAAAAAATCGTAAAGCTCAAATTAACTGATCAGATAAACTAAAATAAACGCAGTTCTGACAGTGAGACATCAGATGACAAAGCACTTCAAAACCTGAGATCAGCCTGAGGGGCCAGCTAAAGATAACAAAAAAAAGTGTGGTCATCTCGGACCGCTTCCCAAAAATGCTGTGCTCAACAAACGCCGACTCAGCCAAGAGATTAGCAAACAATCGAGAGAGTCAACAGTCTCTGCCCAGAGCTACACTAACATGCTGACAGCATTTCCTACCATGGGCCACGGAGAGCAGGAGAAGAATTAGCGCGTGGGAAACCTGGTGTTGAGGACCAGCCCTGTATCCAAATGGGTTTGATACTTACAGTTTGCTAACGCTCAGCAGTTGTTCGTTTAAACAACGCTCTTTGAAAGAATATTTCAGTTTTGTGGGAATGGCTTTGCAATGAGGCTTTCTTCTCTCTGTAATTGATTCTGAAAAAGAGAGACACAGATTTCTGACACTTTTTGTTGTCAACCTTCATTTTTTAAGTAGAGCTTTGTTGTACTTTGCTTGAATTGGCTTTTTTATTTCCACCCAGCACTGATATAAAACTCTTCACTGATAAGTGATGTACCTCAGAAATGGCAATAAGTATTGAAGAGGGAGCTCAGCTAATGCAGGCTGTTTCAGCTTCCCTTTTTGCCTTGCAGATTACGTTTGGTAACTGCAAACTGATTGAAGT
The DNA here is from genome assembly GCA_026413425.1 of Tringa solitaria. Classification (NCBI taxonomy): domain Eukaryota; kingdom Metazoa; phylum Chordata; class Aves; order Charadriiformes; family Scolopacidae; genus Tringa; species Tringa solitaria. Next base: position 85,310,161 of record JAOXJM010000023.1, on the reverse strand, counting down.
CACAAATGAAGTCTAAAGGAGAAGCAAAAGACAGGTACATAGCATACAAGTTTCATCTTTTATAAACCCATTAGTGGTGAAAGGAGTTGTTTGTACACAGCAAATGGAGAATAAGCGTCTGACTTCTTTGGCTGAAATGCACTGTCAGAAGAAATGAACAGATTTTTGTACAAGCTGGTATTTTCTCCAGCAGATCACTGCTGAGATTTTTGAAACACCTAGACACCTTCACAGCAAGCTGAAAGGTGTGAGGCTCTTCCCTGTGACAAAGTAACAATCTTCACTTGTTTGGAATGTCCCGGAAAGAAAAACTGATAATAAAAACAATTTATTCCCACCAAAGAATTTTTATTGTGTTCTCTATCATGGTATTCAGCACCTTTTAAGAAAATGCTATTTCACTGTGATCCCAGAGTGAGACATTCAGGCAGCTACATAAACAGGCAAGTGGCAGGGAAAGGTTTGGAGGGAGCTGATAAGATGCTTTTGGGTCAAATCTCATCCATAGGGTAAAAAGTGAAGTAGGAAGGTTGGGAGTGACAAAAAATGAGACTTTTTAGGTGAGAGATACGGGCAGAGAACTGCCAACTCCTCACAACACAGTGAAAGCTGAACCTGAGAAAGGCAGCCTGGTTCACAGTGATCCTCGTCCACCTTCTCCTTGGGCTTTGAGCACCAGCCTGTATGAAGACAGATAGTGGCATCATGTTGTCTCCTTGTGCAGTCTCATTCCCTCATGGAAAAGCTGCTGTTTTCCTCTCCGCTTTTCGCTGCCATTATCTGAGTCTTGTCAGTCACTGGTTTACACCTTGTTCTCCTTTACGAAGTAGTTTCTTTGAAATATATTAATTGAATGGTTTCAATATTCCATTACTTCCCTCTGAGTGGGTGGTCGTGCCTTTATCTGGCTTCACTCTTTCTAAACCTTAGGGAATTTGGGAAGGTGATGTTCATCTCACTGGGACTTGGGAGGGCAGAATTTAACACCTCCCCAGAAACTCAAAAGTTATGCAAGTTAGGGAAACACCACCACAGCTGAAGGATGGGGTGGGGAGCAGGTTTCCAGTGGTACCAGGATGCCTGGCTTCCCAGCGGTCCACCTGGTGAGCTGAGAGGGACCTGCAGCCCTCAGTGTCTGCTGGCCAGTAGAGAGAGTGAGAAAGAACATGTTATCTTTTTAAATAGCATCATTTTTAATTATTAGTATTATTTTGAAAATTCCTATGGAATAGGAACTATAGTTTCTGGGCAGCTCTAACAATCTCAAGCTATATGCCCTATATATACATTATACTTAACAGTAAATTCTGAAGAAATCTTACAAGCATTAAGTGCAAATCTCACTTGCACTCATGCAAATACAAATTGTTATGAACAGATAGAACATATGTCCACGTCTGATGCATTCCAGTTATGCTCATGACCCTATTTCTCACAGATCTTGAGCAGTAAAAATATGTGATTTATGGATGTGTGTCTAAGGTTACAAAACAAAATGCTTAATGTTTTCTAGAAATGCCTTGGAAAAAAAATGGATGTCAAATCCCCAGATGTTTTGAAGTCAGAATTAAATAACAGGTTTTCAGGACAAGACTTCTTATAATTAGCAATTAGAAATGAGATTCAACTCTCAATTTAAAAGGAAAAAAAAAAAAAAAGAAAAGGTTTCTGAACAGACAGGGCTATTTTGAGGCTAATCTCCACCTTTAACCCAAAGAAACCCAATTTTAAATGTATTTTTCAAAAGAAAAATTGGGAGAAATCCAAATTCTCTATGTATGAAATAACATTTGGAAGACTACCATGTCCATTCTCTTTTTGTCCTTCCAACCCGCATGACAGTACACATACACACACAAACACTTCCTTTCAAAAGCATCTTCAACGTTTGATCTTAAAAACCTTAGAACAAAGCATTGCCAGGTGCCAGCCCAGGAATCAAGATACAATAAAAGTGAATTATTCTTGTCCTGCTCATAGAACGTGAGTAAAATAGAAAAAAAGGCTAGAATTGGCAAGTAAGATTGGCTTCAAAATATCTAAACTCTCCAGCAGCTACCCGATGCCAGAGAGATATTATTTTATACGTTATATCAACATAGGAAAACATTGCACTGTAAATGCCCCCTAGAAAACACAATTCTTAACTGTTGTATACACATTTTGTTATCAAACCGATTATTTTACTGCCTCATACCTCCAAAGAATCTGGACTTTGGAGCCCAAATTTAGCTATATGTTATTCAGAGGGGGGTGAATAGCTTCAGACCCACATTTGTTTATTTCTTCGCATCCTAATTCGCAGGCTGTACTGGGAACAAGAAAGAAGGGCAGAGATCCCTATGCTCTTTCTGAAGTCACACGCAACATTATATCATATAACAGAATGGTTAGATTTGGAAGGGACCTAAAAGATCATTCAGTTCCAACCCCCTGCCCTGGGCAGGGACACCTCCCACCAGACC
>JAOXJM010000023.1:85265286-85285655 GCA_026413425.1 Tringa solitaria | reverse complement strand
GTGGGAGGTGTCCCTGCCCAGGGCAGGGGGGTTGGAACTAGATGATCTTTAAGGTGCCTTCTAACCCAAACCATTCTGTGATTGATGCCATAATTCTAAACAACAGTCACTACAGAAGGCAGACAGCCTGATGACTGTTAAGTAAGTGTTCCCTTTGCTGTGTTTTTTCATTTGACTATTGACAACGTTCAAAAGAGAGATAGCCCAGAGTATAAGATAAAAAATACAAATAAAGGTTGGGTAAGAATATGTTAAAAGACACCTTGAGACTCTTCGGCTCAGACTGGTTGATCAGCATAACCATAGCTGAATAACACTTGAGAGTGAGAAAAATAATACACTGATTTTAATTTTTTTTATTATTATTTTTTTTTCCAAAATAGAATTTATCTAGACATAGCTATTCAGGAGCAGTAACTGTCCTGTGTCTGTGCCATGACAGCTTCTCCATGTACGTTGAGCCCCCTCCATTTCTTCTTTTTTCTGGACTATGCAAAACTGACACTGTTTTCTGTAAGCACCATGGAAGGAAAAGTGTGTTCTGGAGGAATGTAAGGATCGGTCCAAAGCCCACTAAAGTCAATGACAGTCTTTCCATTGACTTAAATGGGATTTGAATCAGACCCTAAATGAAGAAAGAAGTATCTTGGAGTTCTGGGCTAAGGAAATAATTCCATTGGGTGTGGCATGGAAAAACACATGAAGGTGAGAGCACTTGAAGAAAACAAAAGGAGCTGAAAACTTGGCGTCGGCAACTGCTTCGGTATTTTTGGAGGTCATAAAAACCGATGGGCTTTCTCTGATGCAAACTCACCCCCCTCAAAGCAGGCTGATTTACTCCTGTGTCAGAAACATATCAAGCACATATGAGACCAATCTCCTGGTTTTCTTCCTTCATTTGTGCTTCACTTCAAAACTGACTATCACAATGGAAATGACACAATGTTGTCAACTCCTCCCAGAATGTCACCTAATTTATCACAGGCAATTTCAAATAAGTGGTTATCCAACTTTTCCATTTCTTTCAATTCCATAAGAAGCAAAAATTCCCCAGTGCCCCTAGTGTCCCCATATGGCCTCTCTGGAGTGATCATTATCCAAAACTGACTGTTTTATTAGCTGCTGAGTTTTCAGATCCCATAATAAGTGCCTCAGAAACGCAAGCAGTGCTTCTACGTAAATGTGCATGAAAAACAGCTGCCAGGTGAACTGAAGAAATGCATATTACAAGGAATCAACATCTTAGGGAAATGTAGGTATTTAAAATAACACTGATAGTGTTTTGAAGCAGATGATAAAACGAAAACATCAGTTTCACATAATTAAAGCAGAGGAAAAAAAACCCGTTTCATTTAGATTAATGCAGAACAGCTGCCTATCAAAAAAAAAACCAACAAAAAACAAAAAAACCCACACCAAAAAAACACCAGAAAAACCAGGGAAAAAAAAAAGGAAACCAAAAAGAATTAAAAATAAAATTATACAAGGGCTGAATGCAAAGGGCCAAAATTAAGCCAGGTCAAGGAAACACATCAAATCAGAAGTGAAGCTTTTGAAAGATAGATGCGGTCATGTGCATTCTCATCTTGGAGCAGCAAATACAGAAGAGCAGCCAATGTTATTGGCTCCTACGGGAACCCTGCAAAATATTGCAATTGGTCTCTGAAGACAGTTCTGCTTTTCTAATAGCGTTGCTCTAGCTCTATGCTGTGGAACAGATTTGGATACAGGAGCCTTCACTGGACTCCAAATTTTCTCTCCTGGTATAGATTAAGTGTGCTGCGAAGACAGAGCAGGCATGCCAACTAGCACTCCTTTGCAGTGTGCTTCATCTTTTAATTTAAGGAAGACTTGCTGCCACAAAAGATTTAACTGTGAGGCAGGAGCAAGTGAAAAATTACTCCCTTCTGCCATCAGTACGAAAACATATCATTGCTTTTGCGGATTGGATTTCTTTTATTTTTATATTTTGAAATATTCCCATTTAATATGTTAAATATTTTTAAAGGGAGGGGACCAGAAAGGAAATATTTACATTAGGTTCAAAAATGTATAGTTTTAACTTCTGTTTACGAAATGAGAGTAATACTGCTTAAAGTGCTTAGTTGGCCCAGAGAAACAGCACATGTTGGGCCACGGTGCTGTTCTTCCCACGATGTGTCTCCAAACATGGAGCACCTTTGAGTGTCATGGACTACACCAAAAATGCAAGGAGCATCCTTGCTGTTTCTGGAACCCATTTTCCCCTTTCTGAGTATTCAAAAAGAAAGGTAATGTATGGCTTTGCTTCTCCTATGTAATACCAACTGTATGCCTCCCTCAATGTAGAGAGGAGACTCACTGCCAAGCGGGGAAGTTCCTGCTGTCTCTTTCTGTGATGAGCTGCCCTGAGACTTCACTAATCCCAGTCCGAAAACCCTAAAAGTCCGACGAGACTGAAAGTCTCAAGCCAGTGATGACTCACCTTATGTTTGTGCTCTACATGAGAGGTGGGCTCCTATACTAGTCTCCTTGTTTTACAGAGTGCTGGGTTTTGGGGTATCTCTCTTAAGGTGTCTCCTTTAAAAGCTGTTTCACTTCAGAAAGCTCCAAAATTCACCTGAAAATAAGTTTGTTTCCCTGGCCATCAAATTCTGAGTTTCTAAAATTCTTCAGTTACCAACTTCCCCACGCAACTCAGAGAAAAAGCTGAGTTTTCCAACATCTGTGTGTCCTGTCACAGAGGTTGCTTTAGGTGTGGGAGCTTAACTAGAGCGAGGAACTCTCGGCATAAGGAGTATTAGGGAAAGGAGAGGATAACTGAAGAGATAAATATCCTTGTGTGGTGAGTCCAGGCTTCAACCTTTCTCCCAGCACAGTGGAGTAGTTGTAGGGTAAAACTCCTTCTATTCCTTGCCCCTGGTGATCTTCCAGGGCATAGGAAGACTGGTTTCTTGTGCAGGGTTAAGTCCTGTCTCTTGGACAGGCAAGCTAGGCTGCTCCCAGATGAGTTCTCAATGGACATTTGAGTGCTTTGTTGGCTCCCCTTGAAATAAATTTGCAACCATAATGACCAGTCAGTCTCCTGGAATCATTTATCTCAATGTAGGAGCCTTCAGAGTGAAACCTTGTTGTTTAGACTTCCTGGAGAAGGGATGCTACAATTACCTCATCTTAAGGATGCTACTGAGACAGATCTGAACAGTCATGTCCTACTTCTCTTTACTGTCTACAAAAGAAGCTTAGATGGCTACACCAGAAATGCCTCCAGATGGAAGAGAAGAGTTCTACCATAGGTTTCTACTAAGATGAGAGTCAAAGCTAGTACACAAGTAATTTAGGAAGTGGATGGGGACACATGATTTTGACCATAACCCCTTGCTACTGTCTGCTGCATATGTAAGTGCAATAGAAGGATGAAAGCCTGCAGAATCCCTGAGATCCTTTCAGTCATTTTTCTTCTTTACCTTTGTATTTCTTATTGAGCTTCACCATAATTAAATACAACAGTTCTATCTTTTTATAGTATGACAAAAACTTATAGCAAAATTTTTTTTCATAGATCATTGGAAATGACCAAATAACCATGTCTGAGAAGAAACTTTCATTTTTTTAAACAGAATAGGATTTGAATCCCTTACAACTTAAATCTAGCTATCCAGCAATGGGCTGCCATCCTAGATGATATGTGTGTGTGTGCATGCATATTTGTTTATTTATTTATTAGTCAGAGCCAAGTATTGACATTCTAAGATCTTGGCTGGTCAGATAAAAATCTCCTTCTTTGTCAAGATTGGCCATTTCTCAAGCCACAGGAACTTTAAACAGTTTCCTGGCAGACACTGAGCAAGCAGGTTGAAGTGGGCAGTGTGATGAAAGGGGAGACCACCCCTTTAATCCTACAGGTTGCCGAAGTCTACAGTAGGTTTTTGTTTTTTTCATTACTTGTTTGTTTATTTTATTTTGTTTTTCCAATCTGGTTAAATGCATTACAGAATCTGCAAAGAAAAATGTCTCAAAAGAGCTATGTGCCATATATTATTATTTTTTTTAATTATATTTTTTCAAAGCAAGCATTGCATATTCCTCTTTCTGGTGGATACAATGTCTGCATTCACACCTGCTCCATGGCTACACCAGTCTCCAAGTGGAAACTGGTTCAGCCAGTAGCCTGTAACTGGACTTCCATGGAGATCTGCCTGTATAATGTTTGCAGTCTTGGGCTCAGATCAGACCTGTAAAACCCTGGGCTTATGTGAAACTAGCCCTATGGAGGCATGCATCTGTAGGGAAGAAAACAGAAATGTTCCTTGCACCTCCATAATGCAAGGGCTCCCTGATGCTCTTGCCAGCAATAGCAGAAGCTGCTGAGAAAGGAGTTGGTGAGGACAGGGACAACGCGTCCTTTCAAAGCAAGGTCCAGAGCTCTGGCCAGGCTTCTTCTTGCATCTGTAGATGCTGAGTCTGTTTAACTTCTTTCATGATATATTGAAAGCACCACCATTAAGGTCCCATCACCAGAGGGGCACATGCCTCCAAGAACCTGATGCAAGATAGCATCTATGAAGTCCCAGTGTGTCTTCTAAGCTTTGCCCAAGCCATCAACAGGATTTTCCTGCAGAATTAGAAGGTGGTTGAGGTTTTTTTGCCATATTGCTGAAGGGCCACGATGGCAGGGCTGGAGGACAAAGGTAGACATGCTCCTGTGCAGTGGGGCACTGTGAGGGAGGAGACCAAGATGGAGCTGGACAAAAGGTTTGTCTATCCACCTCGAAGCAGTTGTGCAGAGCCCCCAGACTGGGTCAGAGTCCTGCAGAGCTGCAGTAGTAGAGCTGCCTCTAGGCTTATTAATCCTGCTTTGTAGCATTTTTACTGGTAAAAATGAAAACTTGGAAAAATTTCTGCTGAAGTTAACTCATTTCCATTTCATTAACTTCCACTTAGACGTAGGCTTTTATAAAACAGGATTGCTTTCCTATTAGTCTCACCTGGCAAATCTGAGAACTCCAAATGCACAGAAGACAAGTGGGAGGAGGAGAGGAGAAATCTGCAATTAATCAAAATTAATGGCTACTTTTTTTCCCTTCTTTTCTGCAGTTGTACTTTATTCACTACTTCTTTGGCTTTGTTTTCCCTTAGGAATGTTCTTTTCTCTCTGCCATCAAGAATATATGTCACATCACCTATCAAAGAGGTCCCAGGATGGCCTGTCACTAATTTTGTGATTATCAGAATCTTCCCCTCCTTGCTCCCTTTGGGAATAGATTTGTTCAGATATTGCAGGAGAGCTCCTTGCTCAAAGACACAATCCTCTAAACAGGCAACACCTAAGATACGTACACACTTAATATATATTCCAACAGAAAGATTAAAGAGACACTTGCATTTTAATTAACTGGGAATAAAGACACAGCCAGGTTCAGGTTCTTTTCAGCTGATGGGCTGCTAACTAGATTCTCATATTAAAATATATTTAGCTAGAAGCATACTGAAATTCTGATTAAAAGAAGGAAATCCTAACCCCAATCACTGCAGTCCAACACACTGAGAAGTGCCATTTTGATGTAGGTGGACTTAAAACCAGTATTGGTGGTGAAAACTTGCTTGTAGACTTAAACCTTAAATCGTTACACTTGGGACTAATTTTATTAATTTTATTAATCACAGCCCTATATTGCGAGCAGTGAGTACTAACTCTTTCCCCCCAAAATGCTCCAGTTGTAGAAGGTTTGTGCAAAGCTTCTGCCATCGCAGCCAAATCCCTGACTTTCTTTTGGCTCTGCCTCAAAAATTATTTTCTGTTTCCGTGTCCCTGTGCGATTCAATCCCATGAAACCTTAGCAAAGGTAATCTCAGATGAAGAAAAATGGAAACGGAGGGTATTTCAGGTGCAATAAATATTGTGAGAAGTAAGACTAATAAACAGGCACTGAGGTGTGTGAGCGCTCAGTCTGTGCTCAGTGAAGAGTTGGGGTGAAAACTTGCCTGTGATGAAGTCAGTGGGAATTTCGCCAATGAAAGAATGAGTTTTCACCCAGTCTCCAGTGTTGCTGCTCAGAGGATGAGGCATGAGCACTTTTTGACGTTCCTGTCCCTCGTCAGCTGTCACAGTGAAAATATTTTTCATGAACCTTCCTCCTGGAAACTGGTTTTGCTACTAAAGTAGTTGAGAACTGCTAAAACAGCAACTCTAGCAATGCCATTTCTCTATTCTTTTTCTTTCTTTTCTTTTTGATGAATGCGTGATACTTACTCCTTGTGCCGTGCAGGTGTTCCACGTGCTCTCCAAAGTTCTTGGATCAATTTTAAAAATTTCTGGATATACACCAACAAAGTTTCTCCCACCACTGAAATAAGGCAGGAGGTTTATTTACCCTGACAAAGATGGGTTAAAAATCCACTTCAGCTGTGACAATATGGTGAACTCTAGTTACCCTGAATAATCTTGCCAACAAAGATACATCTAGAATATGCCAAATCTGGCCCCAAGCAGGACAATTCTGGAAGAGCTTTTTGTAGATGTACGAATGACCCTTGTTTTCACATGAGCCATCAAAAGCCAACAGAAATCCGTGCTCCTAAATCACTGTGGTACTTTAGAAAAATCCCACCCTTAATGAGCTGCACAGCTTAAACCAGGTGATGGTTTGAAGGATCTGCCATCATCTGTCAAATTACAAATTTCTGCAAAAAAACCCAAACCTGCAGAAATAAAGTACGGGGCAAATCAGTGCACGTCCTGACGGAGGAACAGGTAGTAGTGCTGACCTGGCCGCTCCCACAACAGCCAGGGAACAGGAAAGCTCCTGAGTGGATCCACAGTCTGGAGGAAATGTTTCACCACATTTCTGAGTTGAAAAAAATATCGGAATAAATCTAGGGACCGTCTTTCTTAGCAGAGCAAGATGTTCTTACAGCAATATATAGCCAAATACATTTTCCAAGTAAAATTCCATCTCTTCTTCAAATCACTGGCTCACAGATACTCAGGTTTTGCTTACAAAAAAGAAGAGCTGTAGGGAATTATGCTCTTCACATGTGTCTGAAATATTTGGGGTCATTAAGTTAAATGGTTTGCTTCTGCCAGATACCAGAATTGAAAGGAAGAAGAGGGAACTATTTTCAATTTACCTTAGGAAAAAAAGGAAAATAATAGTGAAAAAAGTATTTGGTGCTTAGAAGAGTATATCTTTAAATGTGTCATCTCATAATTAGAATAAAAATTCTATCTTCTCAAAGAAATAAACAGCTCATAGCCCTCTTCAAGTCGTATCTCTACAGCACTGAGACCAGCATGTGTACAGAATGCTGAGTTATAGAAACATATAAGAGACTGATGATATATAGGTATATATAATATGCACATACATCTCTGCAAAGATACTAAAATCTAATTGAAGGCTTCTTCAAGTATTACATTAGAGATAATGACTTTATTAAAACATCAATGTAATGCTCTTTGAGATAAATTACATCTCAATGTTCTGACCACATTTTTTCAAGATTTTCAGTGAAGCATTCATATTTTTTTAAATTTTGAATACCTTTGTTTTGAGATTTATTGCTGTTCTTGAAAATTAAAAAATTGCAATGACCACACTAATATTACAACAAAATATTTCCTTTGACATTCTCCTTCTTCCCCCTCACCCCCAATTTTTAGGAAAAATTCGTTCTTTGATTTAATTTTAAATCGACCAGATTTCCTAAATCCATTGTTACACGGAATTTCTGATCTGTATACGGATTCAGCATGTCTATATGTATATAAAAATAAATACAGAGACAAACCAATAAGTACACCATTAATCACCCTCTTTATAGAAAAATATTGGATTATATTACTGTTACACTTGACCCTTCCTGCTATTTTACTCTGTTGTAGTAGTGCTCCTGTGAATTTTATTGCATGTCTGTTAGGTCTTCCAAACCAAGGAATAAATTCTCAATAACTGTCTCAAACTGTCTGACATTTTAAAGTGCTAACATATTTGAAATAGTTTCCTATATCCTGTGCCCCTCTGCATTTTATTTTATGTCTATGTCTGCTGCTAATTAGGACCATCTTTTTTCTTCTTTTTTTCATTTCCATTTGGAGATTTTACAATTAAACTTCACATATCGCTTTTCTCCAAGACCCTTCTGTTGTACAATTATTGGTTTTATAGCTATTCAGGTTAATTTGGCTACATATGTTTTTTTCCCCTCTAGCAGAGGTTTGGTGGGGTTTTTTTTTGACTGAAACTATGAACAAAGGCTGGTTTAAATTTAGACCGAGGTAACAGACATTGACTTTATTTAGTTGGCCCATAAATGCTGCTCAAAGATTTATTTCAATTATAGTTTTCCTTTCAGAGCATGTATTTTATTAACACTGTGCACAGAATTTTGTTTAAGAAACAAATTGCTTTCAAACACTTTGTTATGATTGGTATTTTTAAAATAAAATCCTTGGTGTATTATGCCAGTGCTTCCCTGATGTTATACGTTAGTGAAAATTCAGCTAAAAAGTTTCCTGTTGAAACAAGTTACTAGCGGTGAAAAATGAAGAATGAATTAAACAGCTTTCGCAAATACCTCCAAATGCAAAGAAAAAGAAAAGAAAAAGAAAAATTCTTAGGTTTAAGGGCACGTTTTATTTCCCAGAAAAAAACGTTCTTCTTTCTTGAACTTGCAGATCTGTCTGAATATTTATCTTGGTTCAATTGCCTCTTTACACTCTCTAGTATAGATTGGCTCTCTAGGTGTCTATAGCTCTGCCCTTTACAAGAACCGCACTATTTAGCTGGAGCAGTGGAAAGATGCTGAAGAATATTTTCAGTTTGAAAGCATCATTCAGTCCGTCTCTCGATCCGCTTATGTAACTTAAATATTTTTAGTGCCTGGGAGTTCAAAGCTGCTAATGTGTTGTGTTTCTGAATGACAAATAGGGCACACTAAAAACAGCATTACACTGTTTTCGTAAGAAAGTTTCAGGCAAATTCATGCAGCTCTAAGTGAAACCCTACCCTGCCTTTAGCCATCCAAGTTATTTCCTTCCTTGTAGAGAGGGCTGAATGATTCATTGTACCCAGGTTCTCTGTTCACTGGTAGGTATGAAGCTGACGTGACTACAGAACGCAGCCAGAGAACAGAAGCTCGTCTCAGGCTGAGAATCTGAGACACCCAGCAGCAGCCGTGGAAAGGAAACTTTCCTCCTCGGGATTTATTCAATATATAAGGTCTTGACAGCTGACAGAAATGGTACCCGTTTTCCTTAGCAAGGTGTCGGAATCACATTGTTCCCAACTGTGGCAACAGCCAAGCAATTTTTCACCAGGAGATCCGCGGTGAAACTGGACCTGCAGACTGATTGAATAAGTAAATAATTTCACAAAACTGAAATATTAAAATGACTTATTTTAAAGGAGGTGTGTCTGCTGCAAATTAAGAGACTGAGTAGAAAAGACTATTTTCTCACTCTATAACTTTACCTAAGCCAATGAAAATCACATATTCAGCTCATTCCTCAGACTGAATTAGTCCAAGGACACAACTAAGGAAGTGACTGACACTTGTAAGCCATGACCCCACACCTAACCTAACTTCAAACCACCTAATTATTAAGCACCATTTCCAACTCGCTCTCTTGGACTCTGGCCTTAGTTTGCAAAGAGAAGTATGCACTTCTGATACCCCTCTCTTTGGGTGAGAATGATCATCTTCTGGAGATAGTCCTTTCTCTTCCCTGAAAACCAGATGACAAAGCAAGCCAGGTTCTTTACTCTTTGATAGTCACATTTACATAAAACAAATCCCTATCCATTCTACCCATTTATAGCATATGTTTTTTTAAAAAAAAAAATCTATGGCATCTCTTGTTCATTCCAATATCTTCTATTTTAATCATCTTTTCTTACTATTTCAACTAAACCAGTACAGAAAGTGTAGAAACTGGAGTGGGGAAGAGGGAAGAAAAAACCCAATATGTGGCTAGGTAAGGGGAGGCACAGAAACAGGGAAGTATGCCTATAGAAATCAGGGTTGTGTCAAAATGACGGAAATAGAAAGAACCATAAAAATCAAGTAAGTTAAATGTAAAGTCAGAATATGACACGTCGAAGAAATGTCTGAGGAGAAACTTGCAAAAACCATAAGAATTTATAATACAACTTTCTCAAACCTATCAGGAACAGGAAAAGTGTAAGAGAAACCGTAGACCCAAAAGAAGCATTCACAGAATATAAGACTATAGCAGAAAAAAAAGATTTTTATATATACGTATAAAAAAATATAAGTTTGCTGTAGAGGATCTTGGGAGGAACTTTATGGAGGACACATCGGAATCAGAAGTCCTGCCCGAAACTGAAATTCCAACAGAAGAAGTTATAGAACTCAGAAAGTTAATAAAGGACATCAATGTACTTCTCTAATCATTGTTTATTGCAACATTCCATCCAACTAGTCCAAAAAGAGACAAAGAATATTTTTTTTTTATTTATCTCTCCGAGATGCCTACGAACCAGTAATAAAACATAGGACATCTGTGTTGAAAGGCAAATTAACTTTGGACTTACTGGAAAAGAAATCGTGAGGAATTAGACTGAGGGAACAAAGCGGTTGTTTTGCATGATAGACCGGCCACAGAACCTAGTGCTCATATGGTGTCCGTGCAATGTTTGTGCACCCAAAACACAAAAGGAGATTCTTTGTGTTACACCGCCTGTTTACATGGCAAACGAATAAGACCATCTGGTGGCCATACACTTTCGCTATACAATCAACTTGCACAACAGCTCTGAAGAATTTGGAGAGTATGGCATTTTCAATGATTTGAGACCTGTGGTGGTTCACTCTTGCAGATGAGCCTTAGACTCGAGACATGTAATAAAATGCAAGGAAATAACGATTCTCTGAAAATCTTGGTGTGGAGCTCAAAGGTGAGAAACCTACCTTCACACAGTCATCAGGATAAAGGATTCAATTCTTGAGTTTAAAACAACATCGAGCTTACAAATAGTATCTCTGATGTTAAATTTTTATCCTTAGTAAATCCATTATTAACTTTTTAATTTATAACAGTTATAGATGATACAGTTATATAAGCAATATAATTGCATAAGTTATATATTTATAACTTATGTATTTATAATAATTTATTTTGCTTTTTAAAAGAAGCTATTCTTTGATTAATACTAAGTGCATTTACACACATTTTATAACAGACTGCAATATAGGCCTGTATTCTCCTAACTATTGTCATAATTTACCATGGTTTACAGAAAATATATTGACCTGAAAGTTTTTACCCTAAGAAGGCTGCAGTACAAAACAGAGACTTCACTTTAGATTCAGTGGTATCTTTCCATTGTTTTATTAATTTATGAGAGAAAAAAGACATTCATATTAGAACCAGATCCCCCTGGAAGAGACCATCTGACTTTGTTGATAGATTCATCTCCTTTCTTTATGCATGTCTACACTGATAAACTAATTTATAAATGTGTAATACATAGGTACATACTTCAAAGTCATCCTGTTATCATGAGAAAGGGAAATTCAATTAAAATGTTTTTCCATTGATGACATTAAAGACAAAATTGTTCCATGGGCAGCAGAACAGATAATCTGGATTTCCTTTGCATTTGTTGACATTTGCGCTGTCATAGACCACTACCATAATCCACCATGTATCTCTACCTGGTTTCTCTACCAAACTCATTAAAAATACCTACAGAAGGTATCACTTCCCTCTTATATCATTGACCAGAGCATCCCACTTTTTTCTCCTGATTTCCGACTGTTTGGCTAAGCAAGAGCAATGTGTGCTTTCACTGTTCATATGGTTTTCCTTTAAAATCACAGCATCTCAATGTCTCTGAGACTTTTTCCCCTTATGTGATTTGGAGGAAATTGGCCAATGGATCATAAAGAAGACTGATAAATGGACTAAGAGTACATTCTCATCAACTCTTTCCTTAGGAGACTATTTACAATTTTTGATGGACTACACAAAGTAACTTTTAAAGGAATGTAGACAGCATAAAGAAAAGGGGACTAAGAATCCTCATACCCAAGTCACAGTCATCTTAGAATTTGATATTAGGATCCTGGGAGGAAAATGGGTAAGTGTTCATCAAAACCAAACTTTTTTGCACCTTGCATGGGATTTACTTAGCCTCCAGGGATCTAAGGCATGTGATTTCAGAACACAGGAACAGTCAACTATGTGGAACGCTGGATCTCTATCTCTCTCCCTAGTGAAAGCAAAACTTTAAGTCTCCAAATACAGGAGTGTCTTATCTCTTGAAAACTTACCATTTCCCAGGAGCTGTTACTGCATCTGGCCTTCAGAGACACGTGCAGGAACTCAGGTCAATGTGAGTCAAGGGTATTTCTCCCAGATGTGAGAATACTGTGGCAGCCTGAGCCCACACAGATGCCAGACTTCCATATACATCCATGTATCCATGCATATAAGCACATTCAGGAAAAAAGGAAACCTCAGATACACCAGCAACCTAACTAGATGCCTGACCAAAAGAAAACTGAGGCCAGGATAAAAATACAGTGCAGTTGAATTAGGGAAAGTACAGCCAAGGGTCATTTAGGAGGTTAAAAGTTTTTAGTGGAACTCAGACTAGAAGTATTCCTGGCTTTGATAACAGCAAAAATGGGAGAAATAACAATCCATTCAAATATAGCAACAAGCATTCGATCTTCATCTCTTCAAAAAAGTGCTACAAACTGTAGATGAAATATTACATCTTAACTAAACTTGGCTGACAGTAGTTGAATATTAACAGCACATATTTGCTCAGTGCACGCACTCGTCTTGCCATAGTGTATAGGCCACAAGTGTTCCTACTTCTTTCTTAAAAGGGCTTAAATATTGATGAATAAAGAAACCAAAATAAACAGCCCTTACAAAACAAAAAAAAAAAAAACAAAAAAAACCCCAGAAAACCAACCCCCTTCTTCAAGCTGCTTAATTTGCTGTGTTTGAAAAACAAAGTGAGTAAATCTCTGCTTGACTCACCATCACATGAAACAAAACCATTCCAGGAGATGCCCTGGCTCATATCTGAGCTGTGGGTATCACTGAAGTCCCCTCATTGAAGAGGCTCAATTCTGAGTGTTTACCTGGTATTTCCACAGAGCTATATTTCAAGAAAGTTAAAATTTTTTGTATGAAAACACAAGTGTTTTAACACACTCTTTGGAGTCAGGAGCTCTCTTCCTTGCAAAGTCAAAACAAAGTGAAGATAAAGGGGCAGTAAAAGGTAGAGGGGACTAAAAAAAGAATAAAAGGCACTGTCTCCCCCAGCAAACAAATAGGAAAGCCAAAAGGATCTGAAAATTCACCACCACAACATTTCACTTAAAAATTAGAAGAAAGTGGCAAACAGGAAGAAAAGCAACAAATTAAAGAAATAAAACCAATAGCCATGTGGTCATTTTTTTCAGGTGTTATTCAGGGTTTCTGTTAGCCCCATGCCAACATTACATATTTATGGCCATTTTGCTCTGCTCCTAGTTATGCACTGTTCAGTTTGAATCACATTTCCCAACACATCGGGCTACCCTTGCCTGAAGATACACTGAAATTTTTTTGTTGGAAATGCAGAAAAACTATGAAGCTCATTATCTTTAGAATCAAAGGCCAAAGAGAGAGACAATCCTAGACTCAAGAAGAGAGAGTCCTAGTAAACTTCTGAAATATGCAGATGATATTGTGCATCAATTGTGCAAAGGAACAGAAAAAGCCTATTCCTGCAACTAGACACCAGTCAGGTCTCGTTTATTCTCTTTGAGAGAAGGTTTTGTATGGTATTTGGTTTTTTGCTTTGCTTCAAAGATTTCCAGACGTAACACTGCAGAGAGAGCTAAATGACTATTTCTGTTTGTTAAGGTTATAGGTATCCATTTTGTTTTGCTTCTAGATGGAATTACGCATAATATCTGTTCTATTAAAAATAGGACAATTGTTTTACCAAATGTAAAGAAACAACTTAATGTTTAAAAAGGCTGTTAACAGTTGCAAATAGGCATTTATTTTTGTCATCAAGTTACACATCTTGTGGAGATTCATAGGTTTTGGAGCCAAAATAGTCCTTCTGAACAATATCATATGACATATACAGGCCAACAGTGACTGAAGCAGTGCCTGTGTTTTTTGGTTCATCCTGTGTCTTACATTTACATCTATCTGAGGCCAATTTTTCTCTCTCCGAAGGGAGAAATCTTTGGTACAGGTGCTTTTTTGGGGAGAGAGGAGAGTGTTTCATTCTGCCATCTTCTTCCTCAGCATTTAAATTGTCTTTCTTTCTTTAATTTTCCTGTTTGTGTCCTTCCAAATTGCCCTGACTTCTCAACTTTGCTCAGCAAGTCCCCTCATGTCCTAGGACACACAGAATTTCCCCCATTCCTGTAGCATTTGGTAGTTTTGGACTGTTCTCAGTGTTGTCTCCCATCCTTTCCTCAATTCTCTTTCTGTTTTCCAGCTGCAAGGTGTTACACATGGCACAAACTCTACAGCAGGTGGAAAAATAAGGACAGAACAACAAGATGGGATGAAGAGCAAGAATAAAATAAAAAATAGCAGACCGAGATGAAAAAATTCAAACTTCTCATAAAGATATTTGAGGTTGATTCCCAAATGTTACTCTGCTTCTGAGGAAATGTAGTACAGAAAATAAGATCCTCCCAAATCCTATACAGCACTAGGATTAAGAACATAGTGAATAATGAGTATGGACAATACAAATGAACAGGAACCACCCCAGATACCCATTGCACTTTTGCTCATATGAGGACTGAGGGGAAGTTGTGAGATTTTGTAAGGAAAAAATAGGTAATGATTTTTCAACTCTTCTACTTACTTCTCTTTCCCTCAGGTGTCCACTGTGGACATGTTTAACATGAGTATATGATGTAATTATGGTGGGCAAGTATCTGTGCAATTTACAGGAGTAATTCACCAGGTTCCATGGTCAAATAAATCTGTGCTGTTGGAGCTGTGGCAATGGATTAGCTTCTGGTTTAGCAGAACAAGTGCCACGTATTGTATCTTAGGTGCGATTCTAGATCAGATCTGTAGATCATTACGCTCCTACAGTTGGGATGGTTCCGTCTTCAGTTTCATAAGAAACTTCCTTAAGAAAAGAATTTTATATGGAAAGTTACACCCATGCCTTTTATCTGTAAACAGATTTGGCTGCCAACAGCAGTCAAACATCAGTTTCTACCAAAAGTTTCAGCTTTTCCAGATGTTTCTTCTTAACAGGAGGTTTAGACATAGTTAGTAAACACAATCAGTGGCTCTTCATCTATTCATAAAGAGACAGAAGGCAAAAGGAAACAAAGTCAACTTGATCCAAATTAGGGTGATCTCAGAGCAAAGCTAATCTGCTCATTGAAAAATAAATACTGACAAAAGTGGAAAAGGAACTAAAAAGACTTAGAATACCCTAATCATGGAATGCCATATAATCCTGGAGCAACGTAAAGCTTTATGATACCTTCAGAAAGCCAATATTTTTTGCTTAAATTGCACAATGTGGAAGAAAAATGTAATTCATTTTTCCCATTGTTAAAGCAATACAATGTTTTCACAGCACAGATTAAAATAAGACATTCATTATACTAGACCTTCATTCATTGTTAATTAGCTACTACAGTGCTGACATGTTTTTTGCTAATTCTTCCCCTAGAAATTGGAGCTTGGAGCTGGCAGCAGAGAACTTCACTGACAGGAAATCATGTTCATAACAATGTACTACTGGTTACAGAGAGAAAAGCTGTAGAAGGATTGTGAGTATTTTTCCTTTGTTTTTCAAATGTTTGACTCTTGTGGGATAGAGGGTTGTCTCCAGCCATAATGTATGGCAAATTTGGGAAAACCTGAGGATTTAAGATCTTGAGTCTATGCCACAATTTAGTATTGTCCAATTCATGCCCTGATCTACATGGTTGCAGGAGATGCTTCTCTTAGCCAACGTGAGTGCATGTGATATATCCCATCTGACCTTGTAGCGAGAGCATAGAGTTGATTTAATGACCAGAGCACAGGTGAAGGAGAAGGCAAAGCTTTCACCTCTCCATTCCCTGCTCCTAATTTCAGTATAAAGTTTAATTAACGTACCTTCTCGTACTCACTGCATAGATGTACCCAATTTATGAGGTTCCATGAAATCCTTCTCTTCTCTTTTACATGATATCCATGTATATGCATTAGGCTGCATGGACTATGTACCTCCTATCTCTATAAAACAGGAAGGAGTCACTGACTAATGGGTTCAACAAAGCAACAAGCTTTATATTTGATTTTTCATGAGACTCCATAGACTTCCCACCAAGGTCCTGGAAAAAATACATTCTCCATTTGCGCAGCCACGGCTATAAGATGGTGCTTCAAATTTGAGAATTCCTGTAACTAGAACGTATTTCAGTTGTCATTATTTCATCTGGAGTAGAGCAAAACAGAAAAGCCACCACAGCAAATCTGTCTGTGGTCCAATGAGCAGAGGGAGCAAGGGATGTAAACTGACTGTTGAACGGTCATATTTTTCAGATTTCAGAGATAGACAGAGATTTTTTTTGGCAGAATCTGCCTGTCCATGTCCAATGTCTCACTCTTAGGCAGCATAGAACAAGTTAGGAAGTCAATTTTTTTCAGCTGCAGCAGAACTGAGCCTGGTTTTGTGCTGAAGTACCTGGTGAAACAAGATAACAGGTCTCTGACCAGCCCATCCTTCATCAAGCGACATTTTCCACCTGTGGAACAATCTAATTCCAGCTACAGCTTTCATCGTCAATGTTCAAGATCCTTGGCAGTCGACTACAAGGGCAGACAAGAATTGCCACAGTTATTATGATGCTCCCTGAACATACTGATGAGGCAAATGTTTACCCATTTCTTTTCAGAGAAGGTGTACTTCAATGACAGCAGCCCCTTCTGACATTCGGTGCCTATGTTTTGGATAACCTACTGTAAACCAGTAGCTTGAAGAGATTTCTTGCCCAGAATTATAAATGGTATTTTGCTAACATTTACGACATATAAGAGTGGGAGCTGTTGCTTTTCTTATCTTTTAGGGTGGCTCCAATAGCCTTCTCATATTTCTCTCAATGCAAATTTTGTTGAAAAAAACGAATCCACGAAACTGTGGAGAGAAAATGGACTTTGAATGACTTTTCCTGGGGCTTTATGTGGGTATGAAGACATGAATCAGAGGGATTCCTATCATCACAATTCATCATTACAGTTGGCTTACCATTTTCTGTTTGAGCTTTTTTCTTTTATACCTTCAGGATGCAGACACATCACGTTGTGCTGCAGTGCATTCCAGGGTCAGAGCACTGTAGCATGACTTACAGCAAGCAAGACACTTTCTTACTTGCTCTTCTTGAATAATTGCCTTTGAGCATCTGCTGTGCGGAAGAATGTTAATGGAAGTCATTTGAAAATGAAAAGAGATACCCAGATTTCCTTAAAGGTTAGAGCCATATCTGAAAATTGCACACATGGAGTACAGTCTCAAAACACACATTTATCTGCATAAACATATGTATTATTAAATAGCTTACAGGGCTGACATCTTTTTCTGAAAGCAGAAAATTATTGTCATGCATGTGAGAAAAGAATGTAACCTAAATAATTCCAGCAAATCCTATGAGTAAGAAAGAAATGATTGGATGCAAGAGGAATTACTTTTATTTTGATTGTCAGGTAATATATTACACGTAAAATGCAATTCTTTTTACTTATGAATAAAGCTGACTGACAGTTTGGTTTGTACTGTTTGCCATGATCGATTTTATTAATTTTATTTGCCATATGAAAAGGTGAGAGGACCAATTAACAAAAGTAGAGTAATTTGCACAAATTTACTCACATCTTATGAAGCTTCCATTCTTACTTTATTAACCAACACACTGTTTTTATGCCAGCAGCATGCAGCCTCCAAATTAGCTTGTCCAGCTCTGTTCTCTACTATAGGGAATATTTTGGTTGGTGCTAGAAATCATGGATGGTTGTCTAAAGTAGGCAGCACTGATTCTCAAAGGTGGCCCGTGGAACACCAGCCGTAGCAGAACAGTTTGCTGCTCTGTTCTGTGAAAACAGCCCTGATTGCAGCAGCCAAATATTTCTTTTGTCCTTGGTGTTTCTGGCTGTCCTTGCCATTTTTAGAGTTTGAGCTGTCTGAAGGATGAGGTACATTTAGCATAGCATCAGCATCCTCGTTTACTAGAGCAGAGAGCTGCTGCACAGTAGCTCATGATTCATAGCTGCCACCCCATTCCTGGACACACGCCTGCCACCTATGGGAAATATGGCTCTAACCTAAGGCTTCTGGTTTATTTTCTGGCAAATCCTGATAAAAGTTATGTGCATGTGAGACGCAAAGATAGTGAACTAGTGAGCAGTGCATCCAGTAGGTTCTAAACACAGTAGACATGTTATCCAGATTAACTTTACAACACACATCCAGTGGCCGCAAGATACTGCACATGTGGTACAACCCTCCACAAATAAAGATATTTGTGGTTTCCATCACTGTCATGTTGAAAAGAGCTGTGGAAGACTTCAATCTAGAAGAGTTAAAGCTATCCTAGATATTTTTTTTTTTCCCCAGAATTTCCCTTCCTGTCACCTTTCACTGGTTTTTATCCTAGGAGATAAGAACAGTCTACTAAAAAGAAACCTTAGAAATGTCCCAGAGAAGTGCTGAGCCTCCACATTGAACTACTTTGAGCGACACAATGGGCACAAATTGAAAGGCAGAAAGTTCTTTCTGAACATCAGGAAACACTTTTTCTGTGAGGGTGACTGAGCATCGGCACAGGTTGCTCAGGGAGGTTCTGGTGTTTCCATCCTTGGAGGTGTTCAAAAGCCATCTGGATGTGGTTCTAGGCAACTGGTTCTAGGTGGTCCTGCTTGAGCAGGGGTGGGGTTGGACAAGATGACCTCTGGATGTCCCTGCCAACCTCAATCATTCTGTGATTCTGTGACACGGTCTTTCTACATACCTCTGTGTCAGGCAGGTACAGTGTTTATTAACATGGGAGATGTAGTTAATTAACATTTTACATCATCAGTACATGTGAATAATCTATTGTACCCGAACACCTGACTTTAGAGACAGTGGGCTGTGAAGAGTGAAATTTCCAAAGATTACAAAGAATCTCAGACTAGGTAAAAGAAGTATGTGCCCACAAGGACATCTGGGACATCCCAGTAGTCTACCACCAGAAGAAGTTGCACCTTCGTCACAATGCATTACACAGCAAGAGAATTAAGTAGTCCTATTGTCTGAAACTTAGGAACATTTTTCTTGGATAAGTGGCACAAAACTCAAAAACCAAGTAATGAGACATGAACTAAAAGGATTAAGCTCTCTGCATAGCTCCTCAGGGGAATAGGCTTGACAGGTTTGAAAGAAATAGCAAGAAACCTATAGGCACACCCCCTACTCCCCAAGTATACAGATAGCAATATGTGAATAACGAAAAAAAAGATAAAAAGTGCAACAAATTTACTGACAACACTGAGTGAGATCAGAAAAGCTGTCCGCACACACTTGCTGTTTATGATAAAGAAGCTTCTCTCTATGGTTTTTATAAATAGGATCCTTCCCTTGATAGCTCATTTTGGAATCATTTCAGAGACTACTAACTTGTTTTGTCAGGTTTGTAATTATTTCCAGAACTCGCATCAGCTCCAATTTTAACAAGAACTAACAAGGTAAGCTCTAATGTGCCCCAAACAACAGACATTCCCAGAGTCTTAAACCCACCCAGTCCTGCTTACATTGACACGTGATGTCATTTTTCCATCATATTAAATTTAAAGTAATTTTGAAAAGAAACAGCTCCAAAACTACTGCACCAATGATGTAGAAAGTGTTTCAATGATTGGAGAAAAGAACTGATTCAAGGCGAGTGAAAAAATAACCAAAATTTCCCTTATCCTTGTTTTCCGAGGTTTGATGTTTTGCTGCAGTTCTACTTTGTATATTTCCATTCCAATATTTAAGTTTTAAAGAGTATGGCAGGCAGGTCAGAATTTGTTTATGGCTGGTCCAAAGGGGAGAACCAACAAGGAGAAATTATGCGTTGACTGGTCTATATTCTTCTCATACTTCTATTTTAGAGCAAAAGGAAAACCTTTCAGTCAGCAGCATTGCACTGCAGGACTGTACATACCCATAAGACCAGATGTCTCTTCACTTTTAAATATTTTTTTGTGTGTTTCTCTTTTTAGTAAAAAAAACCCGTTTTTCTTACCATATCTGACACGTGTGGAGTGTAGTGGCACTAGTGTGCATACATTAAATGGTATTTTGAATGGTTGTTCTATTACTACCAGATGCTTGATTTCAATAACTATATACCTTAGCAATTCCTTC
>JAOXJM010000023.1:85233603-85248751 GCA_026413425.1 Tringa solitaria | reverse complement strand
TCTGCCACCCTCACAGGAAAGAAGTTCCTCCTCATGTTTAGATGGAACTTCTTAGATTCAATTTGTGCCCGTTTCCTGTTGTCCTGTCCCTGGGCACCACTGAAAAAGGACCGGTCCCATCCTCCTGACACCCACTCTTTAAGTATTTATAGGTGTTGATCAGATCTCCCCTCAGTCTTCCCTTCTCCAGATTAAAACGATCCAAGTGCCTCAGCCATTCCTCCAAAGAGAGATGTCCTAGTCATCTTTGTAGCCCTCTGCTGCGCCCTCTCCAGCAGTTCCCTGTCCTTCTTGAACTGGGGAACCCAGAACTCCTCACAGTTAGCACAGTTATCTCTCACCAGGACCTTTGGCTCTAGTTTTTGTGAAATATGGATTGCTTCTTGGTCCTGTCAGACCATTTAAGTCAGGGGAAGAGTTTTGTCTCTTTGCTGAAGTTTTGCTGCCTTCTATGCAAAGACACTAAGATATTTACAGGTCAGGATATAAAAGAATTATTACCCTGAAAAGCAGTCAGTCTGGGCAAAACCAAGAACTGTTTCCTCATCAATATTCATTAAATCCAGATTTTGTCATGGAAGTTTTTACCTCTAATAGGGGACCTGTCACTTTGAGCAGGGAAGACTTGAGGATGCAGGGAAAAAAATGGCGGTTCTTTATCAGTAATTATGGTTTTTCACAGGTCCAAAGTTTGAGCTGTCAGAGTAGAACATGAAATAGCCTATCTCTTACCCACTTGGGATGTTTGCTGTTTATTCTGGTGCAGTATTTCCTCCAGCTGAAAATCTCACATTTAATGGGGTGATTTAGTTGACGGTGAATGACAGGTCCTTGTCAGGGTCCCCTGTAATTTTCCCCTGGCAGGGTTAGCATTCACCTCTCATATTGAGTTCTAAAAATTAGGTGTGAATGAACTAGTTGAGTAGGAGGTCGGTTTTTTTTCTTGTAGAATAGGGTGTTCATATAAAAAAACTAATCTTAAATTTACTATCTAAATATTTGCTAAGTTTGAGTTAGATACAAAAGAAATCTTTTCATTGCAAATTTTAAGGCAGATTTACAGTCTGCGAGGATAGGAATACACACACTATATACAACGTTTTGAAATGTAGTCAAATAATCTTTTGAGTATTACACCCTTAAAAAAAAAAAAGAAACAACAACCTTGGCTAACACAGCATTTGATTTTCATACTTTTCCATCACGTTCAACTGTTTTAACTTGGAGACAGTAAATTTCAGTTGCTAATAATCATGCCTTGTCATGTTTGAGCCTACATTATACCTATCTGGGGAAAAGAGTTTCTTAGCTACAGGATTTGTAGGGGAGGAATAATAACAGCTTACAAAATGCAGTGAACCACTGATGTAAAATCCTCTTATTGTGTAATAAATGGTGAAAAGGCTTAGACAACTACTTTCGCAGTCAGCTTTAGTCGTTTGTCGGCTTTATTTACGGATTCCTCACCGCGCAGACTAGGAATAATCTCCTGCCTGATGAATGGGAATGGTCTGGATTAAGGGTTCTGGGGCAGGAAGGACAAGAGGAAGCAGTGAATTACTGGCATATGCAGAGGTTTGGGCTGGTGCCAGGTGCTGGGCAGGTCTGGGATTACCATGGAGTTCCCTGTTTTCCAGCGAGCCCTTGGTTGTATTGAGCTTGCTGTGCAGGTGAACCTCCTTCAGGGGCTCAGCTACACCCCTGGGGAGATTCACCTCCCTGTCGGAATCCAAACACACTGTGGGAAACAGAGGAATTTTATATAAAACTTCTCCTTTTTCTTAACAAAACAGAAGACTCCCAGATGTTTTCACAGCACTGAACGCTTTGTATATGCTGCTCATGTCACTGGGTCTTTGCAAGGGAAGCGCTTTGGCATCTCCAGTTTATAAACCCACATATTCTTAAGGCAATAGGTTTGGAGTTAATTAAACATCCTGGGGATATTTTTGTTAGCCTTCTACTTTATCTCTCAGACTAAACATGACTTGAACAGGGATTTTATATGTGTTTCATTCCTTTTTATAGTGTTATAACCACCATTAAAATTGTCAATCATGATGTTAAATCAAAAAGGTTGTGAATTTTAACTGAGACTACAATGTCTATAATTAAATTGGTCAAGGAGAGATGTAAGAGAGGTCTGGGAACTTGAAAAGTCTACCCCATGTCAATGGAAGATAGATAAACATTTTTGCTATATAATCCACAAATCAACACTATGTAAATAAATCAGCAAAACCCTTAAAGTTAAAGCAGAAATTTTGTCATTGATTTTATAATGGCTATTGCATAGTTCACATGATCCAAATGTGTCACTTGTTGTTCAAAAATAATTTTAAAATTTTCAAAAGTATTTGTTACATACCGAAGTACAGCTAGTGTTTAGGTCATGCAAATGTCTAAAATTCACATTAAGTATGATTATCATTTTGGATTTTTTCTTCCAGCAACACAAAGTGTACGCTTAGCAGTGATCAAATGCACTGGCTGAACTAGTGAGAGCTTTTTGAGGACCGAAAATCATGGTATGATAAATTCCATCTTCCACAGATTTGGTACATTGGTTTTGAGCACGCCTCTCATAATGGATGTTGTAAGTCTGACACGTGGGTTCATTTTTCTTTCATAAATCAGAAGGGCATGACCCAGTGTCTTGTCCATGAATTAAACCACAGCACAAAACCTCAGTAATTTCGGTAAATAGACACATTGCAGATTCGGGGTTCTCTTTTGCAACAGCTCTGCCATTATGTCTGTAACTACTACTGCAAGCACAAAGTTGTGCAAGCCCAAATGCCTTAGTTCAAAACTCAGGTTTAAATCAAGCCTTTCTAGATACTAAAATATCTTGGAGTAAGGTTAATACTTTTAGAAGCAGACAAGTAATTCGAATCCTATTTTTTTAAAAAATATTCAGACCCAGGTCTGAAATGGGTTTAGGTGTTGAAATGTTCAGGTTCCCAACTGCAAAAAGTTAGTTAATTGCCAGCAATTACCTATTCTGAAAGAGGAGTGAAAATACTCTCTACATCGATTGAAGAGAGTTAAATGCCTAATGCCCGTGACAGAAATGCACAATATCCAACTCACTGAAAGGAGAAATACAGAAACTACTACTGAAGAGAAGGGAGTACTGAAATGCAGATTCCCAGTGACTTTTTTTTATGGGGGTTGGGGTTTTTTTGATTGTTTGTGGCAAACCAGGAGTCATTTGACACATTTTCTTGATGAAAAACTGGTCACAATTCCCATCATTTTGAGCACAGTGCACAGATATACACTAAGTGGTTTAAGTTCTGTAATGTTCTTGTAAGAATTAAATTCCACAAACATAGTATTATTTACAGAAATATTCTGAAGATTAGACATGGGTTAATTCTATCTTGGCGTTAATGTGAATACAAATGGTAGAGAGAGAAAGGGATCTTGGAAGGCAAAGAGATCACTCACATAAAGCAATGAGATCCAAAAAGCAGAGCATTCAGAAAATTATTTGAGCCCAAACTGCATATAAAATATAGATCTACCATGAGACATGATTGATTTACCTAAATGATTAAATACATGTCTGATTTTCAAGAAAGTAACTTTCAAATGGTAGAGATGTTTTAAAGTGTCTTACTGATCTTCTCTACTCAGGCAAGAGCGTTTTGGATGGAAGAAACAGCTCTCTTTCCATCCTGAGATTTAGGGGCAAAGACTAATTAATGCCTTCTTCAGTCAAGTTGAGAGGACCAAAGAATTTATTGATCACTGTCTTACAGTAGAGACCTGGCAGGAGCTGATCAGCACCAATCACTGGTCCTTCTTTGCCTTACCAGCAGTTTCTAGGTGTCATAAGGGGGTGCTTTTACAGGAGTGATATCTCTTTTCTCAGTTAGACATGAACTGGGAAAGTCCAAAGAAACATGAAATGGAAATTCAAATGCTCAAAATCAATCAGTTAAAACCGTTTATTAATTTTCAGACAATCTCAGGAGCAGTTCCTCCTACGGTATGAATACCTTGGGCAAATAAACCTACTAGCTTTGGTCATGCCATGCTCAGGTGTTAGCCATCTCAGCCTTGTCTTTTGTGGCCTCCCAAAGAACTTTGAGACAAAATCACCTATTCAACATTTCCTTCTGCTGTTTTTTCTGCCCATCTCCCTCTCTTTGTCCCCTACCACGTAGATTTGGTAGAAGGTACCATATGCTTGTCTTTGCTGGAGGCTCTCACACCCATCAAGCCACCGTTGAACTAATGGGCCTGTCACTTTGAAAGCACTGCTTCACGTTACAGCCGTTCTCCTCATACCAAGTCACGTGCTTTTTCTTTTGATCAGGTCCATTTTTTTTTGCTTTGCTTTGTACATCTTATTTACAAAGACCCACCGACATTGAAACGAGCTTCTAAATAGAGCAGACTCTGTTTCCTCTTTTCCATCGAACCAGATTTCATCAAGCAATATTTCATTTACCTTGTGCTAAATACAGATCTGTCTGAATCTGCACCTTTTCTGGTTGATGTTTTACTATTTTTGTGGCATTTTTCAACAACTCGTTGCATCAGGGATAGTAACAACTTGTAAGGGCATCTCTAAATCTAAACTTGACTGCACACTCATGCTCATTATGCTCCTTGGAGATATGGACGATTGCCCTTTTCGTTTGTGGTACCCTCCAATAAGACTAACTTGGGGAAGTTAGAAAAATAGCCTAGACAAGTACGTAGGTGTTTCTTTGGAGTTTCTTCAGCCAGCATAAACAAATCTATTCCTGTGTTGCTTAAGATATGGGCAATTTTTCCTGCACCATCAAAACAGACACTTTCTTCTTTTGACTAACTTTTCTTTCTGATAAATATGAAAATCCTGTGAATTTCTTTATTATTATGAACATTCATATGTCTGACCCCTTGTTATATTTTTCCAGCCAAGCGAAACCTTCATATATGCTGCATAATTATCCAGAACACGTTAGAAGTCTGGACAACCTTTTGAAATCATATTGGAGTGTACGTAATCAATGTTTTGTTACATTTCAATGCATCAAAGACATTAGAAAGCATGTCTGAGGCCACAAAAATTTATTCTGTGTTCATATTGTAAAAAAAATTTCCATTTTTGGGTGGGGAATATTTGTCAAATCTTTCCAATTCAGGCAACAAGAACGCTAATTTTGACTTCTCATAAAGATATGAAACTACAACTGTCCAATAACTAAGGACAAGGTATTCTAAAAATATTCTGACACACATTTTTGGATGCAGAAAAACCTAGATTTAATTTTTAATGTAATGTTCAAAGAGGCCAGTATAAACACTGTCTTTGGAAACACCGATGGACAATTCAGCTTTTGGAGAAATTATCATAATACTTTAGGGCTGTAACTTTATTCTGAAGAAGAGTGTTGAAAATCTGTGTGGGTTTTTTAAAAAATTCTGCATCCATTGGATTTTATTTACACAGCAAGAGTCTCAGATTGTTTAGGGAAGAGACATGTTTTCTTGTTTGTTTATTTGTTTGTCTCGCTTTTCTTTAATTATTTTTTTTAGCTAAACATTCATTTTCCTATGTAAACTGCCATTCCCAAGAACTTTTTCTGTGTTTCTCATGGGAGAGTTCTTGCCTCAAAAAGTGAAGGAATATACAAGCTTGTAGCTGAGATTTAGTTCTGATTAATATGGAGACAACCCCTGGGAACATAAAAGTACAAGGTAATTAAGACAAAAAGTCAAGGAAAAGAAAGACCAAATAGGAAACAGTGCCTTTAAAGAAGGACTGAGGGGACTGCCCTTCTTTAGTCTGGGAAAAGAGAAGACTATGGAAGAGAAAGTTTTCTGAAATGTCACAGGCTGCCTGGAGGCATGAAATCTCCTGACTTGAGAAGTGATGAGGTGATGGTCAGTTAGAGATGGTCAGGGTCTCCTGAGCTGCCTCTCAATGCAGAAGGTAGGGACAGACCATGAGCCAGCAGCACTGCCCAAGAAACCTCTTGCATCCCTTTGCCAGATGAGAAGTTCCTGCCCAGACTTTGCAGGAGTCCAGGATTTGCTGACTCCCCCAGGACCATGATGCTGCTGACACTGGCTGTCTGGGTGGGTGTAGGAGACCCCAGCTTGCTCTCAACTTGGAATTCTTTGCCTCCTACAAATGTCTCCCCAACTGCCATGTGCTCAATAACTACTGGTATGCCATTTTTGTCCCCAAACCATAGCTTGTGTGATGTTTTATGATTCTTTCTTCTCAGCAGATACATGATCCAACAGTTTCGGAATCACTCTGATCTACCTTCACTGGAGGTGTTCAAGGCCTGGCTGGATGGGGCTTTGAGAAACCTGGTCTGGTGGGATGTGTCCCTGCCCAGGGCAGGGGGTTGGAACTCGATGATCTTTAAGGTCCCTTCTGATCCAAACCATTCTATGATTCTACGATTCTATACCTGCCCTGCCTTGTGACATAACTATATCAACATTTCTTCTGAAACTAGATCTGAAGCTCAGAATTTATATTTGATTAGAGGTTTTTAAACAGCTATGACTCTTTCAAAAACTACCTTTAAAATTTCTGGCCATGCCCTTCAGAAGGTTTTTTATTTTCTCAAATCTAAACATGTTAGAAAGTCTTTCAATACTTTTGCACTGAATATATGCTATGCATTCCTGTGAGACCCATTCGTTACCAAATACTAATTGGAGCAAGTAACACAAGTGTTTTCCACAATGAGTGTGAGATGCAAACACCTGACAGATCCCATCTGATATTATACTCCACGTAAAATATGAAAAATATTTGGAGTTATCTAATGCAATCCCAGTTCATCCATTTTCTCAATTATTTATTTAGTTCATTCTGACTGTATATAACTAAAGGACTCAGATTCCGCTTTTTCTAACAGGACCGGCAAAGGCACCCTTTATTATATATGTACTAACTGTACAATATTTCCATTCCTACCTTTGTTCCTTGAAATACACTGTTTTCACAAAGAGCTAGAAGTGTCCCCAGATGACAATGCAGCATCCCTTCTCATTGGCTTCTGTGGGAGCTGGGAATAAACCAGACCACCCAGAATCAGAATTTTAAAGAAAAAGGTCTCTTCAGTTGAAGAGAAGCTTATTGCAGGCTCCTTTCCAAGTAGGAAGTGACCTTTAAAAATAATCTTTAGCAAACCACTCACGCATCACTAACTTAAACAAACACTGTAACTTTAGCTAAACCAGAGAGTATATTTCCTTCCTGCTGATTTGTTCTCAGTTATGCGTTGTAACAGAGGGGAAGTGGAAGATCCTCAAAGGAAGTGAGCAACAGATGCAAGATGTTTAGAAAGTTATTATAATTTGTGTAAACATTACCCCAGAATAAACTGAGCATTAGCCAAATTAAGGGCATCAGTCATATTCATAACCAACTTTTTTGTCCAGCAAAACTGATCCATGTCACAACATGGACGCTTTTTCAAAACAAAAGATAGGGTCCTATAGAGACCTGAAGTCCTTTTTCTCCCACTGAGCTCACTAAAAATTGAGAAATGCCCTGGGAAGGTTGCAATTCAGCATGCAAACAGTGGCCACTCCAAGCTGCCCAGAGAGATTCATATCTGTAAACACCCTTTTATTAACATGGGAGACCACCGTTCTTCTCCAAAGACTTAAAATTGGTTGAAAATTTGTGGAAGCGAATGGAAACATGCCAAAATATTGCTTTTTTTGGTTTTGGTACCTAGGAAATATTTCTAAGGGATGCATGAAACATGATTAGGAAAGGCTTTTTGTCAGTGGACTGAAGTTAAATATGGGGCCTTCAGACCTCCCATGGGATAGGTCTTTATTAGAGCTTTACATGTCAGAAAAGGTAGACGTGGTGCTCCAAGGACATAGGTAAGTCCAGACTGCCCACAGAATGGCAGCCCAGACTGCTTACCTGGTCTAGTGGGAGGTGTTGGAACTCAATGATCTTTGAGGTCCCTTCCAACCCAAACCATTCGATGATTCTACTTCAAAAGAACAAGCTTGTCTACTAAAAGGCACCTGGCTGCAACAGCTTGACTTTTGTCGACTTCAGTGGCAAAGTTGTTGCTCTGAGTGTAGCATCAAACCAGTTTTTTTCCTTGTCATTCACTATGTCTTTCTCATTTCATTGATCAGGATTTCTGCTTTTTTTTTCCTCCCCGTCTTTTCCAAAGGAAAATGCAACCAAAAAGCATGTGTGTGTGCATGTATATGACAGTAAATCTGTATGTGTTTGACAAATATTAAGTTCTTGCTAATGTAATAGAAATGGGCAGGTGGAGAAAACAAGGCAGTCCTGTGAGCTTGTATATTTCTGCCTAAGAAAAGGCTGCTTCAGGCATTTCTATGTTATTAGAAGCCAATGAACGCAAAAGGGGAATTTGCCCTTCTCATTCCCAAGTGAGCAGTAGTGACAGTAATAACAGTAAAATACAGTAATGACATTTAAAGAGAGAAATCTAATTTTCATCAGTATAAATCCATGCTTCTACCTGATATCTTACAGTAAATCCTGTTAATACCCACATTTAGACCAGATCTGTAGTTTGTCTTGTGGATTTGAATTTTTATTTGTATTTGGCTAGCTCTTTCCTTGCAAAAGAACGCTAACTTACAGATCAAGTAAAAGCAGAGATTTCTTGTAACTTCCACTTTCTTGCTTTTGGGTTTGATTGAAGCATATTATGTATATTATGAAATATATAATTTTTGGTATTTTCCAAAGTGAAAACTTTTCACAATTCTGTCTGAATTGTACAATCATAATTGTCAAATTTGGTCTCCGAAAGAGAGATGGAAAAATGAACTGAGTATATGTTGAAGTATACAAAACAAAATACATCAAATATAACAGGCAACACTATTATATTTGCTAATTAATGTAAACTAATGTTATAGCTATTTGCAATCTGATTCACTGTTTACCAAACACCTGCATACTTGTTCAGTGTAGGTTTTATTAGACAACACTGTTTGAAAAATGTTTGATTCAGGATGCTCTTGCCTTCGTTAATTGATATCTTTCTTAGTTTGCTTCCAATCAA
Source organism: Tringa solitaria (assembly GCA_026413425.1). Classification (NCBI taxonomy): domain Eukaryota; kingdom Metazoa; phylum Chordata; class Aves; order Charadriiformes; family Scolopacidae; genus Tringa; species Tringa solitaria. The sequence continues at coordinate 85,239,713 of JAOXJM010000023.1, read as the reverse complement.
AGTTTAATTAGCTTATTTGTCAGTATGTGTAGAAACTTTCTTGAGGGAAAACAAGTATGTGCTATTTACAGTTGACTAAACATTCCCAAATAGTTTCCAATCATAAGTTAAGAGTCAAGTCTTAGCTAACCTTAATGTAACATTTAAGTCTAGAAATTGGATTAGACAATCTTTTAAAACAAGAAAACCATTGCCCTTGGTTGTAGAAGATGATGGACTAGTAGTGAAAAAACTTCTGGTTTGTAGTTTTAAGTGCTGTCAGAAACAGTCATCAAAGCCTCAGATAAGTCAATGGGGTGGGAAGGATGAAAAAACAGAGAGAAACAAATTCTTCTCTGCCACATTCATGTCTCTCTCTTCTGTGACTGTTTAGCTTGCAGAAGACAGAAAAAGTGCTAAATATTTAATCAGTTTATGAGCCCACTGGGGCTTTGAGATAGAATAGAACCCCCTAGATGCAGATCTTGCCTGCTCTGAAATCTGACAAAATATAGAGTATTCAGAAGAGGGAAGACAAAATGTTTGGGTTTCCTCCACTCAAACTCTCCACAATTTGTCACATTTAACACTGCGTTTTTACTCACAAATCCAGGATTCACTTCCTTTCCAGGCAGCAGTCTGCCCAAATGAGAGAGAGCTGTGTGTCTCATCACTGGCCATCTGGTCACTGTTGCTAAACTGAACGCAACTTTTTGTCTGAAGTCCCAATGCTCGAAGGTTGTACCAGGATCAATCCTGACCGCTCAGGACGGATCCAAATCCTTTCTTTGGTTGTCGTGTAAGATAATCAGAAGAGAGGAACTACAGTCCAAATTCCTGTGCTAGAATCCAAACTTCTTAAAGTTGAGTTAACAACTGCAGTTCCCAAGAGTTGGCTGAAGGCACCTACTGTCTCCAGAACAAGACATAAGGATGAAAATTGACATAGTACATCTGTAATGTAATGCAAATAATCTGTTGCCAAATAAAGAGTTGATGAGCTTACTTGTGAGAAAAACATTACTGGCACAGTTATCTGTAGGACCACGTACTTCCTAATGGAATTCTGTACATCATTACTTTAAAAGTATTGCCCCAGACACTTAAACTGGTGTCCAAGACCAGGCTGGATGGGGCTTTGAGCAACCTGGTCTAGTGGGAGTTGTCCCTGCCCAGGGCAGGGGGTTGGAACAAGATGGTTTTTAAGGTCCCTTCCAACTCTAACCATTCTATGATTCTATGAATCTGACCCGCCACCCACCTCTCTGCCATCTGCTTCTTTAGCCTGTCAGCTTGGGAGAAAAGAAGCTTTAGAGGTATGTAAACTTAATAATGCAGCGATAGCATAGTCAAGGGACCACGTTTGGAAATCCTGTTATTCCAAAACCTCTGCAACAGCTCAAATTCTTCATGTTCTGAAGTCAGCACTTAATTTAATTTTTACTGAATTTTTTTAACGTGGCCTTGCATGAAAATCAGCCTGGCAAAATCTTGCCAAGTAAGATACTGGGACTTTAACAGAAAGTCTGTACGAGAAAAAGTAGTCTTTACTTTGAGTAGCTCTCATTAGATAGCTTGGTCAGGTCAGGAACAGCAGCTAGAGCAGTTCTTAGATTTTTCATTCTAGAAAAACTACAGATTCTACACATACTAATGTAAAAAAAGTCTCAAAAGGGATGCAGTAGAAATTTAACAAAGTATCTGAGCATTGTGGTAGGCATTTGAAAGTTCCTGTTGCCCTGATATCTCAGCACATGGCCAGCAGCTACTGGGTGCAACGCTACTTATTTGATATTTGATGCTTCTGAATGCTGGTAAAAATAGCAGTCTGTTGGTTCAGAAGAAAGGACTGGCTGTCTGTGGTGGTGAGTCACGGGGTTGACACATGCCAGTCAGCTGAAGTACTGGAGGTGGGTTCCTAATTGCATTGTACCTAACTGTGAGAATTGAATTGACAATCAAAAGCCTAAAACTGTATGGCCCCGACAGGGTCTGAGGGAGAAAAAGGTGTCTGAGATAAATTAGTGAAGACAAGTACACCAACCAAAATCAGCATCAAAGAAGGGGATGAATGGGAATCCTTCTCTCCCTCTCTCATTAAAAATCAAATTGTAGATGCTGTGCCTGTGTGAGTCTGGGATTCCGGCTGCTTTCCTGAGCTTCTGTGGCAAAATTGTCTGATTAAAGTAGACAGAGAGGAAAGGAAGAGAGACTAGGATGGGGAGGGTGTAAAGATAAGAGTTTCCTAGGAAAGCTGGCTAGTGCTTACTAATATTTATGCTTCTAGGAGAAATGGGAGCATTTAGGGTAAAGAGAAATCCCTCTGCAATATTTATTGACAGTCCACAGAAACACATGAAAAGTTAACACAGCTAAAGCACGTGGCTCTTTGGTAGAGACACTTTATTGCCTCCCTTTTGAAACTGGTAAGGAAAATGTTAAGATTACTGTCTCTAGTAAAGCTGCATTTAGAGTCAGGACTGGGATGATGTTACTCTAATTGCAGCACTGCAGGCAGAAGAACTGATCAGCACAGCCTAGGAGAAGCAATTATCCTTGTGAGGAGCAGCACCTATTTGGATGATAAGGGGGCTGGGGGAATTAAATACAGTAAACATAGTCTAAAAATACTCCAAAACTACATTACAGAGATCATAGAAAGTACCTGAACCTCATTGCTAGGTCTGTGCTTTAGATATCTTTAAATGTTCCTGTGTGCATATGCTCCTGCCATCGCTACAGGTCCCCACCTGTTCTCAGGTACTATGGTTCCTGGGAGGGATTTGGACAAGAAGCAGGTGCCACAAGGATGCAAAAATTATCTTCCATATTCTGTTATGCAGGAATACATTACACCAATTTTCTAGCTTTACCTGAGAATGAGGATTAAGCTATCTATGTGATGAATAAAAGAAAACAACTCACATATGGTCCCTTACCATCAAAAATAACCGTGTTCTTCTAGAAATGCAACTTTCTCCACTCCATTTCCCAAGCAAGAACCAATAGCCAGAAACCCAAAACAGTCCTAGATTTTTGATTTTTCATATCTTATTTGCTGGAAAAAAAGGCAATAAAACTTCAATGCAATATTTAATTATATTATTTTAATAGAAAAAAAGTTCAAAATTACTAAAATTAACAGTTGGAGCTTCCTTTAAAAAATAAGTTGTAGGCATTTCTCTCTACTTGATTAGTCTTAACAGACCTAAAGAATAAATATAAAAGAGAAATAATCCTGAAGTACATCAAAGTGTCCTACATAAAGTCAAACCTTTGGTGGATATTCAAATTATTACTCAATAGGAATATGTACATTTTGAGAACACCCGTTGGTTTCTTCCAAACAAAATTTTGTTCTGCAGGTTTTAGCCATACATTAGAAAATACCTGAGCACTTGATTTTGTTAAATATTTAGGCAGACTCATTGAACTCAGGAATGTGTTTGTGTGCCTTGTTTTGCTAGAGGAATGTTAGCTCTAACAGTGACAACAGTTTTTTCACTAAAGGACCATTGGACAGAGCTTAAATTCTGAGTTAAGACTACGTGTTTCTCGAACAAAAGATATTGCACCAGAAAAGAAGTAAATGAGAAGAGGTCCTGCAAATCAAAGCTGCTGCTCTTCATCTTGTGTGTGGGAGGACTGCCAAGTGAATGCAATTCAATAGTCCATTTACATCAGCCTGGCTTATATATCCGCTGAGGGAGGCAAGAGTTTGGCAGGCTGTGTCAGCAGGTTACCTTGCCATTGTGAAAAAGCAAAGCAACAGCATGCTAGGCATAATGAGACAAATGTTGTGTATTCAGCGCTCCTAAGTCTTTTCTTGCTAAAAAAGAATAAAAGAATGCCCTGTATTAACACACTGGATATGCTTCTTGTTTACACAGCCTCATCAATTGTGTTTTCCCCATTGAGGTGTTAAAGATGCATTTGTGAAGGCATTAAATGTGACCTACAAAACAGACAAAGTCTTATTTCTTGCATATTTTATGTCACGGAAAAGAACATGTAAAGAGTATGAGTGATCAACGTCTGTGATTCATACTGTGACTGGAGCGAAAGCAGCTTTGTTCGCTGAATGGAAATCAGCTACACCTTGCTGCCGATTTCACGCTGCAAGTAGGAAAAGGCCAGGAAACAGAAATGACATGGAGACAGAGGTGAATGGCACAGAAATATCTTGGTTCTGCAGTGCAAACTGTTCCACACCAAATGGGGATTACTTGAGCAGTAACAAAAAAGGAAGCAGTGAATTCTACAAACTTGTAAGACTCTTTGAGCTATCTCCTGCAAAGACTGGAGCAGTCCCTAAGAGCTGCCATAGACAGACAAGCTGGGCTAAAAGAATGGTCTGAAGAGCACCTCATGGAAGAGGACAGAGATGTGACACGCAGAGTAGGTATATTCAATGCCAGCAGCCTGCTGTTGCTGCTGCCACCACTTTGGAGAGGGTTGGCATGGTGCATAGCAGCATCTGACAAGGCTTGGGAGGAGGAAAAGGAAGACAGTGTGAACAGAGTGCAGATACAGGGTGACAGTACAGGTCTGGTTCAATGAAATAACCTGAACCCTCTCCCTTCTTATAGATCCAGGCTCTACTTTTGCACTGACTGCCATCTTTCTGAAGGCAAATGACAGTAACCGCAATATTTTATTTATCTGATACAATGGATACATGCAAACCTACCGACATCGCATCATTAGCACTGGTGGTTTCTCCAGCAGGTGTAAATGGTCTTATGTCCCTTCGTCTGCTAGAGCTGATAGAGTAGCCTTAAGGCTGATCTAAATTACTGCTCTCCAGAGTTGTCATGGCAACAGGGACTGGCTGAGCAACCCAGGAATTTTATCTTTTCCTTGAACGTATTCTGAATGCTGCATTCAGAACAGTGATTGCAGCTATGCCATACCCATGGGCTTCCCTTCTCTTGTAGAGCACCCTCAGGTGCCCAGCTAAATCAGCCTCCCACCTACTCTACAGTATGTGAGTGGCAAATCTCTGCCAAAATGATTTCCAGAACCTGGTGCATGATTTTAATAGTCAGAACTGTCATTCTACACTTGATATATTGACACAAATATTATATTTCAAAACATTCCTTCACTGCAACTTGCTAAACAACTTGTAGAATTTTTAAAAGTACTCCTCATAAAAATTCAACTCGTGTCAAATGACCCCTTTTTGTTTACCTTCCAGAAGTATTCAAATGAATCACTCACTACCAAAGTGTATAAAAAGATGAGCAAAAATAAGCAATGAGCAGGGAAAGGCAACCTGCTGGCAACAATGAAAAAATCTGAATTTAGCAGCTTCATTTCTGGAACCTTCTGTTATTATCATAGACGTATTCTTGGCAAGAACTTTAATGTTGTTTATCAGTGTTGTGCAAGTTGTGTGTTCCTTCACTTGGAGTTTGTCTGCCCTGAGGGATGTAAGGTACATAGAGAATAAGGAAAGATGAGCACGGTCACTGTGGGTTTCAGATAGCAAGTTGTGATGTTAGAAGAGTGTTGAGTTTGACAAAGGGAGAACATAGAGCTCTGTGTCTTGGACAGCAGGTTCTTCTCAAAGAGCAAGGAGCTGTGCATGGCTTTGCCTTGGATTCTTCATACTGAAGGTCAGAAAGCATGAATGTTTTCTGTAAGAACTACAAGGATGAAGTTCTGCTGATCATAGAAAAACTGTGCTGGATTAGCCTCTAGAGCCTGGCTGGATCAGTGGAGAACAAGCTTAATTGTGGCTGTTTAACAGGATCAATGAGACGGATGGCACAGTGTTGAATGGCACATGACTGTCAGCTAATGGACTCTCGCCTGCACAGCTCTACTCCACTGTCAGATCTGACGATTAAGATACTTGCTGCCAGAAGTCGATGAGTGGAGATATCACAGAATCACAGAATATTCATGTTTGGAAAGGACCTTGGAGATCATTGAATCCAACCACAAAAAACAAACAAGCAAACAACCAACCCAAACCAAAACACACACACACACCACACCCACCCACAGACAGACAAAAACCAACAATCTCAGGAATTAGAGCATGCCCTGAAGAGCCACGTCTACACACTTCTTAAGTACCTCCAGGGATGGTGACTCCACCACCTCCCTGGGCAGGCTGTTCC
>JAOXJM010000023.1:85201302-85228782 GCA_026413425.1 Tringa solitaria | reverse complement strand
GAGGTGTCCCTGCCCATGGCAGGGGTTGGAACTGGATGATCTTTAAGGTCCCTTCCAACCTAATCCATTCTATGATTTCAATAATCCTATATTGCTAATCAGATCTTACTTCTGAAACATTCTCTTCACTCAGCGGTCTCCCATTTTGAAATACAAGGCCAGAAGGTGACAATGGCGAGTGCAACCTCCAAGTAATAAGCTAAATAAGTCTCCAACCACCCTGATAAATACCCTGGAGTTTAATTTTGTTAACACTTGTTAGTTCCAGCTGACTTCAGTAGGACCATTTACCATTGCAAACACTGAACTTGCTCAATTTTTGCAGAAGCAGCCATGTCATTGGCCAGAAGAAACTAAGAAAACTGCCAGGAAGGAATTGCAACACAGCACAATCTCATTCATTTATGGATTAATTGCGCCAAGGTGGAATTTAAAAGGCTAGTTTCTGTCCCTGTTCAAGCCAGGATGGTTATCTGTTGACAGCAAAGTTATGTTCACAGTGACCTTTATAAAATTGTTGATACTCTCTGTCATTGTGCCCATGACAATAAGGAATGATTAAAACTCTGATGTAAAAATATCCAAAAATATTTTACCCATACTCTCTTGCGAGCTTCTTGGAAGGGATGGGTAATCTGCATAACTAGGAAGCCTCTTCATCTGCTTATCTTAATCAGGAAACTATTTGGCCAGGTGGCCTGTGCCAAGATCGTTGAAGAAAGCAACTCGGTTTCGTTTCCCCGGGCTCGCTCCCCAGCCCTCATACTTTTGTGAGGGTGCCGAATTTTTAGCAAGACCTCAGTCCGTAGTGACTTTAACAGATGCACGTTCATGCTCTCACAGGCGTGCATATTGCAACCAACCTAAAAACACATGCAGAACTGCGCTGAGTTTTCTCAAACAAAAGCTTTAAAATACCATATCTCATCATATAAAACAGCCTGCAAATACTGGCATGTGTCCTCTGCAATATCCTCATTTATTATTTTGGTTTTGTATTTTTCTGTTTTTTTGAAGAGGTTACGAAGATGTATCTTCCCTCAGCATCTGATTAACTTAATGTACAGGTACAGTCTGAAAAAAAATGAAATAAAATGGTTTCCATTCATCTATTAATCCTTCTTTTCCACCCATCTCCTGTAATATCAATTCCCTTCCTATCTTAAAGGGAGGCATAGGGAAGGGCAGGTCGGAGCAAAAGGCAAGGGAGACACAGGGCACGATGTGGAGGAGGCTGTAAAGAGAGACAAAAGGTGTAGGGCTCCAGATGGCCCTGGACTCAGGCTTTTTTTTTGGTGAGGATTAACACAGATTTTGAGGGATCAGCAGAGCAGAGCGTGTGGGGCAGACACATGGAGTTCAGAGGCCTGATGACATTTCTCTCTTCCTTCTTCTGGAAGATGACCAGTCATAAATACTAGTGATCGAAACTGGGATGATCAATCGCTCCGAAAAGGCTGCCAAAAAAAAAGGAATGGAAGAAAAGACTATTTAAAAGCAATATATATGAAAGCAGCAAAAAGCTCAGAGAAGCAGAGCGGCTGAATTTCAGAGCGGGGAGATGAGGGCACATCAGGACTACTGCATTAGAAAATGAAATTTGCACACACCCACAAAGAGTCAGTGAGACAAGATATAAAATAAAAAAATAAAAGTCAACGGCTCTAGCATAAAGCAGATGATGATATGAGCAGCTTTCCTTCCTCTGGAAAAAGAAAGCTTTGACTTGAAGAGAGCCATGAAGCAAGTAAAATAGAACAAATATGCCAATACATTTTTATAAAAATTGAAAGCATATGCGTTGTGTTAAAACATACGTTTTAAACAAAATTTAAACTTATAGGGATCTTTCAGTTGAAGGACAAAAATTTGGGCCAGTTGGAGACTTTGCTGGTAGCAAGGACTGAAAGAACATACCACTGGGGTCCGGATCGGGGAGGCCCCTTCCCTGCAACACTGAAAATCCATTGCTTATCTTGTCTTACCGACTGCTTCCCTATGGGATTGAAGAGAGCTGCGTTGGGATGTGGGGGAAGCTGTGAGGTTCATTGCAGGGCCCCCTCTGACCTTCTATGAAGAGACTGGGAACATTGGGCTGAGTCTGGCTATACCCAGGTCCTCCTTCTGCCCTAGAAGCAAAGTCACATCACTGTCACCAGACAGAAAACCAGCCCTGGGTCCCACTGAGAAGGGCCCTGATGTTGCCTGCAATGAGGCAGATGAAACCTGTAGCCCTTGGACACCTATGTGCCTTCAATAATATATATGAATATATGGAGTCAAACTACCCTTAGCGCTTTGCAGCCCTGTGGGGCTCAGCAAAATCTGGTCAAATTTAATTGCTTTCAGGGGTCAGCAGACACAGCAGCACATCTCAAGACAAGAGACTTTAATGCATTTTCCATAGACTCAGGAGAGAGGGGGGAGAAAGGGGCTGTTTTGTATGAAAAACCTCCACTCAGGTGATACATTTCAAATGTGCCTGCCGACCTACTCTGAGATTGCTGCTAGCACTGCTGTGGGGCTGCCGGGAAGGGATTTGCACTGGGAAGTCCAGATCTAAATGCACTCCTTTATGAGCAAATGAAACTTACTGAAAGTGCCAATTAAGAAATTTATAGCCATATAAAAGCCTAGCCAACACCAATCTCAAATCTTAAGCAGACGATGTACAGTGTATACATTAAAATACTGACGTGCCACCCTTCAGCTTCATTTGCTCCTCATTCCATTTAAATCTTCCTGCTGAACCAATCTTAATGTGTCCTCACTCGGCCTAAGATAAAATATTCTTCAGGCTCAGCATTGGCCCACATTATGTCTAGTCTTTAAGTTTCCACTGGTTTCAGAGTCAAGGCATTATGTGTCTTCATCTCACTGTTACTTCAATATTTATGGCATCCAAAGCTGGATGTCTCAAAGTTGCTTAATGTTCAATTCCACTCCCATAAAAACCGGAGCCCCTCCTTTGGCAGAGGGGACAACTCATCCACTGCTCCTCCCACCTTTCCACTCAAATGGTGAGGGCTGCTTTGCTACCGAAGAAGTCGGTCGCTTTAACGCTCAATGAGACTTTTGATTCAGCCCCCGCACGGGGTGCTCAAACCCCATTTCTATATTTCTTTGCTGCTTGAGAAAGAGCACCAGAGCCAAATGGGGTTTCGTCCCTGCTGAATCTCCCTGATGTTGCCGATTTATCACTTCACCGATTAACTCTGGGGCTGATTGCTCGGTGCGATCGTTCGGCCCCTCGGAGGGAAGCAGGAGGCTCCAGCCAGCTCAGCATTCAGAGGCAGGTTAATCGCTTGCCCGGGAAAGTGTTTCTGCTTCATTCACTTTGTGGGCTTCTTTTTCATTTAGCAATTTGGCTCAGCTACAGCACCACCTCTCTGTCCTCATATTGGTCTCTATTCCCCATCCCCAAGCAGAAAACTCACAGAGAACCTTTCCAGTGCAGGCTGCAGATATCCCAGGCCTTCTATGCATCAACTGCATCCACGTCCTTTATGTTCTTCAGATTATTTAAATATCCTGCTGTGGTTCATAGCTTTTTATTGCTCCAATTATCCCTCTCCTTTTTGCCCAGAGTTGAGATGCTAACTGCGATACACGCTGCAGAAAGTGCTGGTATGAGCAATGCCTTGCTGCTGCGTTATTCCAAGCATCTGACTATTAATTAATATTATAAAACCAGTACAATAAATTTGAATTGTATTTTCCAGTTCTTCAGTATGCTGCCCTTTTTCCCCTACTTATTGGTCCTCGGGCAAAACTACTGTCATAATAAAGGATTTATTAACGATGGGGCAAAGAACTGTTTATTCACAGTATATGTTGTCTTGGGATTTCTTCAGCCTTTGCCTCAAAGACCTGAACCAGATTCCCAGGGGATTGGCTGTCAGGCTGTAGCAGCACGGCAATCACTGCTTTTCAAAACACATCCTCTCCTCCAGCCACCTCTGGGCTCCGGAACAAATCCAGGTGAGGCCCAGAACACAACTCTCTACTTCTGGAGGGTACATACAAAATTTGAGGGAGGTGAAAACTAACAGGGGAATAAAGCACGGGGCTGTCCTTAAATCCAAAACTTGGAAAACTCATGTTTTGAACTTTTAAGTCACTTCTTTATAAAAGTATATCATCTATTGGTTGTGTACTGAGTCACCGAGAAATAAAAGAGCTGAAAGTACGTGATTCACCTGAGTGGGAATGGCAAGAAAAGGACTGGTTTACAAGCAACCAGAACAGCTCTTTAAAGAAAAAAGATTTGGTGGTGCCGAATAAGAGTTAAGAGTCTGTAATTATATGGGAAAACAAGAAGGTGTTATAAAGGTGCATTTACAGCAGATTTAAAAATGGTGTCTCTTTCCTTCCTGCTTATAGCCAGTCACAAAGACTGAAATTTGGGATGTTTCCATCAGAACGTTTTATTCCTACAAAGAGCTTTTGAAGAGTAACTTCTTTTGGAAAAAACAGTGTCTAGACACGTGGAGACAATGATGTCTGCTAGGACCAATGGATGCCACCATGTCCTGCCATGGGCAGGGCGCCATGTCACGTCCCATGGTCACCTACTTGGGGGTGTCACACTTTGGGGAGGTATTGTCTTCCCGCCTGTGTTCTTTACTGTAATCAGGAGTGGCGAAAGAGAGTTTACAATCATAAAAGACCAGACTTAGTCTCTTTCATTCGCCTTCCCATTTTCAGAAAAGCAGTAGATATTTTATATCCATGAGTTAAAGCTCAAGAGATTCCACCCCGGCAGCCAAAGTGAGATAACTGCAGCAGCTCAATACCTCTACAGAGTGCTAAAGCCTGATATTATCTCATCCGCAGCCGTGTAAGGAACCCTTGGGGTCTCACTGACCTACTGGAGCAACAGCCAGCTCTCGCTGCCTTCCCGGGGATTTCTGAGACCTTGCCTTCCACTTCATCTCCACAAAACTTAACAGGGTTGTTAACCAGATGGAAAGGTTTCATTATATTTTCTCCTCAAAATTTTTTCTCTGGCTTCATGTAAATGATCTTTTCCACAACAGATATGGAAGGTTTAGACCATAGGTATAAAACACTGTCCTTTTTGCCATGGTGAAATGGCACAAAATTAGTGCACTATTTAAAAAAAAAAGAAAAAAAAGCAAGAAGCCTATATTTCCACAACAGCAGCTTTTCAAAGCAAATTCTGGGAAATTTACGCAGCTGCTTTTTTCTTGGTATTTTAACTTTTATGTTCAAATTTCATCCAGGTAATGGGAGAAAAAAAAAAGCCAGCAGGACTTTTTGGAAGGCAAACTAAACTAAAATAGCAGCAGGCTCAGAAGCTCAGACTGAAGATTATAACAAATGCAAGAAATAAACAGATCTTTCTTTTTGTTGTTGTTGTTGTAGGTTGTTTTGGAGTGGATTTTTAAGTACTATGCACAGGTCTTCATATAAAATGCAAAGCAAAGGCTATGCACAGCATTCCCAGCATTTTTTTTTTGAGCACTAACCACTGCTTTTTCATTTCACAGATCATTAAAAAATTGATAGAGTGATTACACTGAGACAAATGCCCATATCCTGCCACATTCTCCACATTTAGGTCCGTTAAAATAATCGATGTTTCTTGCCTGGGCTGAGGGATGCATAGTTCAGAGGGACCCGTGAGAGGTGGTAATAGATGTGTTCATTTTGTAGGATGTTATTTATTAATGTTATATTGTTTACTGTTATTTAACTGGCAATCAGTGTTGATTTCTTTTTAACTTAAACAGCAGCAGCAGTATCTTTGCCCCATTAGTACGCATTTTAAAAATCTTAGTTAAATCTTGTAATAATTACAGCTAATTTATGCCTTCCTGCTTTGCATTATTTTCAGTAGATTTTAGCTATGGTCCTTCTCTTTTTTCACTAACAATTGATTTCACAGTTTCTCTAGTGGGGAACTAAGTCTCAGAAGTGAATCAGGCATATTGAACACTGTGATGTGAACATGGTGAATGGTTTAAAGGAACTGTTATATGGACACGGAGAGTGGCTTGAAGAAATCAGGATGATGAACTCAAAATTTAACCATTTCTTACAAATCATTGAGATCTCTCCTCAGTGCTCAGTGAAGAAAAAAAAAAAAAAGATTTTCTTAATTTCTCAAAGCTGCTAATATTTTCATACTTGTCAGAGGTCATGGGATCCTCTATATACAAAATACCTTGCAAATATACTGCTGAAAACATGAGCTTATAGGAAGAAGTTGTGAAATATTAATGTAATATTCCTTCTTATTGACATACTAGTTTAGAGTGAGGTGGGATGATTTTTATTAGATCACAAAGCTGGTGTTTATCAGAGTTCTTAAGATAGCAACAAAACACTATTTAAAAATAAAAGGCAGAAAATAATCAATTATTACTTTTGATGATAATGGCCAGAAATAATAATAATTAATAATAACAATTATTACTATTCTAGAGATTTGTAAACTGAAACTAAAGGTACTGCCAACAACACCATGACTTTTCCTAGACAAAAATGTTTGGGTGCTAATGGAATGCACTGAGCTCATCCTGATGCAGAAGACACATGACGACACACATCACACCTGCTGGGTAGAAAGTGGGGGTTCATTTTATTGCTGAAAGAGTATTGTAAAACTGGTGCCTTTCCCCACCATGTTGTGGAAATACAAACTCTTGAATTTAAAGTTGATGTTAGTTGCTTCTTAAAGGACAATGTATTTCTATGTCATTTACAGTTACATCAAAGGCAATAAAATAACCTCTTTGTGAAATCCAAGTCAGGGTCATGACCCCTATCAATAGCCACCCATGTAATGTTTTTTTTTTATGTCTGGTGGTAAGGGGTTATCCGTGGCTATGTGATACGTTGACACCAGATACAGAGATGCAGTACCCATCTTGATACAGGGATCCCGTAGACTATTTTTACAGCAACTAAAGAATACTCCTGATCCTTAGCTAAATTAAATCAGATGAGCCCCACCAGAAGCAGTGAAGACACGGTGATTTGTGTTAGATGAGAATTGAGCATTTCTCAACCTCTTTCTTTTCAGAAAAAAAAAAAAAGTCCCAAACGAACCTCCAGCTGTGCATCATAACAGATCCCATGGACCAGGTTGCCTTCGATTGTCCAGACGGAGGCCAAGCTGGGTGCTTAATAAGGCTCCTGTCTGTCGCAGGGCTTTAATTTCTGAGGAAACCAGGGCACTTGGGACTGGTGTGTACTGAAGTCTCAGGCCAGCACGGAGTCAGGAGACAGCCAAGGTGTATATCGAGAGCTCACTTGGGAGGCCAGATGTAGCAACTGCTGGCAGCACAGTGGTTTAACACACTTACTCATCTCATTATATGCTCTTCTCTCCTTTCTCCAGCTGCTTGACAGTATCTGCGATCTCGTGGATTTTTTCCATTGAGAGGCAGGAAGCAGGATTTTCCTTGATGCAACCCTGCTCCTCAATGTAAATGGACACTGAACCCCATCTGCCAACGCAAATATTCAGAAGAGTGGTTATAGAGAGAAATACATTTACTGCATTTTTTTCCATGAAAATGCATGTACAGTGAGATGTTGAGGCATCACTGTCCTCACAAAGGCCTCCTGTGGGTCAGATGGAGCATGATCTTCTGCAGCATGCTCTGGGGCTGGGTCAAGGTGCCAACTTGTACCCATGGGAAGAGGGTGGCTTCGTCACTCAGAAACCTACAGCATGAGGGAGCACCGAGGGGTGATTGAACCCTCCTTCCAGGGGGAATTTTGCCCATGGCTTAGTAGTTGCCTTGGCGAGCTGGTTTCAGGGTCTGCATTCGGGAAGCTGGGTCTCTTTGAAGACTACATGTGATTAGTAGGAAAGCAGCCTTGCAACTGAAGACATAAACGGATACGAATATATATATGTGCATATTGACCCTACTAAATGTAGAAAAAAAGATTTAAAATATTTATCCACCCAGTGCAAGAATAATTTGAATTTTGTTCTTTCAATAACATTATAATTTTAGATAAATTAATAATCATTTTCTTTTAAGAAAATAAATAAACATCTTCTGAAAAAAAAACCAAAGAGCAGTCTCTTTTGAGTTGTTTATATCATTCAAACTCTTAAAAGGAGTAATTCTTCTGCATTTGTGGCTATGGAATAATTCAGGAGTTATAATTCAGGAAATTATAATTCAGGAATTATAATACAACAGTTTGACTGACTTAATTAAATATGTAAATTAAAAAATAAAAGAAGTAATTATAAGTTTTCTTCGCAACTGCATTCAACAAACATCTAATATACTACAAGATATTATAACTGTAAACACCAGTACATTAGTACTTTTTTTAAAAAATTATTAGTTTTGCAAAGAGCAAACTGCTGTTTATTTGTTTAAGTTAGGAGAATAGGGGGTTTGTAGATAGTATGCCAAAGAGAAATGGAAAACCAGAAAAAATCAGAATATTTTCCCTGGTGCTAATAAACGAGTGTAGTATTTTCAAGGCATTTATTACAGAAATATGACTAACCAACAGTGACATAAGCAGCATCCTAGAGGAGCATTCAAATTGTTTATTTTTGTTTCAGGAGAAATACTTGTAAACTTCTTTTCTCCCTCGTTATTTGTATTTGGTTAAAGTTGCAAAGGTTAGGAAAAATTGCAGTCCTTTGCACAGAACAATTTGCCACTTGAAAAATGGAGTAAAGAACATTCAGAGAAGCTGGGTTAGACCTTGAAAACGTGGGGTGTTTTTTTTACAATTATGCATTTTAAAGCAGAAAGAGGCCTACACTAAAATCTTTCTTTCTGCTCTTCACTTAGGTTTCAGGATTAATAGCTCCTCGCAAAAATCTTGCTGCAAGTTTGCAAGAGAGCAACCAACTCAACCAACCTCACAGAATCACACTTGTCTTCTCACCCTCGGCTGGAGAAAACCAGGGTACAGATCAGAATTTGAAGTATGTCATCATCTTCCTTTAAAAAACAATCAAATAAACAAAAACCAGCTTAGAAAATTCTCATTTATTATTTCATTTGTTCCTAGTGTATGTAATAGGGGTAGGGGGGTTATTGTTCTAAATATTGGCAAAATGAATTGCTGTTAAAGCTTTGAAAGCTCCAAGCCCGTAATGCCTCACGTGGGGCTTTTTGCTGTACCGAAGCCTATACAAAGAGCTCATATGTGTGCTGACCACCCGAGCCACTAGAGCCATGCAAATTATTTCCATTTGAAGATTTCATATTCAGTCTTTTTCATCTTTGATCTTTTAATTTTCTGAAAAGCAAACTCCGCTCATACATTTCTTTTTCTTCCTTTAGCCATGAAAATTGTGAGTTATGAGCCCCTATGACCAGACCGTCACCTTTGCAAAGACAGACTGAATTACAGAAGAAAATGCACAGCATTTTCTCAAATTTCAGAATTTCCATTGACAGAATTGGTTTTTTTTGCCTTTGCTGAGGAACCTGCCAGGTGACAGGTTGGGTCTTGGCTAGAGGCACAGGTTGAACTAGCAATTGCTCCCCAGAACAGTCTTCACCTCCTGTTCTCCATTAGGGAACCAAAGTGGTTGAAAATTAATGCTGGGGGCAGAAGGGGCTGTTTTTGCCCAGACCAATGAGTGTCCTGATCCTCTTCACTGCTCAACCACGAAGGCTCAAGCTGGCATTAGACAGGGCACAGGGTGGGGACAGGACCAGGTTCTGAGGAGCTGAGTCTTTTGTCTCCCATACGTGCACTGCACAACTGCCTCCTCTCCTGTCGTCCATCCCCTGATCCCTCTTCTTGTGGTTGTGCTTAGACCACATGGGAAATGTTCTTCCCATTGAAAAAATGCTGTTGCCTTACAGTAATGGAAAAAAAACCCCAAAATTCTCTGAACAAATTTCCCTTCATCAGCCAGTGCAATCTCCATCCTCCCAGTAAATCGAACCTCTTTTGCAGTGCTGTCTCACCAACCACACCAATATTGTTAAAAGAGTATAATTTGGTAGTGTTACAGCTGTTGTTAAATCAGTATATTTCATTGCTTTACAGACAGAGGCATATTCATACTGATACAACTGTAACCACGCTAGCATTATACTAATATATATATACCATGATAAATAAAATTATAGCTCTATGTCTACCAGGCATATCTATTAAAAAATTAATTCAGTGAAGGTGTTATAAACACATTAGAGAGGGCTGCAGTTGGTGACACAGCTGAGTCACTCACATAACAGCTTTGGAGTTGGCTGGAAAGTGAGAATTTCAAATGAGAAATAATAATAAGAAAAAAAAAGACATTCTGAAACATGATCATGTTTCTACACAGGCATCTCTCTTGTAAATAAAATGCAGAAATCATGCGGAGAAGGCCAAAGCCTTTCTAATACTGCATCTGCAAAATTGTTTTAAAACACAAAGTTTTCCAGAGATATCCCTGAGGTGTCAACAGCTCTTTATAGCTTTTCTCTTTAGAAAAAAAAAACAAGTTGTTAAAACTGGAGAGAAGTTTAACTGACATCACAGTGGGATCAGTTACTGGGACAAGGGAAGAGAAACTCAGCAGCTGCCAGTTTGGACAAGAAGATGAGTTTTCTCTGTCTCTGGAACTGGTGCTCCAGAGCCTTTAATCTTGGGAAGCTGATAGTGCCTAAACCCCTCCTCATTTCCCAGATAGCTCAGAATTGCCCCAATTCTGTGCCCACTAAGGTCTGGACAAGACTCACACATTTCTCAGCTTTCCTCCTCCCTCAAATTATGTCTTAACAGTCACTTTTCTTTACTGGTATAGATCTGCTGTCATCATCTTTGTCCATAGAAACACACTGTTAGACTTTAAACTCTTCAAAGCAGCAAAAACTAATGTAAATATCTTGTTTAACTAAACTAAAAACTTTTTTTAAACAGAGGGCTGGCATTGCTCTGTGTGGTGCCATCTCTCATTGCAAATGTCTTTATCACTTCAGCATGCAATCATAATAAATGCCAATTAGATGTTAGAATTGTCACTAATGTTTATACTACTCTGACCCATTCCACTCTGGAATATTTAGTTCTAAGAAGCGTAGTGGTATGATTTATTTGTGCAGAAGGAATGAGTCCTGGGTACCCAACCCTCCACGGGTGTATTTCCATTCAGACACTGTTAGTAGACCACAAGCAGCATGTTCCACACTGAAACACCTTGCTCTTCATAGCTGGGATTTGTTGATCACCATCACCAGGCAGCTACCAGCTTCTGCCATGTCATTCTGGTTGGTGTGTCTCAAAAAGACCCAGAAATGTCCCCGAGTAAAGTTTTCTTCAGTCAGGCTGAAAGTTTTAACTTCCCTAATATTTTAACCAAGGTAAAAT
This sequence comes from Tringa solitaria, assembly GCA_026413425.1. Lineage (NCBI taxonomy): Eukaryota > Metazoa > Chordata > Aves > Charadriiformes > Scolopacidae > Tringa > Tringa solitaria. The sequence goes on along the minus strand of JAOXJM010000023.1, from coordinate 85,217,457 downwards.
GATTCATTCCAAAGAAGTTTGCAGCAGCTCAAAAGAGCTTCAAACCAAGAGAAGCTTGTAGATAACATACTTTCAAGTTTTATTTCTCCTCCTTTAGCCAAGTTCTCAATTATTTAGCTGCCAAAGTAGACATGCAATAAACTCGATACAAGGGGTTTAGTCATAGGCTAGCTAAGAGAGAAATAAATCACAAAAAGTGATGGAGGGCGCCGAAAAAGACCCACGTGTATTGATCTCTCACTGCCTTAGAGTGCTATCAGTATTGAGTCATCAATTTAAGACCAGCAAAGGCAACCATATTAAGGGATTACCGGCAACAGAAGTTGGCCTCTGCAAATCCTAAAATGAAAGCAAATAAAACTCCAAGGACCTGTCTAATCTAAATTTGTTTCTATTTTCATTCTTATATATTCCCCATAAGCCTTGTGGAAGAAAAAATAATTGGACTAAAACATAGAATCCAGTAGGTACCTTCTCTTTTGGGCTGATTTAAGTAATGTGGACCAAATTCTACCCAGTCACCCACATGAAAGATCGGGGTTTGCTTTAAATCTCAAATGCTTATAGCTAAACAAGGATTTGACCTTGCTTGTACGTATTTTTTTTTTATCGTAGAGGAGAAATAAATGCAGTAAGCCAGATGTTATCAACTCTTCATGGCCCAGTAATCCACAGGTGGGAGCTGTTGATGACCCCAGAGAGGAAAATTCTTGTGGATTACAAAGTACTATAAAAGAAAGAAACATAAGAAAAGTCATATATGAGCTGGAATTTGTTGCTTTCTTTTTTTTTCCAGTTGATTTTGACATGGCATTTTTCAATACTTAAAAGAATTTCTAGCAGTTGATTTCATTACTTTTGTATATTATGTGTGACCCAAGTGTGGTGGTGTCTTGGAGGCATCTTAACAAAATCGAATTGTCCTGCTGAATGCATCGATTGTGCCGGCGAATTAAATACATTCTATAAATATTTCTCACTTAAAATTATCCTATGAGGACAAAAATTGGTTTCAATATATTGAAAGAAATACCTCAGTGTCAGAGCTCAGCTGTACATGAATGACAAAGGAGGGAGAATAGACACAATGCTACCATTTTTGCTTCTGTGTCCTTATATATTAGACTGTACCATGACTTTGTATATGCAGGAGGAACTAGAAAGGCATTTATGACTTTAAAAGGATGGTCCCAACTTGAAATACAGTCACTTCATGTTTTACTATAACATATTATCAAGTTTAAGTCTTGCTCCTGAACCCTAATTAATATGTACCTATAATGGTAACAAGTATTGTGATTTAAAATACTTCTTTACCACTGTGTGAGAGATTTCAAAAAGCGATAGTACACTAGAAAAATTACAATCTTGCCACAAATCCTGCAAAATTTAAAAAGCAGAGAAGCAAACCAAAGCGCCACTGCAGTATTTCAGCTACAGATGGCTTTAAATTGCACTCCGATCACTTTTAATCTTTCTGCAAATTAGGAGGGAGCTGAAATTCTGAGCTGTGAGGCACAAGGCAGAAACGTCTCAGCGTTGGGATGTGCTGTTTGGGCATATTATGTCACTTGCACACACAGAAAACCCAGAACCTCCAAAGGGCAACTGAACTCAATCAGTTGCCTTGACAGGACCCAACCTGGGGCATTTTACCCTTACAACCATTTTTGCAAAGCTTACAATGAATTGTAGCATTTTCCCTTATAAGCCAAAAGCTGGTTGAGAAAGACTTGCTGGTTTTAAGGGGCCGCTATCACATCGGGGGTGTAGGCAAAGGTTTGGGAATCTTGGTCTCAGAGGTACAACCATGCAATTTAGACTAGATATTGGGAAGAAATTCTTTCCTGTGAGGGTGGTGAGACACTGGATGGGTTGCCCAGAGACGTTCTGGATGCCCCATCCCTGGAAGTGTTCAAGGCCAGGCTGGATGGGGCTTGGAGCAACCTGGTCTGGTGGGAGGTGTCCCTGCGCAGGGCCAGGGGGTTGGAACTCGATGATCTTTAAAATCCCTTCCAACCCGAACCAATCTATGATTCTATACACAGTCTCCAATGGTCTTCTGCAGACTGAGCCCCTCAGCTCTTCTGAGAATAGGGCCATGTAACAGTGCTGTCTCCAAACATCTTTTGTCTGCTGCTACTTCACCCGTGCTGCCAGTCTTGGCTCCAAGGGACTCAGAGGACTTTACACCAGCTTTCAGGACAGGGCAGCACATCCCCTTTCATGCGTAGATAAACATCTGATGTGAAAGCAACCAGAGTCTGCAGAAGAAATAAAACTTTCACCTCTTGGTTCTCATTCAAGTGAAGTAGTACGCCAACATGGAAGAAGGCCTTTACCTAATCTTTGTATTGGTGTTCTTGGCTTCGTTAATAGCAAGAGTTTCTGTTGAGGTATTAGTTAATATATAAATCTAGATAATGTGAGCATCCACTGATTATGAACGCACACACAAAGAGCTATCACAGGTCAGCTCGTAGGCAGTACCTGGTAAAGCCACTGTGTTCCCTTAATAACTTCAGCCTTAATGAGCATGTTGTCTTTACCCTAGGACCCTTGCTTTGCATTGAGCAGATTCTGCTGTTCTAGGGCAGCAACATGCCAACAAATGCACAGTGAATGGTACCCTGAACTACCAAAGGCATTTCAGGACACAGAGCTGGGCAGAGCAGGAGAGAGGGTTCTCCTCTCCCAAGTGCGTCCAATAAGGGACCAAATACAAGAACCCAGTCTTTACATGAAGCCAGATGGAAAGGTCACCAGACATCTAATGTAGGCTAAAATGAGTTGATAAGAAGAAAAACAAAGTCATTGATGATGTGAAACCATTTAATAATTACCAGACCTAAATATGCCACAGACATCCAAAACTACCATTCTTCTCAACAGAAGAAAATGGTACGGTCTTTTCATCATCGTTTTAAGAAGAAGCGTGTTTTTACCTTTAAGGCTGGAGAGTTTTCTTCCCATTATGAAAGATAAAGGAAGAGGGATTTTAATGACTCAATGTCTATTAAAGGATGGCTGACATGGGAAGAAAGATTTAATTAGTGTAGTGAGGTCTGAGTTTTCAGAAAAGAGTTTCACAACCTCTGATCCCATCAGGACATTCAAAACTCCTTCTGAGGTAAGCATAAGCACTTGAAATAAGTATGAAGAGCTTTATTTGACAGAAGACAAATAATGAACACATTTCTAGTAACAGAAATGGAATCAGTGAAAGTCCAGGCTTGTGTACACTGCGTTAGGTGACCCCTCGGTTTGGATTGTGCAAACCCACATCTGCCTCACCTTATCTGTGCTGGAGCCCGGATACTGATGTGATTGCTGATGCCATACAGGTGCTTCTGGAAGGTGTGGGTGAAATGTAGCTCAAGTTTCTTGGCATCACACAGAACAGCGTCTGCCTAGGAACCAGCAAGGGGTATATTGTGGGGAAAAAATTTCTCCCCCCAAACTCAGACAGTACCATCTGGAGACTCCATTAGAAGAATTTCTCTTGACTGTAGGCGATATGTTCATCCACTCCAGGAGACACTCAAAGGCCTTGTGGAAACATAAAAAGACACCGAACCCTGAGGGTGAGGCCAATGCATTCATAGTAGACATGGCAGAAATATTGCTCCAGCATCACTGTTTTTATAAGCCTATGTATGTCCATTTTGGCTTATTTGTACCAAATAATTTCATCTTATAGATGAACTTGCATTTCCTGATATTTTAATTGCTTCTTTTGATGCAAATGGGGCCATTTATTTCCCAACAAGAAAGGCTAGATACATAGCAACTCCTGAGGGTTTCAACAAGTCAATACTGGTTTCAATGTGTTGCTAAGAGTCTGCTCCTTGCAGTTACCTTCTCCCTTAGTAGAAACCAGAAAACAGCGAGGCCAAGGGAGAGGACAGTAATCTTTGTCCCCCCATCCCACAAAAAGGGTGGATCTATTCATTCTATCACTAAATTCTTAGCAGATGCCTACGAAATTTGCCGAGGATTTTTTCTTAAAAATTTTGCAACTCCCCATCTGTTAAAGGCACTTCCCCTCATTAAGACTATTTACATGCAAAGTTTTAGACTGCAGCTGCTTTTGTCATGACACCATCAAAATATTTGGAATGATTTTTTTTTAAATGGGGGAAAATGTATTTTCCATTTGTACTTGGCATTACATTACTGAGAATCTCTTCTGGTAAAAATCAAACTGAATTTGCTGTGGTGGCACCAGTGCTGCTAACAAAGTTTGGCCTCGGCATTGTACCCCTAATTATGTTAATATGTTTCAGAATCCTTTTATGAACTAAATAATGACCATTCCTTTTGTCTGACTAGGAAGGAGAAGAAGAACATCGCTTATACATCTGCCTTCCCAGTCTTATGCTCCTTACTAAATCTATGTTCACCCACCAAGGTTACAAACGTTAAGATTTGTTTCTAAGGCTTATTTCCCACTTTACAAAATTAGTACCCCTTACAATAAGGGAAACCGTATTTGTGTATATTCACCCTAACTGATAAAAGAAGGAAAAATTTGCAACTCAGTACTGTTTTAAAAGGTTGACTATCCTGTGTACTTTATCTATGATTATCTTAGCAAACTGAGTTCCTACTTAAAATGTGTACTCCAAAACCTGGAAAATGAGTGCTGAACTGCTGAATAGGAGAAGAGTACTAGAATAGTTTGCCACAAACGACTAGAGCATTTAATTTACAGATTATATAGTTATACACACCAGGGAGGCATTGTTGAAGGAAGATATACACCCACAATATGGCTCTTCAGCTGTGAAGGGGATGGTACAGTCATGCTTCGACCATCAGACCAATGGGAGACCACTGAGATCACTACTGGCACTAATGGCTGGAAGTGGCTCCACATGACCTTACTGAAGCTTCCTTAAGGAGTCTTTTTCACCAACCTTTCTGATCCTGTGCAGAAATTCAACTTGCTCACTTTAGTGGCATTAATTTACTCCTATTTCAATTTTTTTCCTTTTCTGATCTCTGAGAAGACGGCTGCAACATGGTCTTCTCTAATGGTTTAGTCCACTCCTTACTGGGCTGGGATACGTCCCAGGAACAGCTCGGAGTATCGGTACAATCCCTCCAGGAACCAGCCCACGTGCAAATAACTGCTACCACACCATTCGGTATCTTTTGTCACTAAACTTACCTGCCCCTGAGAGGTAACAGGTTGCAAAACACCAAACTCATTCTATTTGATAATTTTGGACTAATCTCTGACAGCCTGAGTGAACACATACTCCTCTAATTATAAAAGCACAGATCCACAAAGCAACCGTGTGCCTAAAATGGCAAAGTTATGCCAAGCTCCTTTTCTGTTCTTGTATAGCTCGTCAGCAGATTCAATTTTGGTCACGCGTGCCAACGCCTGACAGAAATAAATATCAGCACAAAAAGAAGCTATTTCAATTTCAAGCCAAATATAGGAAAAGTGTGGTCGTTTGGGAGGCAGTAACAGTTTGAGTTTAAAGGCAAACGACTTCAATTGCCAAGATAACACACAGGCAGAAAGTTGTGTTAAAGTTTATTATTGATGTTAATAATGTCAGGAAACGTCTGTTTTCAGCCAAATCACATGCCTGTCTCCAGATTGGACTACCGCAACAATTTTCCAGCAAATTCAGGAAAAAGTGGTGGAATTGCCACCCCTGGAGGCATTTAAAAGACAGGTGGATGTGGTGCTGAGGGACATGGTTTAGTGGTGGTTTTGGCAGTGTTGATGGCTGGACTCGATGATCTTAATGGTCCCTTCCAACCTAGATGATTGTATGATTCTAAGAGCCTGCAGAGACTTTGGTTTTTCTTAAACAATGAAAGAAATGGGGGCAGAAGGATGGAAGGGGGGGGTGGATCCTGTTTCAGTCTTGACTGGGGTATAGTTTCATCCTGAGTTCTTGAACCTGTTTCTCTGAAAAGCTCTTAACGGCCTTCACACTTGCTATAGGTGAGCTCAGGGGTGGAGACCTGCTCCCAATAAAGTCAGCGAGGCCAGCTTTTTGCCTCATTTTTTCCCAATATGAGACAGAAAATTAAGATTTTGCCACTGATAGAACTTACCAGAATCAAAGCCCTTGAAATATTTTGACAGGAAATTTCAAATAATCCCCCAAATGTCACCTTTCTCTGGGCACATCGTACAGTTGAAAGCTGCAGTTAAGAAACATTTCCTTGACTTTTACTTTCCAGCATTTAGGTACAAAGAACAAGAGAAATATTTCCTCAGTTCACTCATGATATACTGAAAGAGGGATGAAAGATGGGTTTGGCACTAAAACTGGAAGTAAGAAGAGCTTCAATCAGTGTCTATGTTTTTGACTAGATGGGTACTTCCAAGTCATTACATCATTGCAAACCTCAGGTTTCCTGCTTGAAGACCTACATAACTAATAACCTGTGTGAAACAGGTATTTTCAGGTCTAGTTTATAATGATTAGTACTTAGACCAGTCCAGAGAATCTATTTTGGTTGATATGAACCTCTTAAAATTTCTATACAGACTGTCTGTAAGAATTAAGGAGCTCAAAGAGCACCCACATTTTTTTGATCACTCTGAGTTGTGTGAGAGAAATTCAAAGATTGTCTAGGATGATATTTTCAAGTGCAGATTGCATAAACACAAAGAGAAACCCAAATGTTTTCATGATCAGTGGTGTATATACCTGAAAAATCCCAGGCTTGGTCTGGCTATGGCGTTATTTTGGCAGAGTAATTAAAAATTAGGTAATGAAAGTCAAATTGTTCCTGAGGGAGAGGAAGGTGGGACAACTATTTTTTTCTGATTTGCTGTCATGCTGAAAGGACAACAAAGGAAAAGATTTCCTAACATTTCACCAGAGTCCCGTTAGAGCCAAAGTAAAACAACATTATAGAAATTAGATTTCTTGGGAGCCTTGATTTATTTTAATCTTCAGGAAGTAGGTACGTGTGGTTTTTTCGAGAATTCATTAACCTATAAAATTTTCTTCTTCCTGCTTCACAAGCAGCTGTCCAAGCGAGAGAGGGAAACACCTCTTAAAAGTAAAATTTAAAGTTGTGTCTACCTAAACGCTACAGCAAGCCTCGAGGCATGAAGAGAATGGAGCCAGAGGACTTAAGCAGACATCTATGGACGCGTAAAACCTGACCTCTCCGTGGAAGGCATGTGAGCTCCCCATCCGGCAGCTCAGAGTCAGGACTGGGCTGTCTGCAGCAGCCAGGCAGGAGAGTAAAGGATATTTCCATGGTCTGCAACTTCAGTAAGTGGTTTTGCAGGAGCTGTATAATGTTTTTAGTGTGCATTGTTACAGTTTAATAGTCGGTCTGTTAAACCTGAGGGTGACTCAGTGGGGAACTTGGAATAACCCTTTGCTTCAGGAAAGGGCCTAGATGTATCCTTGATGGTTTTCAGTGGTTCTATTTCTACCCCTTCTATCGTTTAGGACACCTACATGGAAACACCATGGATTTTAAGATATCATTTATTCAAGCAAACAGTACTTTACCAGACATGACAGAAACACCTCATACTTCTGATGTGATATACAAACAACGACTCATTATCCTCTGACATTGCACTTAGCTGAGGAAATGAGTTATGCGTCACAACAAACTGATTTTAGACTCTGTTTAGGAGGAGAAAGTTAGTGGTTGTAAATCGACCTCTTTCTGGATGTAGAATAAAGGATAAACAAAAATAACGATTGAAATAGAATACGACACCCCTTTCCTCTTTCCTCTCCCCCTGCCCCCTGCCCTGCGAGTGAATGTACAATTAATTTGGAACAGAATGTCTATCTTTTGGTTTCCCCTATTTCTCCTTTGGGTTTTGTTTTGGGGTTTGTTTTTCGGAGAGGAGACGTGGGGATGCTTTGACACAGTAGCATAATTTTTGGCCCTGTATTTCTGCTGTAAAAGGACCTCAAAGAGGCAACTCAATGATCAACCTGTACAGCTGTGGACAACGGGGCGCAGAGGCGACTCAGAAGGGCGAGGTTACGGCATCAGCAGAGAAGAATCAGTATCTCTGGTTGCATACAGAACAATGGAGACCTCAGTTCAAGGTCATCGGCAGCTCTTGCTGCTTCTCCTCAGCTGCTCACCTATGCCTTTTCTCCCTCCTCTAGCACAGAAGGGTGCTGTGTCCCAGTAGGGTCCAAAAAAACCTCCAAGGGGTTGGCAACCCTCATCCTCCACTGATTTTAAAGGGAATCGGATGTTTCCAGGGGTCTAATTCCTATTTTGAAATTCATACTCTGCAAAGGCCTTGGGTGTCCAGTAGCTAGCAGAGTACAACCCTTCTTTCCTACTGATTTTCCCAGGTGCACACAATCCTTCCCATCAGCAGCTAGCGCATGGTGGTGGTCATTAAAGGTCAAAATGGCTTGTACCTTCCATAAGGCCGGCACACTCAGAAGCCATTCCACACATGAACAACTCCTACTCATCACTATTGTTTTCAGGGTAATCACCAGTGTGACTAATTGATGTATTTCAGCACTCTTCCAGGATGCACTACTGTGCTTACGTCTAAATAGGCGGGAACAGGGAATTCAAAAAAGGAACACACAGGCTTTTAACTTCTAATCTTCAATTAAAAGCTGGCCCAGATAACGAGTGTAGGTTTTTTATTGCATCAGACAGATGTTTGGTTGCCATAGAGAAATGAGCTGTGTTTTTATTTCAGTGCCACATGCCAGCATCCATCCTTATAGCCGGATCCTCAGGAGGATCCAAAATCTGAACGGATGGAGCAAGGGGATGGAAACGCTGTGCTCAACCAGCACAGGGAAGCACACAGGCTGCTATATGCTCTAGCTAACCAGTGCTTGAAAGTCATAAATCTCATACCTCCACTTTGAAGTACAAATAAATTGTCATTAAGGAATTCTAAGGAATGGCTGAATTTATATATAAGCTGATGTGTATATGTATGGCTGAGTCCCAGACTTCCCTCACAAATTTTCTAAATGCCCCTTGGTTACAATGATGTAGTAAGTAATTGCTTGGCCCAGAGAGCTGACATTTATAACTACATTAAAAGGTTTTTTCTTAGGAGCAAGAGGTAAAACCAATCTGACCTTTCTTTTCCAGTTTTATCCCTCTAGATTGTACACGAAAACCTGTTTTCTTGGACCAAGGCTGAGCAGACAGAATCACAGAGTGGAAGGGGCTGGCAGGGACCTCTGGAGATCATGTAGTACAACTCTCTGCCAGAGCAGGGTCACCCTTATCAGGCTGGACAGGAACGTGTCCAGGCGAGTTTTGAAGATCTCCAGAGACTCCACCACTTCTCTGGGCAACCTCTTCCAGGGCTCTGCCACCCTCAAAGAAGTTTTTCCTCATGTTCAGGTGGAATTTCCTGTGTTCCAGTTTGTGTCCAATCCCCCTTGTCCTGTCATCAGGCACCACTGAGAAGATCTTGACCCCATCCTCTTGACACCCACACTTTAGATAAGTGTTGATGAGATTCCCTCTCAGTCTTCTCCAGGCTAAACAGCCCCAGGTCATTCAGTCTTTCCTCATAAGAGAGATGCTCCAGTCCCTTGACAAGTCCAGCTCTTTTTTCTTTCCAAGTCTCCATGCCAGCTGGTCCCTCTCCACCCCGCTGAGTCCTTGGAGTTTCCTGCTGGAGCCATGCTCTAGGCCTTCCCCAAATTCCCCCCAGGGCCACAACACCCTGGCAAGCTCGGGAATCCACTGCAACTTCTCCCTGTGCCTGAGTGGCACCCGGACACACGTGGGTGATGAGACATACAGAGGGGGCCATCTTGAGCTTTGGAAATATTTTTTCAATCCAGCTAAAGAGTTTCTATAAGCTGCCATTATGGTCCAGTGTGGCAATGTGTTATTTCCAGTGTGTACCGTGTTATTTCATTGTAACAAAAAATTACACTAAAATTACCTGCTCTAGGTGGACCTGGTCTGAACAGGGGTTGGACTAGATGATCTCCAGAGGTCCCTTCCAACCCCATAGCATTCTGTGATTCTGTGATTCTGTAAAAGCATTATTCCTACATGCACAGTATTCAAAACTACCATTTTTCAGAAAATAGTCCTTGCCCAACATGACTAACATTTCTTGGGAATCCACTATCAGTTATATAATTGCATCAGCATTTCATAAGGAATTTTACCCTATTTAGATGATGGTAATTTTCATAAATTCTGCTAGCTCTGACAGTACTGTGGTATTCTTTTCTGTACTGATTGTGACTTTACTCCCTTAAACTGTTTGAATAAAATATGAACCTTAATATTACAGTCATAAAATTTGTAATTATTGTCCCTTCTTTGTAAGAAGAAAAAAAGAAAAATGAGCAAGTGCTCCTTTGGGATACCAGAAACTGCAGTCGAAAGAAAGCTGACAAGTTTTAGAAGGAAACAAATGTATCGTGGATAAAGGCTTTCTGTATATAAACAGTTTGATTAATAACACTGCTGGTGTCTTCATAGAAATGTTATAACAACTTTGTGGCAAAGATGATATATGATTAGTCAGAGAATGACTTCTTTACAAGAAGGTCACAGTCAGCCTCAAGATTGCTACATTTAGCATTGCACCCTATTGCTGTAGTGTTTCCCTTTTTTCCAGCTCCTTCCTGCAGCTTGAAATTTCTATCTTTAGAACAGAAAAAAACCCAAACCCTAATTGAGTGAATAATGTCATAGGTAATGGTCATCTGCTGCCTTGGAGAGGACACCCAGGAGAGAACATTCACTGATGCATGTGGAGGAACACAAAACACAGGTGAAGTTGGACAGATACACAATTTTTCTGTAGTTGAATGTAGTCTCTAATCTTAGAGAAGATATCTCCAGCAGATCCCTGAGACTCTGCAATTTAAAATCTGCATCTGTTACACTCTCAAAGCTGGGACACATTGGGCACATTCTGTCTTATGGAACACTTTAAAAGTCTTTCAACTGTTCAAAAGCTTAGCAGTGACAGAAATCTGGCTACGATAAAATAATTTGTTTAGACTCCATAAGATCGTACCACTGGATCTTCTTTGATGTATAATTTTACCTATAGCTGGGATGTACTGTCAAAGTTATTTTTTCATGAGGGTCTTTTGTATCCTACTGTTTACAGGGCATCATCTCTGGAAACCTCACCTGAGGTAAAATCACTTTGTGTCAAACTGTAATGATTCAAGTTCCTGACTTGTGAATTATAAAGAAGTTAAGAAAAAAAAATAAAAGATAAAAGTAAAAAGAAAAAAAAAAAAAAAGAAATGTAGCTGTAAAGATACCGCTTCTATCAGTATACAGAAAGCAGCTGGAGTGTGGCATATTGTGTAGCTGGATCACCAGCAGAGCACAAAGTGTACAGCTGTGCATATCAGACAGCCAAATGTTGTGTTTAAAGCATGCTAATTAACCAGACCATTCCCAGAATAAGGAGAAAGAAACTGCCCAAAGTGATTGCACAATGTTTCATCCTTTTTCATCTCTCCATTCAGCTAAGTAGTTCACTTGCCAATACACTTCAAGCATTTTTAAAGAATGTGGATTTCTTGTCCAATTGTTGAAAGCTCTGAAGATATTTCTCAAGTGTTTGTAGCCATCCTGAGTAATTCTTTGTCAACTTATGGCATTGCCTTTTCTCAGTTACGGTGGGCGGATACTAAATATTAAACTAATGACATTTATTGACAGTTGAGCAGTAGACAAGATTCATTTACACTGGCAGAAATTCATTAAAGTTACTGATAAAAAGAAAAGGTGCTTCCAAGGCACGTTTTCCAGGGACCTTGTCTAAATTCTGCTAAATGGTGGTGCAACCAATCCACTCTCTTCAAAGGTTTACCAGTAGAACATAGTAAATCATAAAAACTTTTTCAGATGGAAATGTCCAATTGCTTTGTAATGAAATAAGATGGACAAACCTCAAAACATTTGGTTTAGATCCGTTTAAGTAATGAAAAGTGTTCGCACTTATTCCAGTGTTTCAGACTATAAAAAATGGGATGCACATGCTACGATAATCGCGTGTCACGCAAGACATCTTGTAAAGCTGGAAATGCTGCTAGAGAGAAGTCTCACGAGGTTTCAGCCCCTCCACTTTAAAATTATATTTCCTCTGATGTTTTAATAAAAATATATGCTGCACATATGATATTTTTAACATCCACCGACTGCAGAAATACTTTGGTTATATAAGTGATTCAGCCCTCACAATATTTGAGCAAACTTGTCCTAGCTGGGAGCCAGAAGCTGCTCCTTTGCAGAATGATCTTATTTTAGGGAACAGTTGTCTGGACCATTTCTCAAAAGCACGAATTGAGATTGTCCTACAGTTAATTCACTCCCCAGCTGTGGCCACCATCAACTGCCAGTCCATTTCACCAGCAGCCAGAATATATACGTCTTCTTTTAAAACCTTAAAATCAAAGTATAGACCGTTCTGGAAAGTAATGCCAGACACTGACACTTTTTCAGGACAAGTGCTTCTCTAACAAATAGTATATCCAGAGCTAAATACAATACAAATTTACTATGGAAGTATGCAGCTACTCTCGCTCTTGCTCAGACAATCACAAAAGTGCTTTTTCAGGTAAATGTTTTGCTTATTTGCCTATCCCAAAGGTTTACATAATAAAGGAAAAATAATCAGGAGACTTTGTCAAATTATCTTTCCTTGGAGAAGATGGGAAGATACATTGTCAGAGGACAGTTGTTTTTGTAAATTAGAATATTAACAGTAAGCATGTCTATGCAATCAACTTCTGTCAAATTAGTTTCAATCTAATCAAAGAGAACATGAACTCCAAGTATAAAGGAGTTGATCTTATTGTCAAGAATTTTCATAAATAGGAACATTTTCAACTGCCTTAGCAATTAACAACAGAAAGTGCAAGAAGGCCAGCTCCTAGTCAGCATAAATTAGCGTAGCTCAATTAACTTAAATATGGAAATATAAATTTTTGCTAGCTAAGGCTTTGACCTCAAATGGAGTTAAAAACTGTGTAAGCAACTATGAATAAAATGTATAAGCAACTTAAGTGGGTAACATCCAACAGCAGGTAATCCAGTATTGGCTGTGCTTACAAACCTATGGAAATATGGTCTAAATCCTCAGTACGTGCTTTTCATCAGTGTGAGCTGTTCATGAAATCTTAAGTATATCTTTCACCAAGGCTACACCTTTAGTGTGCCCATCCATAGCTGCAAAGCCCACACAACATCCTCTTATGTCATGTCTTTTCTTCACGCCTGTACAGCACCGTCACTAGAGAGCATGCATGCATGGTGCCAAGAAGTAATCTCTGCAGCACCAGAGTAAGCTGCTAACAAAGGCATCACAAAGAATCATAAAATGGTGTGTAAGGGACCTTAAAGATCATCCAGTTCCAACCCCCTGCCATGGGCAGGGACACCTTCCACCACACCAGATTGCTCAAACTCACATCCAACCTGGCCTTGAAGACCTCCAAGGAGAGAATAAGAGATGTCCAGGCTGTGATGTGGAGGAAATGGAGTTTTGTTTGCTGAAATATTTCAGTTTAGGCTGGAGAAAGCATCAGAAAAATCTGTCACTTGGACCAACGTGATCCTTCTTTGGTAGAAAGGCAGAGGAGGCCTCTTGCATCATGTGAGTCCTCTCTAAGGATGAGCCTCAGATGTCCTCAGGTAGAGCTCCAGGGAAAGAGTTGTCTCAACTTTGTGCTTGTTTAAAGCTTTGTGAGGAGCTGCCCTAGAGAATTCGGTGAATCTGCAGTTCTGTACCTGGATTTGAAGGTCTTGAGTTTGATCAAGTCCTTGAGCTGTGTGCCATCAGCTCCTGTCACCACGTGGGGGTTGTCACCTGGGAAATGTTTGTGGGGATGAAGTCTTGTGCTGTACAAACATGCAGTGAGTTGGTGTAGACAACTTCCCCCCACAAATTAATTGCTTTAGATAGGAGCAGCTTCCTAAATTCTGTTCTAGCAGCATCCTGTTGTGGCTTCTCTTTCTTTGGGTCAACTGACCTGACCATTCTCTCTCCTGGGTCAATCTGCTCTGATTGCTCAATCTGTGTTTGGGCTGGTGAAGCTTCCAGGGCAAGTTTTTCTGGGTAAGTTTGTAGGTAAACTATAATCTAGAAGGCAGACATGGTGTCTCATGAGTAGGTATCTTGGTTTAAGACTGGTTTGGGCAAGGCTCGAGTCTTCAAACCATCCTGGCAATGGTATTAAGACCAAAGCCTTGTGGTGTTCAAGATAAAGGTTTTAGAAGCTCACCTCTAGTAACTTGTGAAGATACAGGATTTAGAAAACAAACAAACAAAATCCCTACCCAACAACCTTTAAACAAAAAAAACCCACAAACCCAAAACGAAACCTCTAAATACAACGCAGAATTCTCTGGGGACTGGGCTGATTCCAGGAGTGAAAATTTCTGTATAATTGGGTAAAGCTGTAAGTTCCCTGTCGGTGTGGCCAAAATGTGGAGGGGGATGGATCATAAATCATCAGGTGTGGGATTTGGGGGCTTGATGGTGGCCTGTACCACTGTACAGCAGTGGTTTTATGGCATGATTATTTGGACATGTTTGTCCCAGAGAGTAAATATTGGTGAGGGCTTCGTTCGGGCTCCTGATTGACATCACTATGAACGTTATGGTGACTTCTTCCCTCCAGTACTTCTAAAACAAAAATAAATAAATCATTTCTTGTTTCTGTCTTGAGCAGCCATCCTTTCCCTCCTGCATTTTTGCTTCAGTGATTATTTCCTTACATGCTCTAGATAACGCATTGAACCTAGACCTTTCCTCTTCCTCCTCCGTCTCTTCTCAAAAAGAAACATTTCTGCTTGTAATACTATTTTTTTTTCACTTTACAACTAATCTGGGCTGGCTATTTTTAATTCCAAGAAGCAAGGGAGGGATAAATGTGCGCCAGGTGCTGAGGGGAAGAAGTGGAACCCTTGAAATTAGGAGCAAACAACTTAAATTTGCTTGCAGGAACCCCCAAAGCTGGTTTTCTCCCTGCGGTGAAAGAAACACATTGTGCTGTGACAATGGGAGGTGCCTTGTTTCTCAAATTCCTCAGTCCCTCCCCGTTTTTTCTGGCTTTAATAGATCTGGGGATTGTATTTATTTCCCTTCCTCTCGCTGCTGGGGTTGCTCCTGCCCTTTAAAGCGTCCTCCACAAACAGCCCTGCAAGAGGCCTGATGGATGCCCAATTTTTAGAGAGCTAAATACATCACTCTGATTTTTTTTTTTTATTTTTTTTTCTCCGGTATTGACCCAGCTTGTTGGCAGGCAACTGAATATCCTCATCTCTTCCCTCTCAAAAAAAAAAAAAAAAGAAAGCAACCCAAACCCAAAAATACTGTTTTCAAATTGTTAAAGTATTTTTAAACAGTAAATGGGAAGGGGATGGAAAGGGGCAGAGAGGGCTCATTAAGTGTGACGTGTAGTAACCCAGTGGTGCCGTTTAGAGAGCAGAAACCACTGCTCCTGCGGTGAAAGATGTGGAAATTTTTGATTGTTGATTAACATCTCATAAAACTGGCAGCAAATGAGGCCTGAAATAGACTGTCAGAGGGAGAAGGCTTTGCTTATTGTATTTTACAGGCGGCGCGATCCTGGAAGGTTTTGTTCCTGGATTGAGCATCGATTGGAAGTTGTGTTTCTGGTACAGAGCAGAGCTTTTCTGACTCGGGGTTAATGTTATAGTTTTGCTCGTTAGGGCTGACTTTTTAAAACACAGTTTGACTGCGAAGAAAGCCCTGGAAGGGAGGGAGGGGTGTGAGGAGCAGGGGGTTAGGGATATCTGGGCTTGAATGTGGCACAGAGGAAGGATGTCATGGCCACTGGTGACTTAGCCAACCTTGGACCAGTCGATACCTGACCTAAAGGTGGCTTGGAGGCTGCTCTGCTCTTCTAGTGCAGTGCAAGGGGACTGGGGGTTAGAAATTAGAGTAAAAACCTCAGCAAATATTCAATAAAAATGCAGCGTTGCATACAGAAATTTTACATTTCTGACCTTGCCGTAGGATGTGCATATTCTGCATCTGTGTATATAGAATCAAGGGATGGCTTGGGGTGGAAGGGATGTTAAAGATCATAGAGTTCCAACTCCCCCTTCCATGGGCAGGGACAACTTCAACGAGACCAGGTTGCTCCAAGCCCCCTCCAACCTGGCCTTGAACCCCTCCAGGGATGG
>JAOXJM010000023.1:85177371-85187592 GCA_026413425.1 Tringa solitaria | reverse complement strand
GGAACTGGATGATCTTTAAGGTCCTTTCCAACTCTAACCATTCTATGATTCTATGCTATGAAATGCACTTGCCTATGCTAAAATTAAAATAAAAATGAAAGAGGTTATTCCTTCCCCTTCATTGCCTCCCATTAGCTCACCTTCCAGGATATCCCGTTTTTCAGGTCAGGGCTTCAGTCAGACGGTTGTGTAATATGAATTACAGTGCCTTTCCTCAGCAACCAGTGAGGGATAAAAGCAAAGGGAATGGGCTATAAGTCTAGCTGACAGCTTTAGGAGACCTTAGGAAACTCCACAGGCATAGTGGGAACTGGGGGAGGGTACTTGGAAAGCCATGTGCAGCCCCGCTCTCTTCCGACCACTTGGGTAGGCAAGTGGTCTTTTTCTTCTTATGGGAAACAAGGTTAACCTCTTTCTTTCTGGACTTTCAAATCTCAGGTAACAAACCTAAATGATTCTGGGAAAAAAAAGTGCCCATTAAACCACAGCATATGAACAGTTTAAAATTTCTGTTCCGTACAAAATTTGTTCAAGTGCTGCTTTTCCAAGAGACATCTCAACGTTAGCCATGGCTGTGAATCTTCTCTACATCATGAATGAATGATTCATTCTACAATGAATCTCAGCTTGCACTGGCCCTTGGCCGCCACTTCATACGATCCCTCTTTGAGGCTATTAGTACCAGAACAGAAACACAATCACTTCAAGATGTAAAGTGCTGAGAGGTCCCACCAAAACGAAAACTCACGGGGTTGCACCATGTCAAAAAAACATCCTGTAGCAATAAGGTTGTCCCGACAGGCTTTAAACAAGTTTAAGTAGTCTCTGCCCCCCACCAGCTGAATTCTAGCACAAAATGTGTGTCATGTGCCCTAACTAATTTGACAAAAACATGACTCTCAGCTCAGACAGGCTCTAGATCAAACCTGCCCTGGTAGGTGAGATGGTGAGGCACGGCACTACTCAATGTGGAAGATCACCCTGAGGCAGAAGTTTGGCTACAAATATGGTAACACTCAGACAGAGTGAAAACATTTTGACTGATGAATTGTAGACCAGAAAATTCAATTCCTGTCAAAACAAAAACAACTCAAGGGAATATGTTAATTTTAAGGCATTTTTCTGCACCTTTTTTTTTGTTAACTTTATTTTTTTTTTACATTTTCACAACATTTAAGTATTTTGTTTAGATACAGCTAAAACATTTTTTTTGCGGTTTCATCCACTGTTTTTATGACATTCATTTTGACATCACATAGTAAAATGAGTATTTACTATAGCTGATAATTTTATATTATGATATGTCAACATAATCGTAAAATCCTGTCAAAACATTTTAACGCTTCCCAAGTCCTCATTCCTCAAAGACTTGAAGACATTTGGTTTGCTTTAACTCAGGATTAAATAAATGAGGAAATAACATAATTTCTCAGTGGATAAGAATTCTCTTTTGTGGACTGCTGAATATACTGTACCTTAATTTTATAATGCTGCATTTCAAAGACTGTGTCATTAAAAAATACTGCTCTACAAGAAAATGACTCGAGAGGGACCTTTATGCTGTCAAAAATAAAGAAAAATTGAACAAAAATATAATTATTTATCAATGTTGTTTTTCTCACATGCCTGAAAAGAGCTTGAGTTTGAGGAGAACAAGGTGGTGGACTAGAAGATTTCAGCATTTTAGAGATAATAAAGAAAACTCACTGAAGATTAATTTTGTCTCATTCTAATTCTACTCCAGTGATTATTGTAACATCCCTCACTCTGGGCTCCGAATTCCTAGTGTCACTATTCCCATCTGCTTCTGAGTTGAGCTCAGTTGTGAAAGCTTATGAAGTGAAAAAATGAAAGTTTATAAAGGAATTAAAAAACACTGCAAATGGATAAAAGAAGATATTTCTGGTGACTAGTATGCGGATTTTTAAATTTTAGTCAACACAAATCTTAAAGCTTTTTTTCTAACTTTTATTTTAAAACAAAGAGCATTTCTAAATGTAGAAAAGCATATATTTGTAAAAGTGTAAAACAATTTCTAACCCAGTGACGTCTCTTCTTAGCCTAAAAAAGTGAAAATTTGGTCTTTTCCCCTAGTCACAATTTGATAAGCCTTTGAGAAGTCAGAAGTAAAGCAGCAGACATTAGTCAGACTTTTGGTTAGCAAATTAGGTACTACATAGAGTTACTCTAGCATTCCTTGAAATTTCGGAGTGAAAAAAATAGACAGTGCAAGGTTGGTTTGAAGAGATAAGGCTTAATTGCTCTTTAATTTAATTCTTCTTTCAATTTAGAAGTGAGGACAAGCATTTGGAGAGAAAGTAATTCTTAAGGCAGAATTGACAATATGTTGTTCACCCTGCAGGAAAAGAGAAGTTGCACCTTCTTGAAAGCTGATAGTAACCCTTATATTTATATGTCAGAGTCCTGGAGTTCATATCTTTAAAAATGGCAGGTAAAATCCAGTATATTTAATGCAAATGCAACAAATGTTTTTGGTTTTTTTTTTCTGGAAAGGAGGAATACACTGCAAGAAGGGTGTTACGTAGGATCTTATGTACCCATTAGATACACAATACATTTTCCCACGTCCCTCACTTGAAACCAGGCTGATAACCTCGATCAGTTTGTAACTGAAAGGGTAAACGCCTCCTGTAGGTAACCTGTCTTATAAATCTTCCTCTCAGTTTTCAGTATAAAAGATAACGAAAAAAGAAAGTTTCAGTTACTTTTTCAGGCCCTGGGCCAGCATACAAACTACCCGAGGAACGTTTTGCCATCCAGTGGAACCAGGAAGAAAATGGACAAACTTTCCCACAGATTCTGCCAATGCGTTTGAATTTTGCCTACAATAACAGTCCTGCTATTCCCAGTACCAGGCCTCTTGTGAGCAGCTCCATCCAAATTGCATAGAGAATAAAAATGTGTGCTGAGATGTAAATTTTAAGTTTGTTTCCCTTTGTGTTCTGCGCAGATACCTACGCAAACTCCGCCAACCTCTCCGTCAGCACAACAAAAGCCTATGTCTTTAAAACAAATGGGAGCTGCTTGCTACCAGGGAAAAGCAGTCTAATTAGCAAATAATATTTCAGTGTCATGCTGCCATGGGAAGACTGGGCAGTGCTCAGACCCTGTGTGAGCTGAGCCGAGGGTGAGTCTAAACGTGACTAAATCAGAGGTACGGAACAAAGATGGCTTAAATTGTTCCACCTGGAAGTGAATAAAGCACCTAATTTTTCATTTTATGCTTTGGAAATGCAGAAATACCTATATTGTTTATCGACTCTCTGTTTGGTTGTTACCACCAGTTCAGAGTGTTTCCTAGATGAAGTAAATTGCTATAAACTTAAGAAAAATATTGAAAAAATTATAACATGTCTAAACTTTCTTGTTTACATTCAAAAGCTGTATTTTTTAATTACAATGGGGATCCGAGTTTGTCAGGAATTTCCAGACTATGTGCCCCATCCATTTTATTTCAATCTGTCTGTCACAATGACTTTCTTGCTGCATAATTCATTATAAAAAAATATTTTTGCATAGAGAGATTGCTAATGAGAAAAAAATAACAGTGAAAGCAAGAGTGTAATGGGTGGTTCTACACAGATGTGATACTGGAATGCAGATCTGAGTTACTATAGTTTTGCATAGAAAATCTACATTTCATCCTCCTACTTCCACTCTTAGGAAATGCTGAAATAGCAACGCACTCAATGATTTGTGTTTGATTTACTACTGGGAAATAAAGGAAATAATTACCTGGCGCTAACTAGAAGGTACTATTTCCTTTAAGCTATATGGACTTCCCTTAATACAGCATGTCAGATTTGCACCTATGCAATAGTCCCTTTGCTGAGTTTGCATTCCCACCAGATCCAACTGGCAGTTTCCTGGCCAAACGAGCCTTGTGATGCTTACCCCTGGCCCGTCGCCCTTCCCTGAGAGCCAACAGGAGCCTGCCGCTCAAAAACATCTCTTCCTTTGCCTGCAGAAAGCCAGGAGCTCCAAGTCTGAGCTTTGGTGAGAACCTCCACGTGGGAGAAAGGCACGGGGACTCCTTCCCTTTCACGTGTATGTGGGCAACCTGGAACCAGGAGCTGTTTCTGGAGCTGGTGAAAAAGCGATTGGAACCTGAACTGTGGTAGAAAACCAGGACACCCTGCTGAAAATCATGGCTCCTTCATCAGACTGTCCTACAGGCAGTGGCTTTTCTGTCACCACGACACAACTTTGTTGACAGTTTCTCCACCAATCAGGTCACCAGTTGCATGCTGTTACCTCTTGTTGCATCAGGTGAACGCTATGGCTTGAGGACCTTTTTGTTCCCATTACCTGTGGGCTGGGACATCTTACAGTGGCTGCAGGCAGGCCAGCATAGACTGCAGGGGTCTGAAGGTTTCTTGAGCTGAAGCTAGCGACTAGCACCGGGCTCACAGAATTGCAGGGATTGGAAGGGGCCTTCAGAGACCATCTAGTCCAACAACCTGCCCCAGAGCATGTCCCACAGGAACTTGCCCAGGCGAGTTTTGAAGATCTCCAGAGGAGACATCACACCTTCTCTGGGCAGCCTGTTCCTTTTGTCACCCTCAAAGTAACGAAGTTCCTCCTCATGTTCAGATGAAACTTCCTGTGT
Organism: Tringa solitaria; assembly: GCA_026413425.1. Taxonomy (NCBI): domain Eukaryota; kingdom Metazoa; phylum Chordata; class Aves; order Charadriiformes; family Scolopacidae; genus Tringa; species Tringa solitaria. The sequence continues at coordinate 85,182,962 of JAOXJM010000023.1, read as the reverse complement.
TCCAGCTCATGCCCGTTGCCCCTTGTCCTGTCACTGGGCACCACTGATAAGAGCCTGACCCCATCCTCTTGACACCCACTCTTTAGATACTGATAAACATTGATTAGGTCCCCTCTCAGTCTTCTCTTCTCCAGACTAAACAGACCCAGGTCTCAGCCCTTCCTCATCAGAGTGGGGCTCCATCCCCTTGATCATCTTTGTAGCCTTTCGCTGGACTTTTCCCAGCAGTTCCCTGTCCTTCTTGAACTGGGGCTGGCGGGCGGGGGGATGCAGAACTGGTCCCAGTGCTCCAGATGTGGCCTCCCCAGGGCAGGGCAGAGCAGAGTGGGAGGATGACCTCCCTCAACCTGCTGGTCACATTCTTCTTAATGCACCCCAGCATGCCATTGGCCTTCTTGGCCACCAGAGCACATTGCTGGCTCATGGTCCACTTGTCCATGTCCAAGATGTTGTTAAGCGCTCCTTAATTTCCATTTGGGCCCTGTTCCCAACACACCTGGCGTGGCCCCAGCATTCAGTGCCACTTAACACACAGCATCGCGTTAAAAACCTAATTATTTGAACTACAGGCTATGAGAAAAACAAACAGGATCAAGGATCTACCCAATTGTGGCCAAAACGTGTTTTGTGTTCGTCAATACCTACGTACTTTGGGACAAGTGAGGAAAGCAGCCTGGTCAGTGACTCATCCTGCCCCAAAGTCTTTCCAGCATATTGGCATCTATTTTCTGTATTTCTTCTACCCTGGTGGAGACCTTTTTTTCCTGGGGTACAGTCATCCTGGGGGGATGCTTTGCAACCCAGCCTAGTGGCCTTGCCAGAAGGTCTAAAGAGATTCAGAGCAGATATTGCATGGCTCTAGGAGAAGTCTACTCTGCTCTGTGCTCTTAATGCCACCCTTTGTCTCCACACAACACAGGGCACCGCAGCTACAAGTGGCAGGTATAGATCTGCCTGCGGAGATAAACAGCCTTTTGGAGTGGAAAGGGGTTGGAGACAAAAAGCTCGCTATTGGAGATGTCTCCCACAAAAGGTTTTCTATTAACATTTGATTACATTTCACAGGATTTATTCCTGCAGTGCCCTACAGATAAGATATGCCAAAACACTGTCTGAGGCTTTTCCTAATCATAAATCCTACAGAGTGCAATCAAAGTGTCAGTAAGCGAGCTCGATCTGTTCTGCATGTGTGTGCTGTGATCTAAGAGTAAGTAGCACGGATCAAACTTAACTAAACCTGCTGCTTTCGGGGCACTGAGGGCCTGGGCTTGCTATTCAGGATTTCTTCTAATTGCTTTGAAACTCTTTATTGTCTGATTTAATAAAGATTTTTCTTTTTTTGAAGGGGGAAGTGAAGATGTCACAACAAATTTCCCAGCTGTTTGCAAGTCAGGGTTTTTATGCTGTACTCCTCTGAAACAAGAAAATGTGGGAGGGGAAGAAGATGTTCCAACTAAGTGAAGTGTCACTGTGACTGATGCCTCGCTGTGGTTTCTCAAACTGCTGAAGATGAGTTATGGGGCAAAACTGAAGGACCACCACATTCCCCACCACAACATTTAGCACTATGGCAGAGATGAAAAATATTTTCCGTTCTGTAGAAGAAGTTGTGGCAAAATCTTTACTTCTGCATCAGGAGTGCGTATTATTACCACTTTCTAAGCTGATATGAAACATTGGCAGTAGCTGGTTTCAGATATGTACATAAGTGTATATACGCACATAAGTAACAGAGGGGAAAAAAGGAAATATTTTAAGTCTAGAAAACGCAAACTTATTAAATAAAGATTACAATTCTTCAAAGACTCATGGGAGATTAAAAGGGGGATTTCCCGAATAAAGAAAAGGCTGTTTCTGCATTTAATAAAACACAATCAAGAACTTTATATGTAATCTGCTACAGTATTTTAATGTAATCTTAAATCAGAAGATAACATTTAAACTTTGAATTTTCTCCAAACATAATCAAAATTCTTTGAATTTTCTGCAAGGAACAGAAAGGCTGAAATCCAGCCTGTTTTTCCGTCTCCAGGTGCATTCATTCTGCCTTATATGAAAAGAGAAACAAATTATGGTCTAACAACAGATCAAACACTGGGATGGATTCTTTTCTTTTCCTTCCTGAGATATGCTTGAGGCAGAAAAACAGAGACACATCTTCAAAAATCCTCTTATGGCTCCCTGCTCCCATACAGCTCCAGCAACAGCCCTGCAACGATCCAAAGGGATCACGAGGGAAATTTCTGAGGCAGGAAATTCACCCCGTACAGCTCAGGTGATAAAAAGGGAAGCCAAATAGCACCTAGAATTTACCTTGTGGGAGCTGACTGGGCTCAGCACTAATAAGTGATCAGTACTTTACGACACAAAGCTCTGATAGTGATTATTATTAATGACATAGAAGACTGTAAAAATAAAAGTTAATGATATTTAAAAGGATTTCTGAAGGATCCTTGGTATGATTTATTATACTTTTATGTTAATAGTGAAAAAAAATATTTTCAATATGTAAGTTATAGCCAGAAGAAACTAATTTATCATTTAAACAACCACAGCCAAATTACAGCTCATAATTTATTAGATGGGAGTATCTAATCTCCCTGAAATGTAAGCATCTTGAGAGATTTTTGTTCATTTTTCTTGCCTAAAATCAAAGAAAGAAACAATCAGATACAAATCACTTGGCAAGCTGTGGATTTTCACAAAACCAGTTCTTACTCTGATAAGAAAGGAACAATGAGAGTTCCAAAATAGTTCTGATTAGTCAGACAAGAATGCTATCAAATTAGCTAAGAACGGGTGAAATAAGATTAATTTTGAATGAAATCTCCCTAGTGTCATGCCATTGTTGTTCAGCACTCCTATTTTGCCTACAGTTAACAAGACTGCATATCACTGCATGGATTTATTGACTGAATTTACTGCCCTTTAATTTTCCCTTCTCAGTGAAGGCAGAGCATTATAATTGCTAAGTTGGGGCTGTGACTAGAGCTGTTTGTCTGAACCGTGATGTCCACTCCAGTCACTGACATAATCAACCCAGTATTTTTTGTGTGGTTTATTCCCCATCTTCTTTGTTGGATATTAGAATTTCTTCCTAATATCTAATCTATATCTCCCCTCTTTCAGTTTAACACCGTTATCTCTCATCCTATGGCTCCACTCCGCAATCAAGAGTCCCTCCCCATCTCTCCTGGAGCCTCTTTAGGGACTGGAAGAGGCTCTAAGGTCTCCCTGGAGCTTTCTCTTCTCCAGGAGGAACAACCCCAACTCTCTCAGCCCATCTTCACAGGAGAGGGTGCTCCAGCCCTCACAACATCCTCATGGCCCTTTGTGGTCATTTTCCCCTTCCTTCTAGATCTTTGTTTTCAAATGGTTAAGGATCATTTACTCCATTCCCACACATGCCAACCAACTATAACTTTATTAATTCTTCATGTCGTGTCCCTTGTCAATGAAATTCATTACATCTTTGAAGTATAGCATTTATCTACTGGATTCTCTTCTCTCTAGGTGCAATGCAAGGAAAAAATAATCGTTGCCTCTCAAAAGAACAGAAAAAATGCAATTAAAGGCCACTTTCCATTCCAGCAGAGAAAGAGGTCTTCATTCTGTCACCCCTGTGCTTCAGATAGTATCACTAATAAGCTTAAAATGCTGCTTGCTTTTGCAAATTAATTACAAAAAGAAGGAGGAATCTCCTTCCATAAGATCAAGAAGTTGCTCTGCCCTCCTCACAAGCACAACATCTTCTAAAAAGTTGGTTGTTTACTGAATTCTCAGCTGATTTCACCAAAAGTCTGTTGTTCCTTCCAGTCATGCACAATCAAGTGCTTTGCTAAATAGGCTTTAATTTTTACTTTTTTTTTTTTTTGGCAAACTTCATAATTGTTAAAATCAAATACAATATAATTCCTTTCTGAAAAATTTTAGCATTCACTGTCCTTCAAACCTTTAAGAATTTTTCTGAGAACTTTTGCCACTGTCAATTTTAGACTTCTCTGGCAGAAAGCTCAAATTGTTAGATGTGTTAAATAATTATGCCATTTATAAAAACATATTATGAAGTTGGGTTTTTTTTTCCCAAATACCAAATAAAGATGGCAGAGAACAAAACATCTCAAAACTCCTTGGATCAGCCACAAAATTGCATAGCTTGCAATTGTCCTCATTCTATTCTCTCCTTAATGTCAATAAGGCATTATTTTTATATCTGTTTTGATTAGTGAATATGGAGAATAAAAGTAGAGTGTTTCTTTGTTTTGGTTTGGTTTTTGTGGGTTATGGGTTTTTTTTGAGCGATGAAAGACAAATTCTTCCTGGTCTATAGACCTTAAAGGTGACCCACTTTCTATATTTGAGCAGCAAAGAAAGGAAGCTTCCTTTATAAAACACCTTTGCAGCTGCTAGAAGTAATGCTTTGCTTCAAAAATAAGTCTGAAAAATGATCCAGCCTCCAAAAGACTTACCAAGTACATCTTCTCCCCTCATTGTCTCATCAAGGGCTGGATTCACCTCTATGAACATCAGGTATCCAAGAGAAAGGCATTTGGATAAGTTATTCATCTGGATTCCTTCTATAATCATCACAAATGGATAAATACATCACAATATGATTGATCCCCTTTGAAAACATAAACTTAAATAAAATTAATTGCTTTCTGGGGAGACATCACAGTTGATTGACCATAGGATGATCACAGACATCTACATTTGAGACCACTCAAGGCAGCAAAATCCCTTCCATCCCTAGGTACGCTCATTTCACTTTTCCAATAAGTCATTTCTTTCCTCTTTGAATTAAAGATTTTCATTTTTCACTTCCTGATTTAGCTGTAAAATTCCCAAAATTTCCTCCTTCTCACTAGAACCGAATTTACTATCCCAGCTCGAGATGAAAAAGGCTTGTCCAGAGCATTACCAGCCTCTGCTCAGAGATGCAAAAGGTTCCAAATTACCTGCCTGGGCTCAATTGAAAAAGGAGGGAATAAGGTCTGGAAAGTTTTTTCCTGTCATTGCCTTCCTGTTTACACACCTGTCATCTCTCTTTCCCTCTGCATTCATCCAGCCCAGCAGGGTCCAAGCAGCTCCTCCATGCTTTCTGAGGCTTCCAAGCAACCTTGAAGGCTTCATCCCACCAAAACTGTTTTGATTGGAAATGTTATTTATGTGTATATGTCAAAAATATTTATATGACAGACACACATATGGCAATGTAGGTTGAAAAACATACAATACCTGTATCTGGTGAGACCCAGTTCCTTACAACCCTTTTGTCTTGCAGCACCTTTCTCTTTATGTTATGCCCTAATAGAACCTGGCAGGGGAAAAATGTTTTGCTATGACCAAAGCCTTCCTCTTTACAAAACCTAAGTCTTTGGTCCCAGGAAGCCTTATTTAGGTATTTAGCGCATTCTATTACCTATGTCACACAGGTATTCTGAGTTACAGAACCGTTACTAAAACCCATATACTACACCTTTAAACTGCAAGAGGGGAGATTGAGATGAGATCTGGCGAAGAAATTCTTTGCTCTGAGGGTGGTGAGAGCCTGCCCCAGGTTGCCCAGAGAAGCTGTGGCTGCCCCATCC
>JAOXJM010000023.1:85155773-85168823 GCA_026413425.1 Tringa solitaria | reverse complement strand
CCTCACCAGCTTGGTGGCTCTCCTCTGGACACGCTCCAGCAGCTCAATGTCCTTCTTGTAGTGGGGAGCCCAGTTCATAGCAATCACCAATGCAAAGTGCAAACAAGGTTGCTGTTGGCCTTTGCAACCTTTGTGCAACGTCTCATGTGGGGCTTTTGGATGACCACACTTTGTGTGGACTGCTGGGGCTGGTTGGCAGATGAATCATTCCTCTCAGGAGGAGCAGCCAGCCATTTCCAACACCCTTGGCTCCTCTCTGACATGCACTAGTCATGAACCTTCCAGCCTTTGAAGAATACAATCCTGCAGCCTCTCTCATTAGATCCAGCTTTCTACTGCGTGCAGCGAGGACAGTATGATTTGTGACTGTAATGGGCTGCCAGCTGGGAAGGACAACTGCCTGCCTCCACACTGGCACTGTAGCTTCTGCCTCTGTAATCTGGTACTGTTTTCCTTCCTCATTTCTGGAGGACTACATGTCAGCGAAACTCCTCTGTTTCCAGGAGCTTTTCCCAGCAGATGTTTTTTCCTGCAGATTTTCCACTCGCTCCTTTAGTTCAGGAAAGAGCACCTCTCATGTTGGCCTCTTACTGGTTTTCACTACCTGGGGCACCTTTCCTTCAACTAGAGACAAAGACTTGGCCAAAAGCATCTGGACTCAAGGTTCCCATCTGGGAACAGACCCCACACATGCTAAAGGCAGCAAAAATACCAGTGAAGTTGAGCGACTATCTTTTGGAGTTTTGTGGTTCTACCTTCCTTAGCTCATATAAACTTTCAAAAATTCTGTTGCCTTTAGTGTCGTCCCTCCCCCGCCCAGCACTGGCTTGTTTGCTGTACTTCACTAGTGCACACTTCTCAGTAAGATGCTTCATTTTAAGCCTCTTTTCACTTAGGTCATTCTTCCCCCGGGTTAATCACAGTAATGATCAAAGGCCACCAACTAGGGTAGAAAATCCCAAGCAGCAACCCCTAGGCTCACTCATGAGAAGGTCCCCAGGCAAGCCACAAGCCACCACTACCAAAGGCGCCAAGCTCAGCCCGAGAAATTACGTTTCTTTTCTTTGGGTTTCTTTTCTTTCCTTGGGTCCCAACAAACTTCTTCACTCGGTTTCTTAATCCCATGGAGAAACATGTCATCTTCACTTTGATCCATTTTCCCGAGTAGAGAGTTAAGTGGTGCACGCTCATACTGACAGAACGGCTTAGTTAAACTTTAGTTAAAACAGAGAGATGTGTGTAATAAACTCAGCTTCACTCACTCACTCTTTATTACATTAGTCTCATGGGTAAGAACATAAAAAATAAAGACAGAGTGAGAAAAAGGTTTTGGTCTCTTGAGACAAGCTGTTGATAAAAGCTACAGAATGAGGACTGAGCAAAAAAAATGCTACCATATGTGCTGATAGAGCACATGAAAGATTTATTGGGGGCTAGCTACACAAACTGAATAAGAGGGCTTTTGTCTGGACTGACGACTAATTGACATGAATTAGATTACGAGATAGCTGCCTCAAAACCTCCACAACTAGAACTGCTAACAGAAATACCATTAGAGCAAAGCAGTGCAGACAATCAGCAAAAACTAAAATAAAAAAAAATAAATATTGCGCATTACTTTGTGTCTGACGGCTTTTAAAAAGCCAACATGGCTCTGTCTGAGCGGAATCCAGGCCAAAAATGCAGCGAACAAGTTTGTCACGGGAAAACACGAGAGTTATTTGCATCTGTTGTACAATCATGGCTGGCCAAATTCCTCTCTCTGTGAGCTGAGCTGCACTTACAGAAAGTAACACCCCTTTTTTACCCTCCTAAAAACAGGGTCAGGCGAGGCCACGGTGATAATGCCTGTGAGTGTGGGGTGGCACCGCTCTTCCCCACTGCACCACATGGACTGTGGTGGCCCCACGGAGGGGGAAAAGCAGCCTTTGCTCCCTCCATAATTCTGAAGGGGAGAAATCCTCACTTTTTAAAGCAAATGCATAATTTCACATCCATCCCTTCAAATCACAATAGCAGAAATTAAGTTAGAAGGAAGACTTACCTGTGAGGACCCTCGATATTATACTCTATGTCAAAAACAGATGCTTTGCCTAAAACAAACAGAACAGGTTTGGTGGTAGGGTTAATGTTTGTTTTGGTATGTTTTACATATTTCATAAAGTCTGACGTGAATTTCAAATGTCTACAAATCCTGTAATAGAATGTTTTGATCTCAGCGTTCAACTGTGCTCTGCTTTCTAGTATTTCATGAGAACTGATTTAACAAGCTCAAAAAGGAGTGTAAATTCAGCTTCCTTGGGAGGATTACGACACACAGGCTACTATGTTTCAGAAGCAGCAAGGTGCTCAAATGCTACAGTGATGTTAAAGGTATGAACTGGTTTACATTTGGGTATGTGCTAAAACATGGACCTGAAAGCCTATTTATCTATGTTTCTATCTCTATAAGAGAAGTCTATAAAATAAGATAATCTTGCTCCTCACTCACTCTTCACTATTTTCAGATGGCTTTCAGAAATGTTGTAGGCTTCCCCTGTTTAAGAAACAAATAAACAATCAAAGCACCTTCAAAGATGATTTTTTTTTCTTAAGTTGCCAACAGACCACATAGCACAGAAGTTGTCTTTCTCCTCATCTGCCCTTCTACCCTACTTCACATCTATTCCCTCCAGTGAGATTGGAAGAAAGTTGTAGCTAGAATCTCAGTTCTATAGAATTAGTGGCTTTTACCACTTCAATAGGGCCAGAATATATTTCAGATTGAAGGCTTTGAATCTTCTCCTCTCCCAGAAGCTTAATTTCCAAAATGGAGGAAAATGCAAAGAAATGATGGAAAAGATTCACCAGAAAATGGTTTAATGTAAATGAAGTAAGATAAATCTGTTTTCATTTTAACCTAAATTACTACTAAACTCAGAAATAAGAAAGGTTTTTACAGCATTCTGTCTTTGACACTATTTTTGAATTGATTCCTTGCTTTGAACGTGTTGCATTGGGACAACAGTGTTGATATTGGCTCTGATGAGCTTTTTTGTTTAGTTTTGTTTTTTTAAACCAGCAATGAATTACACAGAGATAGGATAACAGTACTAGCAGCAAATGAAATATAGTTTTTTCTATGCTTTTTCAACAAAGTTGGTTTTGGCATGCTAATTTCGGCTAAAGTATGAATAAATATACTTCATCTATTTTTGGACTTGTGTTTTGCTAAGAGCCAATTTTAAATCAGGGCTCAGCCTAAAGCATAAAGATGCGGGTCTTATAACACTCCTCTCTTGTGATATAGGCTGCCCCATAATAGTCCATTGAGGGACAGGGAGTTCAGAGCAGAATAGCTGTTTCTTGCAGTCTCTCACCCTTTCATCATCAAAAGCTGAGTTAAAACATCTCAGCAGTGCAACCAGAGGAGCAGAAACAGGTTGGGAAGAAAATAAATGTGAAAAAAAAAAAAAAAAGAATCTTCATCTATTTCCCATCACGATTTATCAACTTATACACATGTGGAATTGTTCAGATTCGCTTTGGGCAGACTGGTGGGTGCACAAACCAAGACGTTGTGCTTCCAGGCCTGTCTGCAGCCTTGTATGTCCCCATCCATGCAGGAAGGACTGTCCTCTCCAGCTGTCTTTGCTGCTCCATCCCAGCTGGGGAGTAGTAATGGAAGTTGTGGCCACTGGGTGAAAAGAGCACTACTGCAGACTGTAGGACTTCAAGAACATTTCTTTCATATTCACTAGCATGGTACAGTAATTAAACGGTAATTACATCAATAAAAAGCTACTAGTAGAGAAGCTATTATAGGGAGAGAGAGGGAAAGAGCCTTCCCATAATGTGAAAAGAGATAGAACAGAACAGTAACCAAGGAGTCAAGTGCTTTGCATGGTGAAAGAAAATTATTAGGAAATGTCCAGGATATGGACCTATAAAGACATACAGCAATTCTCTGGAATGTTTAAAGAACCAACTCCAGAGAATATAGGCAATGGTGCAGAAGTTGGTTTTTCTTCAATAGATAACCCTGGATATTTAATCCATTTTAGTGCAGGCACGTACATACTTCTAGCCCTATATGACCTATATGACCTCCATACCAACTCCACAAAGGACTGAGGGCCTCTGGATTGGGCTAGTAAGGACTAGGATGGTCCATAAGCAGGGAATGAGACTGGGTCTGTAGAGAGGCTCACCTCTCCAGTGCAGGACAGCATTGGGCTGCCCTGGAAGAGTCCAGCAGTGCCAGCCCAGCAGCCTGGTTGGAACACTTCATCCTACAGCTTCATCCGACAGCTGGGGTTTCAGACTACTTGTAAGATTTTCATCAGCACAATCCCACTACCAGTGCTGTGGTGTAGCTCCAGCAAGGGAGTTGTGCTGGAACAGCCACAAAGGTTCAAGATTGGCAGGTTGGACACGTCCGTGCAGCGTCTCTATTCAAACAAAAGACAGATCTGTGGTTAAACTGCTAGTCTTGGATTCTAAAAATCCAAATTCTCCCACAGCCTTCTCATTAGAACTTGAGCAATTCACTTTATCAGTCTGTCCTCTAGTTCCCCAGTACACCCTGAAAGGAGAATTATATTTTTTTCTCCTACCTGGCTACCTTGTCTTTTCAGAGTGCAATGTCTTTAGGATGTTCTCCAGAAGTTCTCACGCTACAGGTATGAGGGGCACTCATATACATGAGGGTGACCACGGTCTTCAGGTACTACTGTATCATAAATATATAACAATTGCTGAAACTTTAAAGGTCATATTAAAAGCAGAACTAAGATGACACAAGCTGAAGGTTGAGAGCCTTTTCCAGAAAAGTAAATAATCCAGAAGATGTATAACTTTTTTTTTTGTTAAACTAAATGTTATCTCTTTCTAGTTTTTGAGAGGATTAAATGTGGATTCTAAAAATTCAAAATATTTACAGACAGACTGCCTGAGAGAGGAACAGATTGCATGTATAAAGAAGTTCTTCAAACATTATCCTTCATTAATATCTCTACTAAGCATCTGGAAACACAGAGTCAAAATCAGAGCTTGGTGATACTCTGTAAAAAGACCTTATAACAAGGACAATATTTGTATGTCAAAAGGGAAGTGTTTCTGTCTTTTTTGTGTTGTTTTTCAATGAAGGACATTCAGAACTTGTGATAACTCCAACAGAATGTAGCTCTTCTTATCCCCTGATTCAAAGAGTTTTTTTATCACAGACTCAGGGCTTACAGCTGAGCACTCTCCTTCTTTTCACTAGAAGATAATGGGGAGAGACACAAAATCATGGTCAAGTATTCTAGGCAGTCACTTTTAAAAATAAGGAAGACATTCCCCACATACACTGTGACTTTCATTGGGTGTAAATATTTTCCCTGGTCTGCAAGTGTAGCTGTGAGGTACAAAACGGGATCTTACACAGCATTTTAACACCTTTCCAAATGAAAAAGGCATGTATTTCATCTCCTTCTGGTTTTTTTTTTTTAGTTTGTTTGGTTATTTTTTTTATTTATTTTGCCTTTACTGCTATGAAGCTCTTAGATCATTTCCTCAGGAAACTGCTCTTCTCTGCATGTTACTGTTAGCCTAAATATGAATAGTCGAGCTCTTTATTACAGACCTCTTCAGTCTCACAGTGGCTTGCAGGAGCATCTAGATACTGAGGCAGAGCTGGATGTAGCTTCTCAAGCACCTGGAATTGTATTTGACTCAAATTGCACTTGTCTTTTTATTTAATCATTTGAGGTCATCCGCAGACGTACAAACGTTTAAATCATACTACTCGGTTTCAAATGCCTACGTCTGCTTTAGCGCTGACAGAGAATTTTATGTGTTCTACACACAAAGCTTGCAGCATTCCCCCACCTACTTTATGGAAATTATATCGCTCTTCAAAGCCCTGAATCAAATCCCCTGGGTTTGCAAATTTAGCCACAACTCACTCAGTTGCTCAGAGGAAGAGAAAAGGGGAACTCCTTACTAAAAGAGTCCTGACTTTGAATTTGGATTCCTGCTCCTCTCCAGTTGGAAAAGAAGCGAAGGGGAAGGAGAGAGCAGTGCCAATGCTGAGGAAAGGTGCAATTCTGACACTTCAAATCCAACCCGCTGTGGTGCTGACAATATTGAACTAAGTCAACGTCAGTGAACTACTTCCATAACGAGTCCAACGTTGTCCAAGAAAACTTGAGAATCAAGGACCCAGAGTTGGATATTTGACTTTTTTTTTTCTTTACAAAAGCAGTTAGTCTATGTAAATCTGCATACTAACCTCTAAATAAGTCTGCATGCATAATATGAAAGAAAGAAGCTGTCTTACAGTATCTTTGTGACCTGTTTTTTTGCCACCTTCGTAAAAAGCAGGCTCACCAAGGGACAAGTAGCTCTGGGCTTTTCTGGGACTGGAAATCATTTAAGGATTTATCTTTTCAATAAAACAGTACTTATGATCCTTCAGAGCTGGCCTTGTCCGGAAGAGGAGGTGGCACAAAATCATTAGGCAAAGGATATGCATGGGTCAGAGGTGGTATTACTTGAACTATTCTGTTAAAATATATTTTGAAACCATTTTGGAGAGCTGAAGTACAATTATGTGCAAGTCCATAGGTTGACGGCCTAATCCCTCCCTTCCACATTGAGGCACTGACAGCCATCTCCTTAAATCATTACTCAATTCTATCTTGTTTTATAAGTAAGTATCAATAGCTTCCTCTTTGCTACTGTTTTTCCTCTGTAGAACTTCCTATTACCATATCAGTGATACAGGATCACTGACTCCCTAACACTGCTGTGAATACCACTCTTTTATCTGATTTATCCTCTTACAGAAAAAAAAAATAAATTGCAGACATTTCAATAAGCATGTTTGTTGTCAAACTGTATTTTTCACAATAATCATCAAATTGTTCACCGCCAATACACTTTATAACACAATTCCTCTAGTCAGGAATAGTGTATAGGCCAACATGATTTTGTCAAGATACTGACTAAATAACAATACCAGGCATCTAAAAGATATGATGCAAAATTCACTTTGTTTACTGCTGCTGTTTCTAACTATCTGTCTCCATCACATGACACTATTTTCATCCCATTTAGATGATGGCAACCCTCTCTCCCCAGGCTGAGGGTTTGGGGCTGTTCAGCCTGGAGAAGAGAAGGCTCCAGGGAGATCTTCTAGCCCCTGCCAGTCCCTAAAGGGACTACAGAAGAGATGAGGAGGGACTCCTGATCAGGGAGTGGAGTGTTAGGATGAGGGGGAATGGTTTTAAACTGAAAGAATGGAGATTTACGTGAGATATTAGGAAGAAATTTTTTCCTGTGAGGGTGGTGAGAGCCTGGCCCAGGTTGCCCAGAGAAGCTGTGGATACCCCATCCCTGGAGGGGTTCAAGGCCAGGCTGGATGGGGCTTGGAGCAACCTGGTCTGGTGGGAGGTGTCCCTGCCCATGGCAGGGGCTTGGAACTCAATGGTCTTTGAGGTCCTTTCCAACCCAAACCATTCTGTGATTCTATGGAGACTTTGTAAACAAGAGAAAACATAGGTACAAAAGATTACAAAGAATAGTGATTTCTCTAGATGTAGAACTCTGCTTTTTAAGTGACTGTGTCTCTTTGTAGATGTCTGCATAAACAGATCCCTACTTGTGTGACCATCTTAGACAGGAGCAAGAGAAGGCATGGAAGAGATATAACCATTGCTGATGACTGGAATAGGCCTGAATGCTTGTGTAACCCTTTCAGATATTTATGCCTGTCTTTCCTTTGAAGTTGTATCTTTTTCATGAGTACAGAAGGATGCTACTTCTTAGTCAAGCTTCCAAAATATGCTTACAGATGCATATATCATAATCATTTTGGAGATAAACCATTAAAACTCTCTTACTTGATAGAGATCAATCACACCAAACAAGTGTACATTGAGAATTGTGCCATAATCTTTAGTGATAGTCATAATAAAAGAGTTGGAAAGGAACCAGCCTGGCTTTTGTCACCTCTTTTGTGGGATTAAGAGCTACCATAGCTTTGTGGCGGTGAAGAACGGCCACAGCTTTAAATTTCTGAACTTCATAAATTCTGACCGGGAAATAACAAGGATGAGCACAGTACTCCACAAGTACTTTGCAGAGTAGAACACGACAGATTAAATTCATGTGAATAATACTCACGGTAGGACCCTGACATTCTCCTTCCTCAGGAATTTGTCCTGCACTGCAGCACAAGTGCAACACGTGGCTGGGATCCTCTGCTCTTTGTTGATCCACAAATTTGCAGAAAATGAGGCACTCTCTGAATACCTAAATGAAGATGAAAATATACATGAGCTGTTACAAAATAGGAAAATATTTAATATGGATGACATAGTCCCAGTGACCAGACTGTGCAATTACTTGGACAATCTCTGCATGTATACTTTTACAATATGCATTACATTTGCTGCTACATCCAAATGTGAAGCGTATCATCGCTCCATAGGCTGCTTTCCAAGTGTGGCAGAAATCCGTTCAAAGCTGTCCCACATCTTCCTTTCTGCCAGTCAGCTGCAAGGAGGCTCTGGGATAGGGATCAGTCTCCTGCAATGCCCTCCAACAGCGCTGGTCACCTTGGTGGAAACATCAGTGCAAAGGGTGCCGTCACAACTGCAACGAGAGAGCAGGAGAGTGCTGGATAAAACCTCACTAAATCCCATGACTCATTTTCCCCAAAGTAGGGAAAAAAGGTTGAGGTGCCCCTTACAGAAAGCTTAGCCTGTATTCTGGGGGCTACCACGTCTCTTTCAGAAATCAATTTAGATATCCACCCTACAAGCCTGCAGAAATGCCTGCCCTCATGGACGAGAATCTCCCTGTCCTCCTGTGCCTGCAGGGCTTGTGAAAGGGGCACAGTCTGTGCAGGACTTGGCCATTCCCACATCTCAGGGTGAATAGACTCTTATACGTGCATATTTATACACTTCCAATCCTTCAAAACTATTTACAGTTAACTTCAAAGTCTCTTTAAAAGTAATAGTTTTACACTGGCTTTTCATGAATGAAAATAACAAACAAATAAGTGATTTCTGTCACTACTCTTTTTTTATTCCTAATATAATCTACATCACGTGAGCAATGTGCCTGGTTGCACTTTCAGAGATTTTTTACTAACATACCTTTTACATTCTTCAAGTGAGATGCAAAAATCATGTGGAAGTTTTAAAAGCTCACATTGAATTACTCGATTTATGTTCTTCCATATACATTAATTTTTAGTACCATGCAAATATTTGTATTGGCACAGTATCCCCTGCTCTGGAGAATTTAACTGGATTCACAAATTGTTACAGAATCCCTCTGTTAATTTAATCCTTTCACAGTATATATTAACATATGACTACCTAGTAAGAAAAGATAAAGACAAATTTAGCCTGAAAATTAGATAAAGGTCTGTAAACGTTACAGAATTGAAATTCTGAAAAAAAAAAAACCCACCTTGTAATAGATTTTTAATCTGACTGCTCTTAACTACTCGTAGACTTTGATCAGTTTTTATGGAGGGGATTATCCATATATATTGACATTGGCAGCAATAGCAGCAGTCTGGATCCAGTGGCCCAAAGAGATCCCTTCTACATCTATGTTCCAATAAAAATGATGTCAAATTAACAACAACAGCAAAAAAATGCAAGGTTGCAAGTATCTCTGTCTTTTTTACTGTATGTAAACATTCCTCACAAATAATTAAACATGATGAGACAAAGGTTGGTGAGTTTCACATTTCTTGATTTCAGTGAAAATACATTTTAAGGCATTTTATGAAAGACCAGCCTTTTTCTCCAGCAAGGAATAAATAGCAAGTGTTTGTAAAACCTTTTTATTAAATGGAGCAAACTGCAAATTCTTGCCCTTCTGGTTTACTTTAATTTTGGTTCTTTCTATTGAACAGGATGAGCTCAAAGCAGTCAAGCATGTATAAAGGTTAAAACACCCTTGAAAGGCTATCCTGTTCTTGCTTATAATTCCCCCCCTACAACTCACAAGCCCTGCCTATTAGCCTCTTTAATATTGCTTTTAGGTGTACAGGATCTCTGTGTCTCCTTTTTAAGTTTCTGAAGAGTGTGTAGGCAGGAAAATGAAAGTGTCAGAGAGGCATCGGGCTAAGGAGAACCCTGCAAACAGACAGGTTTTTTTCCAAATATTTATTTTTCTCATCTTGAGGCCTCTGGGTATGTTTGATTTAAGGCACTGAAAGAGCAATCAGTCTAGCTGGGAGCAGCTTTTTCACTAAGCAAACAAGTGCAAGGATTAGAACCCTAAAAGTGTTCACATTGCATCGTACTTGGGGGGAGCTAAAATCTCTCCACTAACTAGCTCAAATGAGTTGCCAAGTCAGCTGAGCAATCTCACAGACGTTTCTGTGACTTTTTACTTACTTATTGCTGATAAATAAATGGATCTCGCTGGAAAGTGGGTGCTGATTTCTAGCGATAACTTTTGCTTGAGTGAGAGACATCTGCAAATATTATCTATTGACTTATTTTCATGCAAAACTTGCTCTGCATACGCACACGCTTTGTGCAAATAAAAGCTATTGAGGCATATATATTCAGATCTTGGTTGCAGAGTTGTTCAAGTACCTTTTTATAGCATAAATAAAAGTCTTTGCATACAGTGGGCACATGAAAATCACAGAGGCATCTGTTCTGCCATAGCAGTGAGTCCTGATGGTGTACACGGAGTGTTTTAGCAACACCATCCCAAGGGGAGGCAACAGTAGCCCACAGCCAAAGCCCTTTGAAGGGTTTATCTGCACAGCTCATGGAGAAAAATGAGTGGAAAGCTCGTGGAAAAATCCCATCAAAGCTCCCCATTAAGTGAATGAAAGTATATTCATCCCAGGAGCAAAAATGACACTGGTGTCCTCCAGTAGCACAGATGACACTGAAACACATGGTCCACAATGTCAAAAAAAAATTAGTATATTCTGCTTTTGTGTTGTAGAAGAAAGACATATGTCAGAGGTGTGATACACCAAGAGCCTAGATAGACACAGGGGCAGCAATCCTTCACTTTCTAGTGATGCTAAAAGCTTGCAAGATCGGTTTGTTAAAAAGGCTTCCCAGAACAGCTGATCCTTAATCTCTTTGGTTGACATCTTCATCCCACAATCTTCCCCAATTAACTTCATCTCTTTAATGTTTCAACGTCTACTGCAGGGGAAGTAGTAAATCTCTGCAGAATCCAACCCAGAGCTGGCTCTTTCAAAATACTCCGCTAAGATCAGCTAAAGCTGCGCAAAACCTGCTGTAAAAATTCAAAACTTTAAGCACTAACTTGGTACATTCCTACCAACCCAACAATCTGGGCCACTTTTAGGGAAAATATAGCAGCTTCTGAAGAATCCTTGAGCATCCAAGAGAATATCAGTCTGAACTGGAGCCAGGGCAGCTGGTAAAGGGGATGTCCTACAGAGATCACTTCAGGCTCGATAACTGTGCCTCATTCTGTGGCTGCAGTGAAGGCAGAGTTCAGGACAGTCCAAATTGCTCAGACTCATGCCTGAAGGCAGAACAGTTCTCAGGACCTGAGAGACTAAGTAGAAAAGAGCATATTGAGCCACCTTTTATTTGCATCACCACCCTCACGTATGCTGATGTGCAATGAGAACGTGGTCAACATCTCTACTCTGGAGCCGTCTCTCATCTCAGGGAGATGCTGGCCACCTGATGAATGCATCACAAAGAGATATTATTTCTGCACTGTAATATTATAAACTACTGACAGTAGTTTTAAGCAGCACAGTGTTTTCTAGGCAAAGTATTGCTGTTCCCACCCCGCCCAAAAAACTTGGCTATATGCTTAACACTCCTAAGAAATTCACTTGAATTCTTCGAAGGCTGACATCTTGTCCTCTTTTCCACACTAACAAAACAAACCAAAAAGAGTTTGAAATATTACAAGCTGTAAAAGCAAGATACGTCTTCAAATCCCTAAAAGCAGGAAAAAGTCTGGTCCAGCAGCATTAGGCTCCAACAACGGAAAAAATTTGCAACACAATTAACTGTCCTTTAAATTCTTATCCTTTTGTTTAGGGTGAGCTGAAATGATGCTTTATCTTAATATTTGGGTAGGTTTTTTTAAATAACTGGAAACGGTGTCTAGAATTTTCACAGCAACAGGTGAAGGGCTGTAAGATGTGAAAAGCAACAAAATGTGGTTTCAATATGGCAAGACCTGCACCAGGGAAACTAGATAGGGGCATGCTGAAAATTAAGCACAGACTGTTGGGTGATGAACAGCCACAGTCCTGTACTTGCTCAGTAATAGTCTCAGTCATCTGAGTAAAATTTGACTTATAAAAAGCAGCAGTGATTTGGTTACAGCAGATATGCAGCAGAAACAACATAGTTGGTGGTCCCAGCTTTTACAGACTGTTGCTTTAACACAGTCAAATAGAACAAATTCTAGTGATTTATTGTTGGACTAGGTTTCACTCTCTGGGCAATATGCCATGAAGTTGGGGTCAGGGCTCTGTAGGCTGCACTAAACATATCTTTTTCGAACCAACAGGCACATTTGACTGCTAATCTTTATGCACAATCCATTAGACTCACCGGCCCTACCCTACCCATTATTTACTGTAAGCCTCTACGTATCAAGAAAGTAAAAACAATAATCGTCTACCAAAAAAATCACACAGAGCTTGTTGCCCCATGGTCAAACACATTGCTGGCACTGAAAGTCAGAACCACAGGAGAGGGAGCAGAAAATATGCCATGGGTTTAAAGTAGTATGTCTAGTTAGTGCTTCACATCACAAACACCGGTATCTTAAAATGTTGGGACACGCTCCTGCGATTCGACTACTCTCCCTGTGTAAAGGCAGAGCTGATAGAATGAAAAAGTTGCCTGCGGAGCCTGCTGGAGCCCTGCTGGCTCTGGAGGAGAGGCAACAGGCAGCAGGTTCCTTCGGAAGAGCGAATGCATCCCAGGGTATCTCCACAAGGGTCAGAAAGACAGACTAGAGAAAGCTGTCGCTTCAAAAAAATTAACATCAACTTGGCTTTTATGGTCATCGTATGAGAAAAAAAAAAAG
>JAOXJM010000023.1:85120428-85139066 GCA_026413425.1 Tringa solitaria | reverse complement strand
TAAACACCCACAAAACAAACAAAATACAACACCATCACTAAACCATGTCTCCCAAATTCCCCCCCTCCTTTTTTATTTTTTTTAATCTCAAGGAAATGCTGTCATTTTCTTGGACTGCAAATGATCACAGATGGAAGAGTAACCTGAGTACACACTGCCTGTGATAGTTCTTTATTGATACGAAGTGCCTGAAAGACCTACCTCCTACAGTAAGCACATCTGCTTACCCTCTAACAACAACTGGATGGGTTTACACTTGGATTGGAGTTTAAGTCAGTTCCTGATGCAAGTAAATTGCTATAACGATCTCACCTGAAAATTCAGACATTGCAAGCACACCACACATTGTGAAAAGACACGCTTATTTTGACAGGAAGGAAAGAAAAAGAACAGAAAAACTTAACTGAAGTTTTCCTATGCTTGTGGATGTCTGGAATATTTAATGCCAGGTCAAATCTATAAAGGCTAAATTTCTGCAAACTGGAGAGAAAAGCATTAGGGTTGTCCAGTTCTCTGTGCTCTGAAACATTTGACATTTGTGAGATAAAATGTTTGTGACACCCTGAGCACTTTTTTGGCAGGTGCTGACAGTTCCATAGTAACTGGAAACTTAGTAAGAAATCCAAAACTTATATAAACATAATCACACAGGTCAGACTGCTTCTTCCCTCCGTAGCTCTATGACTGGTACCATTCATTGAATCCGTATCATTTTTGCTTTGAAAGAAGCCGGATTAATTCAGTCTCCCTGTCATTGTCACAGGACAGAAAGATGGGATTGTATGATGTGGTGGAAGGCAGTATTTCACATCCAGAGCTTAAAATTACTTCTGGCCATTCTTGTGTTGTTTAATGGAATCATGAGAACAAAATCTTTTTAAGGTGGATTGTTTTCCCTGTGCCTTAAGACACTCTTCTTTTATAATTACTACTACATACTGGAAGCAGCCACTAAAAAAGCTCATGACATTCCTTACATGACATCAGCTGTAAAAAAACAGCAGTTAAGTTTTTAGTCAAGCAAAGAAGGACCTCTAAAAATTATCTGATAGCCTCTATAGTCTAAAAAAACTCTATCCAGGTTGACTTTTATCTCTTTTACAGCTCACTCCTTCACCCACTTTGAAAAGTAAAGCAGATCATTCTGCTTTTCTTTCAGATTCACAAGTAAGCAAGATCCACACACACAGTCCCCGTTGCCTTAAACAAAATGACAAACCCCATCTCTACCTGCTGTGTGAATGAAGACTCCAACCGACAACTCTCTTTTTGAATTAGGACCAACACTTCTTTCTTGGGACACCAGCTTTCTGCTCCTGAAAAAGGGTTTCCCTTTTGACTGTCTCTCGCCTTCTACTTTGCTCCTTCCAGTCACTGCTGTGACCTACTCAGTCTGCAGCCTCTTGCCTTGGGCAGTAATAACCCAACAGTGCTTTTGTCCTCCTTGGTCCTCATTTAAACAGGCAAGGCAAGAAAAGTACTTCTTCTCACTCTGGTGCTTGCTAGAAAATAGTCTTGGCCCTATCACCCAGTTTCAAATCACTTCAATAAGGCAACCAAGAAGTTATTTAAAGAAGCAATTAGTTCTCCCTTATTATTCTCCCACAAATTTCTCCAAGGCCATTACCCCAACACTGGTATCCACAGAGCCAGTTATATATTTATTAATATACTGTCATGCACCTCTTCGCAGAAAAGGAGGCACGATTCCCAGCCAACGCTTCATAGAAACTGTCATCTGCCTCATTTCTCATATCTTTAAGAAAATGTCCCAGTCATCTTCCTAAAGCTTCGACATTGCCCGCCTGGTGAATACTGAGAACAGTGACAGCTCGATGGAGTTCTCTCTTTCTGTACGACCAAATGTTGCCTTACAAAGTGTGATTTGTAATGATATTAGAGAGTGTTCATGTGTTTCTTGTTCTTTCTGGAGTGAAGCCGTTATCCTTGTGGTGTGACACACGTCTTTAAGAAAAGGCGTCAATTAGCTTTTTCAATAATGTATGTAAAGTTGTTCACTCATTATTTGCTGCAATGGAGCAGAGATTTGAAAGTCGTCTTTTATCCTTTTACCAAAACACATAAGAAAGGACATTAGTCTATACTGTTTTCGGTGTAAAAAAAGAATCTTAAGATCGGGATGAGGATAAAAAAAGGCACAAAAATATTGTTCTCACACCAAGCATGTTAGTATATTGTCCAAATGACTTTTATGAGTACTTTAAAGTGTTTGCTCTCTTGTCCTTCACCCAGAATAAGGATCACACAGAATCAGGTGTCACTTTTGTTTGGGATCTGGGCTGGTTTGGTAGCAGGCGGACCTGTTGCTAGGCATTTCTATATGAGAGAGGGCAAATTTAAAGAAACACGGCATACACGTGGAGAGGAAGTGGCAAGATTAATAATGTTGCTTAGATCCTGTGAAATCCATTAGGGGAATTCTGCTAAAGTGGGGAGAAAAAAGCCTCACTGATGTTGGTGTGAGAAGACACAGCAGCCACCAAAATGAAGATAAGAAATGCCCTGTGGGTCAAACCAGTGGTAAGTTGGATCCAATATTACCTCCAAAAGCATCAGGAGAAGATGTCTTACAGAAAAGGCACTCAAGCTTCGTGGTTATCTGTGATCCATTCCCTTCCTGCTCTCACAGCACTCACGGTCATCGGATTTGGGATGTTTTTGTACAGCACATTCCCTTCAGTATCTGTTTATGGACTGGTTGTCCACATAACCGACCTTCACACGCAAATAGAGGTTTTGTTGATAGCCTCTTAACCGTCATCTCTACCAATTGCTCTGAATACCCCAAAGGCAAAACTCTATATCACAGTAGTTGCGTTTCCCCATCCACCAGCCCTCAGGATGGTGTCAGTGGCTCTCACATTCCTGCCTCCAGTCCTCTGGGAAACCCTGCCTTCACCTCTCCTGTGACTTCATCTGTGCCCACTAATCTCAGACTTACGCAGCAGAAGCTGAAGAGGAGAGACTTGAAAAAGACTGATCAGGTCTTTTGGCTTTCTCCGATGCTCTGTTTTGTAAAAGACCTTCTACAAATGGGAACAACCTTGTGCTGTCAGGTTCCCATGCCTTTTCTCACTCAAGAGAAAAAGTCCCACATCACTGCTTGGTGGAGGTGAATCAAAATACGGCTGTTAAGAAGCAGCCTTGTGCCCACCTCTCCGTTCATTATCATTGCCCAGCTCTGTAATCAAATTGATCTTACAGTCCCACCAGCTGGTCTGGGATTAAGTTCTATGTCATTCAAGTGTACAACCAATGCAAATACACTTTCCCTGTCTGTTGATGGATACAAGAAAACAGCTCCTTTCTAGCTTGTGATGCTGTCCATGTGGACTTCAGGACAAAAAACTTGTTCAGGTGAAAAATGGCTTGCAGTCTTTCCTTCTCCTGATGTCCCAGCAGGGACCCAGGAACCCAAGATCTAGTCTATAGCATTGCAGAGGAAAAACATTTTAAAAGATTGTTTTCAAGCTCTTCCCACAAGCAAAGGCTTGAAGTGCAAAAACACCCTGAACATACTTTATGAGCAACATGTTTCAAAATCTCATCTAAACACAGGGAAGGCATTAACCATTAATCTTACCGAAGCAGTCGGACAGAATATTCAAAAATCAAACACTTAAAGAAAAGGAGAAACTGGCGAATAAAGTAGGTCAATGACCGGAACATGTAAATAATGACACAATCTACTTATTAATCATTTGACACAATATAATGCTTCAATTGAATTTTACATTTTCTACTGTGATAAGCAAAGTACTGGAATAAAAAAAAAATAAGTTGGGCATGTTTATTTGTCTGAGATGTTATACTAACATAGATCTAGGCTACTGAAGAACAGAGCACCCACAGAGGCCTTGGGACATCTGAATCCTCCCATTTGTTTCTGCTACACCCTTTGGCATCACGAGGGACAATCACAATTCTGTCACTCACAACGTTTCCTTTTCTCTGGCTTTAAGGAATTCAATAATGCTCATATGCATCCAGAATGGTATTCAAAATACCATTTTCTTCTCTTCACTTCCCCTCCCCTTTATTGCTGCACCAATGTGAGCTACTTATCTTTGCTTTACAAGCTCTTCACATCGTTGCATCTACCACTTCTTATTCATTAACCCCTAAGATTAACTGTCTCACAAACCTAGTTCCCATTACCCATTTATCAAATTTTTAAGCAGGAAAGGCTCTGTTCGGTTTTGGAGGGTGCCTCAACAAACATCTGAATAGATATGCTGGCTGACTTCAAAGCTTTATCCCCCGTATCTCCTTTGATGTGAGGTTTTCAGAAACGTTGATAAGGGCACTTTGAAGGCTGCCTATCATGGCTCTCTCACTGATTCTATTCTTGGCACAAACATTGACTTTTAGCGAAGCATGTAATCATATAAAACCTGACCTGTAAGAGGTATTCCAAGTTAATTGGCCATAAAACCAGCCAAAAGTTCAAGCCTGAAAAAGAAATCAATTACCTTCTTCAGTAAAGTAGTGTCAGGTAAATTATGACTTGAAAGTGTATTTCCTAAAATAGTATAAAGAATGATGTTTTGCCTTACTAATTTCTCCAGATAGAAGTGTAGATGTGATTATAAGCACCAGATTTTTGTAAGTGTAGCTCAAAGAACTTAATTTATTCATTAGTCTCCTAGACCATATCAGAAGGTGGATATGAATACGCATCTCCATTTTTACAGACAAAGAAACTAGAGCAGAGGAGAAATCTTCCCTCTCCAGTCACATGGCAGAGCAATGTGAAGGTCAGGAACAGAAGCTCTGTCCCCTGAATAGCCGTCTTGTCCTCTGTCTGCTCTGTCATGCAGCTTCTCTGAGATACATTGGCATCATTGTAGAGCGTGTGTGCTAGATAGGATGGACATCTTCTAGGTTGAGATATTGAATATCAGAATTTGCCATAAACATCACATAGGAGGGTCTTTCCAAACCAAAGTTATTTCTTAAGAATTAGGAAAAAAAATTAATATTTGCTCTCTCAATAATGAAAAATTGATTTGAGCCTGCTATTTTTTTTCTAAGAAGAAGAGAGTGAATATTTCCTTGGACACATATTTCCTTATTTATTAGGTGTGTCAGGCTGAGGTAAAAAGCTCCCAGCAATATAATCTTAAATAACTGAGTGAAACTATTGAGAACTTTCAAGTAACCCTTTTTAAACACTAGTGGCTTACTTTCATGCCCAAGCTTATTGAAGTATTTACCTGGTAAGTTCATAGTACATTTTGGACTACTTAGCTTTTTCTAATTTTTTTCCCTTCAAAAAAAAAACACTGAAAAATTAATGCTTTCACCATATCACAGACCATACAGGACAAAACTGTGATACAGACAGAGATACAGACACCAAGGAACTTTTTTGTATTACTTGATTTATTGTCTCATACCTGCAAGATACTTGCCATTCCCTGAATGACTGGTTTTAGAATTAGGTAAGCAAAACCTAAAGACAGTTTTCTTGGCTATAAAATAAGCAGTCAGAAAAAAAGCTCTGGGGTTTGTGTAGATGAAGTGCTTGAACTGGCAACTTCTGTTGTTACTTCTGGAACAAACCTGAGCAGCGGGGAAGACTGGCGGTAATTAAAGGCATTACGTACTCTAATAAATAGGGCTGCATATATCATTACTAGCAATTGCCATCAAAAGGCTGCCTATAGTGGAGAAGGAAGGGTAGGTCACTGTGGAGCCAAGAGAGTTTAGCATTTGGCAGAGATTAAGGGCCTTATCTTCTGAAGGGGGATAAGCTAAAGGATTTCTGATTTTTAACAGATTTCTGAGTTTAAAGTATATAACCTAATTTGGTTTTTTTAATGCCATAGGTTCAGGTTTAGGGCATCAAGGTGGGGGTCTCTAAGAACTGACCCACAAGCTCAATTACAAAAGTGGGGAGAAACTATTCTAAATCCTAGCCTTCCCTTTATATCTGCAGCCCTCCTAGCTTCTCTAGTTGGCCAAAAGTGTCAGGCAGAGGCAAAGGCCCAAGCTCTGGTCTCCTTCTAGCTTTAAGACCCCACAAGTTCATCTCGAGAAGTATTAATATCCAATAATCCCAGCACTGGCAAAAAACCGTCTGAGTTTTTGCTACCACAAGCCCCTAATCTTTCTCACAGGATCTCTGTTGGATGTATATGAACATCTCCAACACACTGTGGACCCTCAGAAGGATTTTGATAGCTTAATATTATAATAATAAATCACTGGCTGCAGAAAGGTTCAGCTTATACAATGTGATAGATTTTTCCCTTTTTTAATATGATAACTAGACAAGTGTTGGTTTCTTTAGCACTAGACAGCCATGGGGATATTTAGAGGTACCCACACACATGAAAACAAAGTGGGAAGCTGTCTCGCATTTAAATCTCCAAGAAAAGAAATTCACTTACCTTGCAGTACGATAAATCTTCACTAACCTTTGGAAATGAACTTGCTTGGTGTTTCATGTAGACATCAAGCCATCAACAGCAGCAGTCCGGAGTTGAATTTTTGCTGGCATTATTTTCTTATCCATGAGGTTCAAATGGCTAGCTAAAGACAGGGTAGTGGTTTTGTACCAAAGCAATAAATCAGTTCAACAGAGAACGAAGAGACATTGGGATGTTATGTAGAGACTACATATTTCAGTGTTGCTCCCCTCATGAGGGAAGCAATGGCAAGTGCTTTCCTTGGGCTAACTGAACCATAATATTATGTTATTTTCCAGTATAATGCTTAAAAATTTCCCTTCAGTTTCATTATGAAATGCTTGAACTCTTTAATAATCACTCGGTGGGAATGCAGGTTAAGAAGCCAAACACAGTGAGCTCAAACTCAAAGCTTATTTATCCAGTCAAGTTTCAGGCTATGAATAAAGTATATAATACAGCATAGCAAGTTTGCTATCTTAAGCATTAAGTTGTCTTGGAACATTGTATTGAGTCTCCATTTGAACTTAATCTGAACTTCTAAAAATCATTTTAATATAGATATAATAAGTGATAGCTCTTCATCACTTGCAAAAGAAAAGCAAAGCCCAACCCTGATGACCCTGAGATGGGTCTATTGCATTTACTTGAGCTACAAAATCCTAGTCCCCCTCCCTTTAACTTCAGTAATAGTAACCAATTAATTAACTTTCACAGAACTTGTTTTGTTGCATTTTTCCCCCATCTGTTTTTGCTACAAAAATCACTCTAGCAGTGACATAAACTTCCTATGCGTTTACACAAGTCCATGTTATGCTTATATGTGTTTGTAAACACAAACAGTGCCTGGAATGTGAAATAATGCCACAGTCAAGCCACAAGCACAATCTCCTCACTCTTTCCTCCATGGGAGTTGGTTAAATCTAGAAAGTTCCTGCCAAACTTTCCAAGGAATGCTACAAGACATCTGGGGAAGAAAAACTCTGACTGCAAATCACGAGAGAGATACGTGAAACTGACTGGTCCACCATGTGCTAGAGAGGACTGGGATTTTTTAAAAAGAATTGGACAAGTTTTCTCAGCTTCTAGTACTTTGAGTTTCACAAAGGATCCCTCCTTGCGAATCGTTTAATTCAGCTTGAAGAAAAGTACTTCGGCAAAGTCACTGTATAGTCATAGAACTATGAGGCTTTCCAGATAAGATCTTTTTTTTTTCTCTGAGTTTTGTACAAGAAAAATTGCAGTGCTGCATGGATTTGGTGAAGAATTAACCTAGAATTTATTAGAAGACAGAGGAGTTTGAAATCACAATAGCTTGTCTTTACACACAATAATAACTCTGGATGAGTTGATGAGCACAGTAGTGGATGATCTCAGTTTCAATTCTTGCTATTGTACAACTGGAAGTAATGTTTGGATTCACAGTGCTAAACAGGTATAAATGCTTGAAATTATAATTCAACAATTTTTAAAACATTATTTTATTTTAGTTTTTTAATTTTTTTAATATCCATGACACAAGGCTGTCCTGACAGTTATGCACTTGGCCCCAATATGCCCTTGGCCCCAGTTATGCCAACATGAAAGTTTCCTCCCCAAAAAGACAACAAATTAGGTTTGCTTACACAGAAGACAGCTTTCAGACACACTCCTACTGGTTTGCACTATTTTTCCAGCTAAAATACCAAGACTGTGTAACCATGCATCAACTTCAGATGTTCTTCCCCAAAGGACCAGGCATCATTACACTAGCTCCCACTGCAAGACTGGGACATAAACATAATCACCACGTGTTGTTCACGCAACTGTTGCAATAAAAAACGGACTCATATATATCTTCAGTCAATTTACCAATCACTTATAGACATGACTGCATTACCCAGTGTCCCACTTGAATTTCATACAATCTAAAGTGGTGGGTTTGTCTTTTTCTTTTTTGTTTCGTTAATCCTCAGCCTCCTTTCTTTTATGAAACAATGCCAAAAATCTGTTTGTTTAGCTGTTTGCACGGTTCTTTAAATTCCACTCAGTAAACATTGTGCATGGAAAAAGCCTACCATTGAAAAGGATTATAATAACATCTCTGCTGTGCATCCACCCCATCCCATCTGTTCTGGAGCTGTATCCCCAGGTCTTGCACTTCCTACTTACCTTGAAAATAAAGCATCTTTATCTGCTCACACTGCTCTGTTACTCCCACTCTCCCAGTGGCTTATTCTTTAGCTTCTGCTTTCAATGTCCAAAATAAAAGGGAAATAATGGAATCCCTCCTACACCAGTACAAAAAGCTTCTTCTCTCAGGTGTCCATTCCTGTTCCCAGGTTTGCTGTCAGTATTACAGATGGACAAGAAATGGAAGTTACTCAACACAGTCCATCAAAATATCAGGATGCTCAATGAAACAAAGCACATACCGGGTGCATCCATGATGATCCAAACCTTCCTTCACCCCTTTCTCACTTTTAAAATATAAAATTAAATAGCTACTATAATTTTATAAGATATTAAATCAATTTTCTTTCAACATCCTGAGCTGGCAGTTTCATCTGGGATCTTTCAACAATGCCAAAATTCATTTCTAACAGACAGGGAGGGAGGGGGCAGGAAAGAGAACATGCAAAACTATTATTCCATCATATTTCAAGGGCTAGCTGTGACACAAAAGGAAAGGGTGGGGACAGGATCAGTAAACAGTCTTTCATTTCTCCTGCAAAGCAAAACAGAATTAAAACCAGAAACTTGAGCTAGTGAGAAAGGGGGAGGGGAAGCAAAGCAGAAACAGGAGAGGGTACTACTAATAATTTTTTTAGGTGTTACTTACAAAAAAACCCTAAAAGATCTTAAAACAAGGTTTAGGTGGAACTAGGAAAGGGAAATGGTAACAGTAAACAAGAAACAGACTCCACAAGATGAATAAAGGCTGATAAACAGGTGCTTTATATCCCTTGCAGAAACGGTCTCCACAGGGATCATTTGTGTGAGGAGCTGCTGTTCCTGCCCAGGATGTTTCCTCTGGTTGATCTGCCCTGGCCGGAAAAGAGGGCAGGAGTGCACGAGGACCTGGCTGCTCCATCTCCTTCCCCAGTGGACCTCCTTGAATAAGTTCCCCAGAGGGAAGGACTCAGATGCAGCAGGTCTCCATGTCCAGGGCAAGGGTTGCCTGAACTGAACCTTTGCTGTGCGGTACACAGCTACAGCATGGAAATAAGAGAGTACTGAGCCACGAAAGAGCCCATCACTGATTTATGTGGCCTGGACACACACCATGAACATCCTCCCAGCCTTGATCGCGAACAGCTCTTTGGAAGGCACCTTGTTTGCCCAAGGGATACTCTGGCCTTTCCCTGGCTGGACGTCTTTGACAGAAGAGAGCAGTTCTTGTCAGTGAAGGTAAAGGAAGACTTCAGCATGTGCTGTGTTCTTTTCCCAAACAAATCTTCTAGACGTCCCTGACATACAGGGAAAATAGTTGGGATCGGTATGGATGAGGTGGAGCCAAGCTCTGCTACATCTTATCCTGACAAGGCACTTCAGCAAGAGAAGTGGGCACCTTTCCCTGGGCAAGGCTACCCAGGGGTGAACCTTTGGCTGCTGTTAGGCATAAAGAAGTCTGAGGTGAAAAGAGTGGACCCCAGCACAGAGAATCATCTGTGTTAGCAATGCCCAAAATCAAGGTATCCTGCTAAGGAAAAGAAACAGCAAGGAAATGCTACAAGTAGGGATAAAGCAGGGCATGCACAGCAAAGGTGGCTTTGTGTTCCCCATACTTGGTATTTTAGTGTCACAACCATTTTTATCCTTGATGGCTCCCAAGCTAGTTTTCTGAAGCATCTGCTCATAGTGGGGACAAAGTTGGGATCTCATTCCTTGCTCTCTGCCACTTGGTTAGTGGTTCTTGTTTCTGGAAGAGGAGCTGTACACAGTTTGGCCTAGGGGGGCTTGACACAAGTGGGAAAAAGACGTTCTTATACAAAATAGTGGCTCTTTGAAGTGGTTCTTCATTCCTCCCACTGGAATCCTGGCCGGAGAGGAATTTGGGGGGGTGACACCAGCTGACCCACCATGCTTTGAGTGCACGGAAATATACAGCAAATTGCTCTGAGCCTGAGAGCCGCACTTGGAGAAACAACTCATCTCTTACTGAATGCTCTTCTGTCCAAAACCTTGTTGCTAGCACGTTTCTCAGCAAGGCTGTTCACAAAATAACAGAGGAATTCAAAGCTGTGGTTGCGTGAGCAAGGTGAAAGGTGAGCTGTTGACACCGAGTAACTGGCATAAGGATAAAGAAGGTCTACTTGCCCCTTTTGTAGAAGGGAGTAACAAGATAATGGATCAGAATAGAAAACTTACTAATGATGTTCTTCATAATTCAGAGATTTAAGCTTACAGCCAAAAGTTCTGACTCTCAAAAAAGAAGTGACAGAGATCTGTGGCGGAAAGCCTGTCACTTCTCTTGTTAGCTAATCTTAGCTGTTCTTACTTCACTTCTAAAGGTGCGTGCCTCATTTCGTGTTTGAATTTGCCTGCCTTTGGTTTGAAAGCATCCTTGTTACGGCTTTTTCTTCTAAAGAGCCTTTTAACGCCTGCTGTTTTCCAAACATGCTTATGCATCAGTCAACTCACCTTTAAGTTTGTCTGCAAGTAAAAAAGACTACACTGTAATGTTTTCCAGTCCTGCTCCCGTTTTTTAGACTCTTCTTTCAAACCCAGCCTCTTTCTCCTTGATGGGAAGCACAAAAGTAGGACCATTTCCTCACTTGTACCACTCTGCCACACCATCAAAGTGGACAAGTCACATCACTTTATGATTTGTCTATTCTCATCCCTGAGTCTTCTACTGGCTGCCAAAACAGTTCCCTGTTTGTCTGTATAGATTACCTAACGTGGTCTTAAATAAACCATCTTCAAATATTTTTTTTATATTAGTCCAGCTTAATCAATTTTCCAGATTATTCTACCAGAAGACTTACCAATTTTTCACTCTACCAGTCATTTTTATGCTAACCACAGCAAAAATAGCAGATCATCACAAAAATGTTTTGTCACTTAACAAAGACAATTGCATAAAGCCTTAAGTCTTACACCTTGGGAAAAAAAAGAAAAAGAAAAATACAGCTGAAAGCACAGCACTTGGACAGCAGTGAGAAAGTGAGTAGCTAATATTTTCTTTAATACAAAAACCAGATAACTTCAAATGCTATGAATCAGAAAGAACATAAGAAGGTTTTGTAACATTAAGTTTTGCCATCAACACAGATATAAGTCTTTATACTAGGTAAGATTAGAGCAATTTTTGAGAACTTCGTTAAGTATGAGAGACAGTTTAGAAACAGATATAAGCTTACTCACTTTTTCTTTTCAAATTAAACCTCTGCCAGTTTTGTTATGAATTCCTTAATTCCTTTCAGGAAAAAAGAAAAAAAATGTGAGGGAAATCCTATATCAGTGGAAAGAATATCTCATTTTTTCAGAGAACAACTTCCTATGAAGTCCAACTACAGTATCTTCCTTTCCAGCCATAGTACAATGCTAAACCATTGTTCTTTTCTTTCAGGCACTTCTGACTGTCAATTTTAACTGACTTTCTGTAAATGCTGACCTCAATTAAAACTCTTGAATCCAGTACTCCCTTGGCTATACGGGCTGTTGGAATCTGTACTTAGACCTGGACTGGAGTGGCAATTGGTATAAGCCTTGTAAACAAGAGGGAGATAAGGCTCTAAATTTAAATTTAGGAACTAGATGGGACAGAAGCAGATAAAATGCAGAGCTAAGCACCCTTCATGGGTGTCTTCTGAAGCTTTTCTTTCACTGTCCTAAGGCTGTGTTCTTTGCAAATGGTCCTTCCATATTACATCTCCCGGAGAGCTAAGTAACATTAAGCTGTAATTGAAAACGAATTGGGTTTGTTTAGTCTACAGAACAGAAGCCTGAAGGAAGACCTGATAACGCTCTTAAAGTACAGAAAGGGCTGCCGCAAAGAGCGAAGGAATAATCTGTTCTTCATGTCCTTGGAGAGAGGACAAAAAGAAATACGCTCAAATTACAGCTAGAAAAATTCAGGTTGGATATCAGGAAAACCTTTTTATCTGTAGGAATCACTAGGCGTGGGAAGAGATTGCCTTGAGTGATTGTGAAATCTATCACTGGGAGCTTCTCAGGAGGGGTTGAACAAATGTTTGCCATGGGTGGCAATGGCAGAGTTGAGTTCTTAAGGCTGAAGAATTCAGGCTACATAACCTCCCCAAAGCTCTGCCAACTGTTTTGTACGATCTTGTCCTTTACTCTGTCCACTTATATAAGGGAGTTCTGCATATTTATAGAAACTCATGGGTTCCATAAATCATTTGAAATGTATATTTATTCACAAAATTGCATAAAGGGAGAGGAGAAAAAGGGAAAAAAGCTTGTAAAGGCATATGAAGAATAAAAGTTAATAGTATATTACAAAGGCATGACATTACTGTTCATAGCACCAACCCCAGAAAGTCATAATGCAACATTAAATAAATATTCTTCATGAAAATATTTCACAACTCTAAAGTCTTAAAGGCATCAAACCCCATGGATTCTTACCATATACCTACAGGTCCTACTTGTAAAGCATAATATTTCCTGTAGTCCACACTTTTTCTTGACAAAGCTCAAAAGTTCATAATGAGGAGACCAAGAACTGTGCTGCAGGCATCCAGACCAGATGACCAACTTGTAAATAA
The DNA here is from genome assembly GCA_026413425.1 of Tringa solitaria. Taxonomy (NCBI): domain Eukaryota; kingdom Metazoa; phylum Chordata; class Aves; order Charadriiformes; family Scolopacidae; genus Tringa; species Tringa solitaria. Next base: position 85,125,916 of record JAOXJM010000023.1, on the reverse strand, counting down.
ACTCTTCTCTCCCCAACTCAAGATAAAATATCTACAGGGTTAAAGCCAGTGGGTTTAAACATAAGGTTACCTTTTTTTTTTTTTTAAAGCCACGTACCTCATTTTGCAATCCAGACTAGGACACTATAGCCTGAATAACTAATATAGAGTCCTCTGATGCAAAATTCCTGCAAGAAGATGGTAAAACCAGTCCATTACTTGTTCCTTTTGTAGTCTTTTTTAACCGAACAATGAAACCATTTTTCTTTCTCCCCAAATGGCCCCTGGACTGTATTAGTGCCTCATTTGTATTAGCAGTATCATAATATTCAGGAATTTTTCTCAGAAACATCATTTCACACTGACTGGTGGCAGCCAAACAATTTTACCTACTTTTGTGTTTGTTTTCAAAGCCATTGCATGCAAACAGAATTTCTATAAAGTTTATCCTGGAACCGGAGGCAATGTGTGCATAGGAATACTAATACCTTTTATCTGAGGATCTGAATCAACTTTCTTTGATGACAAGCTTCCTCTTGGCATTAATGAAGGCAAGTATGGTCCCAAATTGGTCATTCACAGCACCAGTCAATGGCAGTTTAGTAAGAACAAGGGCTGCATTATAAGGACAAACATTTGGTATGATTCAAATCTTATGCAATATAGAAATAAGCTTAAGGCAAGATTGCTTTTGATGCCTCAGCCAGTCATCCCCATAGTGTGACTTGTCATAAATCTTCCTTGCAGAAAACTACAATGAAGAAGCAGAAGCAAAGGGAACATGCAAGTAAAGACTACATATCACAGTGTTCACACCATGTGAAAATCAAACATAGGAAAATTTAATAACTCATATACACCTGTGATATTAAGATTTTTCATGTTATCCTCAGGTTCTTGCCATTCAAACATTTTTTTTTTACAAAACATAGCTGCTAAAGAGGGATTTGGTTTATTTTCCAAAATCAAAATGAAGCCTATCTTTAGGAAACATATTAGTTAAGCACTCTGTTCCAACATTCCCAGAAATCTACACAACTTCCTTCCTCAGTGCTCTAAATGCAGCTGCCTGTGCAGGTTTCCTCACTTCTCAGTGAGCTCACTGGAGCTGTAGACAAAAATGGTACTGCGCAATTTTTAAGCTTGGTATTCATGAACATTAAGATGTTTATACATCTTGCTGTGGAGCTACTTGATAGTATTATAGCCCTTGTCTTTCCTCCCTCTTCTTCTATCAACTTTTTTTTTTTTTGCTTTGACCCTTATCCATTGCTTTAACACTTATCCTTATCTTCTAAATTCAAAATGGGCCTTTATTTATACATGCAGGGGTGTAGCTCACTTTTTAGGTCTGAGGGTAGGTGATTAGCTCAAGGAGTGCAGTGAAAATCAGTTCAGCTTGTGGGAAACTACAGAAGGTTCCACTTGTCTCCTTTGCGAGTCGACCTATTGCCTAAGCATCTCGTTGGTTGGGTAACAGTCCTTCATGCATTTGGCTTCATTTTCTAACCTTCAGGGCTTTGATACTGTTGCCTGTACTTTTGCCAATGTTTTTAAAACAATAATAATAATAATAATAATAAAAAAAAAGCCTAGAACATCCAAAAACTAAATACAAAGCATGTTACTGATGTTTGCAAACCGTGCCTGGCCTGTGCTTTGCGCCCCGTGAGTCTAATAACTGTGCAAGTTTGAATTTATAATCTAAAGCATATAACTCTGATACTAAATAAGGAAAAAAAAAAAAAAAAAAAAGGCTGCTCAAAGTTTTCAGTGAAGTGGGGATGGACTTGCATATAGAAGCATTCCCTGAGCGTAGTTACATAAATAGGGCAGCCTCAGTGCCCCTGCAGAGGCTCAGGCCTGGCTGATGTCAGATGGAAAAGTATTAGAATAATCATTGCAAACTGTACGGGAGGTGATTTTATTGCCAGGAAGAATATTGCCAAGAAAATAACCTATATGGCCAAAGAATATTTTTTTTACTATTATAATATGCTTCATTGAGAAACTTATAGCTGTTTTCACCTGAATTCCATATGCTTCTCTGTCCTGCATCAATCGTACAACTTATGGTAAACTCTCTCTCACATCATCTGTCTTCGGGACAATAACGTGGACAGTTATTTATTGTCTAACATGGAAAGTTATTTATTGTGTGTTCAAAACCAGAATAAGAATGTCTACAGGAATTCTGAGAATAATGGGTGAGAGACTGAATTCCGCAACCTGTAAGCAAAAAGGGCACATCTGCAGTCGGAAGAGAGATAACTCAACAAAAAGTCATGGAAAATGATGGTTTTACCCTCAATACTTACCCGCTTGTTAAAATTCTGCATGCAAGGTGAGCTACCAGTGGTCACTGACAGCATGCAAGAGAGCTGCTGTGCCTGATAAAAATAGAATTTTAATCACTCTTGAGGGTGTTATTGTTCCTCACCCCTGTTGTAAAATGTGGGAGTATCAGCTACTGAGCAGCTGTCATGTTCCAGCTTCCCAACAACTGGCTCCGTTTCTCTGATGAGTGAAGCAATCCCTAAATACGTACGTACATATGCACATAGATATGGAGTTTGTATCTCTTTGGGAATTAGAACTTGAAAATTAATTGCAAGATGTTATTTTACTGCTATAAACACCCACCAGTTTTCCCCAAACTACTCAGCCTTGGAACTATGGCATGTTGTTTTCAGGAGAAAAAACCTACTTATTGAGCTTATTTTACATTTCCTAAAACTGGTTACACATGAACCTCAGCTGGATAGTGATGGGGAGGCAGTATGTGCTGGCTCATTTATGAAAGAAGCTGGATTACTGATGATAGAATATTATATGTCTCTGTCCCACCAAATACGTGAAAGAATCCATCAGGAGACTTTTATGGAAAACAACTTTTTTTGTGTGGTTAATTCTCCAAATCAGTGTCATTACATTTTTCTGCCAGATGCTCTCTTATTTTCTTGTTACTTTCCACCACTTGCGCCTTGAAAAGAAAAGGTGTCTCCTCTTTCCATACCAAACGAGTCAAAGGTCTTACCAAGAGGTTAAGATCTTTTTCCCCCCGACAAGGTGGTCTCACAAGTGGCCTCACAGGTGGTCTCTCCCATGTTAATGGCTGAGAAATCTCAGCATTTACGGTCCCCACAGGACAGCCAGCATTGACCTCACCATGCTCCCCAGGATGTAGTGGCTGCGGCTGTAAATTAAAGGCATCCCCCTCATATGGGGATTCCTTTATGTCAAGCATAGACTATCTGTCATCATTTCCCAGTTCACAATGCCTAAAATAACAATAGGGTTGTGCTGCATGCCCAGCTGTGTTTTTCATGACGCCAAGGATATGCGCTGCATTATCACATGGGATAATGTGGGAGGAATGTCCTAGATGGAAGGAGTCGATCTTGGCGTGGGCTGCATCCAGGAACAGACCCTGGAACAAATTATCGTGTCAACAGTTTCTAGGTCTTCTTTTGGAAGGAAATAGCTAGCTCACTCCAGAGCATATCCCAGGAGTAAATCAGAAAACAGCTAATGGCTAGTGTGGTACACATGCACCCAACTTCACCTTCAGTCAGACCACACTTTAGACCATATTTGAGCACCACCAAGAGAATAAAGACTCTTTTTCCTCAAACTCCTTGGCTTTGAAATGGTTTTGTGATTCTGTCTGCTTGCTACTGCGAGCAGAGTAGGTTGGAGGAGCATAAACTGCACTTTGCTGTAAAAATAATGAGGCCTACAGTAATTCTGGCTGTTTAGACATTAACACCCAGAAACACAGACCAACTGAGGAGGAATCTCTGCCTTTCATACCAACGGATATCACTGCTGAGGGAAACATTCCCCTCTCCAGCTGAAATATTAGCCAATGTGGAAGAAAAGTTAATGGAATAAGTAACTTGGGCTTCGATGTTCAGTCTAGCTCTGTCTTTGACAGGGACCCATCTCCAGAGAGCAGGGTGTATGGGTGCTGTCTTCTCAGCAGCCTGTATTGTTCGTCTGCTGAATTACGAACCAGCTGAGCATTTTTCAGCTTAGTCATCTCATTCCTGCAGATAATAATCAAGGCAGAGGTCACAAAGGCATGGGAGGGTCTCTCCTCCTGGCACGCAAGACTGGCCAGCGACTGCTGACGGAGCTGTAAGTGCTTTATCGCTTGCTGTGGTGAAGTGAAGTGAAGCACATCCAAAAGGCTCAGCAGCACAGGCAGCAAAACCTGAACTTCACACTAGAGTAATCATTCTCTCCTTCTTACCTGCCTTCACGGCACTCCAGAGCTCTGGAAGGATTAAGCAGATCTTTGCCAATGGGCTGTCCTCAACGGTTATGTTTACAGTCACATTTCTACTTTATCCCATACTTCTCAGTTGAAGACCTTCAGTCTTTCACCTCGAGGTGGAGAAGACTCACTGGAACTCTCCTTTGTGATAACATGTCCACCATGTGAAGATCTCTCATGATTCAGGATCTCAGAAACAGGTTTTGACATTCCTTCTCTCCAGCTAGAAAAAAAGCACCTAGAAGATCAAAGAACAGTGTTTCCAGAGCATGGGACTCCCACCATTCCACCAGCTCCCCTCTGGGACACCTGCAGATTCAGCGGGCGGCTGCTCTGAGAACCTGAAACACCACCCTCCAATCACCTTGCTCCTGGATGAAAACCTGACTCCTGCACTTTTCTCCCTTACTAAGGGGGGGAAAGCCCCACTTCCATCTTTGTAGGGCTTCACTCTGTTTATATCCTCTTCTCCTAACGCACAGCTCCTGTGCCAGCCTTTGGCAAACTGCCCACTGCTCCATACCCAAACCCCCTTGACGGCCAAGGCCTTGGCCACCCTGATGCCCCAAGGTGTTTCACGCTCAGTAGTTGCCTGTTATGATTTAATGACCACCTTGTCAGGGAGGTCTTGTCAAGCCAGCCTGGGCTGACAGAGAGATGTTCATGACAAGGCAATTTTTATAGCAGTAACTCCACAGTAACTTCACGGTCTGAGTTTACTGAGTTCACTAAACCAGCATGCTGGCCGCACTGGAAACAAGATGTTAATGATTATTCTGACGTACAGATCGGATTCTTATTCTCTATCATTTGATTATGATGACGTCTCTTCTTTTGCATTTCTTGTTTCTTAAAGCTATCGACTAATAATGTAAGATAACTGCCTTAGGACACATAAGAGCTCAGGACACAAGAGCAACTAGTTTCTTTTTAAAAACTTATATATAGAGTATATATTTTAAGTCAGGGGGTCACCTTAGTTTTAGTAGGAAAGATGTCCCACGTCTGGACACCCTTTTCATAAAAGTGTGGAACTAAATCTCTGTCCCAGGGATACTGGGACATTTACAGGATTGTAGCGATAGGATGAAGGGAACAGCTTTAAACTGAAAGAGGGGAGATTTAGATCAGATCTCAGGAAGAAATTCATTCCTATGAGGGTGGTGAGACCCTGAAACAGGTTGCCCAGAGAAGCTGTGGCTGCCCCATCCCTGGAGGGGTTCAAGGCCA
>JAOXJM010000023.1:85108491-85120328 GCA_026413425.1 Tringa solitaria | reverse complement strand
AACCTGGTCTGGTGGGAGGTGTCCCTGCCCAGGGCAGGGGGGCTGGAACTGGATGGTCTTTAAGGTCCCTTCCAACCCAAACCATCCTGTGATTCTATACTTGTTCTCCATTTGATTTTATCTCAATGTTACAAGTGATTATCCAATATTAGAAGATCTATGCTGTGCTATTTCTTTCAAATAAAGCTTTTTGTTTCAAAAATTAAAAGGGACCCTGCTTTACTTCAGATAATGCATTATCCCCATCAATTGCATTAAATTTTGTGGTTTGTTTATGAACTAGGACATTAGGTCAAATACTGAAAATGTTTTAAAAAAAACGGGATGGGAAGTTGCCATGCTGGGAACTAATTAACCTGTTGTGGAGAGAAACGCACCTTTGTCAAGCTTTCTGCCCTGAGGAAAGCAGTGAATTAGTCTTTGACCTGTTCCCTTCAGGTAATAGATATATATTATGGATTTCACATAACCTAGTTATGATCATCATGGATGGGATGAAATAGATCATGACTTCTAGCTGTTGTTTACTGTAACTAGCTGTAGTTACTGTTTAGCATTTTTTTATTACTTTTTTATTATTATTTTATTCTTGGTAACAGTTGTGCAGCAGACAAACTACTGGTTTTCTGTTGAGTTGCAGGGGCTGTGCCTCTTAGCTTTTATTGTTTTATCCTGAAAGATATCCTATCAGCCTTGGTTAGCGGCTCATCTTAGCTTGGGAGCTAAGTCTACAGCATCCCAAAGTCAAACTCTGTTCTTTGGATGTTGATGTTTCATCTTGGCAAACTATCTATGTATTTAGTTTCCAGGCAGGCACACAGGGTTGAGGTAATAAGACCAATGAACCAATTTTCCTCGGGAGATCTGAGCTATCGTTTGCAGATGTGCTCTGGGCTTTTTTGATCTCAAACATTCAAAATCCATTCTTGTAAAAAGCAAAAAGTTAGAACGTTTAGTATGTTTCTGGTGCTGTTGCATCTTTCTTCCTTTCTTATTGACACACAGACCCAAGGGGAAAAAAAAATAATGGCATGGGCTTGAATCTGGGATTAAAGCAACTATGAGGCTCTGTGGACATGGTTTGTGCTTGTAATTTGTGGAATTTGTGGCTATATGGAAATTAAAATTTTTGCTTGGAAAGGCTGACAACAACTACAATATATTTAGTTAAAACATCAGATGTACCTACTTCTCAATTAAATGCTTAGACTGACATTCCTTAAAATGGAAAACACATGCTCTTTGTAATTCCAATATATCCACATCAGGGCCTCTTTCAGTGTGTCTTAAAAAGTCATGTCCTCATAGAACAGCAAATAAAAGAAAATTTTACTACTAGTAGGAGAGGTCAGATTAGCAGGAGTTCAGCTGTAACACTGTTTTACATCATTGTCTTTCATACCTAAGAAGCCACCTGCAAGCATTCAGGATCCCAGGCAGCCTGCAGCGTACTCCACAGATTCCTCAGCTTCGTGGTCCCTCTGAGGTCATCATGGTGCTGCTGTGCTGGAGAAGAGGAGAATTAATCCCAATCACAGTTTCCCAGAGCAGCACCCTGTGGAGATGCAGCTGGCAACTCCATTTCATCCACTCCTTGCATTTTGGGTCTCTATAAACCAAAGAGCAGAATTGTTCTCAAATTTCTAAATCTTCAGCAAAAAAAATTAAAGAGAAAAAATGTAGTTTATAATTACAGCAAAATGTCCTTGTGTAGTAACTACTTTCAGCTAAGACAAGATAAAAGATATTTAGTGTCCTGTCTGACTTCAACCTCATCTCAGCCTCAGGTCTTGATCCAAAGCTTGACATGGCTTCATCAGGTTGTCCCCCAAATTTCACCTGACTCCTCTCAAAGTCAATGCTTAACCTCTCTCTGATATCAGTGGTCCAGAACTGTGCCTTTTCTTACTCTGATTTAAGAAAGGGAGGATGCAGACAGCTACAGACTTGTGAAAATATGGGAATCCCCAGCCCCTACAAAACCATGAAATATTGAATTAGGTATGGCAGAAATAGAGGAATAGGCATGCTGAGTTTGGAACATTAGCTCACTTACCTCACTTACAGTGAACAAATTCACTCATGATACAAAAGTACGCATTAACACACCTCGTTTTTTTCAAGAAAAAAAGTGAAAAAGATGAGCTATAAATCAGAGAAAGCTCCAAATGATGATTTGCATCTTGAGCTTCTGCAACATCTCTAAGCTGGAAGCCATCAGTTTTGTCTTTATGTACATGTAAAATCATACACTGCTCGAACATGTTTGTCCAAGAGTGGATGAAAGCCATATTTTAATAAAATATGGAGCGCTGTAACTGAACCCATTCCCAGCACGGGTTTGATTGAAGCTGTTTTTCATCAGTTTTGCTGTTCTAAAAAGCAGCTGATGTTCTTTTTGACCGTGCTTGTCAAGACATTTCTGAACCAACTGCAGCAACGTTTCTGTGAGCAAAGGGTTGGCTGCAGTGGGTGCCCTGATCACTATCAACAGCCAAACATTGAACCTTCAACATGTCTTGAGACTTCTCTTTGGGACTGCGGTAAGTTAAAATTCCCACTAACGTTTGTGTGTATTCCTGGGTGTGAGAAATTGAATCATTAGTTACACTATGGAAAACAAACTTAGAATTTCCTTGAGTATCTTGGTTCACGTGACCTTGCTTGTATTTTCTTAGGAATTTTTCCTGGAAAGCTCAGGCATCCTAAACCTCTGCAACTTCAGGTTTTTTTTTCTGATGGATTTGCTCCCAGAATAAGCTGCAGTTTTCAGATGGCTGGATGGAAAATTTTCTGTGAACCTGCACTCTTATTGCTGAAGCATCTGGCCCGTGAAGACTTTTCAACAGATCGTCTGTTTGGGGCTTCTCTGTTCCCTCAGAGCTGAAAAGAATGGTTATTTCTGTTTTTCATTTTAGCTGCCTTGCCTCCCAGTTCAAGCCCTGTTTCAGATCTCGCTGCAGACTTCACAGTGCCCTGTACTGAACACAAACCAAGATAATTCTCAGAGAAGGAATTCAATGCCTCACAAGCCAATTTTATTAGACAGGAAATGTTTGCCTATCAATATAATTATTGTTTCATATTTCACAATGTCCTAGTACAAATATTTTGCTTGGAATTTCTTTAATTCATCTTGGAAACCATTCTAGTGATATCTCTTCAATTAGAAAGAAGTTACGGGACCGTATTTCCTGGTTCATCCTCTTGCATTGCAATTGCTACAGACAATGCCAAGTCTGCTGGATTAGCACCATTATGAAAGGACTGCCTGTGACCTCTATAGATCCACAGATTTAAATTCAGTCACATACCTTCAAATGTTAATACAATTTATGCACATCAAATGAGATAGTAAAATTTTCACGGCATTTCCTCCAACCTTGAACACATAAAATATTTTTTTCTTAACTGGAGAAGGATTTTTGACCCATCTGCTCTGTGTCCCCCCACAGTGGTCTTTTTTTTCTTTTTCAATGCATGACACATTAGTCAGTCATGATTTTTATTATTTCATTGTGACTAGTCAGATCTGAGAACTTGTGAATGCCCTTTGAAATATGAGGTTCAAATACCCTTGAAAGCACGAATGTTAAAAATCACAGTGTGTGTTGTCATTTGAAAAGGATGTTCTTCAGGCAAAGAACAGCTCAGCTTCCACTTGATCTGCAGAATCATTTTGCAGTGCAAACCCTGACAATAACTCGTGCTAGCAAGTGCTTTCCTCCTAATCTGCCTTTGACCTTGCTTTAATAACGAAAATGTAACACACTCATAAAAGTTAGTCAGATAAATGGAAATTAAACCCTTCAGACTCCCACGGCAAGGAAAATTCATTTCACTGCACAATGCACAAGTATCCTTTGATGGCAAAATGCAGATGCCAAACAGTTACCATCTCAAGCTACGTGACACCTGAATGTGTTCAATCTGTCCCACCAACACTCAGAACATAACTCACATCACCATCGTTTTTTTCACAACACTGGGACAGAGAATGTCTGATCCTGAACACCGATACAAATCATAATCACAAAATCATAAATGCTTTGCCTTCATATTTTATTATTTTCTACTATTTTTTTTTTTTTTTTAGGAAACTTGTTTAGTAAGGGAACATTCCTCTTTCTTTTCTTTTTTTTTGAGGGGGGAAGGTTTTGGTACTGCCTGATCATAAAAGAATAACTGCAACTTGAAATATTATCTGCCATCTTATCCAACAGAGTTACACCAGTTTCTACAGTTGATATTCTGAATCATTGTTCGTCACCAAATATTTGCTTTTCATTACTGTCTAACATATTTCTAAATATACTTCAGTCATCTAATCAGAGGGTTGATTATTCCATGCCTTATGAATCAGGTGAGTGATCAAACATCAAAAATAAATAATTGAGAATAGGGAGGACTCAAAATCAACAGTCCGTGAGCAACTGATAGGAAGAAAATTGCTGAATCTACTCTGTGACATGTTGTGATTAATGCATTTGTATGCATGATAAGCTTTCAATTGTTTGTGAATATAAACAAGCATAAAGAACAGTAATTTGTAATATAAACTCTTTCCAGGGGGCATACTGCCTGCTGAAGTGCTAAATTTATGCAAGAACATTTCTTGAAAAGATAGACCTTTTACTTGATGCAAGGCTGCACTATTTCTAGTAGTGAAAGCATTACTTTTTATCATTTCTTTTAATTAGTGGTAACTATATATTCTTTTCTTTTTTTTTTTTTCTGCAAGGTGTTACTTCTTAACTCACAAAACCAGATCAGGTGTTTCCTGAATCAAGACAGTTTAAGAAAATCCCTGTGATGGGGTGTATATCAGCAGGGCGGGCAGGCTGCTCCCCCTCAGCCCAGGGGGGAGACTCAGCCCTCTGTCACCCCCGAAACCTTTTCTTTTCTGTAAAACTCTGCCAGCTCAGGACAAAATCCTTGTGACTGCCTTTCACCTTCCCTGCTGTCAGAAAAGCCCATGAGGGCAAAACCATCTCAACCTCTCTCTCTAAAGTGTAAATTCTAAGCTTTTGCATTTAGAAACATGATAAATTCCCTCCATTTACCGCCACTGATTTGCTAAAATGATCATGGTGTTAATTCACTGTTTGTTTTTTTTTCCAGGCACATCAGATTTCCCCATGTTTTCTCATTGCTCAGTGTCCATTCTGTAAAATTAGCACGACACTGAGGACACATTAGAAAATTTATAAATCCTCATGGTTCTGCAGAAAAATAAAACGATATTTGCTGATGATATCCTATGGCTAACTGTATAATTTCACCATTTCAATGAAATCATGGATGAAAGAGTCAACACAAGAGTCAACGCAACAGTGACAAAAATAGTAAGTCCGATCAGCCAGCAACACCAAGAAGAGGCAAATAACAATTCTGTATTTAATTCTTTTAACTATCTTCTTGTTTCATTCTTTTGCAAATTTTGACCTCTTTTTTTCTTGTTTCTAATGGTCCTCTTGAGTTCCTTCTTTCCCTCTTGCAATCAGATATGGCTTATCACATGCAAGGACTCGGAAAAATTCTTATAAGGGCAACCAACATTAGTGAAAGCATTTAGGACAAATTTAAATTACTTATAGACTTAAAATCAGCCCTTTCAACACTTGCCTACGAGATGAAGAGAGCTGTCAACAGAAAAGTGACATAAATCATACAGTATTTTATTAGTCTGCATTTTTTACTATGAACCAGGTTTAAATCAATTGGGGAGAATATTGAAATTATGGTCTAAAAGGGGAGCCTTGAATTTTCCTTTCAGCATAGTGCAGGGCACTGTGAAAAACCAAGGTAACATAATATCTTACACTATCTCCCACATTTGGGGATGCAGAAGAGGGATGAGGAGGAAAGAAGGGAAAGAAAAGTATATGAGGAATTTAGGAAACCCCATCCAAATTTTGCAGGTGGAACTTACCATTGCCAATATGGGAAACACACACACCTGAACCACTACTTTAAATTCTAGGTGTTTCTACACTTGAAAGTATGGCTGGTTGCTTCTTTGCACAAATATTTCTATCTAAGAACGCTGTGATCTTCTTAATCAGAGCCTATGAAGAGTTAGTTTATCAGGACCAACTCCTTGTATATTTAAATGATTAAAATTTCAACTAGTTAGTAGCAGAAACATTTGGTCAAACACACATACACGTAAAAAATTTTCAGGGCTATCTACCAAGGAAATTCAGTGGATACTTTGACCTATTTGACAAAATATTTAGTTGAATGTGACAGGGAGTTTAACGAGCACCGCACACTTGTGGACCTTCCCTTTCTCCTCAATGAGGTGGCAGAGAAGCACCAGTTGCACACATTGTCTGAGAGCCAAGCCCACTTTAGCACATCAAGAATCTGAAGCTGCACAGAGCCTTTAAACCCAGCCAGCATAGCTCTTGGGAGTGTTTTCCAGCACAAGATCTAACAACAACGTAGAATTACAACAGGCTCCAGGAATTTGTGAAAAACTGCTGGTTCTGCTTTTCTTCTCTGGTAGTTTAAAACTGGTGGGCACAGCAAGCGGCCACAACAGAAGCCATTAGCTGTGGGAAATCCTATACAAAGTCCTGGGCAAGCAGAATATGATGAAGGGTGGAAAGATTCTGTTACCCAACATTTAGTTTGGTGGCAGTTTGGGGGATGAGCATATTTTGCGTGAACCCAAAAGTATACACAAGTACAAGAGCCTTGCTGAGATGTGGTCTCACTTTAGCCTGCCCTGCTTTAAATGAAGAGATCTAAGTGGAAAAAAAAAACTTAATCACTTTCTAATTAGAAAAAGGAAGAGTGCAAATGTCAATAATTGTCTGAAAGCATCTAATTTGGGGAAATTGTAATAACCCAGATTGCAAAAAGGACACTACCTGCAACCCCAACATAAGTGTCTCTCAGAGTGCTTTAGGGAGGAAACCATGCAGTGAAAATGCTGTCTGCAGTCTATGATGTGCTTTGCAAAATAAAACCTCTCTCCTGCAATTTAGCAGGTATAAAGGCAAATTCTAACTGCATTTCATCATATCAAGTGATTTTTAAAGTGAACTCTCGTTGAAGTGCTAACTTCCTTTCATAATGCAGAAGATAAAAAGTAGATATACTTTCTTCCCCATACCGTCATTTTCCTTTCAATGTGTTGGGTCCTCCTGGACCAATTTTTCCACAGTCTTCTACCCACACCTTTTTTAATTTACTACAAATATATTTCTAAATAAATTCAAAAATAATTAGAAATATTTTGGGAAAAGCCCCTAATCTCGAGTCGCTTTCCTGTAACGTTTCTAAATAATCAATTGGAAAATTCACTCTTTGTCATTCTTTTGTCACATGTCCAAAAGGCAACCAGGACAACATTTTCAAAAGTGTTCATGTGACTGAGGGATCTAAGGCTCATTGATTTAGTGTCCTTTGAAAGTGTCTCTCCGATTTAGAATGAATGCAGTTTTTAAAGTTGATGACCTCTTTCAGTCTTCAGCAACTCCAGACTGCTATATGAATCCTGGGTCCACGTAGAAGCTTGAGACTCATACCGATACTTCAGAACGTACCTAGAAATCAGTTTTAAGCACCTCACTTGAAAATTCTTGGCTTACTTAGCCAAACAATTACGCTACAGCTGAAAAATAAAACATGGTAAGACCAGTCCAAAGAACAACTAATCTCACACCAACTCTCTGGTACCAAGCCAAGACTGTTGAAAAACCTCACAAAAAAGAAATGTAAGATTTATACGGATTAAGTAGGTCACACAGACCATCTGCCTACAAATCAAGGACTATTCATTACTATCAGGTCATCACTCCTGTGAACTGTCTAGCTTTGACTGCCTCAGATGATTTTACTGTCACCCCTCCTAAAGAGGCCATTACCCTTCTAATCTAACATGATATTTCAAGATTATAATGTGGCAGATAAAAGTACTTTGGGGGGAAGATGCTATTTTTCTGTTATAGAGAGAATGAATATACTGCAGGTTGTACTTTCTAAAATGATTTAATTTGCAACTGCAGTTTTGAAATGAAATTCTTCAACACTGTGAAGAACCTACCTTTGATATAAATCAGTTTGTTTTCTCCTCATCTGTAGCCTGACATGTATTAAGATGGCCCAGCATGTTAATTGTTACTATTTCATAAGGTACTACAATTTCTAGTTACATGTGCCCCGCTTGGACTGGTTTGTAATAAAGCTAGAAAACATCGAAAGGAAAAGAGGGTTTTTTTATTTAACTTTCTGGCAGCAGCCTGTTTAAACATTGTGACTCAGAGCACCAAGGGATCAATAAAAACACATTTATCTCTCCAGCTCCTTAAAATGAACTCTAATCCTACTTTCTGCATTTCCTGTTTGCAAGAGGGTGGGAAGAGATTCCTAGGCAGCAGTGGAAAAGAAAATCCCACAGTTTTTCAAAACTTATTCTTACTTATAGATTGAGAAAAATCAAGCTTTCGTGGCGTTTTCAACAGCTGTAAGAATACAATTCTGTCTGAGTTGCTAGAGGTGTAATTCTAGAGATTGAATGAATTGCTGATAAATTATTATATATAAAGGAAAAGATTTTGCAGAAGAGAAAAAAATATGAAGCCAACAAACACACTGCTAAGAAAAAACAGACCAGCTGCTGACTATTGTAATCTTCCTGAGTTTTTTGAGGGATAAAAAATTAAGGCAATTTCATTTGAACCTGGAGATTCTTTCAAAACCATTTTTGTCGGAAAGACAGCGGGGTGGATTAGGATGATCAGACATTCTGGTATTACAGTGAAGTAAGGCAGTAAGAAGTGTTCCTGTCCATAGAAATCTGCTGTGAAACAGGAACTGTACGTTTTGATCTTCCCACCAAAAATTCTGTCTCAAATACTTTGTGTAAGTGCGATAACTCTCCTATAATGAAAACATATTTTCCAAACAAAAGGGAAGATCCAGAATTGCAGCACAGAGGTGCTGGGATATGCCCTCAGGATCTGATCACGACTGACAACAGAACATAATTTGACGTGCGGGTTGAATCAATTAACACACGAGTTTAAACCTCATAAGCCAGCACCCCACGGGACAGCAGAGAGGATATTCTTTTTGATATAAGACTAATTTTCAAGTCTGTAGAAGCAAGTGTAGCAATTAAAAGCAATGGATTTGCCTCTGGATTGATGCATGAATGCATCATGATTCTATTATTATTTTGTATCTTCAGCAATGGTGCCCCAGAGTGATCCCCTGGTGGTAGGAGTTCAGCCTGAACTTGTTAAGTGAACATATAGTGGTCTTTGCCTTGAAAACGTGAGCTCCTTCCTACCTCTTCATCCTCCACAAGTTGAATTTACTCAGATGATGTACCTGGGTACCCAATGATTTCAGCATCTTAGCTTCTAACCTCCTTCACTCAGTAACTCAGCAGGTTCACAATGCGAGACTTTGTGGATTAGCTGACACAGCCTGTAAAAGAAAGTTCAGAGCAAGAAATTACAGAAATTCTTGAGTCTAAACAAAGCGACAATAACTTCATCATTTTGGGGAGAGGTGAACAAGTATATTGTAATAAACTATGGATTTGCCTCTTTTATTCTGTCTATGGAATAGCCTTAAGGAGATTAGTCCATAAATTGATCTACTTCATTCTAGATTTTTTAATATTATTTGATTTTTATTTTTTTTTATTTGCAAATGCTTAATTTTTAATTAGTAATAAGCAATTCTTTGGGTGTTCAATATTTAGCAATCTAGTTCTTAAGATTAACTTAAATATAATAAATTGTGTAGCATATTTTCCTTCACCTGGCTGGATGAGACTAAGGCCTCTTCCAAAACAAATATTCACATACGCAAATGGAAAAACAAATCAGATGATTAAAGTCCATTTCCTTTGTGTGTCAAATGCTCATGGAGGCTAAAGACAAAGTGACATTTGAGGGAAATGCCAATAAAATATTTATTTGAATATTTCTTCTCCGTTCATCCAACCAATTACAATGGTAGAGAGGTAAAACAAGTACTGCTGATAAAATATATTTGTGAATGTAAGAAATATTCATTATACAAACACAACAAACTGAGATCTGTTAGACTGGATGGCAACAATATAAAATCAGCATGAAAACACTCATCACTCCAAAAATTCCAAAGAAACACACAAGACATGGCACGAAGGACAGCTATTTCATCAGGGGTATAAAAAAATTTAAGAAAAAAAAAATAAAATGGGTTACTTGTAAGTCATTCTGTCCAAGGAATGAAGAGATGTCAAATCCATAGGAGGCAGAAGCAAGTCTCAGATCGAGACAATGCAACTGAAGGAGCTGAGGACGGATCAGATGTTGATTTTATGCTGCTGTAACTAGAAACAGAATCTGGCCCCGCTCTTTGTGGAAGGATGCCAAGGAAATTCCTGGCATCCTGAGTTAAAGCCATAGGTGGTTAACAGGAAGATTAAGGTCAAATAAGGAGACCCTCAGTTGGCCTTGTTTCCATCAGATAAGACAGCTCACCAGGCAAATGGCAGTCAGATTTCAAGATTTAAAGGGCTACTCTTCACCGGAGTTCAAGACTCTGTCAAGCAGAATGTTACCTCTCTAGAATAACATGAGTTTCTCCAAATACTGACATTTAATCATTCTTTATTAATGTGCCAAGCTATTGAATTAAAAGCAGTGTTCCCATCATAAATTGAGCTCTCTTTCATTCCCACTGTGCCAGGCACGTATAATATATATCACAGGGGTGAAGCTCTAAAGAGGAATGTTTATTTAAGTTATATCTTCCCCATAGTTTGAGTTTGTTTGCAATCTGCAGTTGAGCAATGGGATTGAGGTCCTGAGAATATGTTGGTGGGCTGGTCAAGAGCCACCTCAGAGGAGATAAATCAGTAGCACAGATAAATGAGCTGTCTTCTACCACATATATTCTGGCTCCTCATTCTTTCGTTACAAAAAGGAAAAAAAAAAAGGGTCTAGTTCAAACAACTAACCGAAAATCTCACAAAAAAGCAAGAATCTGTATATTTCATATATATCTACAAGTCAAATAAAAGCCTAGGCTTTCCCATCATCCTGTTAACCTGTGTAAAAACTACAGGCTTCACAGCTGAATTTGCTTCAAATGGACAGTATGGCACTGTTAAGTTTCATAGCTATTTCATGAGTTAATTCTGCCCAAAAACATATCTGGGGAAAAAATGACACAGTATTAAATTACTGTCCTACATAGTGTATTCTGGCTGCCAGTCACCAAGACTTCAGAGAAGGAAATATACTATTATTATTTTCCTTTCGCAGATGCCAGAGCCCAGATTACTGGCTTATATTCAGCTGCTTTTTTGTTACTCCCATTAAGCACCTTGCCCAAGAATGCTTTGGATTACTACCAGCCTTGGGATGATAAGACCTTAGCCTCTGCTGAGGGATTTCTTTTCTCTACATCTTGAAATCACTGAAGGCAGAGCCCTTAGGAATATTCATCTCATGGGTGAGGATTCCTGTGAGCAAAGTAACACAGACAGAGTCACCTACATGTGACGTATATAAATGCAACGTGCATTCCCTGCGCAAGGATGCAGCTACCCCACTTGATCACAGAATCTTCATGGTTCAGAGATCTTTGAGATTATTGGGTCCAACCATACACACACACACCAAAAAAAAAAAAAACAACCCAACAATCTCGGGCAGTAGAGCATGCCCTGAAGAGCCACATCTAGACGTTTCTTAAATACCTCCAGGGTTGGTGACTCCACCACTTCCCTGGGCAGGCTGTTCCAGTGCCTGACCACTCTTTTAGTAAAGTAATTCTTCCCAATATCTAATCTAAACCTCCCCTGCCCCAACTTCAGACCA
>JAOXJM010000023.1:85085633-85108391 GCA_026413425.1 Tringa solitaria | reverse complement strand
TTCTCCAAACTAAACATGCCCAGTTCCCTCAGCCTCTCCTCATATGACTTGTTCTTTAGACCCCTCACCAGCTTGGTGGCTTGATGTTTGATCCTCTCTCACTTACAACCATAACCTCATCCAGAAGCAGTCTGAGGTTAGTCTACACCAAGTCCTGTCCTGCCACATGCATCTAAAACATCCATCTTTTTGCCGTGTCAGACTAAGAGGCAGCTACTGATGCAACTCATTGGCCTTGAGAAGGCAGCACTGAAATTATTCTGCTCTCCAAGATGTTATAAACGCAACAATCATTTCCAGGTCTTCACCCGTTGCAATGAGTCATCTGTCTACTCATTCTGCCCACTTCAACACCGCCTTTCCCAATGATTTTAAGAATCCCAACAATAATTTTAGGCAATTAAACAGGAGCCTGCTCATCGGCGCGATCCCTTCAGGCTAATAATTTTTCTGCTTGCTCACAAATCCTGCCTCCCGGATGAACCAGTGAGCAGAGGCACTGAAGTGCCTGTGCAGTTTGGAATTAAAAGCCAGCTTGCATCTTCCCAGCTTGGAGCATGGGTACAAATAGCACATGACAGTCAGCACGGACTGAGGGGCATTCTCTGCAGATAAAACTTTCTTTGTATTGCCACATTTACTTTTTTCTCCAACAGAATGAAGAGATCACTTCAAGAAGTTATAATACTGTCACATGTTAATGCTTCCTCTTCACAGAAGACAAAGCACAGAGCCCAACTGCTGGCACACTGCGAGGAAGCCTAGGTATTTATTTGCCAAGATAATAACATTTTTATTATGGAATCTTTTTATCCTGGAAACTGTATTTTCTTATATCAGACTGTTGCAGGCGATAGATGTTGCCGCTGTTTCTGACAGATGATTGTTCTGGGGAGGGGATTTGATGGATCTGCTGATTCTACAATTTTATTAAAGCTCGCTCTGGCTGTCATGCCAGAAGGACTCCTTATCTAATGTCACTGTAATTCAAAAGAAAGTTTATCTACAGACAGAATATTTTTGTTAAAATGTTAAACGCTTTGAAAGGGAAATGAGATATTCACTGGGTAAATATAAGATCACTAGCACAGAAAGGTCATATAGAAGGGGGAAATATGGGGGGAAAGAAAAAAAAATACTGACACATGCATATATCATATTAAAATATATATAAGGTTATTTACAAACAAATATCTTCTTTCAGGATAAATTTGGATAGAAAGGTGGTTTTATTTCCACCTGAAACGTAGAACTGCATAGAAGCAGACCTTCTGGAAGTAAATATTGATCACTTCTGTAAGCATTAATACCATTTAAATATTTCCAAATGCAGAGCAAAACACTAATTTATCCTAAGTAAAGAACATTTATAAGATTTGTCATCTACAAATCTGTCAAGAACCATAATCAGTAAACAGATATCATATCTGAAAGCCTAGTAGAAAAAAACCCAAAAACTTAGGCTAAAAGAATTTTTGTTATCAGTCTGGTTCTTCAAAAAAAGGCATCGCGATCAATGTAGTTTCCACATGTTCTCATCTTTGCTTTCCAATGGAAAGGAATCTCTTTTATGATAACTGGAAAATTTCTTTCTCTGATCATTAAGTTTTGCTCTAGTCTAGCTAGGCAGTCAAAGTCCTCCAGGGAAGACCTCATCCTGAGCCTGAACGAACTCTTTCTAAACATTCTCTTTCTAAAGACAAACATACACTCCATAAACTTTTCATTGTTCTAAACATCTGTTTAGACTCGTGAGCAGCTTTCCAGCCAAGTCCAGCAATAGGAAGGTTGACTTAGTACGTGCATCATACTTCTTGAGAGCCACAAAACATTATTTTTGTAGCCACCATGTTGTAAAGTAAAGAATAAAAATAACTTATTTCGCACAGAAAAACTCAAAATCCAAAAATAATAAAAATAATAGCTTGTATACTCTACTGTTTTCCCAGACTTATATATATATCTCTAAGTGAGTCTAACCACAATGGGTCTGAAAACAGGTGGATCATCCCCTACTTTTCTTCCGAATGAGTTCCTTAGCAAATGTATTATACTCTTTCTTGGTTTTCTGGCTCAGTGGAAAAAAAAAAAAACAAACTAATGAGGCAAACAAGAACTACAACAAAAAGACCTAATAAAAGTATCATTCCAGAGTATTTTTTGGGTGAGAATGTAGGAACTTACACTGAAGACTGCTCAGCTATGTTTGAGGCCGTGTGTCAGAAGGCTCTTTCTGCCACTGAACCAAAGTGTTCACCCACTATGTTCTGGGCCACTGGTTATCTACAGGCTACTTTTAAAGGCTCTGCAAATGGGGATGAAGAAACACAAGACTGCCATCACACACTCCTTGATTCCCTCTTCAGTAAGCCTGCAGCTTGAAAACAACCACATCATGTTACAGGGTAAGGCAGCTCCTCCTTTTTCTTTCCACATTTTTAAGAAAGGTACATGAATGAGCCCTTTCTTCAAGCCTGACACGATGTCTGGATTGCTGATATATGTAACTCACAGCAGACCCCTTGTTACTGGTTCATCAGTCATCTATTTCAAAGCAACTGGAACCTGGGCAATGCCCCAAAATGTATGCGCCAAGAGTTTGATACCTCTTGCTCAAACTTCCCCTTGGCATTTCTAGGAAACTTGTTCAAACAGATCGTCATAGCGTTTTCTGCGCAACCTAATTTGACAGCTTCGATCTTTCTGCAAAGTTCAAGAGCACTGCTCAGCTCCATGCTCCAAGTCCTCTGCTTGCTAGGTTGTCCATGGGTTGGACCATGAGACCCCTGACGCTGAGACCTAAGGACTGGAGAAGTCTAGTGATCAATGACTTCCGCAGCACAGTCGACCCCTTTTAAAGAAGACAAGACAAGGATGTCAACATGGCAAAGGAAAATGAAACATAAGGAAAACAAGCTGCACGTATTCGACATTAAACAAGACAATGAAAAGTGAAAACATTTTTTTTTGGTTGGTTGGTTAATAATGATTCATTGAATGACAGGGTTTACAATGACCTGAACAGATAATGTGGCTTAACAATGTATTTTATAACCATGGGATGGAAAACAATAGGACAGTAGGAAACACATGTTTGATCTAACCTTCATAAAGTTGCCAAGCAGGTCTGTCGGTCACAATATTTCTCTTCTGAGCTTGGATGAACTCCGTATCTGACGGGGCTAGAAATTATCTTTTCTTCCAAATTCGTAACAACCGAGCCCAGGGAGATGCTGAGCCTGCCCAAGAGGCTAAGAAATGAGAGCCATTTGAGGACCAAATGTGAGGCTTGGCACCTTGCAGTCGCATGCTGCCAAGGAATAAATCAAAGCATAAATTTAACCTAGTTAAAGATGTTATCATTTCTGTTCTGGATATAGTACGGAGCAAAAAGAACCTCTGAGAGAACACGTACAATTCATTCAATGCTGTGCCCCACCCTTGGATTAACATTTTAGCTTTCTGTTGTTGGCAATCTCTGAGCCAGAAATTTTGGTCCTGAGAAACATAAAATGGAAGTTTAATTGCTGGAACAGAATATATTTTCTAGCCCCGAGACCACAAAGCAGACTACAGGCCAAGATACAGAACACCGGGTGCCAAACTAGTGTGTAGTTGAGTGCGGTTCCTTCATGATTGGTTTTTTATTTCAAGCTCTGCTTTTCATTTGGGAATGGGCTACTTCTGTCCCCCACACAAACGCCACCACTCAGGTAAAACCACTGGTAGCTAAAAGGCTGATTTTCCTAGGTTTACCATATAGTCTCTGGAATTTATGTAAGGTACAGGATTTAATGGACTTTTCTGTGCACCTGGGTATTATTTCCAATACTTTTGGCTGGTACATGAACTTTTTCACTGTCTCATGCTATAGGGCAAACTTTATCAATTTTAAGCTCAGTCATTCCAGGCCATGTGTAAGGAGTAACCTTCCTTCACAGTCTTTCAAATTAAAAAGGAATTTTAAAGAAGCGAGTAAGTGTATGATGATTCTTCAGGGGGTTTTGTTTAGGATTTTTTTCTTGTTATACAGGGCCATAGAGAACAAATAATAAAAACTGATTAGCTCAGGGGCTTTAATATATAATCAGATGCCAGCTACTCTGAGTAGAGGAGGCAGAACTGGGTAGTTGGGTTTTTTTTAGAGAGAAAAGTTCTGTTTTCTTTGTCTATTTCAAGCATTATTCTTACAACAAACAACAATTTCCTTCCTGAATTTGCCTGTCACTGGTACCACTTCCATGCAAACATAGGACTATCAAATATTCACCTCTTCAGAAAGTTAATAGTCCTGGAGTCTTTAAATTCCACATGGAGAGAAGTCAGATGGCTGGGTCCTGATTACAATATGTAGGCAATTTTTTCTACTTTACAACCTTCTTTTCCGAGATCTCCAGGGGAATGATTTAAAGAGCTCAGCTTCACATGCTCTGGGACAGCAATAAAAGAAAATGTTTCAACTCTTTATCTTACTGATTGTCTCAGAGAGGTGAGTTCACAGTGGCATTAACTGAAATATATATTTCTTGCTCAAAATTGAGTTCTGTGAAACACTTGTCACAAAATAGTTATTTTCCCTGAAAACAGTCATTCCCTATAAATAGTTATTCTCCGTAAAAAAGACTTAAAAGTTTCATGTTCATATTCAAAAATTACTTTCAAAATAGTTCTATTGCTTCTGAAAATATGTGCTGTCTGAAATGTGACCTTTTTCCATTGGAAAAGGAAGTTACATGGTACCGTATGAATCACGTACCTGAAGGAATAAGCTTGTGCCCTTTTCAACATGAGCTCTCAACCATCATAAACACAACTTTTGCTTTCTAAGCTTGCAATAGCTGCTTGACCTTTGCTAGATCTGTAAAAATTCTCGCCAGTAGATTTGCTTTTTAGCAAAGGCTCTAAAACAAAGAAAGGGTGGCACAAACACCGCCAAAGACAGTAGGTTTCAAAACACAAAAAGATATTTATATAATGTGTCCTGCGAGCATTTCTCTAATCACTGGGTGCAGGATCTTTCCCCCTGCCTTGCACATCTGGCTGTAAATCACTTGTGCGTTATGATACACGCTCTGGCTTGGTACCATGCCATTGCATACAGTGACCACTGCCAGGACACTGTCACGCTTCAGAAAGAGGACTTTTTGTTCCCAGACGCATCCTACGGTCCCAGCAGCGGGTCATCTCCTGCGGAGAGGTCACCTCTGTCTCCACCTGCGAGTTGCAGCTGCAGATGGCAGAAGCTTTTCAGCAGCTGCCTCCCAGGGCGGACCTGACAAGGGCTGGAGAAAAGCATTTGTAGTGGGAAGCCTTCGAGCTTGGCTGCCTTTCTCACTGTAAAAGAGCTTTCCACTATAGAGTTGTCCTCTTCAGAGCACAGCACAGGACTCATCATTGTCTGGGCTGTCTAAGTTCACCAAATATGTCCTGGAGGGTCTTCTGGGCATGAGTAGGTGCTGTGCACAGACACAATGTCCACCCCTCAAGTTTCCCTTAGCCAGGACCATATACCCCCTCCCCTTTTCATTTTTTTTTTTCTTTTCTTCTTTTCTATTTTCTTCTTCTCTTTTTCTTTTCTATTTTTTCTTTCCTTTTACTTTTCTTCTTTTCTATTTTTTCTTTCCTTTTACTTTTCTTCTTCTTTTCTTTTCCTTCCTCCAATAAGTAGAAAAGAAATTAAATTCCACAAACTGTGGAAATATGGCTTTTATATTTGCTTTGTGGAAAAGGAGAAAACAACCCAGAAACAGAGCCTTTTACTGACTCTAATATGAAACCTAATGCTATTTTTCTGTATTATAGCACCTGAAAAATCTTCATTCATCATTCTTTCAGAACTTCAGTGAGGGATTTCTAAACCCATGGGAGTTTCAGCTTTTTGTTGATGCTGTATATGACACACATGCTATGCAGCTGATATTAATGCATAAATAATGCTAACATTTTGCAATTACATTAATGTTATCATTACAGAGGTGAAAGATCACCTGGTACACTGCAGTTAGCTCAGGAGATGCAGCTATGATGGTGTTATTACCAAATGGCCTTACATTTGTCAGCTGTAAAGTTCACTCCAAGTCTCACATTAGCCATTTGCTTGAAAAAGAGCCAAGTGAAGATGCGTTCCATCCCTCTGGGTTCCAGAAAGCTATCAGCTGTTTCCTACAAAGAGTTCTGCTGTGTCCCAGACTGAAGGTCCATATATTCAGCATCCTTTCTCCAAGAGCTGCCGGCAGCAGATGTTTACAGAGCAGAATAGCAAAGAGTATGAAAGAACCGTTTCATGTGCTCCCTCTGTTGTAATCCCCTGTTTCTAGCCATCAGTGGGAGCATCTGACATGAAGCTTGCATCTAAAGGGCTGCATGGAATAGCCACAAACTGACTTAATCTTCATTAATCTGTTCAGATCCTTTCCAGCTCTGTCCATGTTATTGGCCTCCAAAATGTCCCACAAGGATTCCTGCAATTTAATATGCACCATAAAGATTTCCTTTGGTTTGCTTTAAACCCGCTGCAGGACAGTTTCATTGAGGCCTGCTCGTTCTCCCATACTGAAAAATGATGACTGATCACTCCCTGCTCACGTTTTTTCACATCATTCATGATTTAGCAGGCCTGCAACATACCCCTCCCCAGCTTTGCTTGCTGTAGTTTATGCAAGTCTAATTTCCTTTGCTTCTGTATGCTTGTTCTTATATGTTAGCTGATTCCTACACTTTTTCTTTTATCAGGTTGCAGAAGAATGTTGCAGAAGAATTCAATCCAAAGGAGGTGAAGAGAACAATTTCAGTGTCAGAACAACTCTTTCAAATTCTGTGGTATTACCCATTCCAAAACTACATCAAAGTTTATTCCAGCACCTCCCATCAATTCTCTGGGAACTGAAAACCACACTCTTTGCAACAAGAGTTTGGGGTAGAGAGAGAAGAGTCGTTGCATGGGACATCCTAGAGGGTCTGCATCATGGAGAGAAGAATTTCCATGCCCAGGCTCTCTTCCTTCACTGCTAAAAAGTCTATCTTCTGATTTAGGAGCAGCATTATGACCCTGAGAGAAACAGGGGCCTAGATGCTCACAGACAGAATTCTTAGTAATAGTGATAACTCTTACAGCTCGTCGTATAAAAGATAAGCACAGGGAAAGCACAATAACCAGAAATACATGCCGGGAACATGTCACAGATTTTTTTTTCTCAAAGTGCATTTTCCACTGTGTGTCTGAATGAATGAAGTCTTGTACACCTGACTGGGCAAATTCTTTCAGCATTTTACATGGCAGAACAAAGCAACACAAATTTTTCTCCTAATGATTCAGCTAAATCACCCCCTCTTAATCCCTGCCTGATGCTCCTAGGTATGTTAAGGGCAAGGATACACCAACCCCGTTGGCCTTTTCAGGATTCCAACATCTCGTATTTTGTTCCCTGTGGTCAAACTTGCCAATCTTTACATATTTTGCTGTCTTCCAGCTTTTTTAAAAGCACTCCTCACCACACCCCTTCCACACCACTTACTTTTTTTGCTACTCACTGATGCAGTTCCTTAGCTCCAGGACAGAAAAAGCTGAAGTCAGCACATCAGGCCATCGCTTCCTGCTTGAGTAATGCGGCGTTGGCCGGCCAATATCATCTTGGCTCGTTAGGAGCTGGACCACACTGCAAAGTCACACCTACTGCTGCTTCATCTATTTTGGGAGTGCTGTTTTCTGTATTTCCTCCTCACTCTAAATCTGTATTTCAGTTAATTTTCCCCCCAGGAGTGCTAGAACTGTATTAAACAAAACTGAATGTCTTCTATTATTTACCATCAGTCCTTTCACTTTCAAGATGAAATCAAATGGAATGTATGGTTTTCTCATTGAACTAGATGATCTTAAAAGTCCCTTCCAACCTAGACGATTCTATGATATAAAATAGTTAAGTATTACACCAAAGGAAGTATCGGAAGTTCTATATTTTATTTCAAAAAGGCAGAAAAATCTTAGCTACATTAATAAACCTAATTGGTGTTGCGCATATATGAGCCTCGGTGGGGATGGGGGGTAGAATAATGTCAATAAACAGTCATGGAGAAGTTAAAATTGTCAGGGTCAAATATGTCTAAAATCACGGTCTGTATCATATCCACTTTTCTAAAAATTTATTCCACCTATTGCATTCCTTTGATTTTTATATCTGCTGCCCTCTAATTCCTGGGGAGGGGGGAATATCACCCTCCACAGTTAAAGCTTGATCAATAAAAAAATACATAGATGTATACAGAGGAGAATAAAGGCGTTCACCACCACCACCAGACAGCCATCCAAGAGAGACATATTGCCAAGTTCATGTCCTAGAGCCCAGTTCATCCAGCCTTTTTTCCCTTCTGTGTAACTCCCTTGGTGTAACTCCCACTGTAATATAAGTTACTGTTTAGGTTTTCTACAGGATACCAAGACTTCAAGAAAGGTTTCTGTAACAAGACAGCAGTGACCCATTGTGCCATGAAGTTGCTGGTTTCTTCATTACCACAAGAGAGAGACAAGCACCAGACAGAGATTTCAGATCCAAAGGGCAAGTACGGTGAAAAAGGTGAAACAGCTACTGTAAGAAATGACGTTTGAGAGGGTCAGTGAAATCTGCACAAATCCATGAAAAGAGTAAGAAGTAGCTAAATCTTAGCGGAATAAACAAAGGGAGTGTGGGGGGAGGACCAAACCCTGACCTGACATTGTATGGCTGACAGTTCTAGTGTCCCTGTTTTGCACCACTGGAAGAAGAGCAGTGTCAGAGGTGGAGGCTCCAGGAAGCACGTGGGACTTGACCACAGCATCAAGCATTTTAAAAAAATGGAGAAGTTGTTGTTTTGGTTTGGGTGTGGGTTTTCTATTCTCAAAGTGAAAGAAAGGGGAAAGAAAAGTTTTAGCAGAAGGTGTAGAGTAAAAAAAGAGAACAGTTTGGTTTACGGTGAGTTAGTGTCTGTGCTTCTGGATAGCCTGGTGGCTGCTCCTGATGGAGGAAAATTAGAAGAACAGGTTACATGATTCCCCCTTTTAAAGTGGACAGTTAATTCACACGGGCAGCCTGTTGAATCTAACAGGAGGTGTGGTTGCTCTCAGCAAAAGATGGTGTGTGAAGCTATGGAAGCACCACGAGAAGAGACTCCATACACACAGGCAGAGAAATATAAAAGGGTGTCCAAAAGAAGAATAAAAAAAGGTGACATTTGAGAGAGCATCATAAGATTTTGTATCAAAAATGTAGAATCACCAGTCTTGCAAAAACTTCTTAGGGTCACAGAAATGTCACATCAAACTCAACAGGAGACTGGACTAGAAGTTAGTTACTTTTCTAGGACAGTATCTTCTCCCACAGATCTTCTAAGAAATGATCATGTGTAAATAAAACAGTCTTTTTACTAGCTCACTTAGTTTTTCACCCTGCTTACAAAACAGAGTCATAAAAAAAACACAGGGAGACCAGGATGTTTTTCCCTCTTTATCCTTACGTATTTGCCATAAATAATGAATTGGCTGATCGTGACAACCCCCATCTCGGTGTCAATAAACCAAGGAACTGGCAGTGTTACCCTTCAAGTAGCAGGATGCACTACATTTATATGCAAACATATGTGAGGAAGAACATTATCTCAGAGGGAAAAGTTTACAAATATAGTCTGCTCACCACAGCTGAAAGAGTTTGGACCAAGATGAGAGTGAAAATAGTGAAAAAACAACCGTCATAAGGAACTGTTATGCATCTCCAGGGCAGGATTAGAAGGCAGAACAGGAAGCATTTATGCATGAAAAAGGGAGACTTGTAAAAAAGCCCAGACATTGATCACGGAGATTTCAATTATGCTGACATTTACTGGAACACAAGTGACAAGTAAAAGCATGTTCTCAAAGCACTCAAGGCTCCTGCCATATGGAGTGTTCTGCAAAGTCAAACCAAATGGCAGTTTCTCAGCCAAGCTGAATTCTAGGCTCTGTTTGCAAGGTGACCAGCAAAGGTGTCCAAGCCGGCTCCAGGTGAATGAATTCAGCCACTGGAAGTACTACAGGCTGCATCCAACTGAGTTTATTATCTATCAGCTTCAGCAGCACCTCCATTTTCAGTACTTTTCAGAGGTTTTCTTGCAATAGATGCCCCAAGTTGGGCATATTTCACAGCACTATAAATGAGCAGAATGAGTAAAATGAGAGGAAAAGCAAGAAGGACACTTCAAAAATATTTCCAGTTAACTAGCTATACAGGAACTTCAAAATCCCTCGGGTCATGAAGAGAGGCTGATTAGTTGAAAAAGTGTCACTGAAATTATATCATTCACTTATCCTTGCCAAATTCATCAGTGTCACTGAATATCCTCTACTAGAGAAGACACAAAATGAGTTTAAGAAAAAAATTTTAAAAAAAGAACAACATAAATGTTCCCACAGAGCAGCACTGAACGGGTTGTTCAAAGAGAGTAGTCATTGATCTTACTTCTGTAAGAACTTTCTACCTAGCTTGGTCCTGAGAACCTCATTGAGAAATTTTGCACCTCTTTCACCAACGATCTTTACTGCTTTATTCAATGAGTCATTCTCCCTTAAAGATCAAAGCACAGGTTGGCAAACGAGGTGGTATCAGAACAGACCTATAGCTAGGCCTACCTAACTCTTTATTTTATTGCAATGATGTTCCTCACCCTTCTAAGCACTCAAGACCAAAAACTTGGAACTGGGGCCATAAAAGAGAACATTGATTCTTTTCCTTTTTCAGGTTTGTATCTACATATTTAGGAGGAAGAAAAGAAATTCCTTTTTTTTTTTTTTCCCTCACTAGGGTAAATGTTGGCATAGGACTAATTCATACCATTAATTATATTTAAATAATTAAAATATTTATCACGTGGAAAGTAAGCCTTACCTTAAAAAAAAAAACTCTATGGTTGTACCAAGGAGAAAAAAAAATAAGAAAAAAGTGGTTTGCTTTTATGTAAATACCAGGTCTGCCCTTGGGGCTAAGTGAAGAGGCTGACAAGTGCTGCAGAGCAAGAAGAGCAGCTGGGACAGTGCATTTCTCTCGTGCAATCTGGTTCCTAGGCAGAGAGAGGAAGGATGAGAGCGTAAAGAGTGTCCTTCCTCCAGAACAACTCTGTTTGCCTGAATAGTGAAAAAGAGGTTAATTTCACCTCTTAGAAAAACTAAGAGAAGTTTACAGTTTTTCCAACAATGCAAAGAGGGTCACTGAGAGGTTCAAGTAGGGAACACTAAGTATAGATGGTACTGAGACCCTGTGTTAATGGCAATAATATAAATAATTTAACTAAGGCTGTGTATTTCATCTCATCAGAGAAACACCACTTGATCTTTTCTAAACTTTTGAGACTTTGCCAAAAATCTCATCTTTAAATATCTCTGGCTAATTTATTTCAGAAAGATGGAACTGAAATATTTATATATATGCACACGCACATATGTACAGGCACACCAAAACTCATGAATAATAAAAACATAATTCAGACCTGAAGGAATGTAGATAAATACAGATCAATGTGCTAAGAAAAAGCTATTGATAAAAGCAGGCTATTGCTACAAGAGTACTGATCAAACTAGGCAAGGGGATAAATTACTCCTCAAGCTCACATTTGTAAGGGAAGAAAAATAGTGTCATTACAAGATACATATGGAAAAAAAAAAGTGATCAAAAAGATTCATTAAAGGACTGAGAAGCAATTTCAGAGTTACTGATATTCATATGTAGCAAGCCCTGGAACAGAGGGGAAAATTCTAGAAAAATGGAAAACTACAATTCCTCTGTAAAAAGGGCATCACAAAGCTCAAGGTCACCTGGCATCAATCCCAGGAATAGTGATGGAACAGATGACATAGGGTTTTTTTAACAGCAAACTAAAGCAAAACAACTAGCAGGTTTGAAAGATAATCAGTACCAGTCATTATATTTTTATGGAAAAATTTCCACACAAAAGAAAACTGATTTCAGTTTTTGAGGGAAAAATTACTTGCTTGATGGTAAAGATCAATTGTGCTTTTTTACATTTAGCTTTTGGTAAAATATGAGTCTTTGCCTTAACAATATTACTAAACAGAAACACCTCATCAGTGATATAGATTAACAAATAACTAAATTATGTATCAGAATAAAAGTCTTCATTGATTAGGGAAGGAAATATAGTGGCATTTCTCCAGGGAGCTTATCATTCAATGTTATCAGCAAAAAATTGATAGTACAGACTACATACTGCTGACAAAATCTACTGGTGGGGTAAAAGGACTGATGAAATATTAAGTGATGGGAAGCTCTGAAGGGTTATGTAAAACATTTGGGACTTGGATCCAGAGAAACACAACTCTATATCACAAAGTCATTGAACTCGTATTGGAGGACGTGCCTGGACATCATCTACTCCAGCTTCCTGTCCAAAGCCCAGCAATCTCTTACACATGGTCAGGTCAGCTGCTGTTTTTTTTGTCCAGTCCATCCCCTTCAAGGACAGAACCGGTTCCAGTGCTGCATAACCCTCCGAATAAAAGACTGCTTTCTAGTGTCATGGCCAGAAAGCCTCCCAAAATGAAGGTTTATACCATCTTTACCGTCTTTATACAATCTACCATCAATGAAAAGGGCTTGGATCCATCATTTTTGCAACTCCCTGCAATTATCTATAGGCAGCTGTCGGACTGCACTTTAGCTTCCTTCTGCCTGGTTCAGTAATCCCACATTTTTAAAATACATGCTGTACACATACTATAGTATATGTAGCAGAAACATACAGTGGGGCTTTTTTTAAATATTGGAGAATGCAATAAAGATCCACAAAGATGACTGGGAAAGGGAGAAAATTCCTTGAAGTCAGAGTTGTAATGTTTAGTTTATTTCAAAGATGATGTAGAGAGTTCTGTAATTACAGTACACATGCACCTTCAGAAAGGGAAGATTCGCGGGACTAACTTCTCCAATTTTCCATGAAAGCTGTAACAAGACCAACTAGATGAGAGTTTTTCGGGGTAACATGATTTAATCAAGTTCATGACACTTGGCTCAATATATTAGTAACTGGATTAAATATAAGGAACCCACAGATCAGGGAAGATGATAGAATAGTTCCTTTTGCCCTTTTACTCTATGAATCTTAAATTTTATGGTGGTACCAAAATTACCCTTAGAATGTTAAATATAATATAGCCAGTAAATCTATACCAGAACATCAAGTGTAAATCTTATGGTACTTCTTTCAGAATATCCAACCTACAGAACAGAAAGCTGAATGAAGTGTAAAATAGAGGACCTTTCCCCTATAATAAATCAAAAGCAAGTCATTTTTCATGTGGCAAGGCACTAACTTTGTAACCAAAGTACTGAAGAATTTAAAATAATACATAAAAAAAAAATACTTATGTCTNNNTTATGTCTTCAATGTGCAACTATAGACAAAATAATGCCTTGTTGCATTAGAGAAGCAATAAAAAAAAAAAAATCACAAAGTTGTTTACGTAATAAGGATTAGGATTCAGTATCAATATATTCCAGTGGTCAAGTAGATACTTACCCACATTAAAGCACAGAAAACACTTAAAATTTTAATTAACCCCATTTGAACAACAGATCACACACAAGTTTTCAAAGGATAAACAGAAAAAGAAGTCATTTTGTTAGCAATGAGACAACAAAGCAGGTTTCTGTAGAGCAATAACACTCTACTGCCTTAATTCTTTGATAGGGCTTGAGACATTTCCCAAGGCAAAAAGTATTAGTGATTGGTGAATCAGTCTCAGCAAATATCTGTCCTAATCAGAATGACAAATATACAAAGAAGTTTAATGTTTCAGGTTTTTCCTGCTCTTTTCAGGTGATCTCAGATTTTCAAGTTGCTAATGAGATCTCAAAGGAGAGCAATGTAAGCTCCCCAGAAATTGTCTGTTAAAGAAATACTGACAAAGGGGTAGATGTCCCAAAATAATTTTTCCTTATACCAGACTGGGCTCAGCTGCACAACCAGTGTTTATGTGGGGTTTTGGATAGGATGCCAAACAGGAGACAAAACTAAAGGACACAGAAAAGTGAAGAGACTTGCTGGAACTTGATACCTGGGGTGGAGGGAGTATTAAAAAAGGGCAAGAGAAGCAGGATCTGAAGACATTGAGGTTAAATCACAACGTATAAAGGTGTAAGAAATAGGGTTTCACTAACTTTGCTTTTCAAAGAACTCCTTGTTTTCCTGAAAGTGCCCACTGTCACCCCAATGCCAGGTTTGCTTTTGAACCGCAAGTCTCAAATGGCCCCGTTCTTGCTTGGCAGAGCTGCCAGGCAGGGATAAAGGGGAAAGACTTGGAGGGAAGGACAGGCACATCTCTGTCCCCTCACATTCACAAAGAAACAGAGGACTATACCTAGATTAGAGAACAGTGGAAGGGGCCAGGTTGGGACCCCTTCGGTCCCACACAGGGCTGTGGGAATGATGCAGGGGACAGCAAGACACCCACCCATTTAGAACCTTTTAAAGCCCTCCACGCTTCTTTTAGACCAAAGATCTGATTTACATAAGCATCACAGTCCTCATTCAAAGAGCATGAGGGAAATTTGAGCCAAACTGTTTTGTTTTCCTCCTTGCCTTGTACCACTGAAATTTCCCTTGCAGTAAATTACCATAGATAAACAAGAAGTGTCTTAAAAATTAGCATCTGATTGCCCTCAAACTAAACTCATGCTTTTGCCCCAGAGGGCTCAGTCCAGCAGCAAGAAAATACAATCATAGTTTTACTAGAAGACTTACTAGAAAGATGACGCAAATTTAGAATTGATTCCCTAATGGCACAAGGATTGATAGATAATTATATAATGAAATTCCATTAAAACAATCAGTAAGTGCATTCTCCGTGTTCATTTTCCCACTGTATTATTTACTTTGCTTTAGCTCATACTAAACCCACAGAACCAGGTGGTGAAAACTGGCAGCGCTCCACTGCAAAATGTTTCTTTGCTTCTTGTGACTTAAACACTAAATAAATTAGAAAGAAACAACAACATTCAACACCATGAGTGGGGCACAGATGACACCACTTCCAGCAGATTTAACATAGTCATGGCTGTACTAGAGCAAAGTTTGAGTTAGTGAAATGTGCCACTGGACTCCAATCAACAAAGCACAGGTGTCTGGTGGCTAAATGGTCCCATCTGACCTCCAGCTGCCAATAAAGACCTGTCCAGGTCTCCTGTAGGTCTCTCTCTCTCTCTTACTGCCATCTCTATGCAGGTATCTCAGGTACCTTTGGCACCCAGGGCACAATGAGATACCTGGTGTGTAGGGAGTTAAAACAGGACCGGTTGTAACAATTAGGGGACACAAACAGCATTATTCTCATATTCAGTGGAATAGGAAAATTAACATCTTGCAGAAGACAGAAGAACCTTCTTCCTTCATTAATACTCAGGTAGCTGCAGAAATTACTTAATTTTTTCCATTAAGTGTAAAATAAGGTCTGAATTTCCTATACTGGTCTTCTACAAAATGTCACTCTCCATTGTCCAAGAGCATCTATAAGATATCTGAGCAAGACTTTCCTATATTAAGATGTAACTATGTTTTTAAATATCATCTTCTTCCATTCAATATGTTGTTCCCGAATACCCCATAATATATACTTTCCTTTGCAGAAGAGTAATGGGCTGGAATTCCCCTTCACGACAGGAAACTATTGCTATGTTCTCTTCTGTCACTGTTTTATAGCTCACACCCAGTTTTATATTTCTTACACCTAAGAAAAGCCTGTGATCCTCCTTCTCTCTCTCCTCCTGAAGTCCCTGCTCCCCAATAAGGAGCCCCAGAGCTTGCTAAAACTGATATATTTTAGCTCAAAACCCAGTCATTGCACCCAGGGACTGGGCAGCAACAAGATCCTATTTAAGAAATCTCCTTTTATGCCTTCCTGTCCCTTTCCCCAACCTGGCTCTGATCCTTCACTCACAAAATTGGCTTGTAGTTATACTTTTCAAGAAATCGTATGATGATTCCAAGTGTGTTTCTAAAAACACCTCTCCACAGTTACACATTCCTGATTTCAAATTTCACGTAGCATCACAGGTAACACCATGGCCAAGGTGTTTGTGTTCCTCGGGGTCTGAGATCAGAGCTCAGTAAGGAATTTGTTCCCATACATTCTTCTAGGGCATTGTCATCCTCTCTTTCTTCACAAATAGCCGTAACACCTTCGTCATTCATCAGCCACTTCAAATATACCACTACGGCAACGCACAACCATGTGTTTTGTTTTGTTTCTTTTTGCCTCTCAAATATTTTTATCTTGCTAATTTATTCCCCTTTGCACATAGAGCCTCAGTCATTTCCCTCTTAAAGGCTTGAGTGACTCAGATCTTCGATAACACTGCAGTATATCCCACCCACACTGTGGGGAGTTCACACTTTGATTATTTTCATAAAGTCTATTTATAAGCCAATGTTTGCTGAAGCTTGTAATAAGACAGAGTGAGTACTCCATCACAAGCCTGGGTAATATTTAAAGCTTTCTAGTGTCTGATTAGAAACTTTCTACTAATCTAATTTCACAGATAATTGACAAACATTGTCTGTAAAAATATATATAGGGAAAGATTAATTCATGCAGAATACAAGCACGCTTCGTGAAATTCTACCTTGGTTTTGAATTGGGTGTAAAAAGAGATTTTTAGTTTGGTATGTGACAGCGTCTTCTGCAAAATGCCAAATCCTATTAGCCTAGATGATTTTGCCCTTTCTTTCTTCATTTCTTTACTTCTACAGTTACCTGTGAACTCTTTCTGTAGTCTATCCTTTCTGTCACCTCTTCTTGTTTATTTGAAGCACGGATTCAAATCAAACAAGGTGACAAGGGGAAGTAGCTCTCCTTAGACAAAAAGGGATGAAGGTGAAGGGACTATTTTCTGAACTCTATTGGCTACAGATTAATTCAGAATCCAACAATTTTGAAGGAAACTTCAGTATTTTCTGCACTAAGCAGAGTCCCTTTGACATAAGAACTAAAACAACAAGAAAATATCCCATAAATTCAGATATGCAGCTTGAACATGTAGGCTGGATTAGGACCCAACACCTTCTCTTTTAAGCAAACTATTCCATATTTACACATTTGTGAAGTGAATAAAAGTTAACTAGAATATGCAGAATATTTTCTCTGTTTGCACAAACCAACCTTAAGTTTCTTTGCACAAAAGGAAAACAAATATGTATTTACTACTTTTGAAAGGATTTTTGTCCTTTCTTGGCCTAAGAATATATCTGTCTTTGGAAATGTAAACATTTGGTGAATCCTTGGTAAGGATTCACGAAATGTTTACATTTCCCACTTGGTTTTCCCAATATTGCTCAGACCTGCCACCAGCATTCTTTGATTTCTCCAAATTCTCAAGCAAGAGAAAGCACTGGTGCCTATTTAATTTCTAATTAAACATCTTCAGACTCAGGTAAAATTGTGGGCTTGGGATTTGTTTTGCAGAGTTTTAAATAGCTAAGGAACTGCCTGCTGGCAAAACGCAATATAAGCATTCCTGCTGTTAGTAAATTATCTTGTATAAAATACCCAGCGACTTCTCATGGATAGGCTTTGCTGTATGACTTTACACGAAGCACCAGAACCTCCCTGTTCTTCCAGAAGAGCCTGACCTGAGCTCATTGACGTACACAATGGAGTTAAAGATATGAGAAAATTATCTTTAACGTCTCTTCCAACTCTAATCATTCTATGGTTTCAAAATATATGATGATTCTAAAAAGTGGAATGAAAAAAATAAAAGCAGAAACATAATGTTAACAGTTGGCTGATGTAGTGGACAAAATGTACTTTAATAAAGTGCATCGGGCTTAAGAAAAATAAGCTGTCAGTTAATTTTGTTCAGTCTTCATACTTAAGGCTATCTACTGCACATGCTTTAAAAATAGTCCGCTTGCACAGGATACAGAGCTATTTGAATGCAAATACTATTAGTACTGGGATCCAAAACAAGAGGATCAGGCTCAAAACTTTTCTGCTGTGCTGTGACCAAAAGCCTATTTTTATTTGCTTCTCTCAATGCAAACCTCTGGTGTGCAGCATAAAAGGATTCGCAGTGTTTGACCAGCTCAATCTCCAGATTTCAGTTTTTGTAGAAATGCACAAAAGGTTTTTTTCTTTTTTATTGAGAGGGGTTTTGCTGTTTTGGTTTTATATATTTTCAGGGATACATTTTTAATTAGTTTTATTTACTATGTCTTTGTTAGTCTGGCATTCCTTATCACTCTACTTCAATTGTTTTAGTACAGGAATTGGAATGAGGTTTTTTTCCAATGTTTTTAATGTGTTGTTTTCTGTCTTTGTTCTATTCATAAATTTAAAACACTCCATAGAAGAGGTTTTCTGAAAATCTTTCAATAAGTTGTTCTTACAGAACAATTTACCACAATTAAAGAATATTATCACAACAGTAACAAAACCATACAAAGAATTCATCCATTATCCATCGGCGGGCAACTGGCCCACAGGAAAAGCATTAGTACAGACTGTGGCCCGATTCCCAAGAAGGAATCAAGATGCCTTATGCCTGTATCCAATTTGGACAACCACCACAGAGGCAGCGGTGTCAGCCAAAGATGAGAGTCCACAATCTGTAAGTGATAGATTTCATCATCACCTGAAGCAATAATTCGTGTCCAGGTACCACAATAAATTCAATAGATTTGATTTCTCCAAGTTCCTTCTTATCTAACAGCTCACACACAAGAACATGATGTGCAGCTGAGGACTTGGCATTCACCAGAGAAGAAGAGAGGGTTTCCAGCTGGATCCATGAAACACTTCCTTTCATCAAGGAGCGCAGCGTGGTTAATGTCAAAAGAAGTGTTCAAACGGACTAGCAGAGACCCAACTTCCACTTGAAACAAATATGGGAAGAGCATCCAGTCCACAGCAAAACCCAACTACCCCGTAACACCTCTGCTTAACAAACCTGTGCCGTAAAATATGAAGGTGAGGGGAAAGGATACATGTCAAAAAACCCAATAGTTTTGTAGGGAAAAAAAAAGAAACAAAAAAAAAAAAAAAGAAAACCAAAACAAAATTATACTCCCAAGTCTCTACAGATCTCACCACTAAACGACCAGTTAAACTTTTTTTTTTTTCCTCTGAAAATGCAGTTTTATTATGGGATCAAACATATCCCAGCAAAACGCAGCTAAAATGGCCCATCTTCAGCTGCCCAAAAGCAATAAAACTTTTTGAAGACGAACCCTAATCTACATGGGAAGCTTCTGAAGAAGACAGGCAGCAACTCTGTAAGTAAAAACAACTGCTCAAGCATCAAAGCCCCAGTCAAACCCAACCAATTTAATGGTAAGAAAGCTCCAGAGGAGGGAGAGCCAGCCAAACTCCACACCGATGTACGTGCTTCAGCTGAGCATCCATCATGGTCTGCGGGAGGTACACACACAGAGGGGAAACTAAAGGAGTGGAGGGGAAATATATGCAAACCTGGTCACCCACCACATATTGGAAAGCCCTCTTAGGACTGACTTATCACATTGTATTGAAAGGGCTGTGCTTGCTGGGGACATCATCAGTAGAGAGATTGGGCTGTAGAGACGGCTGTAAAATCTTTTTTTTCTCGTAACAGTGGAAAAAGTCGAGATCGGGTGGGGGACAGGGAGATAAATGGTACAAATAACTAAAAGAGTTGGCTCGCATCCTTCTGAACTCTTGCCATAAACAATGTCTGGGAATGGCCAGAGGCTCCTGCAGGAGAGGAGCTGTGCTTGTTCCAATGGCAGAAAACTGGAATTTCCAGCACGAGCTCTGTGTGAATTACAACAAGGTCAAGCTGTCCAAACCTGCTCTTTCCTGAAGACCCAGAGAGAGCAGAACTTAAATGCCCACATATAATTTCATCATTTATTATTGTCCCAAATCTTCAGCGAACGTCAGAGAAAACTGACTCAGCAGATCTGACAGCTGGTCTCAGAGTCAGCCAGGAAAGAGCACTGGGTGGTGGAAAGATAACATCGTTTTTAAGATTTATCACACCAAAGCAACACATTTTGTTCTCTGTTGTTCAGTGTAGCTCACTGCGTGTCCTGTCACCTTGTAGAATCAGTAGTAACACCAGAGTGACACATGAATTTACTTTAAATTATGGGACTTGAAAATCACAGGTGACACATTAATTTACTTTAAAATATTGGATTTGAAAAATACCAGGAATACAAGAACAGCTTAAATACTGTGTGTTCAAAATCTTCAGTGAATGTCCCCAGTAATAACCATTCAGACGTTGGGAGAATTGTTTTTGTAAGAACATTCTGCATTCTCTTTCTTAAAATTACATCAAAGTGATATAAATATGTCTTCTCATTTCATGAAAACAAAGGATAAGCTCAAAACTCCAGATACGCACCAGGAACACTAAGAACACTAAGAGCATTTGGATTTTATAATGACGAAGTAACAAATAAACAGGAAACCATAATTTTGAAAGTCTCATGAGGCAGATAAGGAATGAGTGTGCTCTGCCCAAGACATATCACATCACATATTTCTATGCATACCTAATAAATACACTTTACCTAAACACATATATGTTTGAGCACACACATACGTAAAAAGACTCAAGAGAAACAATTTCCAGATTAGCCTAAATAAACAAATACAAACAATTTTAATTGAATACAGTACTGAAGTAGCACAGTTAAGCTTTCAAAATTTAAAAACTGTCCAAATAATTTTGCACAGGAAACCTTACATTTTTCTTCCCTCTCTTACGTGCCAAGACAATGTTTCGTTCAAGTATCATACACTTATTTCCCCCCAGAGACTCTCTGTCTATTTAATGCACAGGATGGACTGTTCTCAATGAAAAAACACTTAATGAAAATAGATCAAAATGCTTAAATGTTTAAATATGTAGACCCATGGCTAATTTACATGGTATTATAGAAAATCTGTTCTGAAGGCAGCATAGGTTTCATAGGGGTTTATTTCCATGGAGTTCATCCATATAATATGTATTTCACAATAAACAGTTATTAGTCAAACAACAGAAAAATCCCATGTAACAGATGAATAATTAGCCAAATAGAAGTGTGGATTACAGCTCACAGCCAAGTCACAACAGCCATCTTCTCTCCTTCAGCATTCTCCCGGGCCACAAAGGAGGAAGGGATGCTGCAGGGAGCAGCTGCCTTTATGACACAGCCCCGATTCACCCTCTGAGCACTGGGCACCCTTGGAAAAAATGATTAGTGCTCCTGCAGTTCAGAACTGCTTAATTGTGTGCATACACACACACACAAACACACAACTCCTCCAGAAACTGTATGACGACAGCATTCAGTGCTAAGGCTTTCATCCATCTTATTTCCAAGTTCCTCGGTCTCCTCCTGCCCTGATGCCTCCTTGATCCCTGCAACACTGACACCCATCTTTTCGGTCGCAGACGGCTCCTTTCTCCCTCAACAGCCCAGTCTCCTTCTCATCTTTTCTATCCACATTTCCTTCAATCAAGAGTTTTGGGTCCCACACCCAACTTCGCAGCAGCTCCTGGCCATGGTAAGGACCGACAGGTCCCATACCACCTCCAGGAGCGACGTGTCCAGCCTGGCTTTGCTGGTGGGACATGGGTGCTGGCAAGGGGTAGGAGCACACACAGCGCACACAGTATCATCAGCAGAGACACTGACTGGCAGCTGTCACAAGCCTGACCATCTGCAAACAGGTTTTGAAAGGCACAACCACGGGTACATCTATAAAGGAACCACCACAGGAACCACCTTCCATGCCACAAACACCTTGCTCCCATATGGGACAGGTAAAAATACACATATTTTTATATGAGAAAAAAGATAAATACTTCCAGAAGTTTCAGCTTTTTAATTTTTTTTTTTGCTATTGCCCTCTCTCATTCCTTCATCTTTTCCACCTGTCACCCTCAAAAAAGAAGTCAAACTTTTAGTGTAGAAAACCACAAACAAATTAAACTTTGGAGAAGTTATAAGCTATTGAAAACAGTGTTTAATAAGGGAAATTGCCAGGCAGCCTTATCTATAGCTATTTCTGCTTAGGCCGCTTGCAATAACTAACTGCGATGACTTAGAGTAAGGAGGAGAAGACATTCAGACCCTGCGGCAGCCGGGGCGGTTAGTGCTGGCTGTGCAGCTCTTGGGAAAGGCGTTAGTTAAGAAGTTCCAGCCCTGTGGTCTGTGGAGCACTTGCTTGTGGTCCACAAAGAACTGCTTGGTTACGTGATGCTGGATCCCCTCGTTCCCAACTGCCAAATTACATCAAAAGATAGATCAGGTTTCCTAATGTTTGTCTGAATGTACACAGGCCACCGCAGAGAGACGTATTAGTGTAACTGTTTGGAAGAAGGGAAAAATCAGTGTCCTCGGAGATGAAAGAGAAGCACAACCGCAAGGTGAGCCCTCTCAGGGGACACAGCCTGTGCTGTGAAACAGTGGGGAGCTTTGCGTTAGACCATTAAATTCACTGGTATCTGTAGAACAACTATAGGTGAGGAACCTCCTCTACTCTGTGTTCATGAGACCCCACCTGGAGCACTGTGTCCAGCTCTGGAGTCGCAACATAGAAAGGACATGGACCTATTGGAATAGGTCCAGCAGAGGGCCACGAAGATGCTCAAAGGCCTGAGCACCTGTGCTATGAAGACAGACTGAGAGAGATGGGGGTGTTCAGCCTGGAGAAAAGAAGGCTCCGGGGAGACCTTAGAGCCCCTTCCAGTCCCTAAAGGGGCTCCAGGA